>CM060982.1:71914041-72649041 GCA_030765065.1 Deroplatys truncata | reverse complement strand
CTTTAAGAGAATGACCAAGGTATTGAATTTTTGAGTTGAATACAATACTTCCCCTAATTACTATACGTAGTAGAGAAATTAGTTTTCATGTAGATGCATGGAGAATTGGTAGGCTTTAAGCGACAGTCAAATATTATAAGAGCTGGTTGCTATGTGGAGTATTCCATTCTCTTTGCATTACCAGGACAAAAAAAATGAATAACGAATTCCCATTTGAGAAAAACTATAAGTATTGGAAAATCTAAGGGAATAACGAGCAATATCTCGAAAATTGTTTACTCAACAAAAAATTGTATATGACATAAATTGTGTATTTTAACGCGATCTACAGTTTTTGTATAGTAAAATTTTGTCTATCTCTTATGGTTTACCAGTTATGCAAAAGTCGTTCACAATGAAGAATACTTTTGGAGACATTCCCAGAAAATTCAAGATATACATTTTATTTGGCATGAAAATATCGTGTTGCATCTCTGGAAGATACTGAACCTAAATAACAAGTTTGGTGTTTATACGACAGTTACTATATGTGAATATATGTAATATAATTTTCTTAATGGAATTTATAGTTTGATTATGCAGTTTCTGAGTTATGCTGTTCAGGCACATACGAACATGTTTCCAAAAATGCTCTTTTTGGATTCAGGGGGCCTCAAAACATATATTTCCGGTGAAATATCGGTATGGAATTTTTGGGTGGAATACAATACTTCCCCTACTTACTATACGTAGTAGAGAAAGTAATAATATCTTTCAACTTCCGAAATCTGTGTACCTATATAATTGCTTTACACCTATTCTCTTGTTCATATTAGAAATTTCATATGCATAGAGTCAGCATTTGGGGCCCAGTGCCATGAGAATATTAAACGTTTCCCTCAGGCATATTTGCATTTTCTCTTTCACATTTCCAAATTCTTCTTTGATGTAATGCAGTGATTCCTCTCTGTGACGCAGACCCAGGTAGACATGGCACGGGAAAAAAAATGAAACAACGCCCAGCATTGTTTTGAAATCTGTTTAGCAATTCTCTTTGATCAATATTGCGCATCAGTTTTAGCTCGCATACCTGTCATTCTGGCTCTGTATTTAATCAGTCTGTAGCTTTCAAATTTTAAAATAGTTTCTTTTTCCTCCAGTTCTCAATCTTTAATAATCTCCATTCTCTGATGGGGTTTTACATAAAGAATCGCTGAGGCTTTTGAGAGCGATACCAGATGACTGAACATCCTGGCGTTGTAATCAAGACTCGTGTAGATTTGCCGATTTACACTACATGGGGATGAAACACACGGGAATAGAGTTCATATCGCATACAAGAATAGCCTCAAGGTATAGCGATCATACCGTAATATGTTTGAAAGAGCTATTGCAGTTATGAACAGTTTTCTTTTTACTTTCCCTACTACTTATAGTAAGTAAGGGAAGTATTGCATTCAACTCAAAATTTCGATACCGAGATTTCACCGGAAATACATGTTTTGAGGCCTCCTGAATCCAAAAACAGTATTTTTGGAAACATGTCTGTGTGTGTGTGTCTGTCTGTGAACAATAACTCAAAAACGAACAGTCAGATAAAACACCAAACATAGTATTTAGGTTCAGTATCTTCCAGAGATGCGACACGAAGGTTTTCAAGAAAATCCCGCCACACCAGATTACCCTTTACATAGAACGTTTTTCGAAATTTTTAATTTTCTCAAAAATGGCTCTAACGATTTTGAATATTATATTTAAGATACTTTCATGACAAATAAAATGTATATCTCGAATTTTCTGGGAATGTTTCCAAAAGTATTCTTCATTGTGAACGAGTTTTGCATAACTGGTAAACCATAAGAGATAGACAAAATTTTACTACACAAAAATGTAGATCGCGTAACGACATAAATTGTATACATTTTTTTTTGTTGAGTGAACCATTTTCGAGATATTACTTGTTATTCCCTTAAATTGGCCAATACTTATACTTTTTCTCAAAAGGAAATTCGTTACTCATTTTTTGTCCTGGTAATGCAAAGAGAATGGAATACTCCACATAGCAACTAGCTCATAATATATTTGACTATCACTTAAGGCCCACCAATTCCCCTTGCATCTACAGGAAAATTAACAATAAGATTAACATCTCGATATCTCGATTAACATGAAACATATGGAGAATAAGCGTTAGTAAAAATAGTTTGTCCAAGAGTAGAGAAAGTCATGTGATTGTAACACTTCAGATTTTTAATGTATTTTTCTGCTGCCTTTTTCGAGTCCTATTATCGATTAGTGCAATAAACTTCATCACAATTTTTGGGGGACATTTTCTGTTTTGTATGAACAATTTATATTTGGACACAACATACCTTAGGCCCCACTTAGAAAAGAGACTACATAGCATTTTAATTTCTTTTCCCAAAGGGAGGTACTACCCCCCCCCCACAAAAAAGCATTGATCCCTTCTTATTCAGTTCTTTGAAGAATGCTATATAAAAAAGAGTTTACAAGCATAATGTTACGCAAAAATTATATTATTTATAGGGATGCTGAGGTAGCCCTCAATTCGTACCGAGAATCGTGGTTAGATTCACAGCTATAGGGGCGAGACTATCAAACTAGCACATGTGAAGCATCTCCAATGCCCCATGTGGTTCAGAGTCCAGGGTAAAAGCTGTAGGTCACCACGTTCCATCGTCATCCTCATTGTAATCCTATCTAAGGAGTGTTAACGGACGCCACCCGCCGAGTCCTCCGACTATTAAATGGGTATAGTCATCGCTTAATCGAATGAGGTTCCCCCGAAGGTTGGCCGTGTGGGGAGCATTGGAAATGAGTTATATTATTTACAAAAATTCAATAAATTGATTTATACAATTTTTATGTACGTAAACCAGGAGAAACAGCCTAGCTTGAATCATTTTTCAGTATAAGTTTCTGCATCTTAGTTATTATTAACACTCTAAGAAACATATTTTTGTTGCCGGTTTTCAAATATTCACATACAAATTATGTGGGTGATGGAGGGTAAGTGGGAGAGCTAGTGAGAAAGTGAGAGAGAAACAGTGAAGAATCTCTGCACTTAATGCAATAATGCGAACAGAGTTGGACGCTACAATCAATGTTGTTCCTGTAGTTCAACTCAGAAGTAGCTGAAAGATGAAACTGAAGAATGAATATTTCAACGACTTAAAGCTCTCATTTGGTGAAATAAACTAAATAAAATTGCATAATGGGAAGAATTTTAAAGATTCATAAACGTAAGAAAACAGGATCATAACGTCAGATTCTACAATTAATTTTCACACCTACGCATGTACATTAAACGTCGCGTTTGGGAATTTAAATCGGCATAAAGGCGAGACTAAAATTGAATTCTAATTCTGAAACGTTTGAGAATGGTTTTCATTAAAAGTTTTAAAAAAGTTAAAGGTTTATTTATTTTTTTTTAAATTTTGACAATTCTTGCGATAAATAGTTCACATACAAAGAGGAAATTGGGAAATAGGGAAGAATGGAGTAGGCTGATTATCTACCAAAGCCCTGTCCATCGGCAGAAAGCTGAGAGTACTTGGTTGTTACTGTTAATAAGAGTACGTGGTCGAAGAAAGAAATAAGTGCGATTTTCTTTGTAAGAATTTATAACTAAATTTCACAAAACTTGCCTTATATATTGAAAGTTCTTTCTCGCGATAGATAGTTTAATAAATAATTTAATAATAAAATTATTTAGCGAACTTCTTTAAAATATTAAATATTAAGATTCTTACATCAAAAAGAAGCTTGTAAATATTTTCACTTTAAGGAAAAAGTTAGCGGCTCAGTAGTTGCTGACTTCATAGTGTAGAAATGTTATGAATTCCGGGAGGGAAAAAGTAAGATATATCTTTTCTCGCCTCCAAATTTAATATAAGTAGATAGCGAGAAGAACCCTGTCTAGAAGTAAAATTGCATATGCACGGCCTACTGACAATGAGTGGAGCTACAGTGGCAATGTGTGAGGGATCGTGTGTGGCGTGTATAGTAGCTGCAGAAATGTTTTAGAGAGCGATGGAGGGTGCAAGCTCGGGCAGTGTTCTCGAAGTCTGCAACACTAAAACAAGTTGTGAATTTTCTTTGCTGCGGTGTAGATAAACACGAACATCTGGTTCAACAACTAATCAGTAGCTCATGTTCAAAAATAATATTTAGAACTCTGAACACACTCTAAACCAGAGTTAAAGGAACTAAACGAAACAAACAATTTTTGCGCTAGAAAGTTAGCCTTATAATATGGATGCAAGGTTTTGCTACATTGATATATAAATCCCAGAGAAAATGTTTGTTATCGCGATTTCCTACCTGACAAAGCAAGCGTTCACATTTAGAATGTGTATTATTGATCAATATATTATGCGACCTGCTAGTAATAAATAATAACTATATATACTTGGTGGTAACCTAATTTTAAATACATATACATTAATTACAAAAATAACAAATGGAAAAAAGAAAAATCATGTACAAAAATATGCTTTAATAACCAGATTTTCTTAATGTAGTTCTGTGATATAGAAACGTGACAACGATGGCATGTTGATCGCAAGTCTGCCTACTGAGTTTGTGGCAATATTTTAAACTTCTCTACAACTACCATATGTTTGTTATCTTCCCCCTCTCTCGCTCTCTCTCTCTCTCTCTCTCTCTCTCTCTCTAATGAAATGTCGTCCTCCGTGGTGTAGGGTTACCATGCTAGTCTCTAGTTGGCGAGGTCGAGGGTTCAAACCCGGCGGAGGGCGATGGATTTACGGCCAACGTAGAATGGACCACAGCAGTTAAAGAGCGACCATAAATAAAGAAACTCAATTTCAATGTCTCTCTAATGAGAAAGAAAAATCTCTTGTAGTGAGAAAACCTACAGTATGCAGAAAGCTGTTTTTCTGTATTTATCCTAACATAAGTATAACCGGGTCATCATTTTAATATTATTTCTTTTGGCTTCTAGAATTTGTGAGGAAGAACTTCCAAAGGTCACCGTAATCGTTCGAATAACTAATGATTATTTTTTACTTCCCTTTTATGTTTGTTTAAAATGCCCAGGTTTATAATATGCATTCAAGTAATAAAATAGGCACGATAAAAGCACTAAAATCCATAAAATATACACTTAAAGGACAATAAGATTCAAAATCAGGCATTTAAAATGTAAAAGCATAAACACTCGCAATATAAGGTTTTAGTCTCTTTCAGTTAATTTGGGCAAGTGATTATTCCAGGCGCTACAAGTAAGCGGAAGATTTTTAAAAATACAGAGTCAACTTTACTTTAGATGAAGTTTTAAGCATAATAAAACAGAAATAGTCCTTTCAAATATATTTACCATGCCTTTCCTTTTCTCCGTCCTTAAAAATCCTGCAAGTCTAGATGCAGTAAGGTGACAATCCCACCACCAGACTGTGCTTGCATAGGGGTTGTAACATTATCAAGCAAGATGTTCTTACTAAAAAGGGTCTTAATAATATTAATATATAAGTAATCAATAAATATCAATGACTTTTAAAGAAGAAAATCATGTAGATAGTTATTAATGAAGAAATAACATTATGCTGTATTTATTGTTCAATGGTGACTCAATACTGTTAAATACAGGCTGTTATTTGTTTTTTATTAATAGTGAGTTAAATGGGGCTTTACACTTTGAAGAGGAAGAGATATTAAAAAATTAAGTTTACATGAGCGATCTGTATCTATTCTGTATGCTTGCTAACTGCTTTGTTAATATCGAGTGGCTTTGAGTGTTAGTGTTATTTTTTGCTGAACTGAAGGTTTTCTGGATTAATGAATAAGTTGAACACAAAGATAGTACCACTTGGATATTTACTTTCTCTACTGCTTACCTATAGTAAGTGGAAGAGGTACTGCACTCGTTTGGATACTTCTTAATAAGAAAATGAAGAAAAAGATTCGTGTGTATGTGTGTGTCTATGTTAGCATAACTCAAAAATGAAAGGTATGTTGAATACAAACTTGGTATTAAGTTCATCTTCCAAATATATTAACATGGACATTAAGAAAACTTCCCCACTCCAAACTATCATTTACATGCAAACTTGTTGGAACATTTTTATTTTCTAAAAATGCCTTTTAAGCTTTTGATTAAAATAACACATGTTTAAGATGCTTCCATTACAAATAAAATATATATCCTTAATTTTCTGTAAATAGTCTATGAAGCCCTCTTCATTATGAATTACTTTTAGTATAAACGTTAAGAGTTGGACAAATCTGTTGTTGTTGTTCACCAATGGCACTGGGGATTAATTGATCTACATCATTTTCCCTCTGGCTTCCCAATATAAAGTCTGTAAGTTATCACTTTAAAGGCATTTGCATTTGGCGAGATGCTGTTTGTTCAGGATGACATCTTCTTCACAGAGAGTGCACTTGGGTTTAGGTAGGCATCGTATCTTGTAGAGATGTTGTACGAGGCAATAGTGGTCAGTTGCCATTCTAAATAAGGCCACAGGCATGGACAAAATCTTACTACACTAAAAATGTAGATTAAAGCAAAAAATTATAGTCATATCAATTTTGGGGGGAGTTGATGTTTCCTTGTTATTGGTTTGATTTTTCAAATACTTTTTTTAGCTGTGGAATCGTTATTCGATTTTTACTTTCTGTACTTAATATAGTAATTAGGGGAAGTATTGTATTCCACCCAAAAATTCGATACCGAGATTTCACAGGAAATAAATGTTTTGAGATCCCCTGATTCCAAAAAAAGCATTTTTGGAAACATGTCCGTGTGTGTGTCTGTGTGTTTGCCTGTGTGTGTGTGTGTCTGTCTGTCTGTGTGTCTGTCCGTCTGTGAACAGCATAACTCAGAAACGAACAGTCGGATAAACACCAAACTTGGTTTTTAGGTTCAGTATCTTCCAGAGATGCGACACGAAGCTTTTCAAGAAAATCCCCCCACCCCAGAGTACCCTTTACATGGAACATTTTTCGAAAATTTTAATTCCTCAAAAATGGCTAACGATTTTGATTAAAATATCATATATTTAAGATATTTTCATGACAAATAAAATGTATATCTTAAATTTTCTGGCAATGTCTCCAAAAGTATTCTTCATTGTGAACGACTTTTGGTAAACTGGTAAACCATAAGAGATAGACAAAATTTTACTACACAAAATACACAATTTATGTCATATACATTTTTTTTGTTGAGTGAACCATTTTAGAGATATTACTTGTTATTCCCTTAAATTTTTCAATACTTATTTTCTCAAATGGGAATTCGTTATTCATTTTTACTTTCTCCACTACGTATAGTAAGTAGGGAAAGTATTGTATTCCACCCAAAAATTCGATTCGAAGATTTCACCGGAAATACATGTTTTGAGGCTCCCTGAATCCAAAAAAAAGCATTTTTGGAAACATGTCCGTGTGTGTGTCTGTGTGTGTGTGTTTGTGTCAGTGTCTGTGTGTCTGTGAACAGCATAACTCAGAAACGAACAGTCGGATAAACACCAAGCTTGGTATTTAGGTTCAGTATCTTCCAGAGATGCGACACGAAGGTTTTCAAGAAAATCCCCCCACCCCAGTCTACCCTTTACTTGGAACATTTTTCGAAAATTTTAATCTTTTCAAAAATGGCTCTAACGATTTTGATTAAAATATCATATGTTTAAGATATTGTCATGAGAAATGAAATGTATATCTAGAATTTTCTGGGAATGTCTCCAAAAGTATTCTTCATTGAGAACGACTTTTGTATAACTGGTAAACCATAAGAGATAGACAAAATTTTACTACACAAAAAATGTATATCGCGTTAAAATACACAATTTATGTCATATACATTTCTTTTGTTGAGTGAAACGTTTTCGAGATTTTGCTTGTTATTCCCTTAAATTTTCCAATACTTATACTTTTTCTCAAATTCGTTATTCATTTTTTTTATGTCCTGGACATGCAAAGAGAATGGAATGCGCCATATAGCAACCAGCGTTAAAATATTTGACTATCGCTTAAAACCTACCATATTCCCCTTGCATCTACATGAAAATTACCAATAAGATTAACATCTCGATATCTCGATTAACATGAAGCATATGGAGAATAAGCGTTTGTAAAAATACTTTGTACAAGAGTAGAGAAAGTCATGTGAGTGTAACACATCAGATTTTTTTGTCTTGGATATGCAAAGAGTATTAATCTGTGGCAAAGGGAATGGTGCTGCACCTAGCAACCAGCTATTAAGAGATATGTATGTGCTTAAAGGCTACTGTATTTCTATACTGCCCTTGTAAATATATATTCCCCTTACATCTACAAGAAAATTAGCAATAACATAGAGTCTACAAATGTTTATCTCGATTAACATGAAGTAGATGGAGAATAAACGTTTGTAAAAATAGTTTGTACAAGAGTAGAGAAAGTCATGTGAGTGTAACACATCAGATTTTTTTCTCTCGTGATCATGCTAGGAGCATATAATTTCAATACCTTCACATAGCGACACACTTTTTAAAATCTGATCATCGCTTCACCTACTATATCCTACAACAAAATACGTAAAAATGTGAACTGAGGGTTTATCTGAATTAACTAGAAGCAAAAAAAAACGTGTTCAAGTTTGCCAGAGAACAATGGAGAGGAAGGAGTTAGGGCTATCCCTCAAAGACAGAGTGCCCAACACACGGTTAAGGGAAATAATTAAATTGGAAAATGTATCCCAACGAGCCACCAGTTTGAAATGGAAGTGGGGAGGCCAGTGACGAGTCTCCATAACTACAGATGGGTCTACATTTCAACAATGTGGACCCCCTACATCGGCAAGAGACGACAAGACAGACCCGGAACAAGATGGGACGACGCCTTCAAGAAAGCAGTAGGAGCACACTGGAAAGGACTGCACACGACCACAGCAGCTGGAGGGACATCCGAATAAGGCAGGAGGAAGTGCTAAACGCAACCACCTAGTCCCCGGTGGGAATTAAGGGGGGAGTGTGCGAAGAGAGGAACCCCAAACAAGATCATGAATGCTGATCGCAAAGTGCGAAGTCCGGAAGAAAGAACGCAACGAAAAACTCCCTGCATGAATCATATCGAGCTACTCCTCGCAAGGGGAGGCCTTAGCCCTTCAGGGACAAATCGGCTGTTCATTCATTCATCCATTCATTCACTTACAATAAGCTTGTGTTAGAATATTTTGTAGAAGAATGAGTAGTGGAAGTCATATAAATGCAAAACATCCAAATTTGAAGTTGCTTTTCAAATAGCGTTATAGAATTTGCTTTATTTTACCATAGTCTATATTATTGAATCTTTCCTCTTGAAATATCCACATTGTATTATATCGTTATTATAATGTAGGACTGTGGACATAACAATTTCCATGTGCTTTGCATTGTACAGCTAGTATCCGGAAAAATATGGGCAAACATTATTAGACGTTGCTGAAGCCAGCGGTTTATTTCCGTTATTTGTTTTATATGTAAATAAAGAGCTGTTTGAGTTCCATAACATGTAGTATCATGGCAATTTAATTCGTTTTAAACCTAGACCTTTCTAATAACACTAAGCTTTTGATTAAAGGAAACAGCAATACAAATCGTCATATTGACATAATGTTATAATATATAAAAACATCAATTGGAGTTTAACACAGTCGCTCTTAAGGCGTAATAACTTCAGGCGTATTCAATAACATCAGTAAAAATCAACACAATATTTTCTTTGTGACACTGAAGCCAAATACGACGGCTTTTATATGGAAGCATTGCTATATATTGCATATTCCCTGCTATAAAGGTTTCCCGGTGTTTATAAAATTATCTTGCCCAGTGGAAATCACTGATTTTTTCTATCCAATATTTACAGATTTGCCAATTTTCCATAGTAAACTCTCAGGGCACTTTGCAAATGGTATTTTTTATTTTTTTTCGTATTTTCAATTTTGTGCTTGATTCAAACAAAATAATTTGAGAAATGCTAAAGGTAGTTCGAAGTAACTGTTTACCTATGGTAGCATAAGTTCAACTCAAAACCCGGTGTCCAAATGTCGCTGGAAATATAAGTTTTGAAGCCCCTGAACCCAAAATATAGCATTTTTAGGAGAATATTTGTGTATGAGAGAAAGAGGAAGGAGGAAGAATAGCATAACTAGCAAATAAAAATTCAGATACATATTTAAATCCGGCATTTTACGAGGGGCACTATTTGTATTTTGAACCTAATAATTAAAATGATGTAATTTCTGATTATAAACTGCTTTATTGTTTTTCAAAACATTCTCCTTTATGATCAATACACTTTTGCATCCGTTTGAACCATTTGTCAAAGCATTTGTTCCAGTCTTCTTGAGACACCTCCAAAAATGGTTTTTGAAGGCATCAAGGGCTTCTTTTGCCAACGAAGATCATTGTTCACGCAATTTATTATTGATGTTCGGGAACAAAAAGAAGTCATTGGGTGCCAAATCAGGACTGTATGGCGGATGACCCATCAATTCTGTTTTTGAGCCTTCAAATACTCTGTTGTTAGACGAGATGTGTGCGCGCTCGCATTGTCTTGATGAAGAACGATCCTACGGTTCTTGAAGGTTTTCCTTACTTCACCGAAGACTTCCGCCAAACAAATGGTTGTTTACCATTCGGCATTGACCGTTTTATGTTCCTCTAAAGGCACTGTTGCCACATGGCCAGTTTTGCTGAAAAAGCAGGGGACCATTTGCTTCGAAGTGCTTCGAGTGGGAACAACTTTTGTTGGATTTGCTTCATCTTGAAACACCCATACAGTCAACTGCTGTTTACGATCCAGCTCATACGCATAAATCCATGATTTGTCGCCTGTTATAATCTTATATACGTCTTTTGAGGCACCGTCATTGTATTTCTTGAGCATTTTCGTACACAAATCGACACGAGCATCTTTTTGAGATTTCGTCGAATTATGTGGGATCCAACGAGAGGAAACCTTTTTCACGGCTAAATAATCATGCAATATTCTATATATGCTGGTGGAACTAATGCCTAGGGTTTACATAATCTCACAATATGTCGCATGACGATCTTTCATTATTAGTTTTTGCACAGCATCAATGTTTTATGGCACAACAACTGATTTGGACGACCTTCACGAACTTCATCATTGAGCGAACGGCGGCCACGATTAAATTCGTTGCACCAGCGTTTCACAGCGGCAAAGGATGGAGTTTTGTCGCCAAATGTGGAAGTTAGTTGATCGCTGCACTCTTGTCTTGATAAGCCACGTCGAAAGTCGTATTAAATAATTGCACGAACAATTTCACGAGTTAATTCCATGTTTTTGTTGACACACAATTTTCAAGTTAGTGTAAACAAAACAAATGACGCTCTATTGATAAAATGTTTGAAGTAGATTATGGTAAAAAATGTCAAACTTTCAATTGGAAACGTCAGATGGCTGCTACAACATCCAGGGTTGCCAAGGCTCAAAATATAAATAGTGCCGCTCGTACTAGGATACAAGACTACAGAGCTTTAGTTGCTCAAAAATAACTCAAACTACTGTGATTCAAGCAAGAAGTTTTAGATACTGACATGAAATTTTGTTTATATATATACAATATCCAATACCTTCCATACATATATTATATACAGGGTGGACCATATAAGTTGAGAGGTCCTACGTGGTGTAGTGGTTACCATGCTAGCCTCTAGGCCGGTTAGGTATTTAGCTATGTCGTATGTGGCCTTCTACAACCCCATGTCGGCTTGTCCGACTCTTTCATCAAAGACTCTACTCATTTCATTCAAATTCTCCGCAACCTCAAATTGCTACCTAAGGATTTACTAATTAGTTTTGACGTTGTGTCTCTATTCACCATGGTTCCAGTACAAGAAACTCTGAAGTTGTTACAACCCATCTTCTCTGATGATATCATTACACTTTTTCACCATGTCCTGACTACAACTTATTTCCAGTGGAACCGGTCATTCTACGAGCAAATAGACGGTGTTGCCATGGGCAGGCCCCTTAGCCCTGTTGTGGCCAATTTCTTCATGGAGGCATTTGAGTCAAAGGCACTAAACTCAGCTCCACTCAAACCATCAGCCTGGTTCCGCTATGTGGATGACACCTTCGTCATCTGGCCCCATGGTGAACAAGCTCTTCAAGATTTTTTGTTACATCTAAATAGCATCAATCAACGTATACAGTTCACAATGGAACAAGAAAAGGATGGCCAACTAGCCTTTCTAGATGTACTCGTTAGCAGGAAGGCTGACGGCACGCTGGGTCATACTGTCCACCGCAAACCCACACACACAGACCGTTACCTTAACAAGTACTCCAACCACCATCCTACACAAAAACGTGCTATGATTAAGACACTCGCAAACCGTGCTTCCCGTATTTGTGAACCACACTTACTTCCACAAGAAATCCGACACCTAGAAACAGCTCTACAATCAAATGGTTATTCAGTCCAAGAGGTGAGAAGAGCCTGCCGTCCGGCCAAGCCCCGACCGGTTACTCAGGATCAACCCAAAAGCAAGTCCATTGCCTTTCTGCCATATTTCAGAAATGTCACTGACCGTATTGAACATATACTTCAACGTCATAACGTCAAAACAGTATTCAAACCTACAAGACAATTAAATAGCCTACTGCGCTCTTCCAAAGACCCCCGAGATCCCCTGTCATCGGCCGGTGTTTACCGTATTCCTTGTTCCTGTGGTTCAGTGTACATTGGTACCACACAGCGGAGCGCTAACACCAGACTCAGCGAACACAAAAGAAACTGCCGCCTGGGCCATACAGAAAAATCGGCAGTCGCCGAACATGCCATTGAAGCCGAGGGCGAACACATTATTAGATTTCAGGACACCAACATCCTTTCCTCCATAAAACATTACCATACCCGGCTACAACGCGAAGGAATAGAGATTTACAAACATCTCAATAATTTCAATAGGAAAGAAGAAGCATTGAAACTCAACAGTAACTGGCATCTAGTCATCAAAAACAAGAAAGGTCATACAAAACCGAAAAACACTGCGAGCCAATCAGAAGAGAGCAACAACACAGCCGGCGCCAGCCCCCTCATACCAGCGGGCCAATCAGCAGAGAGCGTCCACACTATAAAGAGAGCGGCACTAACGGCCAACGCATCAGACGCTGCGATACTTTCACCGAGAAGACTTCGTCCGCGCCACTGAAGATGTCCACCGCAGTTGTGGACGAAACGTCTGGGAAATCTTTCTTCAGCAGACCACGGCATAACAGCCCGGAAAATTATATTAGTTATAATTGCGACACCGGCCGTGAAAGCCTACGTTCTTACATAATTGCATTATGTTGTATAATTAATTTATTGAGCCTAATTGTAGGCTCATCTTGCAAATGAATAATGCATTTACTTCCCCCATAATATCAAGCAACTTTTATTAAAGGTATTTCTTTCTACAACGCTTAGTTTTAGAGATATTTTACAGTCTCAAATTAAATGGCCCAGCCTGTATATGGGGGAATTAAATTCCACCCATAAATTTAATACCGATATTTATGCAGAAATACATGTTTTGAAGCCTCTGAATCCAGAAAAAGGCAGAATTTTTAGAAAAAGTTCCGTGCAAATATCAAACTTGGTATTTGATACAAAGATTTTCAAGAAAATATCCCACCCGAAACTGCGCTGTGCATGGAACTATTTTTCGAATTTTTTTATTTTCTAATAAATGGATCGAAAGATTTTGATAAAATTATCGTATATCAAAGATATTTACGTGAAAAATAAAATGTACATCTTGAACATTCTGAGAATAGTCTTTGAATTACTCTTCATTCGGAAGGAGCTTTACATAATCTTGTATAATGGTAAACTTTAAGCGATAGACATAAACGTACTACACAAAAATTTAAATCTCTTTAAATTGCGCAATTTATTCCAAATAAAGTTTTTCTGCAGTATAAGCCAGTTTCGAGATATTTGTTGTTAATGGTTCGAATTGTTCAACGATTTTGTCATTCTTTTAAAGTTCTGTTGATTTTAGGTGTTTCTCGCGACTGCAAAGAAAAAGTATAGAATTTTAAGGCCATCGTATAGCCAGTTCTTAAACATTTGACTATTGCTATTTCCTTTGTATCTATAACGAAATGTGTAATGTAGCATTTCTCTAAAGGTTTATTTGGATTAAAATGAAGTATATAGAAAAATAAACTTTCGTAAGAAAAGTTTGTATACACACTAATAAACGATAGAGGGTAGAGAAAGTCATGTATTTATAATACATCAGATTTTTTCTTTACATCCCCATGAGCTCGATATGGACAGTTGAATGTTGCTTTCGTCTGTAATTAGCCATACTGCTAGACTTGCAATAATTTCTACGTGAATTACAGCGAATAATGTAACGTGGAAAGAATAATCAGTTTTTATATCAAAACTATAATATATACAAACCTAGCAAGGTGTCTCCGTAGTAACATGTGAGGCTCTCGTTCGGGAGATTCCGGATTCAATTCCCGTTGAGTTTGTCCTTGGGATTTTGCACGTTTTTCCTGGTTAGTAGGTGAATGTTCCTGTTATTTCACTATCACGTTTCCGGATCCAAGAATCAGGCAAGTGGACGACGGACAAGGAGTGTAAAGGTAGCGTTTGCTTTGAGGAATTGTCTGTTCTTACGTTTGGGTGTGACTGACCCTCAGAGAAGCCTCTCCGTGGGGAATGGTAGACTTGTGGAAGGTCCCACTGTTGTCAGGATGTATCTAATAAGTACAATATCTGGGGACGTTAGAGACCCCATCTGCGTCTGAGCCTGCCGCCCCGGAACTGGTCATCGTCTATGTTCTTCGCTTCACCCATTCCTCCAGGAGTATTCCAGAAGTATTCATGTGCGCTTAAATACCGAAATCCTCCTCCATAGTCATAATACATATAAACTGAATGCGAATTTGTAATGAATCGAGAAAATCCTATGAAAACTGCACATCAGGTGTTATCTAAATATATATATATATATTGAGGCAGTATTTTATATCACAACACTGTGAATGCCAGAGTGATTGTAGTGTAAATTAACATTACTGTATGGCAATGATTTGAGATGTTTGTTATTTATAAGCATTGTTAGGAAATAAGTTTACACGGCCTCACTGAAACTGACAATAGGAGCGGATAACAATGAGCGAGGGGGTGAGTTATTTATTAATTAGAAGAGACAAACAAATGACGTCAGAGTAGCGTGCTTTTCTTTAGAAATGGAGGGAATATCTTCCCTAGAGCATATGTGTTCGTAATTTTGATTGGATAAAAAAATAGACGCTAATGTTGGTGCGTTTTATTAACCAATAGCAGCTCTGTTATAATGTTTAGGCATATCGGGGTGAGGGAGTATAAAAACCTGAAGCCAGAGACGGGTAACGCGCAGTTCAACAGAGTAATTCACAAGGCAAACGTCGCGCAGTTCATCAGAATCATTCACGGGTTACACGTCGCGCAGTTCTACAGTATCTCTCGCGACGTAAAGTTAGTTACAAAATGTGAATTACTAGAATTAATAATGAGCGGCAAATAAGTGATTATAGTTACATTCGAAAATATAACAGTTTCAGTCGGGCGTGTATTAAGAGTAATTATGTGAAATTAATTAATTGTGACGGCAATAAAAGTGTAAAAACAAATTCTTTTATCAGTGCTATCTTTTAGTAACAACTCCTTTCCGTTTACACACCCTGTTTAAGAGATTTGCTCGACTTGTAATAATAGCTAGCCGGAGGACAAAGAACTCAAAATTCAAAATAGTAAAACAATAACAGGCGTTCAGCAAATAAGATAACACGAACGATACCGCGACAATATATATATATTACATATCTTATAACTTATTTATCCCACAGGATTCAAATTGTTACATACAAATGATTTGAAATGTTCAGCTTTATCTTTCCGTTATGAATACCACTAACTTTAAAAACAAACTTCAAATATAGATATATTAGTTTTTTTCGATAACTATGTATTTTAAGGTACTGTTCGAAATGTCGTTTTGATAGGAAAATATCCAAGTTTAAGTATGAACCAGTTGTTCCTCTAATGTTGATATTGTGACGTCCCTCTATTTTGACTCGGAGACGCCACTATGTGTCACGAAAGATGGGAGGAATGGCATCAGCGCCTTCACCAAACGAGTGCCTTTGCCAGGAGTGACGAGGACGAGGACGAGGACGAGGACGTGGATGTGGACGTGGCACAGGAGAAGTTTAGATTGCGGGTTGCGGGTAGCTGTAAGGTTGGTGAAAGGACGACACCATTAGACGTGTAATTCTGCTTCCAAACGAGACTTTAATCTTTCTAATGACTAGTAACTAAATTGCATGAGGGAGAGAATTAGACAACTCGGTTTTCTACCTGGTAGGCGGAAGAAGTCCACCGTACCAGCCTCGCCGTGCTTAAGGCCCAATGGCAAAATTGTAAGTTGCGACAAAATAAACTTGGAGAGCTGACAGACACAGATTCCTGCTAGGCAAGGGATCGACCGAGAGTGCGCCGTCAAAAAACTAAATGTCCGAGGAGAATACTGACATGTGCGAGTGTCAACAAAAAAAGCATAATCCACTTACGTGTCAGACATGAGGTGATCCTTCCCCTAAAAGTCATACCATCAAGCCCTTACATAAGCATCCGGGAAACGACTCATAAGGATTCTAAAAGCAATTTCATTGATTTAATTAAACAAATTTGTCCATTATCTCGAACTTTATAAAATAATATTTATCGCATTCTTTTAAAAATAAAACTATAACTGTCATAGTATGTTTTGGAACAGTTATTTTGAGAATGACGCAGATGGAAGGTGCCCTTAATGCCTGCCGGTGAGCTTCGTTGTTTCTGAATCAGACGCTAAAAGAAATGCTAGTGGTTTATTTACTTTTTCACTTTAAGCTTATATCTGCATCTCTTTTACATCTAAAATGAACGCAAGTACCAAAATAGAGCAAATAATTATACTTCCAATTAAATGTTCGAAAAACGGGTAGCAACCCATGCATTCTGAGTACAGCACCCGTGCACAAACACAGCAGATTCACTTTATTCTTCCTGTGACCTCGCCATAAATTTATTGTACTTCAACTTGCTGACACTTCGACTGTCTACTTATTAATCACTCTAAACAAAATGGTAGTGACGGGTCTTAATACTTTCTCTACTACGTATAGTAAGTAGGGGAAGTATTGTTTCCACCCAAAAATTCGATACCGAGATTTCACCGGAAATACATGTTTTGAGACCCCCTGAATAAAAAAAAAACATTTTTGGAAACATGCCCGTGTGTGTGCGTGTGTCTGTGAACAGCATAACTCAGAAACGAACAGTCGGATAAACACCAAACTTGGTATTTAGGTTCAGTATCTTCCAGAGATGTTACACGAAGGTTTTCAAGAAAATCCCCCCCATCCCAGACTACCCTTTACATAGAACATTTTTCAAAACTTTTAAGTTTCTCAAAAATGGCTCTAACGATTTTGATTAAAATATCATATGTTTAAGATATTTGCATGACAAATAAAATGTATATCTCGAATTTTCTGGGAATGTCTCCAAAAGTGTTCTTCATTGTGAACGACTTTTGCATAACTGGTAAACCATAAGAGATAGACAAACGTTTACTACACAGAAAATGTAGATCGCGTTAAAATACACAATTTATGTTATAAACATGTTTTTTGTAGAGTGAACTATTTTCGAGATATTGCTTGTTATTCCCTTAAATTTTCCAATACTTTACTTTTTCTGAAATTCGTTATTCATTTTTACTTTCTCTACTACGTACAGTAAGTAGGGGAAGTATTGCATTCCACCCAAAAATTCGATACCGAGATTTCACCGGAAATACATGTTTTGAGACCTCCTGAATCCAAAAAAAGCATTTTTGGAAACATGTCCGTGTGTGTGTCTGTGTGTGTGTGTGTCTGTGTGTGTGTGTGTCTGTGTGTCTGTGTGTGTGTGAACAGCATAACTCAAAAACGAACAGTCGGATAAACACCAAACTTGGTATTTAGGTTCAGTATCTTCCAGAGATGCGACACGAAGGTTTTCAAGAAAATCCCCCCACCCCAGACTACCCTTTACATGGAACATTTTTCGAAAATTTTAATTTTCTCAAAAATGGCTCTAACGATTTTGATGAAAATATCATATGTTTAAGATAATATCATGAGAAATGAAATGTATATCTCGAATTTTCTGGGAATGTCTCCAAAAGTATTCTTCATTCTGAACGACTTTTGCATAACTGGTAAACTATAAGAGATAGACAAAATTTTACTACACAAAAAATATAGATCGCGTTAAAATACACAACTTATGTCATATACATTTCTTTTGTTGAGTGAACCGTTTTCGAGATATTGCTTGTTATTTCCTTAAATTTTGCAATACTTATACTTTTTCTCAAATTCGTTATTCATTTTTTTATGTCCTGGACATGCAAAGAGAATGGAATGCGGCACATAGCAACCAGCGTTAAAATATTTGACTATCGCTTAAAAGCTACCATATTTCCCTTGCATCTACAAGAAAATTACCAATAAGATTGACATCTCGATATCTCGATAACATGAAGCATACGGAGAATAGGCGTTTGTAAAATTAGATTGTACAAGAGTAGAGAAAGTCATGTGAGTGTAACACATCAGATTTTTTTTTATGTCCTGGACATGCAAAGAGATTGGAATGTAGCAACCAACGCTTAAAAGATTTGACTATCGCTTATAACCTACCGTATTCCCTTTGCATCTACAAGAAAATTAGCAATAAGGTTGATATCTCGATTAACATGAAGCATATGGAGAAAAAACATTTGTAAAAATAGTTTGTACAAGAGTAGAGAAAGTCATGTGAGTGTAACACATCAGATTTTTTATTCTTACTCCATTCATTTGTATAAAATTCCAGGGCAATATACAGGGACAATATCAGTTCACTTAATCAATCCACAGGACCTTTGATATTCAACGGATCAATCGAAGAGAAAAATATGGTACATATTCTGTATTAAAGGTACAGGTCTCATGTTATGGTCCGTACTACCTGTAAAAAGCTAACCAATCAGAAGGTGCGAATGTTATCGCATTTCCGCTACAATTCCTAACCTGCACCCCCATGTTTAATCTCAGACCTGTCTAACTGGATGAAGATCAGTTTGCCCTTCGTGTCTTGCCTTACTGCCTCTACATTGAACTTGACTTGGTAGATGTTATGGCAGGGAAACAACAGAATAAAGCTGGCCTTAAGTTGATTAGCTAGGACTCATTGTAAACTGGATAGGAAGTAAGTCACTTTAGTGCCAAAACTTATTCGCCTTCTCATTTGTTAGGTTTTTATGACCATTACAAGATTATTGTTACGCTTAAAACTATTTTGTTTAACATTTCTGTCTGATATTTGTTAATAGAATATATTCCAGAGAGTTACAAGAATTCATGGGCACTCTGTAATAGTAGCTGGTCTTGCATGGGCTCAACATTCATTTCGCGACGAGCGGCCGGCCGACGAATGCGGGTGAAAGGAAGTCTGCGGTAAATATAGTACGGTCTGTCGCTTAAGTTATTTCTAGCACACAGAACATAAACACTTATAAAGAAAAATAAATTACTCTCGTATATCAAGTACGGAGATGTTGGAACTGCCTTCCTTCCTTGTTCAAGCATGCCTGGCATCTGCTTAGGAAATTGCTCATTACACCCTGTAGTTCCCTATGAGAAATGGCAGAATTTTCTTGACGAATGTTATTTTTTTAAGTTAGTCTAAAGTGATTTGTTTTGTAAACTTTTTCTTTTAATGTCTCCTCGTTCCACTTATTTAATTTAGAATGAAGAAGACTTTACAGGACATACACAATAAATTCAAAATATGCTTTCATTTTAGGTATTCAAACTTCTACAGGATAATATTTTAATTAAAACTTAAAATCCGGTTTCCATAATTCAAAACAAAAACAAATAGTCTTCCTTATAAAGACTAGGCTATGTTGAGAATTTCGTAAAAGTCTTTGTGTTGCATTCTCGAAAGATACTGGACCTATATGCGAAGTTTGGTATTGGTGTTTGAATGTCACTGTTAACATACAGGCGTTTGCACTCATTCAGTACCTAAAGTGTTCCTTTTAATTGAAAGGACCTCAAGTATATATTCTCTTGAAATCTCGACATCTAATTTTTGGGTGGAATACTTTTACCTAAGGTAAGTGGCGGAGAAAGTAATAGTTCAACTTTTGTGTTTGTTTAATGAGATGGAGCTGTATAAAGAAAGGCAGAGTTTTATATCTTTGCTCAAATCACCTGGTATTTGATGTTTAGCTTTGTCAGATGGCTTAGTCACATTTCGATTACATTTATTTAATCACCTGTCAGCTTTAATCGCGTCTGTCTGATGGATAATTCGTAAAATGCTGTAACCTTTCTCTGAAATAACAAAAACGTGCTGATTCATGACAGGCAACGCTGGGCAATATTTATGACTCAAAGGGAATATTTAAATTAAATTGCAGTTTCTTATTTCAGATGATGGTGACTATTAATTACTGGGGTCGTTAAGATGCAGCTAAGAAAGAGAAACAACAGAAATACGTATTTTGTCAACGTCAAAGACATCCCCTAAGTTTATGGAGATATTATAATGAGAATTTAAAATTACTTAAGTCATATCATTGTGCTACCCCCCTGCACAAAACCAAGCCTGGTACTTGGTAGAGGAAGACCCTTAGTACCTAGTTTTCTATCCTCAAAATGAATAGCATACTCTTTCCACTAAACAAAATATTATAAAAAATATCTGACTATCCGCATATATAAGAAAACCATAATGATATCATTCTATGAATAACTGCTAATGCACCACCGAAACACTATTTTCTAAACTTTTCAATAAATTTGACTAAAAATATAAACTTAATTATGTCCTATGTTAACATAGAATGGTATTAAATATGATTTCTATATGTTTTTAGTTTTAAAGTTAAACAGTTTCCAAACTGAACTTTATTGTCCAACAGCAAATGTTTCACACGATGGAATTTGAAAATACAATCTTTCATTTAAATATCCATCTCATTTATCTGATCATGCTACACAAAACTGTCCTAGAATTATTTTGTGCTATTTTAGTTCCAAAGAAAACAGTTATTGAACATTTCATTGGAAATGTCTATTTTTGCAACTCATTTTTGCTTTAAAAACAAATAACTCAAACAACTTTCACAGCGCAAATAATTTGACTTTTTTTTATTTATTTGCTTTTTGGAATATTCAATAAAAATTTCAGAATAATTGTATGAGAACTTCTTCGTGTAGTAGATTTTGATCTAGCAAAATTGCTCAGTGAAGACATTTCCAAGAACTCAAGCCTTAAAATAAAATAAACATTTAATTCAAAGGTGTATGTAAAGGTAAACATCCACAATATAAAATATGAATGTGAACTTTGAAGTTATAGTCTTACATATGTGCAAATTTTAATATGCATTTTAATGTACATTTTCTCGAGCTTTTCACAATGTGAGAGGTGTATTCCCTTAAACTTTACAGTGGGCTAATAAGGAATAAAATTCCTTTTTTTAAATGTATTTTGTGTATGTGTAATGCATGCGTGTATACTACCTTTTCACTTAAAAATGTCTGAAAGGATTGTAATGACACTGGTATTATTACTTCGTCCGTGGTTTTTCCTGCACTTAGCACTTCAAATCGCAGTCATACAACTCGCCCTCTTCTCTCTTCCGATACCACCCTAACGTGTCCAGCTCGGTATTCATCTTCTCTCCTCAGGTAATACTACGTATAGTATGGTATTGTATTGTATTTATTGTGCTAAGAGTTTTACAATTTGATTGTCTACTGCACTTTGACCCTGGCCACTCATTCAGTAGACAATCACTACAGTTTATTTACATTTTACAATTTCTCGTCAATAAATTATCTTGTTTTTTCAGTTATTTCATGCCCCATTTCCACTTGTTTTTCACTTTTCACTTATTGATTACTTTACCATCACACATTCACCATAGTTTTCCATTCAAAGTAAGACCTCTCACTTTTCTCTATCCACTGTCCAAAGCCATTTATTTTTGACTTTACACAAAAACTGTCCAATGCTTCTAGCGTCCTTGCACATTAGTTTGATCATAAGTGTATTTCTATCCCCCTTCTACCAATTCTTTTTAAAAAATTCTCTTCTACAATTTTCACTTTCTTGGCACTTAAATACTATGTGTTCAATGTCTTCATTACCACCACATATCGGACATTGGTTCTGAGGAATACCCTGTCTTAACCCTCTTAGCCTCCATGCTCCAGTTCTTACCCATGCAATAAAGTCTCTCTCTTCTTTATTTACTATGTCTGTATATTTTTCCCTACCCCATGTATTTTTCATTGGCCTATAACAAACTAATGAGCTCTTTTCGGCAATCTCACTGAACATGATTTGTATTTCTATATCTTCCAGTCTTTTCCTCGCCTTTTTCCAAAACTTTTTCACGTTATTTTCTCTTCTTCTCTACATGTCTCCTAACTTATTTTTCTCCAAAATGTTCCGTAAATTACTTACCCATCCATCATTATTTAAGCCATTCTCTTGGTATTCAATACATTGTCTTAACACATTACTTTTTCCTAGATTTAAAGTTCTGAACCAACATTTCAAAGCTCTTTCCATTATCTTCCCCTTAGTTGCCACCTGTCTTACAATTGCCTTCGCTAACCCTATTATTTCTCTACAAAACATCCTGTGTACCTCATCTATACTTTCCCATCCTCTATCTAATCCCCATATTTCTATACCATACATCATTTTTGCCTCCACAACTATCTCATAAACTTTTTCCAGCCATTTAACATGTATATTAGGTACTCTATATTTGCAGCTTCTAATTGCCCCCATCGCCCCTTTACCTTTAGCCAATGCAAACTTCTTTTGTTTCTCCCATTTATTACCTCCATCTATTTTTACTCCTAAATAAATACAGTCACGCACCACCCTGTAATCTTTATTCTCTCCCTTCCACTTTTCATATTTGCTTAATTTCCCCCCCCCTTTTTGAATACCACAATCTGTGTTTTCTCTTGATTCACTTTTAACCTCCATTCTTTATCCTCAAGTACAGAATCTCTACTTGCCGCACGCTGCAAGATTCGCTCAGGAAAGGGCACAACTGAACGCAAGATCAGCTGTCATATATTTTATACCTGAGTAGCGTCTTCTCAACCGTCCACAGCCCAGGCGGAGGGTAAAAATCTGGAGGTTTCTCGATAGGAGTCTCGATACGACTGTTCGATGAGTCAAAATATCCCTCCCCTTCCTTGCCAAACTTGACAGCCGGCTGCGATTCCACGCCCTGCCCAGAGCGGGCAAGCAGTCAGAAGTCTTCGCCACAGTATATAACTTGGGTTCTGTAAGAATCCTCAGCAAATTGGTTTGGACGTTGCTGCTCCAACCATCCTATAGCCCAGAACCGGTACATTCTGACTTCCAAATATTTGAATCCCTGAATGGTGGTTTGCATGGAGCTCATTTTGAGAATGACGACAGCATGGTTGATGTAGTGCAGCAGTGTCTCGGTTAATATGACAAGAAGAGCTGGTATCAACAAGCAATACATACATTTGTTTTACGCTGGTGTAAAAATACAAGTTGATGTGGAGCTTATGAAAAGAATAGTGTTTGGAGAAGTAACATTAATTTATACTGCTACTAAATTTCAACAATTTTGATGACTCTATTGTGGAGAAAGACATTTATAATGAACAACCCTCTCTCCACTATCTCTAAAGATATAAGAAGTGAGAAAATCGAAATATTTCGTTCATTACACTTGTCTGAAAAAAATGTGACATAATAAAGTTTAAAAACAAATTGAGAAGTTGTCTACAAAATTCCAATATAAACAGATGTTTAAAGAGGTAAAAAAGAATATTTCCATACTATTGATGGTGAACATCACCATTGTATGATACATTATAGTCCTGAATATGTATTGTCGTTTTCTATTTCACATTGGAAGGAGCTAGGAACGGGTATTACAAAGTCGAATGTCGCAGTTCCAGTCCCGGCCGGGGCATTGCATTTTTAAAGTCTGATTAAATATTTTAATTTAGTGCCTACAGTCGGTCAAAGTGATATGAAATTGAAATTGATTTTTATTTATGGACACGCATTAACTGCTATGGTTCTAGCGTCCCATTCTATATTAGGTGAGAAAGACAGAAAATTTTGCTCAGGGGTGTCACTATCAAGCATGAGATTCTTTTACATGCCGTAAATCTACGACATGGCTCCACCGGCTTTACTTCCCTTCCGAAGGATTTTTACGCCCGAAAAACTCCATCGCCCTCCACTGGGTTTGAACCTGCAACCTCGGAAACTAGAGGCTAGCATGTACCCCTAGAACGACAGCTAGCGTGAAGGATATGTTATAAAATATTATATGGTTTGTTCCGCATAGTGTTGAAGTTTGCTTGTTTGTATAGTGGTAACGGTAAGCCAATAGTGTATTGCAATACATGATTGGAAAGTAAAATTCATGAATCGAAGTAAATTTTGTGAAACTAGCGTGAGCAAGTTTATTTCTGAGATTCTGTAACACACGTTTCATACGTGTATTGCACAATATGTTGACTTTAATTCTCTTCCCGAAGCTAAATTTTGAAAATATAAAATCCTTAAGCAATATACTAACCTGGATAATTGGATATAAACGAATATTGCTGTGCAAAAGGCATATAAAGTAAGATAGAATAGTGTTATTATGTAAGTTGGCATCCAGGGTTTTTTATATAATTTGTAAAATACAGTTTTAGGGTTTACAAAGCGAGAAAAATACACGAGTATACAAAGATGAAATTCAATGTACCCCATATTTATCAACATACACAACTGAAAGTTTATACTGGAATATTTCAGAATAAAACAGCGTAACGCTTCGTAATAATGTAAACATTATTTTATATGACTGTTATTTGAGTATATTATCTTTTTTAAAAGCTGCGCAAAGAAGAAGTGTAGCTTGAAGTTTTATTTAAGGAAATCTGAGTCTCAAAGCTTCTTAAATTCCCTGTTCATGAAAACAAAAAATCGCAGTATGCAGATAATGATTATGATTCAATGAATGAAATGGTTAGCTTCGACTTCTATCTAGATTCCAACACTTAGTTAAAATAATGTGATTTTACATAATCTGACACTTTAGTAACTGCTAAGAAAGATACATTTCCTGCCTCAAAAAGGAAACCATCAATTTCTTTATCAGCTCCATAAATGACAAGTTTCGGTTGTTACTACATTTATGGTTTGTATCTTTACGTTACCAAGATTCCTCTCTCAGATCAAGAACAGGTGAACATCAGGTCTTTCTTTGTTATACCGCAAATTTTATAATGAAGGAATTTTAAATATGCCCCAGCTCGGATACATCCTTACGTTGGCTTATAATTCCTACAAAACAAACCAAACTGAACCTTCAACAGGCGCCTACGTATTTGGAAACCGTGTTTATTTACCAGCCAAGTAGGTTTGGACGTAACACACTGATAGCTACCATAGCACTATTTTTAAGGAATGGAAAGCAATCACGGGAAGGCAGATAGAAAAATAAAGATAGGATTCAGACGTCACAAGAGAATCCTTTGATTATACAGTTTTGGACAGAAAAGGAATGCGGACATTTGACACGGTGTAGATGCGGAGACTTGTGGGCATAATAATGGCAAATGGTAGGATATAGAAGGAATATTTCGATAGAACTGCTGACATGGCTATGGCATACGTCCGGAAAGGAAGTGGCACATCTGAGGGAGAAATGGCTCAAGAATGAGGTCAACCTACTTCTTAAATAGAAAGCAAAAGTATAAATCCATGCTATACATTCACATGACCTTTCTCTACTGATTATTCTATTCTATTCTATTCAATTCTATTCACATTACGGTACGATGTATTACTTTTTCTACTACGTATAGTAAGTAGGCGAAGTATTGTATTCCACCCGAGATTTCACCAGAAATATGTTTTCAGGTCCCCTGAATCCAAAAAAAGCATTTTTGGAAACATGTCTGTTTATTTATCTGTGTGTGTGTCTGTGAAAAGCATAACTCAAACGAACAGTCGGATAAATACCAAACTTGGTATTTAGGTTCAGTATCCTCCAGAGTTGCGACACGAAGGTTTTCAAGAAAATCCCCCACCCCAGATTACCCTTTACATGAACATTTTTTGAAAATTTTTATTTTCTCAAAAATGGCTCTAACGATTTTGATTAAAATATCATATGTTTAAGATATTTTTATGACAAATAAAATGTATATCTTGAATTTCCTGGGAATGTCTCCAAACGTATTCTTCATTGTGAACGATTTTTGCATAACTGGTAAACCATAAGAGAGAGACAAAATTTTACTACACAAAAAATGTAGATCGCGTTAAAATACACAATTTATGTCATATACATTTTTTTTGTTGAGTGAACCATTTTCGAGATATTGCTTGTTATTCCCTTAAATTTACCAATACTTATACTTTTTCTCAAATGGGAATTCGTTTCTCATTTTTTTATCCTGCTAATGCAAAGAGAATGGAATACTCCACATAGCAAACAGCTCTTAAAATATTTGACTAATTCCCCTTGCATCAACAAGAAAATTAGTAATAAGATTAACATCTCGACATGAAGCATATGGAGAATAAGTGTTTGTAAAAATAGTTTGTACAAGAATAGAGAAAGTCATGTGAGTGTAACACATCAGATTTTTTTTGTTTAAGAATGATCTCAAATTAAGTAAGATATGCTTAGTTATAACATGCGGAAACAACATTTAAATGTTTTTTTCGTGGTAACAGGTCTTGCGATGGAAAGAAAAGAAAGGGAGGGGGATAAGAAGCAAAAATCGCAAACTTTCAACCATTTCGTCAGAAAACCTTAACATGGAATATTTCTAAAGGGGCTAAAACCACGAAAGAGCTTATTTCACACATATTATGTAGTTCAATGAGCTCTGCAACTATCATATGATAATTTTTGTGTTACTCTTTAAGATTTACTTGTTATACAAACATAAAAATATCAATCAAATAAGAGGGACTTCACAGGTTAACATAAAATTCAAAATATAAATTTAATTTCTGTTTTCAATATATTAAAAGCGTGGTATTTTCTCCCTGTTTCTTCAGAAACCAATGTTAAACCTTGGAGACCTTTCATCGTAGTGAACTGAAATGAACTTGATAGGTTAGTGTTGTAGCGTTAAACAACATTGTGTTACATATATGCAACATGTGATTAAAACATACAATCATTTGTATAGCAAATTGATCGTTAGTAACGTGTTCGGGGTGAAGTAAAGGAAGTAATAATAAAATAAATGTTAAAAATATAAAAATATAAGAATACAACAAACTTCTAATGATGCGAAAAAAGCAATTTGACTAAAATCATATGTTTTAATGAGTTCTTATTTTCTTCTGTAATAAGCTGTTGAGTGTGTTGTATGATTTCCCAGTTTAGGAATTATACAACATTTATTCAAAACGCAGGTGACTTGACATATTATTCCCGGAGAATCTTATATATGCATTTTATTTGTTTTGTCAACTGCTCGTGTAATATCCTAATTAATAACTGCTTTTGAGAAATAAAAACTAACATTTTCCATGTGTGTGGGTGTAATGATACAGGAAAATCTTCACCTTGCATTATAGGTAATTGTTCTTGTCAATTATTATATCTACCTAAAAGTTGATTTTTGAGTTATACTGTTCACAGGCGCAAGGGACTTTTTTGAATTCATGGGGGCCTCAAAGGTTGTATTTTCGGTGAAATTTCGTTATAGAATTTTGAGATAAGCAGGTAGAGAATGTAAAATGTAAAATCAGCAGGTTGTTTCTGATAACATAATTTATTTCTATATCAACGAGTGCAATCCTGTGTTTAGGGCGAAAATTAGCTTATGATTTTAAACTTAAATTGTGAAAAGCTGTTTTACGGCATTATATTTTTAAAAATCTGGTATAATTTTCTCTATCAAATGAAAGCTTTGCATACATTCATTATGTTGTTTTAAAAGTGAGTATGTTATTCAAGATATATTTTTACCTAGGAATGGCTTGAAATTAAGCAGGAAGGTATCCACAAGTGAAAACTGCATTCAAATGTTTATTTGTAGTGACAAGTTTTTGCGATGGAAAGGGGGGCAACAATCTAATGTTTTACATTTACTTGACATGTTCTAACGCCACCTTCAAACTATTCTCACAAAAGCGTACTATTCTATCTAGTTCTTGTTAGTCGACATAAACGTTTACAGTTGTTATCATATACACCAGCGGTACTTATCCGTCATGCAGGAAGCGTTATGGTTTTTAAAGTTGCATATCAGCAATCGTAAAAACTGATACCTAGGTACCTAACTAAGCAGTGACAGAAACAACAGTGTCAGTAGCAGATACTTTATCATCACATTTAATTCTGAAGGAACTATTTAACTATTGTTAAATTTTTCAACAACTTTAAGTAGGTAGTTGTTTCAGGTATGGAAAGCCAATTTGAAGTAGGAGTTGTATTATAGTTCAACTGTTGGGGAGCCGAACTTGAAGTAGTTGCAACCGCACGTATGGTACTCGGTAGCCTTCGTCCCAAATTTAAAAATATTAACTTTGTAATTTAACTGTTGCTTTAAATATTATATATTTATGTTTGCCTCGGCTGCGTCAGTATTACTGTTAGAGACATGGATTTCTTTGCAGGGAGTGGTGCGGCTAAGAATGTAGGCTTACACAGATTATAATTTTACTTCACTCCTTTTATTAATGCTTGATACGATTTAAATATCACTTCACTGATATAGAGAGCTGTGAGATTCTTTTATTAATTACTTACACTTTTTAACACGTAAACTATTTTCGTCTCGCACTGAATACGTATTAAACTTCTCGAGGACGCGTGCTACCAACGCGTCCAGTTATGCGAGTTGTCTGTAAGCAACTGACTTGATTTCTACCGCCTAAGTTTGTAAATTTCTGTATTTTAAGTCTCTGATTGGCTATTCCTAATCCAATAGAATACTTTTATTTAACTTAAGCTTTTTTCTAGTTGTTGATTGGCTATTTTATAAACTGTCACAAAAATTACATTATTCTTGCTCCAAGAATGACTAGTAGCATTATTACAATTTCTTCATTATTACCTCATGGTTACCGCATTGTTAGCAACTTTTAACCTATTATTCTCACAGCTCCTACATTATTAAATCACGTAATACATTCAGATAACATTATTACATGTATACAATAATATAAACATATACAATGACTGTAATATATACTGTTTATATACGTTACATACACATATTTCTTTAAGGGAGGCTGTTATTGAACATATTATACAATTAGACTGAAATCATTTAAGTGTTAAAAATACTGCATCAATCTTCAAGCAGAGTTATTGCCTCATGACGAAAGGTCTTATGCAACGGTCACCACAAGACTTCCGATGCAGCTGGTATTGGTTAGAAGTTCCTCATCCAGCACACTGCCCATACTTCGTCCCTTAGGACTTTCATCCGTTTTTGAATTTGAAGAGACATTTACGATATTATACTAATAAATACGCACACTTACTCTCTGTACGTGAATAAGGATAAAATAAAAATGCTGATCGTTTTTACTTAAAGTGAAGTTTGTTCTTATAATCTAAGAAAAATTGCTACTTTTTGCTGTTCAGTATTTGCTTCCACAAACGTCACTAACAAAGCAATGTGGTTGGCTGTATTCAGACTTCACCCAGCCGTATTCATTTTTTGGTGTTTCGCACGCCTGACGCTAGGCGGTGAAGGAATCTTTCTCTTTGTATAATTATTTAGCATATAGTGGTAATGAACTAGATTACATCCAGACGAAATATGGCAAAACTAATTACCTAAGGCTTATTAGAAGGATTTGGCATCATTACCACACACATAGCATACCTTTATCAGCAGATACGATTTTATTCTATTTTTCTCGGTTACTAAATTATAGCTAACTAAAATGCTCGGAATGAAATACCCGCAGTGTTTCTCTTATTATACACATTTTCTGTAGACTGACAACTACGTTCTACTTCATGAGATTGTCAGCAAAAACTCCAAGATTCTAGGCATTCTTTTATAACTCAACGTGTTCGTATTCCAATATTTTTAAATTCTTTTAGTCCTTTAAGAGTTGAAATTAGAAGCTGCCTTAAAGCCAATCTCCGTCTGAAAGAACAGGTATTGTCAATGGTGAAAAATTATCAAAATGAATTGGTGGTGTACGTCCGAAATTACCTCCCTCCACACGAAACACATATTTCTGTCCTTATAGCCGTAAGCGATGGTCAATCTTAAAAAAATGGGTCCATATGCAATTACCTTGAACTTCCATGCTCTTTGCACAACCGCGAGAAACGGAAACGACTAGCGACTTAGAACTCCAAAAATGTCTAAAGCATATAAAATTACCAATAACGAAGAATATCTCGGATATGGTTAATGCCACAAAAGGTTTATTTGAAATAAATTGTGTATTTAACCCCATATACATTTTTGTGGTGTAAGATTTTGTCTGTCTTACAGTTTAGTGCCGTACAAAACATAAATTAAAAATTAATTCAAAAGTAGTTTATAATGAAGCTGAATACATATCCTATCCGCAGAAAATTCAAGATGAGCATTTTATTTGTCATGCAAATGTCTTAAACATGTGTTATTTTCATAAAACCTTTAGTGTCATTTTTAAGAAAATCAAAAATAGCGAAACTTTTTTTCGTACATGTAAAGGGTAGCTTGCTTTCGGGGGATTTTCTAAGATATATATCGTTGGATAAATGCTGAACTTAAATACGAAGTTTGGTACATATCTAACTTTTCGTTTTTGGATTATGTTGTACACACACACACACACACACACACACACACACACACACCGTCACCGTCATCACCACCAAGACACAGAGTTTTTTTACTTTCTCTACTACGTATAGTAAGTAGGGGAAGTATTGTATTCCACCCAAAAATTCGATACCGAGATTTCACCGGAAATACATGTTTTGAAACCCCCTGAATCCAAAAACAGCATTTTTAGAGACATGTCCGTGTGTCTGTGTGTGTGACTGGCTGTGAACAGCATAACTCAGAAACAAACAGTCAGATAAACACCAAACTTGGTATTTAGGTTCAGTATCTTCCAGAGATGCGACACGAAGGTTTTCAAGAAAATCCCCCCACCCCAGATTACTCTTTACATGGAGCATTTTTCGAAAATTTTAATTTTATCAAAAATGGCTCTAACGATTTTGATTAAAATATCATATGTTTTAAGATATTTTCATGACAAATGAAATGTATATCTTGAATTTTCTGGGAATGTCTCCAAAAGTATTCTTCATTGTGAACGACTTTTGCATAACTGGTAAACCATAACAGACAGACAACAATTTACTACAAAAAATGTAGATCCCGTTAAAGTACACAATTTATGTCATATACATTTTTTGTTGTTGTTGAGTGAACCATTTTCGAGATATTGCTTGTTATTGCCTTAATTTTTCCAATAATTATACTTTTTCTCAAATGGAAATCCGTTATTCATTTTTTTGTCCTTGTCATTGAATACTCCACATAGCAACCAGCTCTTAAAATATTAGACTATAGCTTAAAGTCTAGAAAATTCCCCTTGCATCTACAAGAAAATTAGCAATAAAGTTAATATATCGATATCTCGATTAACATGAAGCATATGGAGAATAAGCGTTTGTAAAAATAGTTTGTACAAGAGTAGAGAAAGTCATGTGAGTGTAACACATCAGATGTTTTTATAATTCTCTTTTTGAACTCGAGGATCCTAAAACATTTATTTACAGTGAAGTTTAAATATATGATTTTAGGATGGAATGCAATACTTTCTCTCCTCACTATAGGTAAGAAGAAGAAGAAAAATCAAAAATATATTATTTTGTTTCAAATAGCATCAAGAAGATTTGTATTGTAGTATTTCAGATAAATGTTGCACAACCTACACTAATTAGTTAATACGTTAACGTCTTTCTAACTATACATATACTGTGTTATAATCTGCTGAACTTGGCATGTGTTGGCAAGAAAGTATATTGCGATGCGATAAGATTTTGGGCTGCTAAGGTTGGCAGCTCCCCCATTCAGCGCCCTATATCGAATGAACCTAACATACGGGTTTCGTCAAGAGCATCATTGATATCCGATACAATGAGGTAGCCCCTCAATACCACAGCAAGACAAACAATACAATCTCCCATCTCACCAATCACAACAAGCCAGAGGAGATCCAATTTCAGCTTGGACGATTTCAAAGGGACTGGAATCAAAGGAAACGAGTTTTCCGATTGTCTGTTAGATATTGTATGGCTCCCAAGGACCACAAGCACGTTAATTTGTTTCAAGAAAACGCAATATGATAAAAGGATATCCTCCCCTTTCCCTCTCATTATTGTAGTGCATCGTAATCATTAGAAATCGTATTTCCATATAAAAAGAATTTCTTTTGTATACATGTAAACATCATCTCCTTATTACCTTCGTCATCTTCTTCTTATGCCCTCGAGGTCAACCTTTTCCTCTCAGTAAGATAGTGATCAAAGCTCTTTTGTTGAAACATTCACCCTGGAAACGTCTCTACATAAAATCACTGTCTTGATGCGTAGTACATGAGTCATAATTAAGGCAACCCGAGATATGTCACTGTCTTATCCATTCAATATTTTATACTGAAAGCTTTACTAACTGAATTATTATTATGAAGCCAGCATGGCACGGCTTCCCGAGTTACTTTGCCTGCATTATTTTATCTGATAGACTGCGCATCTGCGGGTTAACGATTAACATGCTGGCCTCCAAATCCAGAGATCGTAGATGCGATTACAATAGAAGGCAGACTTTTTTCGCTATGTGGAATTATTCCTCCTGGAGTCTGAAAATATCCATGAGAAAGTGAGAGCAAAATTCTATTTCTAAAATGTAAAACACTAATTAAAAAGAAAAGAGAGAACACCAAAAGTAAAATGAGTGGACATCATTGAGACGAGCCTTATTACTTTCTCTACTACGTATAGTAAGTAGGGGAAGTATTGTATTCTACCCAAAAATTCGATACCGAGACTTCACCGGAAATACATGTTTTGAGATCCCCTGAATCCAAAAAAAGGCATTTTTGGAAACATGTCCGTGCGTCTGTCTGTGTGTGTGTGTGTGTGTGTGTGTGTGTGTGTGTGTGTGTGTGTGTCTGTCTGTGAACAGCATAACTAAGAAACGAACAGTCGGATAAACACCAAACTTGGTATTTAGGTTCAGTATGTTCCAAGGATGCGACACGAAGGTTTTCAAGAAAATCCCACCACCCTAAATTACCCTATACATGGAATATTTTTCGAAAATTTTAATTTTTTCAAAAATGGCTATAACGATTTTGATTAAAATATCATATATTTAAGATATTTTCATGACAAATAAAATGTATATCTTGAATTTCCTGGAAATGTCTCCAAAAGTATTCTTCATTGTGAACGACTTTTGCATAACTGGTGAACCATAAGAGATAGACAAAATTTTACTACACAAAAAATGTAGATCGCGTTAAAATACACAATTTAGGTCATATACACTTTTTTTTTGTTGAGTGAACCATTTTCGAGATATTGCTTGTTATTCCCTTAAATTTTTCAATACTTATTTTCTCAAATGGGAATTCGTTATTCATTTTTTTGTCTTGGATATGCAAAGAGTATTAATCTGTGGGAAGGGGAATGGTGCTGCACCTAGCAACCAGCTATTCAGAGATATGTATGTGCTTAAAGGCTACTGTATTTCCAAATTGCCCTTGTAAATATATATTCCCCTTACACTCACAAGAAAATTAGCAATAAGATAGACTCTGCAAATGTTTATCTCGATTAACATGAAGTTGATGGAGAATAAGCGTTTGTATTAATAGTTTGTACAAGAGTAGAGACAGTTATGTGAGTGTAACACATCAGAATTTCTTTTTTAAGTTCCATTTATAGCCCGCCTTTAACTACAATGGTCTTATCCGCTGACTTTCCTTTTGAACATATTATTGCTCGTTGGTAATGTTAACTCGTATTTGCTTGTCGTTGGATTTCTCTGAACTTTGAGTTTTATCCATTAGATCACACTCTCATTCATACTTACGGACTCTGGGGAGGATAGAGAATAATCTTGGCTAGAGGAAAAAAGAGGATATCAACAGTTTGATTAATATGTACATAAAATACCGACACGAGTGATCGAGGTCGTTGAAGCTTGAACTCCTGAACAAGAGCTCCGTGGTTCAAATACCACCAGGACCATCCTCCCCATTGAGATGTTTTATAGGTTTTTCCAGTCCTCATAACTGGTAAATTCCGGCGAGGTGGCCTAAACTTAACTCTGGAATGTTTCATTGCTAAATTTCCTTTAAAAATTATATCATTTAATGCATCATTAGTGTTCACCGCCTAAGATGCTGTATGTTATAAAAACGGGCGTTATACAATACATACATACTTGAAATGCAATTTTACTAAGTATTACAAGACCTGCGAATATGTTAACACTCAACTTCTTTATTACATGTATGACATAAACTTGCCTTCATTTTGTTTTTCCTCGAAAGCTCATCGTGCCGGCGGTCGGAAACACAAGGCGCATCTGCCCATACCCAAGGCAATGTGCGATCGGCTTTAAAATGCATAAACGTTAACATGTTGAAGCTCTTCTTTAAAAACTTTTCTACCCTCTATCTTTGCAAATTATACTTACTAAAGCTTATTTTTCTATTTACTACATTAATCCAAATAAGCCTTTGCAAAAATATCTATATTAAACATTTCGCTATAAATACAAAGAAAGCAAGCGACAGTCAAATGTTTAAGAACTGGACGCTATATGTTGGTCTTCACATTCCATACTGTTTTCATGCAATCGCGAGAAACTACTGAAATTCGATGGGACTAAAAGAATAACAAATATTGTACAATTCGAACCTTTAATAAGGTATATTTCAGAAACAGCTTATGCCACAAAAAATCTTATTTTAATTAAATTGTGTGTTTTAAATAGATCTAAATTTTTTGGTACGTTTTCGTCTATCGCTTAACGTTTACAAGTTATACAAGATAATATAAAATTCCTTCCGTATAAAGAGGAAATACTACGCTATTCCCAGAAAATTCAAGATATACATTTTATCTGTCATGCAAATATGTTTCATATATTATATTGTAATCAAAATCAAAAAGAGCCACTCTTTAAAAAATCAAAGTTTTCGAAAAATATTCCGTGTAAGGGGTAATTGGGTGTGAGGGATTTTCTTGAAAATCTTCGTGTGACATAGCTGGAAGATATTGAAATCAAATACCAGGTTTGGTATTTATCCGATTTTTCGTTTTTGAGTTATGCTGTTTATAGATACTCACGCGCGCGCCAGCGCGGACATTTTTTCAAAGCATGCTTTATTTGTATTCAGGGTGCCTCAATATACATGGTGATATCTCGATATCGAATTTTTGGATGGAATTCAATGCTTTCCCTACTTACCACACGTAGTAGGGAAAGTAATAATGTTGGCTAAATCTACTGTTGCATATTATATTTCATCCATTGCTTGGGATTTATAGGCTCTTCTTTCAGAGAATCCCAGTAAAAGAAATCACAAGGACATTTAGACTGGAGACCGGGGTAGGTATTAGTTACCCCCTCAAATAATCCACAATTTCGCGTTATCTAGTGTGGATTGTATCTTACTGAAACGCACCCTATGTTATTCGTCAGTTAATCTAAGAAGAAACTTATACCAGCCCGGTATCAGCCAGTACCATGTGTTTCACGGAAGAAAATCAGGCCTACCTTTTCCTCACTAAATTACGCTGCCCATGTAGCGACCCGGTCTCATGTTACACATGTTTGTGCAAATTATAACTTTTCTTTTACAGTGAACTAAGTCACTCAAGTAAACACCTATTTCGCATTAAAAACTACTGACTGGCAATTTAATATTTCTTTATGCATAGAATGAAGACCCCCTGTAAAGCAGCTATATGTTTTCTGAGTCGACGATCCATAAGGTATGAGATGTTAACTATGTTGTAGCACAGCGTGCTTACATATGCTCGATTTCGCTCGTGCTGATAATATCGCGGGGATTTTTCTAATCGTACAGCAACATAATCCAGTTCTTTGTTTGTTAAAACACAGCACTTACTTATTTTTTCTTATGAACGCTAATCCTGTTGTTTCAAATTTAAGAATTAGTTCATACACTGTTGATGTTTAGAATGGAACACGAACTTCAAATTTTGGTCAGTACCAAGCAGCTGGTTTACTTTTAAAAGATTACCTGGCAAATAAATTCCTTGCTGTGTGTTGAATAGGTGAACAGAGCAAACAGATAAATTAAACCAAGTAACACAAAAGCTCCTCGCACTCCCAAACAGTCCACATTCACTAACACCGGTTCTTGATTGACGATGGTGCAGCTGTGACATGCCGGCTTCGGACACGGCCAGTGTGGCTATAAAAGAAAACGAAGATCCGAAGCATACAATAGCATCAAAATGCACATTATCTTACTTTTGTCACAAACACACACAGACCCTCGCGTTTGGATTTAGTGTATGTCACCCCGTTGTATATAAACTTCGCCTTGCATTTTACAGCACCCTGCATGCAAGAGCCCAGAAGCGTACCCATGCATTTAGGTTCTGTAGTGTCTCCATCTAAAGTTGGTAGAAATTCATCTTTTGGTGTCCAGACCAACCTTTTGAAGATTTAAATTAAAGTCCGGCAGTCAGGCAGTGACCCATGAACAATGATATGTTTCAGGTGGGAAGTGAATTGCAAGAATTAATAAAACATCTGATGTGTTTCATCCATATATCTTTATCTACCAGTTCATCAACAAACTATTCTTCGAAAAGCTTATTCTTCTATCTGCTTTACGCTAATGAAGATAACCATTTGCAGAAATGCTTTTATTATATACGAGGTATAATAAAAAAATAACGGTAATTGTTTAATTTCGGGAACTTTATACATCCGATACTCAAACATTTTTTTCTATCTTGTTGGTACACATGTTCCAGATGTATGTTTGCATTTTCAGCTGTTTTGAATATTTAGTTTAGTGTTGACCGTCGTAAAAGTTATCCGTATTGGCGAATTTTTACTTTCGAAAAGATGGATCGAAGAATTTGCATTAAACTTTGCTTGAAAACGGGAATAAAGTGCAGAACCGCATTAGAAATGTTCACTGTGGCTTTTGGCGAGTCTATTATAAGTAAGACAAGAGTTTCAAAGAGGGTCGAGAAGACGTTGAAGACTACGACCGCCCTGGACGCCCTAGCACATCAATTACTAACGACAATGTGGAAGAAGTAAAGAAAATGGCTCTGGAAAATCGCCGAATCACCATCAAGAGGTTGCTGATGATGTCAGTATATTCTTTGCCTCATGCCAAGCAATTTTTTGCATTTTTTGGGCATGAAACGCGTAGCAGAAAGTTTGTTCCGAAATTCTTGAATTTCGACCAAACGCGACGTCGCTTAGACATCGTTCAGCAATTGTTAAATGAAGCCGAAAAACGGACAAAGTTGATGTTGATGATTAAATAAAAATTCTTTAAAATAAACAAAATTTCCCGTTATTTGTTTATCCCACCTCTTATTCCATTGTAGGTAGCATGGGATTAAGGGAACCCAGTGCGCTTAAGCGATCTTTTAAGAACGGGTCTTATGTAATGGCTTTGAATTTTCGTTGTCTTTATATGATCACCAGAAAAAAAAGAAAAAGAGCAGCGATCTTGCACTCGAAAAAGTATGAAGTATTTGGCAATTCAAACTTGTAACACAAAATATCTCCGAAAAGGTTAATGCCGCAAAATGGTTTTAATTGTCATAAATTGTGTGATTTAATGAAATCTACATTTTTTATAATAATTCTTTTTCTTTATTTTTCGCTAAAATATTATAAAAAATTAATTCAGAATAAACAGTAATTAACAGGCTGTTCGCAGAAAATTAAAGCTATACATTAGTCATACAAAAATCTAAGCCCTGTAGCGGAAGCCGCTGTTTTGAAAAGGCGTCCTTATATATCGGTTTTAAGAAGTGGACATATGCAGTAAACCAAAAGTTATCGCACTTGTTGTATAAAGTTACAGCGCTCCAAGGGCTACTGAAAAATAGTCTGCAGCTTATAAGTTTAAATTCATAAACTATTGCTGAATAATTCTATTATATTGTCATTTAGAAAATGTACCATTGTACGTGACCAAAGGGTACTTGATCGAGTAAAAATGTTCACATTATTGCCATTGATAACAATTTCCGTTCTGGAAGTTAAAATTCTACACAGTTTACTCAATTCTTACTGCGATTCTAATATAAACTAATGAAATTGATTTAGCACAAATACGCGCTTTTCTCTGTACTTTATAGAAAACTTTTTTGCATGTCTTAACTTGGATGAATGTATAGCCTAATATTTAATTGCATCCCAGTGCGAAAATGAAATGTATTACCTCATGGAATGTATTGAAACACTCCCAATTATTTGTTTTGTTTTTAACAAACAGCAGGATATATAATTAAATAACGATATATCAGTAATACTTAACAGTATTTTACTGGCTTGAATTCATTTTTCCACGTGTAACTTTTGACCATTTGTCAACGTTACTGAATATCTACAATAAACATGCAATACGTTGCTTAATTCTAAGACTTACGTTAGAATGATTTTCCATTAAATGTTCAACAGAGTATCGCTGTATATAACTGAGTTTTATATATACGGAAAGAATTTACACACACACCCAAAACCTGATGGTTATCGGTAGAAAGTTAATGGCGGTTTATATGGAGCGACCAAACCACTATAGGTACATATCTGAAATATAAACATTTTTCTAATTTCATTTAAATCGATACAAAATTAAATATAGTTTAGGTGAACAACCTACTGTTTTCAATTGTTTCCTCACCAAAACGATGGACATGAAATTTAATACCACGCATTACAATCTTATTTTCTTAAATTAGCAGGAAGAATATTAAAGACCTCTGCTAAACATTTGTGCATTAGAAACTACTAGCTGCTTACGTTGGTACTGTATTCCGCTTTGAAACTGCGTAGAAACATAATTAAAGAGAATGACGGCATTAATAACAGGAGGGACTAGCAACGCATTAGCGCAGTTATCTTGGAATCTGAAGTGCTCGTTGTTTCAGATAAAAGCGGTCATAAAAGTACTGCAATATCTGGGGTTAGCTCGTTATACGACTCATGAGTGTGATGATATACATTTTAAAAAAATAGAAAGTATAAATTACATCTAGGACTACAGAGCGTTTGTAGTTTGTGTCCTATTTGAATAAGAGAAGCAGTTTGCTTTCCATTTGCCTCGACCAGCACAACTAACGCCTTGCCTTCCCATGACAGAACTTTTCGGCCTGACGGATACATCTAATAATCCAAACTGCTTAACTTGAAGCTGTCATTTCTGGGTTCCTTCGTACTAAAGTATTTTGTAGTTTAAAATTTTTTGAGTTGGAAAATGTAAATTCCCATCACATATATGCGCTAGATGTTATTGCAGGAGCGCTTTCGAGAGATGTTTCTCCCATCTTCAGCTGAGAATCCAACTGACGGATCTCCCTCTCCCCTCTCCCCAAGAAGCTTTTCATTAAACGTTATTTCTGCCCTCTGTTGGGAAACCTTGGAACCTAAAGCTATTGCTGCCCTCTGTGTTGTCTGTTGGTCACTCATCATGCTTCTTTCTTCTCTCTTGTGATGTAATTGGTCTGCATTCTGTTGAAAAGTCTTGAAAACACTTGATCTTGAATTTGCTGCCATCTGTGGAGAACCTTGGGAACTTCTATTGTTTCTCTTGTTGTTTAAATGGATCAACTGCATTAAGTGGTCTGTCGGTGGTATCTCAAAATTCAAAACATTCTCAATGTTGAAGTGAATGAAGATCTTTTCCCATATTTCCAAATGTGATGGTATCTGAATAAGTTTGAGTAGTTTTATCTCTTGTCCAATGTCATGGTTGCTATTCCAAAAATGATTAGCTACTGCTGATCTGTCTGTTTGTTTCAATTAGATTAAGTGAACATCAAAGAAACATAAAATTGAAACAAACAGACAGATCAGCGTAGCTAATCATTTTTGGAATAGCAACCATGAGATTGGACAAGAGATAATACTACTCAAATTTATTCAGATACCATCACATTTGGAAATATGGGAAAAGATCTTCATTCACTTCAACATTGAGAATGTTTTGAATTTTGAGATACCACCGACAGACCACTTAATGCAGTTGATCCATTTAAACAACAAGAGAAAAAATAGAAGTTCCCAAGGTTCTCCACAGATGGCAGCAAATTCAAGATCAAGTGTTTTCAAGACTTTTCAACAGAATGCAGACCAATTACACCACAAGAGAGAAGAAAGAAGCATGATGAGTGACCAACAGACAACACAGAGGGCAGCAACAGCTTTAGGTTCCAAGGTTTCCCAACAGAGGGCAGATATAACGTTTAATGAAAAGCTTCTTGGGGAGAGGGGAGAGGGAGATCCGTCAGTTGGATTCTCAGCTGAAGATGGGAGAAACATCTCTCGAAAGCGCTCCTGCGATAACATCTAGCGCATATATGTGATGGGAATTTACATTTTCCAACTCAAAAAATTTTAAAAAAAATTTAAATGTTATATAACATCACTATAAATAACACTTCTGGTTTATCATAAAATATTTTGTAGTTACTAAACCCCAAATAACTTCTTAAGGGAAGACTAGAAGCCCTATCCTGCCAGTCTGCTAAATGGATTATCTCTGAAACTATAGATATCAAACTGAAAGTTTTACAGAACGTAGACGAATGCTTTCTGAGTTCACTGATACACTTTTATTCAATAAGTTTGTTTAATAACAATTACTTTTTTTAAAAGAAATATCTGTTGTGACACATTCACATGATATTATCTATCCCCTATCGTTGATTAGTGGGCATACAAACTATTCTTACTAAAAATTATTCTTCTCCCTACTTCATTTTAATTCAAATAAATATTTTCAGAAGTAGCATTATACATTATACATTTCGTTATACATATAAAGGGAACAGCGATATTCAAATGTTTTAAGAACTGGTCGCTATATGTTGGCCTTTAAATACCACACTGTTTCCATGCAATCGCGAGAAACGATTAAGCATTGACAGGACTTTAAAGAATGAAGTAATGAACAATTCGAACCATTAATAAAGGATATTTCAGAAATGGCCTATGCCTCAAAGAAACTCACTGATAATAAATTGTGTTTAAAGAAATCTACATTTTTTGTGTGGTAAGTTTTCATCTATCGTTTAACGTTTAGTACTTATATAAGATTATACATAATTCCTACCGAATGAAGACTTCAAAGGCTATTCTCAGAAAATTCAAGATATACATTTTATTTGTCATGTAAATATGTTTTAATAAGTATATAGTATTTTAATCAAAATCGTTAGAAATGTTTTAGAAAATCAGAAATTTCTAAAAATGTTCCATATAAAGGTTAGCTTCGGGTGCGAGATTTTCTTCAAAATCTTCGTGTCGCATCTTCTTTGGAAGATACCGAACTTAAATGCCAAGTTTGGTATTTGTTTTTGAGTTGTGTTGTTCACACACACACACACACACACACACACACACACACACACACACACACACACACACTGTCCTTCTTCTAAAAATGCCTTTTTGTGTTCAGGGGGCGTCAAAAGATATATTTCTATGAAATCTCCACATCGAATTGTTGGACTTGCTACTAGAACTAGCCAACCATTTTATTAACACCAAAGTAGATCCCCGAAAGTATTGGTGGTTGTTTTTAACATCCTAAAACTTCATTCAGCTGTCTTCAATAGCTTATAAGAAAATGGGTCAATTTTATCCAGTTTTATTTATGGGCGCTCTTTAACTCCTGTGGTCTTAAGAGTCCCTTTCTACATATATTGGGCGTGAAAGATCGATAATTTTGCTCAGAGGCCTCGTTATCAGTCTTGAGATTCTTTTACGTGCCGAAAATCTACGACACGTGACCACCGGCTTTACTTCCCTTGCGAAGGAATCCATTCTTAGCATTTTTACGCCCGAAAAATCCATCGCCCTCACCCGGGTTTGAACTCGCGACCCCGGGAACTAAATGCTAGCTTGTATACCACAAAATGTCATACAGAGAAACATATGTTCAAGTCCAAAATGGAAAAAACGAACTCTCACATATTTGCAAATGAAGAAACCACATGACTTGAGCACAAAGAAGCTGCCATATTTAACAGTAATACCAATTTGTAGAGGAAACCTTCCCTAAAATATGATCCAAAATTTACCGCTGTGCTCTCCAAGTGTGTAAGAGTTGTATGTTTACTTATTCTACTCGTGTGTGTGTGTGTGTGTGTGTGTGTGTGCGCGCGAGTTTTATTTATGTACGCTCTTTAACTTCTATGGTCCTTAGCGTCCCATTCTATATTGGGCATGAAAGACTGGTAATTTTACTCAGAGGCCTCTTTATCAGGCTTGAGGTTATTTTACGTGCCATAAATCTACGACACGGGACCAGCGGCTTTACTTCCCTTCCGAAGGAAGCCATGCTAAGAATATTTTACGCCCGAAAAAATTCGTCGCCCTCCGCAGGGTTTGAACCCGTGACCTTGGGAATTAGAGGCTAGCGCGGTACCACTAGTCCACGGAGGATGATTGAGATTGTGAGAGAGAGAGATAGAACAGCAGAACTCAAAAACGGAAAGTCTGATAAATACTAAACTTATTATTTGGATTCAATATCTTCCAAAAATACCACACGAAATTTTTCATGAAAATCTCCCCATCCAAAACTGCTCTTTACATGGAACATTTTACGATTTTTTTTCTAAAAATAACTAAGGAGTTTGACTAAAATACCACATATTTATGATACTTACATGACAAATAAAATATATATCTTTAATTTTCTGGGAACAGCCTTTTAAGTCCTCTTCATTCACAGGAATACTGTATAACCTTGTATAAATAGTAAACGTTAATTGATGGAAAAAGAATATTACATAAGAAATGTAGATCTCTTTAAAACACTGTTCATTACTTAGTAATTCTTTAAAGTCCTTTCAACGTTCAGTTGTTTCTCGCGATTGCTTGGAAACTGTGGAATTTTAAGGCAGCATATAGCGCCCAGGTCTTAAACATTTGCCTGTCACTGTTCCATATGTATCTATAACAATATGTGTTATGTAACTATTTCTGCAAACGTTTATTTGGATTAAAATGTGGTAGACAGAAAAATAAGCTTTAGTAGGAATAGTTTTTATACCCACTAATAAGCGATAGAGGTTAGAGAAAGCCATGTGAGTGCAACACATCAGAGTTTTTCTGTGAAGTGGTGCAGAATTCACAGTGTAAAATGGCAGATGCAATACGGATTTTTTTAAATACAAGCCCTTTTATCAAACTGAAGAAGAAATTCCAGTTTCTAAGACTACAAAAAAACTAAAATGGAACTGTTCGGCAATTTTCGTCAATTTTGTCTCCCCTTAAGCAAATCATGTCTGTCAGCGATATCCACGAAGTCTCTTAAAAAATTGAAGAGCGCTGATGTTTTACGACGTTCACTTATTTCTCCGGTTTATAGTATTTCGTCATGGTTTGCCTAGGAAGATGTGTGTTGTGGACCATTTACATGAGCACACACGCAGATAATCCTTGTTTTATCCCTATCATTGCAGATTTTTATCTCTTGGTGCGTATCTTGTTTGCTGTGCTATAAAAAGAGCTTCTATTCGTGTAATGATTTTTTAACTGTTGAATATTCATTGGCCGATGTGTAATCAATTTTTCATTGTGTATGCATAATGATGAGCTGCTATTTAGCGACGAACTTTACCAATCTCGTTGCAATCAGGCGGAATCTAAAATGCTTGTCTCTAACAGTAAACTGCGGAAACAAAAAACTGAACAACGATAAGTAATGAATATATTTAAGATAGCTATACATACCAAATATAATCTGTGATGAATACAGTTATAAAAGGTAATTATATAAACCTTAAATTTCGATCAATTTCAAGAGAGAGAATGTTCAAAGAATATGTTTGAAATTTAAAAAGCTTAACGACAATGTATTTAATATAATCTTTGATAGATATAAAGTAACCCCACATACAGTCTTACCGTAATCCAATGGGTAAAGCTAGTATCAAAATGTGTAAGTTAGCATTAAGAAACTTTTACAAAATTCTAATTAAATTGGGAAATTTGCCTGTCCTTAAGGAGAAAATGCCACTGGCTACTTGCATATAGGTTCACAGTACTATGATGGATCATAATATCCCAAAACAATACATATTCAGAATTTTCCATCACTTTAGCATATTTTAATGTATCCAAAAGAATTTTTTTTCATATTTAGAGTAGTTAAAGATTACTAATGGCCAAAAACTGGTAACTCAAACTTGTACAATTTGAAATGAAACCTATATATCACGGAAAAAATGTTTGCACTGTCCATCCTAATTCAAATTAGTTTACCATAGTTTTGTGTTCAGCCCTTTATAAAGCAAAAATAATTCAAATATTAAGTGTATAGTGCATCTAGCTTTATCTGTCCATAAAACTTAGATAGGAAGCTTGGGTTACCAGTTGTTTCAACTATTACTTCAAAACCAAAATTCATAGACTCTAATCCGATATTTCAAATTTATATCCTATGAGTTAAGTTGAGGAGTACATAAAAATTCATGGAATTTCTTGCATATCCGTAGCTGTGTTATTGTATTTAATGTGTTTTCTGTATTTCCACCTCTCTCACTATTCATTATCTTTCACACCCTCTTTCTCTCCCACTCTCATTCTGCCACCATCTGTTCCTCTCCCTCCTATCCCACTCTCTGACTTTCTCCCCATCGCTATCGACTACACTCCTTGCTCTCTTTGCTACCTACGTATAATGTGACGTTTTGGAAACCAGTAATAAAGCTGTTTTTCTGAGTTTAAAGTACAAGTAAAAGTTTTAACAGTACTCAAGCTTATGTCTGTCCCTTATATTTGCAACACGATTGGAAATATATTGTTTCTGGCGACATCTAGTTTGAATATACCAATAATAATAATAATAATAATAATAATAATAATAATAATAATAATAAAGCCTTTTATAGCTTAATAAATACGCCTTTCACCATATTTTTGTAAATAACACTTGTTTGAACCACTACACTTATAATTTTTTCAGAAAACCTCCCTTTGGAGACAGTAATCAATATCTATAGAGCCCATTGTCTGGGTGAAACATAATAATGTTAAACACCAAGCTCGAAAACAATCGGTTTGTCTATTCTTACACACACACACACACACACACACACACACACACACACATTTTAAAAATTGTATTTTTGTTTCAGGGTTCTCAAGTTCAAACATTCTCAAGTTTGTATGAATGATTCATACAGAATCCCAAATTACAAGAAAAATATGGGTTAATGTCTATGTACAGATAGGATGTTTCATTTAACGTTTATTTACGTACTACAAATCTCTTGGAACAAACTATTTATTAATTGCTCCAAATCCTAGGCTTAGGGCAACACTAACCCAAATATAAAATTATTATCAGATACAATAAGACAGAACAATATACACATATATAGACAGTAGATATTCCAATTAGCATAAATGCCCATCGAGTAAAATCCGAATGAATTTTTCAAAATCCATCCGTATATTTGACTATTCAACATAGGCGTTCTATGCTTAGTATGCAATAAATTGACAGCATATTTACTTATGAAGGCCAAATAATAGAACTAATAAATTTCTTTTATAATAGCATCTTATATATTATTATAACCTACATCCAATCTAAGTCAGCAATAAAGAGTGTGCTAAGAGCAGTACATTTCGTCATAAGAAAGTGTAATTTCTTTCATAAAATTTATTGTATTCACCTTTAAGATTACAATACATTAAGAAATTCCAAATATATAGGTACATGGATATAAAATGTTAGAAAAAGTAGAAAAATTCCATTTTAAATGCAGAAGTATAGACAGAGGTGTTTACAAATGTTGTGTTCATTAAAGAATGTTAAACTTTACAGTGTTTAAATAACTTTTTACCTTTTTTTCATCGAAAATTGTAGTTCAAAGTACATAAAATCCAACTGAAAGTTAGAACCCCTAACATGGGAAAGGCTAATATGAGTCAATGTTTTATGTATGTATGTATATGTGTGTGCGTGCGTGCGTGTGAATTGCACGTTGTGATAATTATTAGCACCAAATATATTTCTCATTATTAAGTGTTGCCAGCAATGTGTTATCCTTTGCAACGAGCATACACTCAGGTATCCTGTCAGCGGCAGTCCAGATATAGGCAAACTGGCTATTAAATAACCAGAAAGAACACGTAAGCAGGTTCGCATTTCAAGAAGTAAGTTTCAGCCCCACGTATGCAAAGCCAATTTGAAGTTGTTTGTATTGAAGGAGTTGTATTATTTTTCAACTGTTGGGTAGCCGAACTTGTAGTAGTTGCAACCGCACGTACTATAGTACCCGCTTTCCGGTTGCCTTCGCCCCAAATGTACTTTCAGGTGGCCTTTGCCCCAAGTTTAAAAAATATTAACTTTATAATTTGACTGTTTCTTTAAACATTACATATTTGTTTGCCTCGGCTGCGTCAGTATTAGTTAGAGACACGTTTCTCTTGGTAGGGTTTTGGTACGACTAAGAATGTAGGCTTACACAGATTATAATTTTTACTTCATTCCTTTTATTAATACTTGATACATTTAAATAACTCTTCACTGATATAGAGAGCTGTGATATTCTTTAATTAATTAATTGATTAATTGTACTTTTTAATACGTAAACTATTTTCGTCTCACACGAATACGTATTATATTTCTCCAGGAGGCACAAGCAACGCATCCAGTTATGAACACTTCTGCAGGCAATTGAACCATTTTCCACCTCTTAAATTTGTAAATTTCTGTATTTCAAGTCTCTGATTGGCTAATCCTAGTCCAATAGAATACCTTCATTTAACTAAAGCTTTTTCTGGTTGTTGATTGGCTCAAAATTTACATTATTGCTGCTCTAATAATGACTAGTAGCATTTACACTTCGTTACTCATTATTGCCTCAAGGTTACCTCATTGTTACCTTATTGTTAGCAACTTTAAACCTATTTCTCACAGCTCTTACATTATTGAATTACGTAATATATTCATATAACGTTATTACACATGGATGCAATAATATAAACATATAAAATGACTGTAATATATACATTTTAGATATTGTTACATACACAAATTGTTTTAAGGCGGGATGTTATTGAATTTACATATTATATAATTAGACTGAAATTATTCAAGTGTTAAAAATACTGCCTCAAATTCACACACCAGACTCTTACACACAGATAAAATCTTCATAAAAAGAAAACCAATAATTGTTGGTACATCATGCCATTGTCAAAGAGACGTTAAATCGTAGCATCTTAACCTAACTTTTCTCTTGGAGAAATAGTTTCAAGGCCTTTGCTGTGCATTACAGTTTCCATTTCTGTTCGCTGATCGAACTAGCATACGAAATGACAATACATCTCTATTTTAACGACACTTCGTTGTAAGTCATTGAGCTGTACAGACGTAAAATACATCAGGCATGGATGCAGACAATCGCATACAAAAATGTGCGCTAGACGCTTCCAAGGGAATTGGGCATTCGGAGCGGTTTAGGGTTGAACTGCTGTCGTATAAGACTTCTCAACATGTAAATGAAATCCAACTCCAGCGCGCTTACAGCTGCCAGCATCACAGAAAGATTTTATTACCACCTTTACGGCTTCTTGCGGTTTTTACTTAACCGTATTTTATTCGACTGGCCTCCGGGGAAAGCCACGTTTCCTCTAGCAAGAAGCTTCAGGCCAGGTTAACACAGTTCCTTGAATAGAATGACAGGACAGCTATTCCTTTTCAGATTTAAGTTCATCGCTTCCAGGCCTAAATTTAGCTTTGGAACTTGAGGACACCAAAGTAATATTTAAGATCCTTTTGTATGTTAATGGCAAATTCGTGTAAATGGCAGTTTCGTAGAATGTTCATCTGAATAAAATGGACAATAAGCAGGGTGATAACTGACCTCTTTGTTGATGATTACTGGTTGTTGATGTTAGGAAACAAGACTGTTTACTTAGAGGTGCGGTTAGTAGTTGACGATTACCAAGAAAATTAGGTACTACAACAAGGGTTCAATTGGAAAGTGCAAACAAATGTGAATCATTATGGTAGGTGTACCAGCAGCTTATGGTGAACAGAGGTTTCTCTTGGATTGTATTAGTCTCATGTCTTCTTTTTGAAAAATCCCGTATACACGAAGTGATTAAAGTTTACTCATACTTTAACGAATAATTTAGTCATAAAAGTAACATAAAACATCAGAAATACAAAACACGTTAAGGTTTGTAATTAGGAATCCTTGATAGTTAAAAATATACGTTTTTCGCGAACAGGTTTTTTAAAATGAACCTGCATTTTCACATCGCAATCTCCCATAACTGCAGATATGATATAAACGGAAAGTGTCACGTTTTGTAAAGCATGCCTAAACTGAAAGCTCAACCTAAACCTTGCTCACGCAATAACACAGCACACACGGATAAGATTCTATCTGCGGTTTTTAATCCCTTTCATGAATTATTGAAGTTTTCCTGAGATTACAGGATATTTATATGCACTTTCAAATACAAGATCTGTGTTAAAAAAATCGCCATCTTTACAAGTCAGTGAATACAAACAGCGCAAATGAGAGCATGCCAAACTTAAAATCTCACTTTTTAGACGAGAAAAAATAGTGCAAAATGCTAAAAAAAAAAAAAAAAAAAATTGTTCATATATGTTTATGTGAACATTGTGCTAACCATGATTCATAATCCCCGACGGAATCCGAATTTAAATAAGAGAGGGAGGAATTTGTCATCTCAAACGTAATTAAAATAAAAATAATCTGATGTGTTACACTCACATGACTTTCTCTACTCTTGTACAAACTATTTTTACAAACGCTTATTCTCCATATGCTTCATGTTAATCGAGATGTTAATCTGATTGCTAATTTTCTTGTAGGTGCAAGGGGAAAATGGTAGGCTTTAAGCGATAGTCAAATCTTTTAAGAGCTGGTTGCTATGTGGAGTATTCCATTCTCTTTGCATGTCCAGTAAATAACAAATGAATAACAAATTCCCATTTGAGAAAAAGTATTAGTATTGGAACATTTAAGGGAATAACAAGCAATACCTCGAAAGTGGTTCACTCAACAACAAAAATGTATATGACATAAATTGTGTATCTTAAAGCGATCTACATTCTTGTGCAGTAAAATTTTGTCTATATCTTATGGTTTACCAGTTATGCAAAAGTCGTTCACAATGAAGAATACTTTTCCCAGAAAATACAAGATATAAATTTTATTTGTCATGAAAATATCTTAAATATATTGTGGCATGTGCACAGATTGTAGTAATAGCCGTGCCCTCTGGTTACTCAAGCTGAAGGTTGGCAGCTTATCCGAGGAGGGGCGTTTGAGGGGAAATAGTCTCATTGGAGGGGATATGGCGTTAGGACGCCAAGCTTAACGAGTTTTTTCAAGAGTCAGTGTCTAGTCTTCGCGGTGTTGAGATGTAGTAATAGCTGTGCAATGATAGGGCGTCCTCGTCCCGGCAGACACATGGGTAAGCATATTTAATAAATCTTCTACTTAAGCTTCTTCCTTGACTTTTTAATTATGGTAGTATAGAATCCTTGCCTTTCCCTTCAGCCAGGAATTATGTGAGTGTAAGAATATTTGTGAGTTTAACTTTAGCTGCGTCCCTTTGTGTCGGTGCCTCGTAAAGTAAAGTTTCCTTAGTTTTGAATAACGATCCCTCTCACAGCGAGTAGCTCTCCTCTGAAAGTTAAATAATAAATTACAGATTATTGAGGTACGCGACAAATTGGCGGGGGCGCCAGGTAGAATTGAATTGTTTTGAGATTTTAAGTGCAAAATTTTTTTTTCCCTCCAAATGTAACGGTTTGTCCTCCACGTGGTCGTGAAAAATGTAAAGTTCTTTCTGGCTAAAGGGTAAGGATTTTTATACTTTTATTTGTGGTTCTCTTCTTCTAAATTTTGTTTCCATCATTTCTGAAAGTTTGGTATCGAAATTTCAATTTTGAGTTCATTTTTGCATTTTTTTTTTTTCATTGTCTGCCGGGTGACGCTAAATATTCTGACTCCATTTTCCCCTTGTTTTGGCTTCATTTACTTTAAATTATATCACTGTGTTCCGTTCTTTGTGCTGGTTATTTTCAAGAAAAAATGTTTTTGTGAAATTTGAGAAGAAACGAGCGAGATAGTTGTTTCAAAATGTGCTCGTCACGTGTTGGCTATCCGTTTGCAAATCTTGTTTTCTGTGCATATTAGCAGTGGTTTGGAGATGTATTACTTTATATTCCAGTGATTGTGATTTCTAGCTATTTACTGCACTTGTCTGAGTTATTTTTCGTGTAACTTTTATGTACGCACGTGTGTTGTGTAATTCCCGCGTGGTCGTGCATTTCAGCAACAATTTTTAGCTTGTGTAACCAGTCTTCTTCAGCACGTGTTTTGGCGCGTTTCTTTGCGTGTGCATATCAGATTATATACATTTGATTTTAGAAAAAAAAAATGAGAAGTTTTGTGTGCTAGTTTAGAATTACAAGTCTGTATTCTGCTCCTTTTGAGAATCTTCGCGGTGGTCACAGTAAGTGTGACGTAGTTTTTTAGGTTCCAGTTCGAGGTTTCTCACTGCAGCTATCATTTTGTTATCTTCCATATGTCCATTCTGCTTAAAAATCTTGGTATTGTGTCCAAGTGGCTTGTGTAGCCGTGTGTTAGTATAATTTTCTGATATTTCGCCGCGGGCGCTTAATTGTGTTCTTTCTGCAACTGTTTTATTTGGCTATGTTCTGATCTTGCTACTTACATTCATGTGATGCTATAAGTGTTTAGGTTGGTGTAATCTGAATTGCTTGGTTCTACTGTTTGTTTATTGGTTGCGTTATCTTTTGTGCTACAATCATGCCTAAACGACGTACTGCACAGACATCTGATATAGCAATTGTTCCAGTTACCGAGCACAGTAAGATGGAATCTCTGTCCAGTGTTAGTACGCCTGTTGTTACGCAGTTGTCAGTGATGCCTACTCCGCCTGTCGTGGCACATGTCCCGCCACCAGCTGCCTGCCGTCCGGTCATTGACCCCTCGTACTTTGAGAATTCTAGTAGGATGTCGGCACATGAATTTCTGCAGAACTTTGAAATGGTCGCTGCTGCTAATGGCTGGTCAGAGGAAATTAAATTGAAATGCTTTCCATGCTATTTACGAGATACTGCTGCATCATGGTTTCAAACTTTTCGCCATCGGCACCCTCACCATGATTGGATTTTCTTATCTACACAATTTTTAAATGCATTTCAGTTAACAAACCAGAGTGATATTCTGGAAATGAAACTCAGACAGCGGGTACAGTTGGATGATGAACCTGTTATTAGTTACATCTATGACGTACTATCTTTATGTGACCAAGTCAATCCAGCTATGTTGCAGTTGGAACAAATTAAACATTTGCTTAAAGGTCTTAGACCTCTGTATGTGCAAGCTTTATTGCCATTAAATCCTCAAACTGTTGATGAGGTGATTCAAATCATTCGACGAGTGGACAAAGCTCAGTTTTACATGCAGAACCGTGAACATCTAGTGTCTGCTCAATCTCAGGCTGCAGTGGTTACGCCACCCTCTGCTCTATTTAATACTGCATCTGTTCCTGCTGTTATTTTACCAGCTTCTCCTCAGCCTTCTCTTGTGGGCGTACCTATCGACCCTATGCATCAGCTGATTGATTGTGTGGAACAGTTATGTAACAGAGTTAACCAGTTTCAGTTACCATCTGCGGAGAGAACTTCCCAGCATTCACAGCTTCCACGGTCAGCTGACTTCAACCGGAGGGACCCACCCGTCACCTGCTATAGATGCAACAGGCAGGGCCACCTGGCTCGCTTTTGCCGGAGCCGCTTCCCGCAGTCAAAAAACGACTGGCGCCGAGCCTCGCGCGACGAGACGTAGCAGCACCACCACCCACCAGCTTGGCTACACCTCAACGGGATGTGTCTGCAGTATCAGGTCAGATATTGCAAGTTCCTGGTCGTATTGCCCAGACAGAGCTCTCCATCTTGCTCGATACAGGAAGCGCAGTGAGTATTGTGAATGCTGCACATGTTATTGATCATTCTACACTAAAACCTATAGAGATGATGCTCCGCACTGCAGGAAACAAGTTACTTGATGCACCTTACCACACTGTGTTAGATTTCCATATTAATGATGTTCTTTTTCAGGAGGATGTACTAGTTGTGAAAGAGTTGTCCCATGATTTGATTTTAGGTAATGACTTTTTGCAAACCCATGATGTTATAATTGATTATGCACAAAATCTGATAACCTTGAAATCTTCTACGAATGATGCATTCAGTATACCAATAACTCTCACACAAGGACCTTTTGTTGATATGGCAGTAAACCCTCTCCTAGATGATGATTGTACAGATTCTGGTGTTAAAATGGCAGTTATGCATGATGTTAAAATTCCACCTCTGTCTACATGCTATATATCAGTTAAGCCTTTGTCAACCATTAGTAATGAGGTTATGTTTGAACCTGCTCTCAACATAATGCAAAAGAAGAATCTTTCTATTCCACCGTTATTGTGTCATTCTACCTCTGAACTTAGTATTCCAGTGCATAATAATACTTCAGTTCCACAAACATTGTTTGCAAATACAGTCTTAGCTAAAGCGTATGATGTTGCACTTGTTCAGAGTAATTCTGTTTTGTCATCCGATGTTACTCCTCTGCCAGCTGCAAATTGTAATTTTAATGTTAATGGTAAACTCTTGGAAACACAAAGGGCTGACTTACATGCTTTGTTATTGAAATATAGTGATCTTTTTGCCACAACATTACAAGAACTTGGTACTACAGATGTTGCAGAATTTGATATCAAAGTAAATGATCCTAAACCAATTAAGCAAAGACCATATAGAGTTCCCCATAAACAAAAAGAAATTATTGCTGAGCAAGTTAAAGAGATGCAAGACGCTGGCATTATCAAGGAATCACAGTCCTCCTGGGCTTCTCCTGTAGTACTTGTCAAAAAGAAAGATGGCTCCATGAGATTTTGTGTCGACTATAGAAAATTGAATGCTGTTACAGAGACCACCTCTTTCCCTTTGCCATTGATAGATGATTTGTTAAGTTATTTGGGGGAGGCTAAATGGTTTGTCTCATTAGATTTACTGTCAGCATACTTTCAGGTACCTATTGCAGAGGATAGCCAGAAGTACACTTCTTTTGTCACTTTTCAGGGTCAATATCAATTTACACGCTTGAGTTTTGGGTTGGCAAATGCCCCTAGGTTCTTCAGTTATATCGCAGACAAGTTGTTAGGCGATTTGAATTTTAAAAAGGCTATTGCATATCTGGATGACATTGTTGTTTTTGCTAAAACCTTTGAGGAGTTGTTGCAAAATCTTGAGGCTGTTTTTCAACGTCTGGATCACCACAAGTTTAAACTTAAACCAGAAAAATGTTTCTTCGCCATGCAAAAGATCAAACTCTTAGGTTTTGAAGTTTCTAAAGATGGTATTTCACCTGATTCTGACAAAGTTGTTTCCATTCAAAATTTGCCTCGTCCTAAGAATGTTCGAGATGTCAGAAAAGTTTTAGGATTGTTTAATTTTTACAGGAAATTCATCAAGGACTATGCTAATATTGCTCAACCTCTAATTCAGTTGACTAGGAAGAATCAAAGTTTTATTTGGGGATCTGATCAGCAAACTGCATTTCAAAATTTGAAAGACTTATTAGTTTCGGCCCCTGTCTTAGCTCACTATACTCCTGGTGCTTATACAGAACTACACTCTGATGCCAGTGGATTAGGGGTTGCCTCAGTGTTGTATCAGAAGATTGATAATGTGTTGAAACCAGTGGGCTATGCTTCGAGGACACTATCTAAATGTGAACGTAATTACAGTGTTCCTGAGTTGGAATTGTTGGCCATCTTGTTTGGACTTACCCACTTTCGCAGTTTTGTTTATGGCTACAAGGTTCATATTGTATCTGATCATCACTCTCTTTGTTATCTAAATAATTTGAAAGATTTGACTGGGCGTTTGGCACGATGGAGTTTGAAATTGCAAGAGTTTGATTATACCATTTCTTATAAGTCTGGCAAGAAACATCATGATGCTGATACTCTATCGAGATTTCCTGTGTTGCAACCTACAGAAGGTGATCTTGATCAGCTTGATGAACTCCCCACATGTTTTCTGTCATCAGTTGAAGTTGCTGACCATCAGAAGAAAGATACTGGGTTACTGGAGCTTATTAATGCTCTCCATGATCCTCCGTCGGCCCCTGCTAAGCTTCAGAGACAAGTTTCCAACTACACACTCAAATCAGGTGTTCTTTATCGTAAAAATGCTGGCTCTACTGGCCCCCTCCATCTACTGGTTATTCCAGAAGCTCTAAAACATGAAATTCTTTCTTCATGTCATGATGATCCTCTTTCAGGCCACTTAGGTTTCTCGAAAACATTTGCCAAAATTCACTCCAGGTATTACTGGGTTGGTATGAAGAAAGATATTGAACATTTTGTCCGAACCTGTCCCAGCTGTCAAACAAGAAAGGGACCGAAGAATCAGAAACCAGCAGGCTTATTACAACCAATTCCGGTTACATCTGTAGGCGAGCGGTGGGGTATTGATTTGCTTGGGCCTCTCCCACGCTCCAATTCTGGACACAAGTATGTTGTCGTTGCGACCGAGTATGCTTCTCGCTGGGTCGAGTCTGCGTCGCTTTCTTCAGCAACAATTCCTCAAGTTGCTAAATTTATTTTGCACAACATCATCTGTAAGCATGGAGCCCCTGCTGCCTTGTTATCTGATCGTGGCTCAGTTTTCTTGAGTGAGGTGACACAAGAATTGTTGAGATCTTTATCAGTGTCTTCCAATTTCACCAGTGCTTATCATCCAGCTTGCAACGGACTTACTGAAAGATTTAACCAAACCCTCTTAAATATGCTCAGCCATTTTGTGGATAATAATCAGAAGAATTGGGACTCAATTTTGCCCTATGTCATCTTTTCATATAACTCGAGTGTTCAAGAGTCTACTAAATTTTCACCCTTTTTCTTGATATATGGTCGAGAACCTTCTTTACCTAACCAGGTTCAGCTACAAGCTACGTCGAATGACCTTTTTGTGAGACAGACATTGCAAGAGATTCAAAAGGCACGAGAGGTTGCTGTTGCTAACATTACAAAGCAGCAGGTGAAGCAAAAAGAAGCATTTGATGCTAAACATAGAGATGTGGTTTATAATGTGGGTCAATTAGTTAAAGTTTTCACTCCCATTAGGAAGAAAGGTAAATGTACAAAGTTGTTACATAGATATTTTGGTCCTTTTGAAATTATCCGACAGATCACTCCTGTTACCTACCTTGTTGGTCGACCTCATGCTCCCCGTACCAAACATCAGAGTGTTCATGTGTCACGCCTTTACCCTTACTATGATCCTGTGGGTCCTTATAGGCTGTAAAGTCTGAGTTTTTGATGCTTAATTAAGCTTTGTTTTTCAGGAATATGTGATATGAATGTCTCTGCTAAATTATAAGTATATTGTTATTTTGGGTGTAACTTAAATTTTGAATTGTGTTTTGGTAACTGCAAATCATTTGTTTTGTTGTATTATACTGCAGGAATGTGTTTTAGGTGTACAATATGCTTAATTAAGCTTTCATTTTCAGGAATGTTATGTGACAATATTGTTTTGAATAATGATGTGATGTTGTTTTGTTGCATTCGATTTGGATATGATTTGATTTGATTTTGACTCTATTTGATTTCCATAATGATGCTGTGATCTTTATTTGCAGAAAATTTGTTGCATGAATAGTGTTTGTATGTATGTGTGTATTTGAGGTTATGTGATATAGGTGAGATTTGCCTCGGTGGGAGTGCCAAAGTGTGACCCCGATGGCGTAGTGTGAGGTTATGTGAGAAATAAGAGTTGAGATTTGCCTCGGTGGATGTGCGTAAGAGTAACCCCGACGGTGTTGATGAGGAGAGATGAGAAGAGATGAGATGATGTCAGCTTCGGTGGAGGTGCCACAGTGTAACCCCGATAGTTGAGGTGTATGAATGTGTTGATTTTTCAGGAGGGCTACATGTACCTGGAAAGTTGATGTGATGATTGTACTGATTTTGCTTATTGGTGTTGCTGTAACGTGCCCAGTATAGCGTGTGTGATGAATTCACACGAGAGATTACATAGATGGAAGTGAATGTAATGAAAATAATTTTTTTTCTCTGTTTATGCAACAAGTTTATTACCATCTTAGATACCAAATTTTAATACCACCTGTTTTTCCAGCTTATTTCTTGATTTTGAGGATGTAGATGCAACATTATAATGTCATGTTATTTGTGTAATTCCTGAATTAATGTGATTTCTTGAAGGTTATGCCTATGTCAAATGTTTTGAATTTGCAGCATGCTAAATGAGAGACGTAAGTGCAGATATTTTGTTTTGGAGAGAAAATTGAAAGATGATGATGATTGAAGTAATGATTGAGATTGCACTATTACTGCTACTGATGATGATGATGATTATGGAAGATGATAGTTAAACTGCGATGAGAACAATAATGATGTGGATAAGAAGTTGTATTCATGACAAGAGTAGGACACTAGTAGTTGAAAGCATGTCACGTGGCGTAGTTTAGAAATGTATTGTGGATGTAGCTTGTAGTGATGTATACACTAGTTTGAGTAGATAGTTAAGTCGCTGTTGTGTGTAGTTTGGGGCCATGGTCAGTGTGAATGAGTTCATTTCATCGTCATGTGTGACTGTCTTGTAAGTGCACTTACTTTCTTTTGTTAGTGATACCAGCTGGTTATTGAGATGTAATATTGGGATCCCAAGATAAGGTTATGTTTCATTTCTGTCATGTTTATGTGCTTTGAGTCTGTTTTACTGTTATTTGGATTATGAAGCATTGTAAGTTTAATTTTGGATGGCAACTCTGTAAAATTTCTTTTTATGCCAAGTTGTTCTCATTTTCTTTTCTCTTTACTTGCCCATGTTAAAAGATTTTTTTTGTGTACACTTTTCATACTTTAAAATCTTTATTTGTAAAGGACATACCCTTCTTTTCTGTGTGATTCTTTGTGGGAGCATCCTGTTTATTGTGTCGTGGTTTTGTTTTAGAATTATGCTGTGGTAGAGAGCGAGAAAATCCAAGAGCATCCCCGGGGCACACCAGAAGTCAAGAAACACCACAGGGAAGCTGTCGGGCAGCCACTACACTGCCGTGGCATAAGGAGCCACCATGTCGGGGGGCAGTCCAAGCCAGCGACTGCCCACCCTGTTGTCATCACCAGAGACCTGCGGTGCTAATCCTACACCAGGACAAATCGTCGTTGTGGGCACTGTCTTAACCACCCACAAACAGTTACGGCAGTTCATCACCCCTTTTGCGCAGTGTAGTGTGTCTGTGAACTAAGGCAGCGTGGTGTGTGCGTGTGCGGGATGCCAAAGCTAGTGCATTAACAATATTACGTCGACTGCACTTACATCGCTCTCGCTTCTCGTTATCGCCCAGCACCATTGTCGTCGGCTGGGTGCAACCACAAATATGTATTGCTCTTTTATTTTACATCACACATTTCTATGTCATTTTTTTTTGGTATGTCTTTCTTTTGTTTTTTTCCTGTATTTTGTACATATGTTCTTTCTGTCGACGAGGACGTCGACTTGGGTGGCCAGGGGGAGATGTGGCATGTGCACAGATTGTAGTAATAGCCGTGCCCTCTGGTTACTCAAGCTGAAGGTTGGCAGCTTATCCGAGGAGGGGCGTTTGAGGGGAAATAGTCTCATTGGAGGGGATATGGCGTTAGGACGCCAAGCTTAACGAGTTTTTTCAAGAGTCAGTGTCTAGTCTTCGCGGTGTTGAGATGTAGTAATAGCTGTGCAATGATAGGGCGTCCTCGTCCCGGCAGACACATGGGTAAACATATTTAATAAATCTTCTACTTAAGCTTCTTCCTTGACTTTTTAATTATGGTAGTATAGAATCCTTGCCTTTCCCTTCAGCCAGGAATTATGTGAGTGTAAGAATATTTGTGAGTTTAACTTTAGCTGCGTCCCTTTGTGTCGGTGCCTCGTAAAGTAAAGTTTCCTTAGTTTTGAATAACGATCCCTCTCACAGCGAGTAGCTCTCCTCTGAAAGTTAAATAATAAATTACAGATTATTGAGGTACGCGACAATATGATATTTTAATCAAAATCGTTAGAGCCAATTTTGAGAAAATTAAAATTTTCTAAAAATGTTCCATGTAAAGGGTAATCTGGGGTAGGGGGATTTTCTTGAAAACCTTCGTGTCGCATCTCTGGAAGATACTGAACCTAAATACCAAGTTGGTGTTTATTCGACTGTTCGTTTCTGAGTTATGCTGTTCACAGCCAGACACATGGACATGTTTCCAAAAAATATTTTTTTTAATTGAGCAGGCCTCAAAACGTATATTTCCGGTGAAATCTCGGTATCGAATTTTTGGGTGGAATACAATACTTCCCCTACGTAGTAGAGAAAGTAAAAATGTCTCGATCCCAGTCGGAAATCAAGCCCGGGACGCCGCGCACAGCAGTCGGGCATTTTACGATGAGCCATGGGACCAGTTAATGGTATCTATGGAGAATATACTATAGCATTTAAGAATTAAGTAGGTAGAGATATGCGTAGAAAGAACTCCAGATACCAGATTACCGAAATAAACACGAGGACACAATCTTAGAGAAAAGGTTCTGTGGCTATACCCAGAAAGAGCTGGTTGGCACCCTATAAAGACGGAAGAGGCCATTTATTGCCTATACCTTGAAGTGTAGAAGACAAAGAGGGTATTATTCTCTCAATAGATAATAATCTGGGGAGTGGTGCTTTCTGAAAATGATCCCTATACTGCGTCGTCAGTACTTTTCAGTAACAAGCATTAACTTAGTTATTATTTCTGTAAAACCGATATAGAATTTTTCTTTTGAAGAAGCAGGAATAATAATAATATTGCTTCGACTTGTTATGTTTATTTAAAGATTTATTTTAGCCTTTGTATTAGATAAATGCAAATATCCTCTGGCGTTGTTTTAGTTTATCCGCCCCAATACAGTTTCCGTTTTCCTGTCCATGTATTCGTTCCGTTATGCTTTTAGTGATCAAATATTAATAAAACTTCAAGCAAAGGTAAAGCTTCCGGTTTATTCTTTATTCTTTTCCACGATTTCAATCATCGATATATTGCTATTGCCAAGATTCTGGCGTGCATAAAATATTTATTATTAAATTACTGTTAATGAAATTAAATCTCGTTAGTTTTATTGCGATAAAATAAGTGAAATGTGAGGCACGTTATAAATTACATACGGGATTCCAATGAATTGTCGAGTTATCTTCAGAATCGTAACAATCAAAAGTTCTGAGCAAGAAATGTAAAAGCAATTCTTCACAGATCGTGGACAAATAAACTTAACGTATAAAATGCTGGTACTTGTATAGAGTCATACTCATACTAGGGTCAACTAGAATCTTCGAAACAATTATGCGCTGTGTGAAACTGTAAATAAAGTCTAATTATATTTAGTATTATAGGGAAAAGGATTCTTGATCGAAAACTTCGACCAGTGATTCAGGAACCTGTATGGAATTACACAACTGTTCACTTATAAATCTATATTCACCAATTTTCCGTATAAACAATCTTTTTGATTTACTGCCTGTAAGTATGCAACACGTTGATCTGTCCTACTTTAAGTTGCATAATGTAATGTAATCACCCTCCCATATTTTCTTTATTCTTATTGATTTATTTGAAACGTTTGTTTTAGTGGTAATTAGAATTACTGTTGTTAAGTTCTTTTTACACATATTTAAGTGTTTTACGGGATGTAAAGCTTTAATAGAAGTAGTAGCATACAAGTGCTATATTTCATTTCTTTTATTTGATTGGTGAAACTTCGTATAACGCTGCCTAGAGACTTTGTCGAGCTTCATCCAGATGCATGGTGGAGATATTACCCAGCTTTCGGAAGCTGATTTAGCTTCCATCACCAGAGACTGATGCGGAAAGGACGATGACGAAGCTATTAGCAGTCTACGGTGGGTAATAATGGTAGTAAGGATATCGGAGTTGATTTGGATGGTTTCATGGGCAGAAGGTGAAGATGACGAAGCTGCTGGAAAGCTGAGGTTCAACCCAAGTGATTTTACAGCGAGTCCTTCTTCAGTGTTTAACCGCGTGGTATGGAAAGGAGTATGGTTGATACGGTTTTGTATTTGGGTTTGTGTGATGAGCGAAGGCAGCTAATCGCCCCGATGGCTATAGGTTAGATGATGCTTACTTTCTCTACAGCATTAGTTAGTAAGGGAAGTATTATATTCCACTCAAAAATTCAAAAGCGAGATTTTACTGAGTATGTATATTTTGAGGCCCCTGAATCCAAAAAAAAGCATTTTTAGAAAATGGTCCGTGTGTCCTTAAAAACTATAGCTCAAAAACGAAAAGTCGGGTAAATACCGAACTTGGTATTTAGGTTCAGTATTCTCCAAGGATGCGACTCGAAGATTTTCAAAAAGATCCCCCTAACCAAACTACCATTTACGTGAAACATTTTTTAAATTTTTTATTTTCTAAAAATGGCTCAAACGATTTTGATTAAAATCAATATATTAAATATATTTGCATGGCAAATAAAATCTATATCTTGAATTTTTTAGGAATAGCCTGTGAAATCCACTTCAGTTGGAAGAACTGTTGTATAATCTTGCACAACTGCTAAACGTTAAGCGATAGACGAAAACGTACTACACAAAAAATTTAGATCTCTTTAAAACACACAATGCACTTCAAATAAGCTTTTTGTGCCATTAGTCATTTCTGAGATATCCATTGTTAAAGGTTCAAGTTGTTCGTTACTTGGCCATTCTTTAAAAGTCCTTTCAGCATTCAGTTTTTCTCGCGATTGCATGGAAACAGTATTGAATTTTAAGGTCAGCGTATAGCATCCAGTTCTTAAGCATTTGACATTTCCGCGATAACTGTAGCAAAACAAACCATTACATTTATCAGGTATTTTCTAGCATTCTATCCCGACAACGGTAGAAAAACAAATTTTAATCCCATGAAGGTTTGAATTGGAGTATCACATATAGGGTTTCCAAACTTTTTCCATCACTTCCGTGAAGTCTGTCAGCATCCTGCATACTGCATTCTTCCATAAAGAGAAGAGATCATGGCAGGTCTACAGGACATGCTAAAAACTCATTCTCTTACCTCTATGCATGCTTGCAAGTTTCATGCCCTTGTTTTTTCCTCTACGTGTTTAACACTCAATGCACATTTATCATGTAATAAGATGCATGATCTACATAAATATGAATATGTTCATATGCAGTGACGCATTTCAACGACGTGATATTCAAATGAGGTAGAAAATAAAGTTGGCAGGAATGACAGGTATTTCCATAACGTTGCAATGTCGCGTTGGTCGACATTCAGAGCAGATACCTGCACAGTAGTTTGGTCTCTCTAAAGAGATTTCCATTACTGAAGTTGCATTGGTAATTAATTTAAAAGTTCCTGTTCAGAACTTAAACTGCCTTTCCTTTAAGTGTGACGGCAGGTGTTTAATTGCTCTTGCACAGTTAATCGAGCATTTAACTGACGTTTCTGTACCTTCATGGAACTTTCTACCACTGTAGTTTCCACTAATGCTTCGTCTAGACAGGAGTGATGAGAAGCTTTGTCATTATATTATTTCGTCTCTGATTAACTCGGGGCGTTTTTTTTAAATTCTGTATATCAAGTAAGCTTTTTATATTTCAAGAAATGTCAATTCACTGTCCTATTTTAACGAAACGCAAGAACACGTGAATATTTAGTATTTAATGTAGTAAGTTGTTGCTTCACGTATGGAAAGCCAATTTGAAGTAGGAGTTGTATTGTATTTCGACTGTTGGGGACCCGAACACTTGAAGTAGTTGCAACCGCACGTATGGTAAAGTTCCGGTAGCCTTCGCCCCAAGTTTAAAAAATATTAACTTTGTAATTTGACTGTTTCTTTAAATATTATATATTTATGTTTGCCTCGGCTGCGTCAGTAATATTTTTAAAGACATGGATTTCTTTGCAGGGAGTAGTGCGGCTAAGAATGTAGGCTTACACAGATTTGTACTTCACTCCATTTATTAATTCTTTAAACGATTAAAATAACACTTTACTGATACAGAGAGAGAGCTGTAAGATTATTTATTAATAACTAGCATTTTTAACACGTAAACTATGTTTTTCTCACACTGGATACGTATTAAACTTCTCGAGGACGTGTCTCGCGTCCAGTTAGGAACGCTGTCTACTAGAAACTGACTTCTGAATTTGTACAATTTGCCCTACTTCAGTTTCTGATTGGCTAATCCTACTCCAATAGAATACTTTCATTTAACTTAGGCTTTTTTCTGGTTGTTGATTGGCTATTTATAAACTGTCTCAAAAATTACATTATTGTTGCTCCAATAATGCCTAGTAGCATTATTAAACTTTCTTACTCATTATTGCTCCAAGGTTACCTCATTGTTACCTCATTGTTAGCAAATTTTAACCTATTATTCTCACAGCTCCTACATTATTAAATTACCAAATACATTCACATAACATTATTGAACATGTACATAATAATATAAATATTAATACAGTGTCTGTTACATGCATTTTATATATTATATTTTACACATATTGCTTTAAGGCGGGCTGCTTTTATATTTTATATTATATAATTTGACTGAAATCATTTAATACTGCCTCATTAAACATACCTTGATGTCAACCAATTGCGATTTGATACACGGTAACTATTGCATCTAGAGGAGGAGAAGATCAGTATCAAATAATTATGTCTCCTCCGTCTTTCTTTTCCAGTTTGGGAAATTCAAAACTAAATCTCAGCTTTAAGATTTGTTCAAACTCATAGATTTAATTGCATTTAAACATAAATTCTGTTCTTCCAAGAGCTTTGTATTTTTATTCTGCTAAAGTTACTCTTTCGCTTTTCTTTTGCTGTTAGAATGGTGCTTATGAATTATTTCAAAATTCAACATTTGTTAGTAATGGTGCAACACACCGCGATGTGTGATTGGTTTCTAAACAGAACATAGGAATTACACTTGTTTATATTTTGTAACATTTACATTATTTATATAGATTTTTTGGTGAATTTGTCATGATAAATATTAAAGTTTTTAATTTATTCGGTAATCTCAAAACCTCTTGCGATAACTTAGCAATATTTGTTGCAGTACTAAAAATTATAAAAACTCCGCTTAAGAAGGGTCCAGTTAAAGCAACACTCTCTTTTGGGGGAGGGGCCAAGGGACAGAAGATAGGAAAGAGCAGGAGATTAAGGACAACAGGAAGTCACGGAAATTAGGGGAACACTGCAGACTGCACCTTCGTTATTATCGGGGTGTCTTTGCTGCCGCCTGAAGGGTAGCAGCAAGCGGTAGGTAGATCGTCTCTGTGGCATAACACAAAGCCCTGGCTATAGCATAGCAGAGTACCGGCGGTTTGGAAAAAGGAAAGGAGAGAATTGAATTAAAAGGGATAAAGTCTAATTCATTTACTTGTACTTGAATTTAATGTCTGATGTTTCAGTGGTGGTATTGTGGGGTGTAGAACACGTGCGGTTCCATAAGTTACGGATGTGTTGGTGACTGTCGTTGAGGGTGTTGTGGCAGGACAAGATGTTGATTCCTGTTGACAGCTGATTGTGCATTTTCCACTGTGCTTTATGGAGTGCTAGGTGAGTCCGGTGATGCTGGAGACGCTGGCGACGGATGTAGCGCTGTTGGCTGTGTTGTCGGTGGTAGCTGGTGTGTGATTCCTCGTTCCGGTATTGAAAGCCGATGATTCCTCCCTTTCATCATGCACGCGCAAATTTGTAATGCGCCGTTAACAATACATTCATACGCTTATAATAATGAACATTTTCTTTCCTCACATTAATAGAATTAACTAATTCCATGATGCTAATGGAACAAACGACATCTCGCCGAGTCTGTCACAGCAGGCATCTCCTCTGTCCCTCCGACACCAGCTGAGAAGGCAGCCCCACCGCCGAAGCTGCCAGTGGCCCGTGCATCAACCATCACCTCAATACGGTCGCTTCACGTCTTGGTAGCTGGGGTGCCCCTGGACCTGCTGGCACATTTCGTGCTGGTTGCAGCCCTCTGCATTGAAGACCACCAGGATCGTCTCTGCCCGTGGATCATCGCCCTGGTTCGAGTGGAGCTAGCCAGCCTCGCCGACCTGTTGGCGGTCTTGGCATCTATCTTTCTCTTATTAGGGAGGCAGTTGTGGGTCGAGGTCATCCGACAGGACAGCGTAGCTTCCTGCCGTCGCTGCCGTACTTACGGGCACAGAGAGACAACCTGCTCCGCCGAACCGAAGTGTCATTACTGTGGCGCTTCTAACATCACTGCAGCATGTAAGGAACACAACTTCTGCCGCCGCAGATACTGCGCCATCTGAAGAGAGTCGATACATTTTATCGGCCAGGCGCTCTGCTCCCTGCATCCTCGTAGGAAGGCACGGCCGAAGTCGGTAGAACAAAGGACTCAACAACCACTCTCGACAATATGAACATCGTCACCGTTCATCTCAGCTATCAAGCAAGTTCAGGGCCTATGCAACGCCGTGCAGGATCTTCACACGGAGTTTCTGAAACTGGCGGCAAAGCTGACAGCCTGAAAGAAGTCATCAGAGACCTTCAAACCACGTCATCTGCGCAGCAAGTCAACTGTCTACGCAGCTTGACCCCATCACAGCACACCTCAGTACCATTGATAACTCTCTCCGGAACTGATCTTAATCGAAAGTGACGACCAAGAAAACTCCAGCGAGCGTCCAGAGCTTCTTCCAGAAATGCAAGGAGTACAACCAGTAGCAACAATATTACCATCTAACACCATACGTCACCTTCAATTCCTTTCTACTTTTACCTCCTAGCCGGTAGGCTGCAGTCAGGTTTCATTGCTGCCAGACTAGCAATATCCTTTACCTGCTCCCACACATCGGGCGGCAGATTCGACATACTAGCGCGGGTGCTATGCGGGACCTTTGACTCCTATCTAATAAAAAAAGAAAAAAATACATGAGTCAGTCAATGTACCGCACTCAAGCAGGTAACACCTCTCCTTATCGCATGGTTATGCCCCTCAAGTGAAAGTATAAACTGGAGTTATTCATTCTTCATCTTCAACCTTCCTGAGCATTGGATGACCCGGTCCTAAGATGACGATGCCGTTCTCATCCTCAAGCTCATCAGGTTAAAGCCTGAAAGCACTCTCAATGCATACCTGCAGAGCCAACTGAGACAAAGGCCTTTGTGAACCTTCAGTGGTAAATCCAGACGCGTATATAGTGCGTTTAAGCCCTGACAGAGGATTACAGAGCTGCATGCTATTGTATGCAGCGTACTTTCTATGATCACAGCGTTATTTTTGGAACCGGTTATAAATAGAGTGTTATACGAAGTTGAAGCGATGTCGAGCCTTTAAGAAGCGGATCGTTGTATGCTGGCTTTGAAAGTTCATTCTTTTAATGAACAAGAGAATCGCAACCTCTCGCTAATAAAAATAAACAAATAAAATAAAACTATTAATGAAGAGTACCTATGTAATGGCTAACGACACAAACATTTTATTTGACATAAGTATTTTAACCAGCTCTATAATTATGTGTGCCCATTACGTTTACCCGTTATAAAAACTTACGCAAAACGTATTCATAATGAAGAGGACTTTACAGGCTATTCCCAGAAAATTTATCAAAATCATCAATAATTTTAAGAACATCAAAAATAACTAAAGTACTTTTCAGTACTTTTCTTAAAAATCTTTGTGTCGTATCCTTGAAACACACTGAACATAATTACCAAGTTTGGTACTATTTTTAAGTTCCCTTAACCCAGTTTATGATACTGTGTTTTTACTGTTTTCGTTACCGCTTATAACCGCAATTACACAACACACATACATACACAAACACCCATGCCCATGGCGTGACTCAAACCTGCGACCATCAGCTTGGCAGAGCGCCGGAGCTATACACTCCAGAGGGCACGCTACAGGTACTTATCCGGGATTTGGCTTTTTAGTTATATTTTCCAAAGATACACACATACACACACATGAACCTTTTCATTTGTCTTCAGAACGTGTATTTCCGATGAAATCTTTAATTCGAATGTTAGGTTGGAATGTAACAATTTTCAACTTAGAACTACACTTAGAAAGTAAAAAACTTGTACTTTAGGATTTATTATTAAAATCGTTTTATTCTTTTTAAAACAATTTAATGTATTACATTCTCATGACTTTCTATACACGATTTCGTTTATTAGTGGATATACACAGTTTATTTTCCTATCTACTTCATTTTAATCGAGATAAACCTTTCTGGAAATAGCTGCAATACACATTTCGTTATAGATACAAAGGTAATAGCGATAGTCAAATGTTTTAGAACTGAACGCTGTATGCTGCCTTAAAATTACATACTGTTTTCATGACAGCGTGAGAAACAATTGAAAATCGACAGGACTTTAAAAGAATTCGAAAAAACTGATATCTCGAAAATGGCTGACGCCACGAAAAAAGTTATTTGAAATAAAATGTGTGTTTTAAAGATATCTACATTTTTTGTATAGTACATTTTTATGTATCGCTTAACTTTTACCAGATAGGCAACATTATACGAAATTCCTTCCAAATGAAAAGGACTTCAAAGGCTATTCCCAGATAATTCAATATACACATTTTATTTATCATGTAAGTATACTTAATATATGGTATTTGGTCAAAATGGTTAGGCCATTTTTAGAAAATAAAAAATCTTGGGAAGATACTGAACTTGTATACCAAGCTTGGTGTTTATCCGACTTATTGTTTTTGGGTTATCTGTTCACAACACACACACACACACACACACACAGACGTTTTACTAAAATGCTTTCTTTTTGTAATCAGGAAGCCCTAAAATATGTATTTTCGGTGAAGTCTCGGTATCGAAATTTTGGGTGGATTGCAATACCTCCTCTACCTACCGCTTACGTGGTAGAGAAAGTAAAAATGCATCGGAATTTCCGAGCTATAAATGTGTAATAAAACAAAAGAAGTCATATTGGTTCTAGACTCTATTGTGTTTTATATTGGACTTACGATTTCCTTATATAAAATTTGTTCGCGGCTGTATAAGAGCTGAACAACCAGAGTAATGGGCGAATGGCGAAACATTGAAATCCTGTTTAGAAGTTGAGTTCTGAAATAACATCAATATAAAAATAGTGTTATAGAAATTGAGTGAATTCTAATCAAGTAATCATTGTTCATTCCATTTTAAATACCTTACTCTCAGATTGTTTTCTTAAAATATATCCGTTATGGTAGTTAAAAACAAAAATTATTTTCTTAAGTAGGCTAAAGAAAATATTCATTTGTCACAACAACATTTCCTAGTTTGTATTTTCGAGATGCTGTTTTCTAACAGCTGTCTGTAACTTTACATACTTCTGTAATATTGATTTCAGAAGCAAATGACCACATTTGTTTTTTTGTATCTCCAATTTTAATTAGCTAAACATCAAGCTTTAAAACTATTTGTCACCCATAATATATAAGTTTTAATGCGTTTTAAATAGATAAGTCATATCTCAGCATAAGTGAAAATCCGATAAGTAATTTTAATTAGGTAACCCACCCTAAACTAGGTTAGAACTTGTCAAGAATATGAGGCAGACATGCTACTTCCACAGCACGGAGACGGACATCCAGAATATTATTTGAAGAAGGTTTGTTGCTGCTACGTATGGAAAGTCAGTTTGAAGAAGATGTATTATATTTCGAGTGTTGGGGAGCCGAACTTGAAGTAGTTGCAACCGCACGTATGGTAAAAAGTTTCCGATAGCCTTCGCCCCAAATGTACTTTCCGGTGGCCTTTGCGGCAAGTTTAAAAAATATTAACTTTGTAATTTGACTGCTTCTTTAAATATTATATATTTATGATTGCCTCGGCTGCGTCAGTGTTTATATTTTTTAGAGACATGAATGTCTTAGCAGGGAGGTGGTGCGGCTGAAGAATGAGGCTTACACAGATTATAATTTTATTTCACTCATTTTATTAATGCTTGACACGATTTAAATAACACTTCACTGATATAGAGAGAGAGCTGTGAGATATTTTATTAACTACTTGCACTTTTTAACACGTAAACTATTTTCGTCTCTCACGAATACGTATTAAATTTCTCGAGGACACAACTCGCGTCCGGTTAGGAACACTGTCTACAACCAACGCGTCCAGTTATGAGCGCTGTCAACAAGCAACTGACTTGATTTCTACCGCCTAAATTTGTAAATTTCTGTATTTCAAGTCTCTGTTGGCTAATCCTACTCCAATAGAATACCTTCATTTAACTAAAGCTTTTTTCAGGTTGTTGATTGGTATTTTATAAACTGTCACAAAAATTACATTATTGTTGCTCCAAGAATGACTAATAGCATTATTACACTTTCTTACTTATTATTGTCTCAAGGTTACCTCATTGTTAGCAACTTTTAACCTATTATTCTCGCAGCTCCTACATTTTTAAATAACGTAATACCTTCAGATAACATTATTATATGTATACAATAATATAAACATATACAATGACTGTAATATACACGTTTTATATATTATTACATACACATATTGCTTTAAGGTGGGTTGTTATTGAATTTATATGTTTTATAATTAGACTGAAATCATTTAAGTGTTAAAAATACTGCCTCATGTTTCGTGTAATTATATTTCTCATACGTTAGCTGCAATTGCCATGATGAACAGAAAAAGCAATGTCTCATAAGGCGATCTGAAAAAAACAGCTTCATAGAGGAGTTCTTAATAACTCTAAATGATGATGATGCGGGGGTGGTGGTAGTAGATATTCTTCCCAAAAGCAGATCAGTCCTCCCAAGCCTAGACTTTAAATAGCAACCATGAGTTATTCAAAATCATGTTAGATAAACTGTAACTACGCTGATTTACTACTACTTCCCACAGAATAAAATAATCTGATGTGATAAATTCACATGACTTTCTCTACCTTCTATCGTTTATTAGTGGGGATACAATCTATTCTTACCAAAGCTTATTTTTCTATCTTCTTCATTTTAATCCAAATAAACCTTTACAGAAATAGTTGCATTACACATTTCGTTATTTATACAAAGGGAAGAGCGACATTAAAATGTTTAAGAACTGAACGCCATATACTAGCCATAAAATTCCACACTGTTTCCATGCAATCGTGAGAAAAAACTGAAAATCGATGGAACTTAAAAAGAATGACAAAGTATTGAACAAATCTAACCATTAATAACGGATATTTCGAAATTGGCTGATGCTACAAAAAACGTATTTGAAATAAATTGTGTGTTTTATAAACCTCAACCTTTTTTGTGTAGTACGTTTTCGTCTATCGCTTAACGTGTAGTACTAGTTATATAAGAGGGAGTGCGCTTCACAGTGTATTCTTAGAAAATTCAAGATATACGTTTTATTTGTAATGTAAATATCTTTAATATATGGTATTTTAATCAAAATCTTTAGACCCATTTTTATAAAATAAAAGATTTGGAAAAATCTACCATGTAAAGGGTAGTTTGGTGTGGGAGATTTTCCTGAAAATCTTCGTGTCGCATCTTTGGAAGGTACTGAATCTAAATACCAAGCTTGGTATTTATCCAACTTTTCATTTTTGAGTTATGTTGTTCACAGATAACAAATACACACGCACAGAGACATTTTTCTAAAAATGCTTTTCTGGATTCAGGGTGCTTCAACACTTGTATTTCCGGTAAAACCTGGAAATCGAATTTTTGGATGGAATAAAATACTTCTGCTACTTGCTACACGCAGTAGAGAAAGTAAAAAAGGATACCTACCTCTCCCTGTCTCTCCCGCGCTCTCTCTCTCTCTCTCTCTGTCCTTCGCTCTCTCTCTCTCTGGTTTTACACAGAAAGAGAGAGAAAGCGAGATAGAGAGAGGGAGAGAAGAGAGACTTTCCTGTAGTAGTAAATTTTAGATATTTAAAATTAGTTTTTAAAAAAATAATACTAATTTGTCTACTAATTTGTCATACATATTCCACTAAGCATTTGTAGAGCAGCTTATTTTTCTACAATCATAATAGCTATTCACCCCCAAAGCCTTCAGTTAGTTAATACTACGGTAATGTGTATCATATTAGATCGAGGAAACACTAAACTGTTTGAAAAGGGGTTATATATCAACCATGACGTGATATATTCGTAGCAGAATTAAAAATACAACAATGACCACTTAATGTGTAAAATTACATCAATAGGTACTTTAAAGAACGTCTCCATATAATATATTTAAAATTACTTTTGCAAAAGGTGTTGGGCTATTATTTCCTAAACTGATTCAAACATCTAGCATGTATACTGAAATCTAGGAGTATTGTGTATACATTGATGGAGGTAGTTTCTGCCCCACGTATGCAAGCCAATTTGAAGAAGGAGAATTTCAGGAGTATGGTACCCGGTAGCCTTCGCCCCAAGTTTAAAAATATTAACTTTGTATTTTTACTGTTTCTTTAAATATTATATATTTACGTTTGCCTCGGCTGCGTCAGTATTAATTTGTAGAGACATGAATATCTTAATAAGGCGTGGTGCGGCTGAAGAATGAGGCTTACACAGATTATAATTTGTACGTCACTCCATTTATTAATTCTTTAAACGATTAAAATAACACTTCACTGATATAGAGAGCTGTGAGATTCTTTTGTTAATTACTTGCACTTTTTAACACGTAAACTATTTTCGTCTCACACTGAATACGTATTAAACTTCTCGAGGACGCGTTTCGCGTCTGATTAGTAACGCTGTCTGCTAGCAACTGAATTCTGAATTTGTACAATTTGCCCTATTTCAGTTTCTGATTGGCTAATCCTACTCCAATAGAATACTTTCATTTAACTTAAGCTTCTTTCTGGTTGTTGATTGGCTATTTTATAAACTGTCTCAAAAATTGCATTATTGTTTCCAGGAATGACTAGTAACCTTCTCATTCATTATTGTCTCAAGGCTACCTCATAGTTACCTCATTGTTAGCAACTTCTAACCTATTATTCTCACAGCTCCTACATTATTAAATTACCTAATACATTCACATAACATTACTGAACATGTACGTAATAATATAAATATTAATACAATGACTGTTACATGCATTTTATATATTATATTATACACATATTGCTTTAAGGCGGGCTGTTATTATATTTTATATATTATGTAATTAGACTGAAATCATTTTAATGTTAAAAATACTGCCACAACATTACCTTAAACTCTTACGAACTGAAAGTAACCATAGGTGAATTTGAAGATGTTTAGTTACATTCACGTATAATCTCACGCTATCTTTACGTTATACATACAATTAAACGTAATAATTCAACTAAAGGCACAGTGTTCACTGTGTGTGAGTATGCAGTACAGATACTGGAATGCAGTCTATATCACTAGGTCCAAATGACTATTATTAATCTCCGTGAAGGTGCTAAGTTCCCCAGTCCTGTATATTTAATGGTTTTGCCCACGATGCTGCGGCCCTCCAAAGTACACTAACCCCTAGGATTAATTTCCAAGGGAGCTGATACATCTACCCTTTCGGTTGAACTCTTGCTTCTCGCTGGGTATTCCTACACCACCCACTCATGAAACATTTCGTTAAGCATTATTGGTAAGGTAGTTGTAACTATTCTGCAACTTTAGGAATTCACACAAATACGAGGGCTGTCCCAGAAGTTCTCGACCTAACAAAGAAAACACAAACATTCTGGAAAAAACATCTTTGTTTCTCTACATAGTCTCCTTTCAGCTCGATAAACTTTTCCCAGCGATGTTTAATAGCTTCGATGCCTTGTTTATAGTGAAACCCGTCGAGTTTTGCAAAATAGCCATCAACTGCAAACTCCATCTCTTCATTATTGGCAAATATTTTAACACCATTACATTTCTTCAACTTTAGAAACAGAAAATAATCGGCTAAGTCTGGCAAATAGGGTGCATGAGGAAGCAATTCCAAGTTTAACTCATTGATTTTGTCCATGGTGATAATGGATGTGTGAACTGTTGCATTGTCTTGATGAAACAGAACTTTCTTTTTCACTAAATGCGGCCGTTTTTGCTTGATTTCATCATTCAAACGCTGCAATAACTTTGCATAATACTCGCCATTGATTGCTCTTCCTTTTTTAAGATAATCAATGAAAATTATACCACGCGCATCCCAAAAAACTGACACCATGATCTTGCCTGCAGATGGAACTGTCTTCGCCTTCTTTGGAGCCGATTCTCCCCTTTCAATCCACTGGTTTGACTGTTCCTTCGTCTCAGTTGTGAAATGATAGACCCATGGTTTATCCATGGTTATGAATCGAAGCAAAACAGCGCCAAACACTCGACTAATACATCCTCAGGACGCTGCTTTTGTTCCATTGTGAGTAAACGCGGCACCCATCTTGCGCACAGCTTCCTCATATCTAAATTTTCAGTTAGTGTGCGATGTGCAGCACGTTTTGAAATGTCTACGATGTCTGCTAGCTCGCGCACTTTCAGTCGACAATTATCCAGTACCATTTTGTGGATTTTCTTCACAATTTCTGACGTGGAACTTATTTAGCCGACCACTGCGATGTTCATTTTTGCAAGTCGTACGACCTCGCTTAAACTCTGCCACCCAATATTCGACTGTTGTAAACAAAGGAGCAGACTCCCCCAGAGTAGAATTTAGATCAGCTTTAATATTAGTTGGATTAAGATCTTTCAAATTAAAGTATTGTATCACATAACGATGGTCAGTTTTATCCATGTTTACAAATCCGCTGACAGAGTTCGCTATTAATGGATGCCAAACAATTACTTAAACAACGTAGCATCGTCAAACTTCAAACCTAAGCTTTATAAGGATGGTACTTTTGAGGCAGTATTTTAACACTTTGATTTTAGTCAAATTATATATGTAAATTCAATAACAGCCCGCCTAAAAGCAATATGTATATGTAACAATATATAAAAAGTGTATATTACAGTCATTGTATATGTTTATATAATTGTATACATGTAATAATGTTATGTGAATGTATTACGTAATTTAATAATGTAGGAGCTGTGAGAATAATAGGTTAAAAGTTGCTAACAATGAGATAACCTTGAGGCAATAATGAGTACGAATGTTTAATAATGCTACTAGTCATTATTTGAGTAACAATAATGTGAATTTTGATACAGTTTATAAAATAGCCAATCAACAACCAGAAAAAAACTTAAGTTAAATAAAAGTATTCCATTGGATTAGGAACAGCCAATCAGAGACTTGAAATACAGAAATTTACAAATTTAGGCGGTAGAAATCAAGTCAGTTGCTTGTAGACAGCGCTCATAACTGGATGCGTTGCTTGCAGACAGTGTTCCTAACCGGACGCGAGACACGTCCTCGTGAAATTTAATACCTATTCGTGTGAGACGAAAATAGTTTTACGTGTTAAAAAGTGCAAGTAATTAATAAAAATATCTCACAACTCTCTCTCTCTCTCTCTCTCTATATATATATATATATATATAATCAGTGAAGAGTTATTTAAATCGTGTCAAGCATTAATAAAAGGAGTGAAGTAAAATTATAATCTGTGTAAGCCTACATTCTTCAGTCGCACCACGGCCCTGCAAAAAGAAACATGTCTCTAACAATAATAATGACGCAGCCGAGGCAAACATAAATATAATAATTAAACAAACAGTCAAATTACAAAGTTAATATTTTTTAAATATTTTTGGGGGGGCAAAAGCCGCCGGAAAGTGCATTTGGGAGAATAACGTAAAGATACTATCTACTTCAGTTTCTACCATAGTCATTGGTTTGAAACAACAACCACTACATATACGTCAGGTCCAGTACATCTGGGACTGCCCTCGTAGCTCTGGAAACGCATATCAAGAAGTTAAGAGCCCACTTCTTTCGAGTTTACGTATAAATATGTGTTCACAAACCTTCACTTCGCGGTTAAAGTTCCCTCAACTCTGCTTACACGTTATGGTGTAAATACTACTCTTTTCATGAGAGGTAATTATCGTGTAACAACAACCCCAAACCGAGCAGTAGAATTACAAACATGCGCGTTCCTGTTGAATTGATCGCTGAACGGAGCTGACGTTGTATACAAGGTAGCATAGACGATTACAGAATGTGGGAGATGAGGGGTGAATGAGCCAACATAAGGATATGGATAATGGTAAGGCCAAGTGATTACGGGAAGATGGCCGTAGGAGCTTACAAATTAACAGTCTCCCTGGATCTCTCCATTTGCTCTCATGGAAACTTTACTTGCCCTCTTATTACGATCATAGAGGTAGTAAACAAGAATCTCTCCTACGTGAGTGACCCTTTCAAGTTGACCAGTGTTGATTTCGCGAACTAGCAGGGTGCATCTTCGCCCTCAGAAAGCAGTACAGTCTATGTAGAAAGGTTGGACATATGCGGTGTGAGCATTATGAAGTCTTGAACGACCTACTCCTATATAATGTACAATTATCACAGCATTCTCTGGTAAAAAGTCGTTAGAAATGATACAAGAAAAGGTCTTCTTCCATTGGCAAAAGCTATAGAAAGACAAACTAAAAAAAGACCAGCTAAAACAATCGAGATAGGTGGGAATGAAACGTGAAGAGAGTTGCTAGATACTGTGAAAGAACAAAAGATTAAAATTTCAACTCTCAAGCTTCGAGAAAGTATGAAACCGAAAAACTAACACCAGACATAATTAACTTTGATAAAATCATTATCAAAAAATCTGGTATATACAAATTACATTATTATGCTTGCTAGAAGGTCTAGCAAAATGCCTCAATCAAACAAAGATGTGCACCGACGTTTTACTTGAAGTCAAAATGACTTTTTTATGAATTCATACAGGGGTACAGGAAATAAAAATATCATCCATGCAGGTTCTAAATTGTTTAACTCACTGTGAGAAAGGAATATTTTAGCTCCACGTATGGAAGCCAGTTTGAAGAAAGATGCTTTGTTACGTTATTTTTTTACCACGCTTTGGGCATCAATTTTGAGGTAGTTTGTATTGAAGGAGTTTTATTATATTTCAGCTGTTGGGGAACCGAACTTGAAATTCGTTGCAACCACACGTATAGTGCCCGCTTTCCGGTAGCCTTCGCCCCAAATGTACTTTCAGGTGGCCTTTGCCCCAAGTTTAAAAAGATATTAACTTTGTAATTTGACTGTTTCTTTAAATATTATATATTTATGTTTGCCTCGGCTGCGTCAGCATTATTGTTAGAAACACGTTTCTCTTAGCAGGGTTGTGATGCGACAGTGTAGGCTTACACTGATTATAATTTTACTTCACTCCTATTATTAATACTTGATACGATTCACTGATAGAGAGAGAGCTGTGAGATGTTTTTATTAAATACTTGCACTTTTAACACGTAAACTTATTTTTCGTCTCACATGAATACATATTATATTTCTTGAGGACACGTTTTGCGTCTGGTTAGTAACGCTGTCTCTGGTCTGGTTAGTAACTCTAAATTTGTAACATTTTCTCCTTTTCAGTTTGTGATTGGCTAATTCTACTCTAATAGAATACCTTCATTTAACTATAGCTTTTTCTGGTTGTTCATTGGCTATTTTATAAACTGTCATTAAAATTACATTATTTCTTCCAAGAATCACAAGTAGTATTGTTAAACTCTCAAACTCATTATTACCTCAAGGTTACCTCATTGTTACCTCATCGTTAGCAACTTTTAACTTATTATTCTCACAGCTCCTGCATTATTAAATTACGTAATATTTTCGCATTACATTATTACACATGGATACACTAATATAAGCATATTATGCAATTACTGTTACATACATTTTACAAATTATTACATACACAAATTGCTTCAAGGCGGTCTGTTATTGAATTTACATATATAATTAGACTGAAGTTATTTAAGTGTTAAAATACTTCTTCAACAGCTAACGGATTTAAAGAGAATATATTATGTGAATCATTTTTTTTTAAAAAAAAGAAGCATTTATTAACACACTGCTTTTATAACTCGTAAGAGTTTTTGAATCAGAGCACAAATTTTCTTTAATATGCTAACTTGTTTGCATCTATATCCTATAGCTCTTGTTATTCTTGTGTGTTAATAATTATAATCTGTATAAGTATTCTCTATATATAATTTATTTTTGCCATTTGCATTGTACTTAGTTATGATAGCTACTATTAGCTTGTATATATTAGTTTGTTATTATTATTATTACTGTATTGTAATTAACACTTTGACGTGCTATAATAACACTGCTTTACTCTGTATATTGTATGATTCAAAATAAATATGTTGTTGCCTAGTTAAAAACAACGTTAATAACAGCGCATTTGCTACAACCATCTAGGAACATAGTCATTCTTGAAGCAATTTATTTCTTTAAATATAAGAAATAATTATATCCTGTGTTGTTGTAGGCCGAAGGGGGCCTGAGGTTTACCAACCCGACTGCCGGCCTCACGCCCACTTACACATTAGAGGTGGGTGTTCAACCAACCGATACAGGGAGGTGATGTGGCCAGCATCGTGTTTCCTCCAGACAGAAAGTTGGCTGACGAGGTCAGGACCGCTGCCTATCGTAGCTGCTCACTTTCCTCACGATGCTTAGTGGGCATCGGTCCTATACCGAGACTTAAAGTCGGAACACTCATAAGAGGGATCAAACACGGTCGCATTTTGTAGCCGGAAGCCAGAGCTGCACCCTCCAGCCCACGGTGCAGCTCTGAGTAAAATAATCTATTTTAGGTTGAGACGGTTCAGACTCTCATACAACCTTCACTTGTACGGGAGTGAAATTGAATTTCTTACTGGGTTTCCATATTCTCAGGATAATGTACTTCGCTTTGCAATGTAATAATAAACCTCGCATACCCAAACTTTCCCGACACAGTCATAAATTCTATAGTTACTTAGTTACTTTTTCAAAGATACGCATAATTTATTAGATACAATTTTGCTGAAAGCCTGTACTATTCCATAAGGTAGTGCATCCGTGAAATATTACCAAAAATTGTGAAGTTATTTTTTTCGTAATAAAATAATATGAATTCTAAACCTTAATAAAACATATCGCTTTTTTATCTGCCACATTTAAACTCCTATTAATATAAAATTAAAACAAATTAAAACCCTGATTTCCTGCAAACACTTTTTCGACATTTTTCCATACTACAAATGCTTGACATTATGCAATATTTTGTTAATTTGTTTCATAACTTTGTATTACTTTTCAAAAGTATATTAAAGGAAATGACCATATACTTTTTTAAAATAATGATCCAGTTTTCAGAAATATATTATCAACTTTTGAAAAAAATTAATAATTTTGTAGAGTACAAAAATTAAGTTTTTCTACAATAATTAGGGGTTAATATAAACAATTTAATATGATAGAGATTTTGTAAACTCGTTTAGTGTAAAATCTGAAAACTTTATGTAAATATATTTAAAAATTCATAATGTGGAGCAATTCATTAGAACAATGTATTTCCACAATTATAGAAATCAATATTTAAATATCATGCAAGCTAGAATTTTGAAGTATGTCAAAACCGTTACTGTTGTTGTGTGTAATAATTCGCATAAACTTCAACAAGATATAAGTTGTGGATTTTTTCAAATTTTGTATATGTATTACCTTAAAAATTACCGAAATATGCAAAATGCTTCAAAATGGAGCTTCTCAATAAATCTCAATGATATACAAACCAAGCTACAGGATATCAGCTTCCTGGAGCACAGATATCAATAACAGCCAAAGAGAGTAATTAGACGTGCTGTATTCTGGAACTTCGGGAATTTGTGTATTCAAAAGCTTGAAATCATAAAAGGAAATGGCTTTGACACAACCATCAAAGGAAGGATGTACAAGAGAACGGTGGATAACAGAAGAGTTACAAACGAAAAGTCGTCTTTCTTGTTTTATTCTGTTGTTAGAACTGTACTAGCGTTTCAAAGTGTCGTTGCTTGATACTGTCTTTCTACAAAAAAGTAAAAGAATAACTGTCTTATCTCAACCAAGATCTAGATGGGATATATTGTATTAGGTTGACTACAGAATCCTTTATTAGGGCATTACTTCATGATCTCAGGATTCTGTTATACGGTCAGCAATACCACAATATGAAAACAGCAGCTCTGAAGGACCTCTTGTGTTCGAGGTGCATTTCACTTCAACCGCATGAAGAGTTGTTCTTAATGGGAATACAGATATGTACATATAAACGTATATAAATGTACTTAATATATTACTCAATTTAAATCCTCTAACAGTCTTTGATAATAATTGTTTTTCACTGTAGTCCCCGGTGCAGGCACGAGCTTGGAAAGTTTAATCAAACTGGAAAAATCTAATACCACTGCACCGGGACTCGAACCACGTATCTTCGGCTCCCCTTGCAGTTCCCCTTTCGCTTGAGCAACCATGGCGAGACACCTTACGTGCATTAAATCTTCTCATTGAATTCAAGTGCTTGTAACGGAGCGACTTGGTTTTGATTTCACATCGTAGATTAAACTTTTAATCTACCTCAATATGCATTAATGGGTTAAATATATTTGTAATTATCAGAAACTCGCTTGAAGGCACCCCTTAAAATATTTTCACAAATTAAAACAATATAAAATATTCTGCCCGGCACGTAAAGAAACAGATATACAGTTGCATAGCACAAAGATTTCTGTGAACACGTGTCGAAGTAGTCACCCGCCCGTCACAGAAGCACAGGTACAGTTGCCTAGCACTAAGGTCTCTATGGACATGTGTCGTAACTGCCATCTGGCCGTCACGGAAGTAGAGGTACAGTTGCCTAGCACTAAGGTCTCTATAGACACGTATAGTAACTACCATCTGGCCGTCACAGAAGTAGAGGTACAGTTGCCTAGCACTAAGATCTCTATAGACACGTACAGTAACTGCCATCTGGCCGTCACAGAAGTAGAGGTACAGTTGCGTAGCACTAAGGTCTCTATAGACACGTATAGTAACTGCCATCTGGCTGTCACAGAAGTAGAGGTACAGTTGCCTAGCACTAAGGTCTCTATAGACACGTATAGTAACTGCCCTCTGGCCGTCACAGAAGTAGAGGTACAGTTGCGTAGCACTAAGATCTCTATGGACATGTCGAAGTGCCATCTGCCCGTCACAGAAGCACAGGTACAGTTGCCTAGCACTAAGGTCTCTATAGACACGTATAGTAACTGCCATCTGGCTGTCACAGAAGTAGAGGTACAGTTGCGTAGCACTAAGGTCTCTATGGACATGTCGAAGTGCCATCTGCCCGTCACAGAAGCACAGGTACAGTTGCCTAGCACTAAGGTCTCTATGGACACGTGTCGAAGCCGCTATCTGCCCGTCATAGAAGCAGAAGTACAGTTGCCTAGCACCACGGCCTTTGCGGACACGTGACGAAGCAAGCTGGTATGGGTATAGGGATGAGACTAGAAGGTTAGCAGCCGCCACACACCGATCCACAGTGATCCGTTGCTATATGACCATGTAGTTAGAGCGACGTAAAATAAATAGATAAAAAATATAAAAATTACCATTAAAAGTAAGCAAAACCTTGAGCAATCTCATAAATTTACAAAGCACCTGTCACGCAACATAAATCCACATATCTAGATAGTTTACACGTATCATTTTATTAATGTAGCAAAATCGGTTATGTTGGTGTTATTTAAAACAAGAAAAAAAATGAAGGTGTTAAATACAGATATAGAATGTTAACAAATGCTAACCGAATATTGATGGGTATAATTGATTTGAAAACCACGACAAAAGTTTTAGAACAGTTATATGAGTATGCTAAAAATGCAGGTACTATTTTTAGGATAGTTTTATATAATATTTACTAAGTGTCAAAAAGCAAACACAGAATGCTGCCAATGCATCTGAGATGTAACGCTATATTTAATTTTGTTACGACTGTGTTTAAGAGTATGTTTTAGAATGGTATTAAATGAATAACAATGGCTTGAGCAAGTCATGTGATTGCTGACAATTTACAATTATCTTCCAGAATATTCATAGTAATTTTTAACAGTACTACCATGTTACTTCCGCCACAAAATCAGCATACGAAACTTGAAAAATGTAATATGTTCATTCCTTACTAAGGTTTTATTAAAATATATTATTTTTTTAATCATAGGAAAGAACAGCTCGAGAGTCAGTGCGTTAATTTTAGCCGAGGAAGTGCTAAGACAAGAGGATTCACCATGAGCAGCACATAGGATGCTAACTTTCTACAAGCCCTATACCGACTTGGGGTAGCGAACAGCGTTTCTGTCTCGATTTTCAAGGAGTCACGTATCTGGTCTCGCCGGAAAAGACAAATGGTTAGTTCACTATTGGAAAAACGTGTCAATAGCGTGGGGTACCTACAAGGAAATAGCTTCTAATCATTTGTTGCTGCAAACACTCCGCAATACAGTACCCAATAATGCACTTATCGGCAAACCTTCGATAAAAACCCTTCAAGAGAGCAAAGGAACCTTAGAAGCAAAGCTGCTCATAAATATTGAGGGAAAGAATGTTTGTTAGCTGTTAACTAGGTCTCGGAAGTTGAAGAAAAATCCTTTTCTTTCCGAGTGTCCGAAGACGAGGATCAATATACTATTATGTTCATTGCAGGTCAATGTAGGACAGAAAATTGTGTTTTTGCTTATTGGCCTTCATCCGCTTTCGACTGCATATTTACTGCCTAAACCCGGCGGAGGGCGATGGATTTTTTCGGGCGTAAAAATCCTTAGCACGGCTTCCTTCGGAAGGAAAGTAAAGCCGGTGGTCCCGTGTCGTAGATTTACGGCACGTAAAAGAACCTCAAGACTAATAAAGAGGCCTCTGAGAAAAATTACCGGTCTTTCACGCCTAATATAGAATGGACGCTAAGAACCATAGTAGTTAAAGAACGTCCATAAATAAACCTCAATTTACATTTTTCCTATACTCAATTCGTACAGACAACAATGATTTATACAGATTGTCATAACTAAGCCCCGCATTCTTAGGTTCTGATCTATTTTATTCCTGACCTCCTATACTCCAAACTTCGGTTTATATTAATCTTTTAGTTACCAACGAGTAATATACTTCAATTTTATAGAGCCTAAATTGACCTAATTTTACGTTAGGATCTAATAAAACATATTTTTTGTGATAGAACCTAAAAGTGCCTATTCGGTTATTTAAGCAAATAAGAGTAGATTTATGAATATAAAAGTATTTTTAAAACCAAGGGAGACCGTTCGAATAAGGAAACTATTAAATAATTAGATTATGAAATCTTGCGCAGTACCTTACAATAATAAACTTTAATTAAATCGTCTGCCACAATAATAAAGTAATTAAAACGTTCGCCGCCTTTAGTTATCATTTTCCAGCTATAGTCGAAAGAGGTGGTCAGTGGCACGCGGCATTTCTGAAACGTGTGATGTTTACATGCCGCAACAATAGGTGAAAGCTAGAGGCAAACGTTTAAATAGCGCTGTTGAGTAGTATGCATTATTGCTTCTTCCGTTATAGGGAGTTTCTAACACGACATTTTTTAATTTGGTACTTTCAAATACATACAAAAGCTACTTTTTACAATTTAAAGTTAGTGTTTTAAACAAAGTGCCCAGTGATTTGCATGAATATATGCCATATATATGCCAAGGATCCTATAAATTCCTAAATTCAACATATAAGATCCTATAAAATCCTAATACACTGATACATAGAACCTAATTTTAACTTTTTAGAACCTAAAAATCCGTGGCTTAATCATAAATATCTAAAATATATGATTTGAAAGAAGCAGCATTTTATTCATAATGTTTATCCCACTATTTGTTTCGTACAACCAGAATGTTGTATTTCTTAAGCAAAAATGTTTGACACTATTTCGAAGAATAACATTTGTATGTTACATAATAAATTGTCGTCCTCCGTGGACTAGTGGAACCGTGCTAGCCCCTAGTTCCCAAGGTCGCAGGTTCAAACCAGGCGGAGGGCGATGGATTTTTTCGGGCGTACAAATCCTTAGCATGGCTTCCTTCGGAAGGGAAGTAAAGCCGGTGGTACGGCACGTAAAAGAACCTCAAGCCTGATAAAGAGGCCTCTGAGCAAAATTATCGGTCTTTCACGCCCAATATAGAATGGGACGCTAAGAACCGCAGCAGTTAAAGAGCGTCCATAAATAAAACTCAATTTAATTTAATTTACATAATAAATTAAGTGCATCCATCTCTCGCTGCAATTTTTATGCATTAATGCATATCAGAAATCCATAAATAATACAATTTGTGTAAAAGTGATGCACATTCCCTTTTAAAATGCCTGGTGTATTGATATTTGTACCTAATGTGAAGTATTATTTAAATATGTAATTAAACTAAAATTATTTAAAACAGTAATCAATTTACATCACATTTTTACGTCCTTTCTCCAGTTATTAAGTCCTTTTTAGGCAATTTATAGGTCTTCAACTTCCGAGCCTTATTTATAATGCATTTAATACGAGGGATAAATGAATCGCTTGGTTTTGAAGGGTACTTCTGACTTTTTCTAACGTTCACAGAAGAAGGTAAAAGCTTTCTAGTTCCTAAAAAATGTCAACCTACGGTTTATGCCTCTGCCAGTGCACAACGTTTCTACCAATGCACAATTCGGGAGCGAAAATACCAATCACAATTCAAAGAATATGTCAAAATCAATATTGTTGCCACCGCAGAAGCTACCTTCATCCATCAAATGGGATAAATCTGGTAACTTTTAATGCCAACTTCCAACATTTAATAGTTGCAAACGGTATTTGTATTCTGAGTAGGACACAAGTATAGTAATAAGAAACTAAAGTACAATATCAATGCAAGAATAATTCAAATGCAGAAAGCAAATTCAGTAACAGTGGTGTCATGCAACAAAATAATGCAAGTGATGCTGATATCATGCAGAAAGAATACAATTGCTTTGCCAAATTTATTCAAACACCTTATTTTCATTTTGAGTTTCACTCTGATTATTGTTGGATAGGCAAGGATTCCGCGCAAGTAGTTAGGTGCTCGTGAGAGATAAATTTTAGCGTTTTGTAATGTCATCCATTTTACTTGCCATTGTTGATCTCCTAATGTTTGCTTGTTGAGTGTACTCGTATAGACGCAACTTTTGGTGGGTTCTCGATCTGATTCAGTGCTTGATTATGCAAATGATGACAGGTCTCACCAGAGTACTCCTGGATCGGTGCAATTATTTATAAGGTGATGGTGTTGAGATATACTGAATGAGCTTATCTTGATGATTTGAGCAATTTACGTAGCAAGGTGACATCCACAGATATGTCCCTTTTAACATCACAAAAATATTTCACAATCCCATCACAGCCTTGTTATGGACTGCAGAAGTCTCCTACACCATATATCGTCCGTAGTATCACATCAAAACTAAATATTTTGTAAAGATTATAGAAATCCAACATCAAGCGATTCAAATGATTCAAATAAACAGATTCCTTTATTTGCTGTTGTTTAATAATATATTCAGTAGTTAAAAAGAATTATTTAAAAATTAGGAAGCATTTTAGCATGAAATTTAAAACAAAAAGAAATTATTTAACTGTCTGAAAAGGGACTCAAATTTGATCTGCCCGCTTTGAACTTCGAGAGGTATTCTCTCACACACTTACATACAATGTTATGAAAGGACATCTGAACCACAATATCAATTCACTGATCAATTACACTTACACTTTTCTGCCCTAAGTTAGGCCTTTTAGTATAAAATCAGCCTCGTCTATTCTTTCCTCTTATCCAGTGTCCTCTTCGTCTTTATTATAGTATTGTCCATCCTCTATTGTCCAGAAGATTTTTACCTGTCACCATTTCTTCTAGTGCATCTCTTAGGAATAATCTTATTTTCCCTCGTCTTAATGTTTTTCGCCCAATGTTAGTTAAGCAACTACGTTGCTTAGTTTGTCTTTGCAGTATAAATGTTCCATTATTCTCCCTATTCAAATTGAAATTGCTTCTAACCGTTTTCTTCTCCGTGCAAAGCATCTCTAAATACTTTCTTTCCTTTATCTACAGAAGATTTAGTTTTTATAATAAAATAACGTTTGCCATTGCTGCCCTATATTTGATTTCTTCAAAACATGACATGTTACTACTTGAGGCACATTCTGAATAGCTAAATATATAGCTATCTCGAACTCTAAATGTATACCCTTTGTTTGTCTTCCGATAGCCATAATCCATAAAATTTTTAGTTTTGTATATTTAAAATTCTAGGGCAGAAGATACATTCTGTATTACCTAAAATTTATTAAGTTTTGAAGCGTAATATGCAACTATTATATTTTACGTATTAAATGTTCAAGCTCTTGAGGACACCATTAGAATTAAAATGTTCCTTTTAATTTCGGTGTAAATGTGGCGTATGCTTTTCAAATTTATAATTTACAAAATAGCGGCACGATACCACATGATATTTATAATTAGTACTATACATCTTAAATTAACATTATTCATTAGTTTTCTGTGCCATAATTGTTACTACAGGGTAGAGGACCATGATGGAGCAAGGATGGTGGGTATAACTCAGATACCCCAATCCTAGTAAAGTACCATCTGCAACGAAGGTTCCCGACAGATATTTACCTATCGAGGCACCGGTTACATAATACAGCTAGAGACGAAAAAGGTAAAACGCAGGCATGAAGAAGGACTTTGTGAAAAAAAAACTTTAATTTATATAATCTTGCATGTCATTATCGGGTAAACGTTTCTTTGTAATGTTCTCCACTTGCATTGGCGTATTCATTACCCTATAATGTTACTACTAAGGAAACTATAGATCATTTGCAACTCAACACTTAAAATAGCTTTACTATTGAAATTACCGGGTTTACCACGGATGATGCAACCTGACTTAGGTGCCTGTGGCCTCGCCTGGGGCTGCATCGGCCTGCATTTCCGGTATTACAAATATTTTTCAGAGGTTTGTCATCTCAAAATGGTGCATATGGCTATACAACCTTCTGCATTAAGCTATACATACCACAAGCTAGAATTAGCCGCATTTTCAAATGTCTTTTGATTACGAATAGCTGCCTGCCGGCTCCTAATATACAAATCCTTAAAATTATTACCAGTAATGAGTGCTCAATGGTTCATATAGGCAAGCTCCATACTCTGGACGCGTCAGAAGACAGTGTTTTGTATTTGTTTTCCAATATTTAGGCTACAGAAATCCCTCGAATGAATGATATAATTACGAAGACAATGTATTGTCACGTATACAGTTGCAGGCAGCAAAATACTTAGTCATAGATTCGATATTTTACTATATTGGCCAAACTCTTACATTTTAATACATTTGGTCATTTTTATATTTCATACACTTTCTTGACTTGGAATTCTAGTTAAAGTTAATTTATGACAGGAAACCGTGGTCTGTTAATTCCTTTGACATTTCAAAGGGATGTTACTGTAGCATCACTTCCTGAGGTGTACGTGTCTTTTTGCAGACATTTAGCTGCACCTTAAACCACGATACGTCACATAGAATGTTCTAGAACATTGACGTATCGAGCCATGATTGGCCGATATATTTAAAACCTAGGGCGGTGGCACACCATATTTGGTAAGGCTCATGGCATAATTGTCGGGACCCCCCTAGGCAGTAACTTTCTTTATAAGGAGCTGCAGACCCTTGCTTAGGGTCGTTCTGATTCTGAACTTGTCACTGTCCATGCTGCTGGACCTGCAACTGCAATACCTGACAACTCTCGTAAGGTAAGATCCCATTAGGGAAGTTCACCATACTTTATTGAACACTTAAAGACTACACAATAATACAGTAATGTAATGAGTTGAGCCTTCAGCTAGTTTCAGTCTGAATGCTTAGTCCCTTCAGGACTACATTTGTATATTTTATACAGGTCTCCTCTAGACCGAAATCTGGGGACTGAACCCCAGCATCACTTCATGTTCTCGCTAACACAATAAAATGGACCACCAAGAAACATTGTTGGTTATTTGTTTTGCTATCTACCTTCACATATAAGCTACGTTCCCCAGTCACATCCCTTAATGTTACGACAGTATTACTGAGGGTAATATTAATACATTCAAGTTGCTTCTTATTTTGTGCTTTAATGAGGATAGAAACACCGGACCAGACCTCCGCTGTTGCAAGATTAAATTAATTTGTGGGTGCTACTCAAGACGTAATTAATGTCAATTTTATATATGTATATAAAATTAACATTGCATTGCAAAGGTTTGCTATAAGAGTCAAAGTCCTCTACAGTTGCTTTATTATATGAATATCAAACTTGACGTTAACACCCCTCCCCCAATTATCGTCATATGCGGGGGAAAAGGAAACTATGATCTTTATAAAGAAACTGCAGATTTATAAGAAAAAATACACACTAGACAATAAAATAAGAGTTTAAAATACAGAACAAATGAAATTTGAAATCTTGAAAGAACCTCAAAGAATTGGATAGAATAGTAATTTTGGCAGAAGACAGGAATGGCTCATTTACCAATCTTTAAACATTTAAAAGACTGGTGGTGATTTGATTGCAGTTCTATTATATTCTAATCAAATTACAATAATTTTTGGTTGATTTTCGATTTTGGATAAATAACTCCCTGAAGCGTTATCGTAATTTTAAATGCTTGTGTGCGTGTATGTGTGTTTACGCGTGCGTGCTTGCGAGGGAGGGAGAGGGAGGGGGAGAGAGTTACTTTTTCACTAAAGAATAGCTTAAACAATTAGTATCACACTTTATATACAACATGCCTATGTAGCATTAGAACAGTTTGTATGACATTTTATCTACTTCCTCCAAAACGAGGTCGTCCTCCGTGGTGTAGTGGTTACCACTCTAGTTCCCGAGGACGATGTATTTTTTCGGGCGTAAAAATCCTAGCATGGCATCCTTCGGAAGGAAAATAAAACCAGTCGTAGATTTACAGCACGTAAAAGAACCTCAAGCCTGATAAAGAGGCCTCTGGGCAAAATTAACGGTCTTTCACGCCCATTACAGAATGGAACGCTAAGGGCGACATTAGTTAAAAGCGTACATAAATAAAACCCAATTTAATTTAATTTATCTTATTTATAAAATCTCGATATAAGGAGTATTTTTGTATTATTGTTGCTGCACATATGTCAGCTGTTTGGTTACCATGGGAAATGTGGTAGTCCCGAAAGGGCAAAAAGTAAGAATCTCTCACACTGCAGGACCAAAGAAAGAGGAGACGGGGAGACGGAAGGAATTAGCTATGGAGTGGGAGACGAAGGGGAGCGAAGAGACAGTGAGAATGGGAAAGGGGCCGAAATGGAAGAGAAGAATTTCCGTAGTTAACACAATTACGCGAAAGGAGTTGCGGGTTTCTCTAGTAGTTTCGTAAATATTTGTAGGCTGCCATCCGCATTGATAATATATCATCTTTAATATTCCAAATGTGTTGACCACGATATAGTATGTGTCGGGCGGGATATAGTTGTTTCAAATTAATGAAGTTATTACACAAGTATTTAGTGCACGAGTCATTGACCGTACATACATATTTAAGATACAGGGTATGTTGACAAAATAAACAACAGAAAAAGAAAAAAAACAAAAAAGAACAAGAAAAAGGAAAATAGAGATGAATTACCTTTGACTAAATGAACAAATTTGACCTAGCTTCGCGCACTTTAGGCAAGAAATTGCCCATGTTTTGTCAGTTCCTCTGGTCAGCCAGCAGATCCAAACATGCCAATCTCTTTCTTGACGGACTTAAGAATTTTTCTTTGAGTTTAATCGTTCGCTGGTTCCCCAACTGAGTGCATTCCGCCAAAATGTGTACCCAGTCCTCATCCAAATCGCAGAATGGGCAGATTCTCCTGCAGGAATAGTCAGTCATTTTCTGTCTCCTGCAGCCCCTCAGTCTAAATCATGTCATTAGTAATCTTTCCTTTCTTCCTAAGCTAAGTATGTATGCCTCTTTACCCCAATTCACTTTTATTTCATTTTCTAGACTTAGAGAAGGTTTAATTTTACAATCCGATTCTATTTCCTACTGGTTGATGTCTCTTAGTCTTCTTTTGACACCTTTCCATATGTTTTTGACATTTGTTTCAGCTCTTTGCCATACTGACCCCATTCCTATTCGCCTCAAACCCCTTTTCAAATCAGCTGCCCAAAACTTAGGAGACAGGTTTTCTCGCTGGTATTTATAACATTTGGATCGTAATGTGAAATTATCCCACTGCATCAGCCTCAGCCAGTACTTCACTACTCTTATTTTACAGTGTATTGTGTCTTCATAACAACCCACCTCCCTCAATATCCCCGAATTTGATATACCTTGCAAAACTCTTCCAAAATGCTACCTGCGTTTTCTTTACATGCTCTGCTATTTCCCATCCCCAGATTTCACTTCCGTATAATAAAATTGCTCTTATAATAGAGTTACACATCTTTTCTAATGTATCTACAGGTACATCTGGTATCCGCGAGAGGGTACGTAATAATTAATTTAACTGCCCTCGTGCTTTATATTTAGTTACTGATAGATGTTTGTTCCATTTTCCTCCCATATTAAACATTACTCTTTAAAGAGGGACTAGAACATTGGAATGTTTACCATGCCGAAAGATAGGCCTAGGCGTGGCCGGTTTGCTAACCTGGATTAATAACGCCCTGTCTGGGCAAGGTATTTAAAAAATGCAACAAATGTGCAAACCGCGAAATTAATTAACGGCACTATGGTCATTTGCACCATGGATTTTTCAACCACTGAACAATTACTAAAAAACGGATATGTAGTGTAACAAAAACCTCAACAGTTACAAATTTGTATTTTGAGAAAGAAATTAAAGAGGAGGGCTTTATTTACAGTTTCCTGATCGCGAGACAAACTTTTAGAAAATTATACCTCATGAAAATTAACATAAATACGCGCTGGTTCTGGCATTGTTTCCTTCCTGAAAACTCGATAATTTGAAGTAAAGAAGATGAATAAACTACATCATCAGAAACACTAGTATTATGAATGATAATTACCGAAAGATTCCAAATGTTTAGTGATTGTAAAAATAAATATTATATGCCGTTCTTTTACATTCTGAGTAGAGAGACAAGCGAAAAATTATAACATTTTAGTTCTGTGAACACTTCGTATACGTTATAATTCCCATACGGAACAATTTAATCAAGGCTTATTGAAATACGTATAAGACAAAACGGCAACTAATCTACATTTTGGCCATCTTCACTTTCTTCCCTAAATATCTCTTTAGCCACAATTTTGCTTTGTACACATCGTAATTTAAGCTGGTATTAGCAAATATATAATAATTTAATCATAATGAAGGAGACTTCACAACCCCTTCACGGAAAATTCCAGATATATTATGTCAATATATCAAACATCTGATGACTTAAAATATTTAGACCCAAAGTATTTAAAAGATGTCCGGCAATTATGTTTGCTGCTAAACGAATAGCAAGAGTTATGGGAAGAGAAGAAGCGAAACTTTCCATTTAAAGGGTAGCATATTTATCTACGTGTCACGTACTAAAATTAAATACCAAGATTAAAATTTATTTGAATTTTCATTTTTTGTTTATGGATTTTCACACAGATTTCCATCTACTTCATTTTAAATCTAGATACACCTTTGCAGAAATAGGTATATACACATTACATTAAGATACAAAGAGAGCAGTGACAGTCAAATGTTTAAGAACTTGATTTACGCCCGCCCTGAAATTCCATACTGCTTACATGCAATCGCCAGAAACAACTGAAAATCTGTGCAACTTAAAAAGAATGACAATTAACAAATCGAATCATTAAAAACGGATATTTTGGAAATTGCTGGTGCTACAAAACATTATTTGAAATAAATTGTGTTTTTTAAAGAGACCTACATTACGTATAGTAAGTAGAGAAGTATTGTATTCCACCCAAAAATTCGATACCGAGATTTCACTAGAAATATATATTTTGAGAACCCCTGAATCCAAAAACAGCATTTTTGGAAACATGTCCGTGTGTGTGTCTGTGAACAGCATAACTCAGAAACGAGCAGTCGGATAAATACCAAACTTGGTATTTAGGTTCAGTATCTTCCAGAGATGCGACACGTAGGATCTCAAGAAAATCCCCCACCCCAGATTACCCTTTACATGGAACATTTTGGAAGATTTTAATTTTCTCAAAAATGGCTCTAACGATTTTGATTAAAATATCATATGTTTAACATAATGTCATGACAAATAAAATGTATATCTGAATTTTCTGGGAATGTCTCCAAAATTATTCTTCATTGTGAACGACTTTTGCATAATTCGTAAACCATAAGAGATACACAAAATTTTACACACAAAAAATGTAGATCGCGTTAAAATACACAATTTATGTCGTATACATTTTTTTTTGTTGAGTGAACCATTTTCGAGATATTGCTTGTTATTCCCTTAAATTTTCCAGTACTTATACTTTTTCTCAAATTCGTTATTCATTTTTTGTTTTTGTCCTGGTAATGCAAAGAGAATGGAATACTCCACATAGCAACCAACTCTTAAAATATTTGACTATCGCTTAAAGCCTACCAATTCCCCTTGCATCTACAAGAAAATTATCAATAAGATTAACATCTGGATCAACATGAAGCATATGGAGAATAAGCGTTTGTAAAAATAGTTTATACAAGAGTAGAGAAAGTCATGTGAGTGTAACACATCAGATTTTTTGTGTAATAACTTTTCGTCTATCGCTTAACGTTTACCAATTATACAAGATTATACAGCATTCCTTCCGAATGAAGAGGACTTCACAGGCCTTTCCAAGATAAATCAAAATATACACTTTATTTATCACGTAAATATATTTAATAATGATATTTTAATCAAAATCGTTGAGCCATTTTTTACAAAATCAAAATTGTCTGAAATTCTTCGATGTAATGGATAGTTTGAGGTGGGGGATGTTATTGAAAATCTGCGTGTTGCATCCTTGAAAAATACTGAAATTACGTACCAAGTTTGGTATTTATTCGACTTTTCGTTTTCGAGTTATGCTGTTTACGCACTCGCACCTTTTTCTGAAAATGATATTTTGGATTCAAGGTGAATCTGAACATGTATTTTCGGTGTAACTTTAGTAGCGAATTTATGGGTGGAATGCAATACCTTATCTACCTACTGTGTGCGTAGTAGAGAAAGTAAAAATTGAAATTATAAGCTGTAAGAATAGAATATTTTCCATTTTGTCTGTGCTTGTTTAAACTCTAGGATTCAGCTATTTAAATGCGTATAGCATGCGGCTAAGGAGTTAATATTTGTATATGGATATGTAATTAAAACGTAGTATTCTTCTTCTAATTTTATTATGTTAATTTAATTAATTTTCATATCTTTAGGGGGTTTTATATATCTCAACTACTCTTCATGTGTTTCCATTATCTAGTAAACAATACAACTAGCTTCACTCATATGAATGAGTTTAAACGGCTTTAATCAATTTCAGTAGTTATACGTGCAACTTCAAAAATTCGAATACTTAAGTGCCACATATTAGTTAATCATTTAGCTTTTAGTAAGAATATCTCCAACTTTGGGCTTCCTGCAGAATCGCCATCTTGATTGCAATACGCCCACGCGTACCTAAACTATCTGTAGACAGAAAGCCAGAGAGGGAGAGTTATTAGAAAACTCCCACGTCGCGTTTATCAACAGCAATTTTCAAGTCTATTTCTGATATAAAGCAAGAAAATGCACTCTAATGATATGAAATATGCACTGCAATCCAAGTCAAACTCGTCTTTCCCAGCCTCGATGGTGCAGATAACGCTTTACAGGAGCAGGGAATCGATCCTCGGTCTCCTGCGCGGCAAGGAAAGCCAACCGCTGCGCAAGAATAGCAGCAGGACATGACGTAAGGTCTGGAAACATCCACTTTAAGTTTTATACTTGAAAACCTAGTTACTAACGCATTGTAATGTGTGTATACCAGATTTTGCTAAAACAAGTAAATGGTTTACTTTATTAAATTCGTCTTGATGTCTTAGAAGATACACATTTTAAACGCAGCTTACACGATTCACAAAAACATCTGAAGCTATTGGTTTTGGGGATACAGTAATATTAACTAAACAGGGATAGTATGGTAAAAAATACAAATGCAGAGCATTTAAATAAAGTTCAAGACACGTAAAATTTACATTTATTAAACCTGTCGAATTACAACAACTTTTAAAAGCCACTTCAAAGTTTAAGTTGTTATAACTCATCTTTTCGGCGACGTTACACAGGGCAAAACTTCGATATTCGACTTCACCTAAAACAAAACCTGATTCGTATATTAGTGGGGCTTACTGCTGTCTCAGATTCATAGATTATCTGTATATCAAATTTTTAGATTGTTAGTCATCTCAAAACACAAGGTTGGGTCATTTTAAAGCCAAATTTGTTTGTATGGACAGCCAATATTAGAGGGTTGGCCTTATACGCGCTACAAGCATCTCTTAAGTGAGTAGATACACCGAAATTTTTGTCTACCAAATCTTAGTCGTGGAAAGGACCTTTCAAACTGTGACATGAGCATTATTTCTCTGGGACGCCAAGGGTGCATGTTTTTAATTTTAAATTTAACCATATTTTATATAAAATAGTCCGGTTTACTCAATAAATTAAGTAACTTTTATTAAAAACATTTAATTTGTAAAATAAACTGCTGAGCAGTTATACATAGGATTTGCATGAACTTGAGGAAAAGTACACCATACATATTTATACATCCATACTTACATAGCTCTGCTTTCAGTGGTTTGAATTTAACATTTGACATTTACCCGCAAATCTTTAATTGAAAACTGCCTATAAAATTTGACAATTTTTTCCTGCATTCACCCAGTACTAGAATCATATTTATCTCCATATAAAAAACTCCGTAAGACTGTTTTTACGGTAGAATGGTCTCCATTCTCAGCCCAGAGATCTGGGATTCGATTCGCGACCGGGGCGGTAAATTTTTCTTTAACCAGAATCTAAAAATCTACCTTGCAATGTCTAGGAATATAACTGTGAGAGGTAATACGAGTGCTTTAATAATAAAATACTAATAAAATCAAGCATTCAAGCTCAGCGAATAATAATTCAATCATTTGTTTCTGAACTCAAAGTCTCTATGACCAAGGAAATTAGAGACTACATAAACGAAATAATTTAAGAAAAGATGCATATCTCTAAATTCTATATAAACCAAAGTAATTAGCATTACCAACTCGATATTTTGACAGTTTACGTGGCTTTGAAATCAGAATAATAATATCCGTTCGTTCACTATTTCGTTTCCCTCAAGTTCATGAAGTACCAACCTAAATTAAAACATCCTATAAGAAAATCAAATATATGTTTCTATTTAAAATTCTGAAGTCGATCTCCAGGTCCTCATAATTATCTATATCACAGTTATGTCTCTTCCACCAATATGACAAACCATTCGATTTTTTATTGTTCCGTTTATATACCGCCTTTAACTGCAAGGGTCGTATCAGTGGCCTTTTACCTTTGGAATATATTGCCTATGGGCAATTGTGTTAACTCGTGTATAGTTTTCATGATTTTCTGGTTTTTATTTGGGTACTATACATTAGATCTCAATCACACACACACACGCTCTCATTCATACTTTCAAACTCAGGGAAGGATACGGAATAATCTTAGCTAGAGAAGTTTTCCCACATCCCCAGATGGGAATCGAACCCGGGACCTCTCGCACAGCAGACAGGTGCTCTACCGATTTAGCTACGAGGCTAGCCATACATTCGATTTTGTTTCATCGTTTAAAAGATATTGGCTTGTAACAACTCATATGGACTATCCTATGTGCAATGCAGTGAACCTCCTGAAATGCGTGTTGCTATCCTTTAGTACAACATGAATTTAAATGCTTACAGAATTAAAAAGTAGTAGCACTATAATTGAATATTCAACTCCTTTCTGTGATTCATGCAATGTAATAAATTGTTGCAATTCAGCTGACTGAATTTACTTCCTATCTTGTTAACTACCTCTTACAGAGATAATAAGTGCATTGTTCTAGGAAATAAGCACTACAGCTGTAATAACGGCACTAATTCATCCAGCTTTACAATCAAAAAACAAACGTAAAGTTGGTAATCTTCCTTAGCCCCCGTAAACATCTCCAATTAAAGACCCAGCAAAAAGCGACTCGTGAATTGCGGTTGTTAATGTTCGTGATAAAACTACTCTTCGTTAAGTTATGTTCGTGATAAAAGTGTTTCTTTCTAACTTTCTCAAAGATAACATTCTAATTAATAGCTCTAAACCAGTTTCACCCAATTAAGGGCAAGAAAATATAACCCTTCCTTGTATCCCGTCTTACATTCATAAACAACTTTTTTTCTAGCACAGGAGTCTCGGATTCATTTTGTTTTCCTGTTACAATCTGATGCTTTTAGTAAAAACTTAATACCTAAGAAAGTAAATATACATACAAACTAAGTAGTTTCTAATGCTTGTTTTTAAACGTCTAATATGTAGTAATCCTACGACGTTATCTACTCACTACACTTTATTTTCATATCCATTCTACATACGAGGGCTGATCAACAAAGACTGAGACTGATTTTTTCCTGTAGCTTCCGTGATAGTTTCGTATCTGTAACATAAATATTTGAAAAGAGCGGGTATTTATGTATAATGTTGATAGGCGGCAGCACTCTCGTATTGGTAGGTTGGTAGTAATGCTCTATTTTGTAGACCCTACGTGCATTTCGCATACCAGACAATGGAGGTGATCAATTATCACCGGTGATGAGTCATGGCTGCATCATTATGATCCTGAAGGAAAACAAGTCAGCATAGTGTGGAAATCGCCAGGTTCTCCAACACCAAAAAAGGCAAAAGTTGTTCCATCTGCAGGGAAAGTGATGGTGATCACATTTTTTGACTGTAATGGAATGATTTACCAGCATGCAGTTCCCCCTCACACTACTGTTACAGCAGCATACTACACGTCAGTATTGGCTACACTGAGGAAGCACATTGCAAAGAAACGACCAGAGCGTTCTCGGACTGGGTGACGACTTCATCATGACAATGCACGGCCTCACGTCGCAAATCAAGTCATGCAGTTTCTGGCTCGATTCAACATTACCTGTGTACCACATCCACCTTATATCCCCGATCTTGCACCCTGTGACTTTTTTTTATTCCCATCACTAAAGACAAAGCTTAGGGGTATTCGATTTGAGAACTCTGAAGCAGTGCTCAAGAAAAGTGAGGCGATTCTCAAGGACCTGACAAAGAATGGTCTGCAGCACGTGTTCAAGGACTGGCAGAGACGCTATAAAAGGTGCATTGAAGTAGGAGGGACTACTTTTAAAGAGATCATGTAAACATTGAATTGGAGTAATAAACATCTGTGAAAAAAATCAGTCTCAGTCTTTGATGAACAGCCCTCGTATCATTCCCAAAAGACTTGTTTTCCTCTGTACTTCCTGTTAAATGTGTTTTTTTTTCAAATGTTTTCAAACCACATTCGACATTTTATTGGAACTACATACTAGGGTGAGGGTAAACACGTTAAAAAGTAGCTATCTGTATTCTCCAAAGCTGCTAAAGTACATAAAGTGTGTATCACTCGAATTAAACATTTAGCAAATTATACAACTGTTGTAGATAGTAATGCTTTCGCAATGCTATGAAATTTTCTAAAATTCAATATGAATGAAGAGGGCTTTGCAGACTATTAACAGAAAATCCAATACATATATCTCATTTGATAGGCTAATATATTGCGATATATTTTAAACAAAATTGTTAGTCGTTTTTATAAAATGGAAAAATAACGATTTTTTAAATGTAAAACGCAATTTAGGTTGAAGAAATTTTCTTTAGTCTTCGGTGGCACGCTTGAATGATGTCTGACTAATGTATGAAGTTTGGTATTTATCTGGATTTCTAATCTTGAGTTATACTATCTCTCCCTCCCCTCTTCTCATTCACGTGTGAACCTTTTTATCTCAAACGCTTTTTGAGGGAGAGAGGTTTTAAGATATCTAAAGTGTATTTCCGCTTAAACTTCGATAACGAATTTTTGGGTGAAATACAATATATCCTGTACCCATCATAGATGAAAGGTAGAGAAACTAAAAGTGTGTCTATTAGAGCTTAGTATTAGTTTTTGTGACAGCGGCAGTACAAGGTCGACACTGTAATATTCGGTTTTAGCGTTTTATGAAAATTTGGTCATTTCTTCCTAATGTATATATTATACGTATTACATTATTTATATTATAATATGTTACATTTGAAAAACCTATATACACACAGACGAAGGATTATAGATTGCTTCATGGATTATTGAAGTTCAAAAACTATAAATTGCCAACACTTCTAGATATACCGTTTTGAATCATGCTTTAAAATTATTATAATTCTTTTAAAAATTGCAAAGTGTGGACTTCAGTTACTTGGACCAACAATTGTATACATATTTGAGTCGATGTAGGCAGAGAAAATTTAAACCTATCTCTTTTTTAAATTGAGTTCATATTGCGGTACATAGGAGGATTTATGAAGTCCTACTTAGGTGTTACTTACTAGCTTTAAAGAAAATCCTTTCCTTAATTATTGGAGACGTTGGTGACAGCTAATACTGGTTTTACCCAACATACGTGAAAATTATCTTAACTTACTTCAAAACATCTGCCTGACAAGGCAATGCACGGATGCATTTTATAAGTAAGGTTGACATTAGAAAAGCGTTGGTTTTTGAAAGTCTTGAGTAGCCTACAATGTTCTTCGTACCTAGTCTCTAGTTTCGGAGGTCGCGGGTTCATACGCCGCGGAGGGCGATGGATTTTTCGTGCGTTAAAAATCGTTAGCATGGCTTCCTTTGGAAGGGAAGTAAACTAGATTTACGGCACGTAAAAGAACCTCAAGCCTGATAAAGAGGCCACTGAGAAAAATTTCCGGTCTTTCACATGCAATATAGAATGAGACGCCAAGAATCTAGTAGTTAAAAAAGGTCCATAAATAAATAATAAGTACTTAAAACGTAAGTGTGTAATTATGCCCTGATTGGTCAAATGGTACAAATTTATACATAAGGTACTGAAAATATAAATAGAGGAAGTTTTTTTAAGTCATGAAGTATCCTATAAGTTTTACAAAATCCTATATAGCTTGCATGCACAAATGTTTGGTCTGTTTGGCCAAGAAGTATAGATTTGTCTATAAGGGACATGATTGAAAATAAGGATTAGTTAGCTTTTGAAAGTCATAAGCTGACCTATAATTTTTTCCACGTTGTATAGTATAATTCTAACCAGATGGATTGAAAGTTGTATATATACAGTTTTTAAATTATTTTGATAGCTGTAATTTTTGAGAGTTGCAAGGTAGTCTCTAATTTTCGTTGAAAAGTAGGTTAGGTAGGCTATGAAGTTTTGTCTGCATAGGCCAACGAGGATTAATTTTTTTGTTTTTCCACATTCTGAAACGCCAAATGGTAGAGCGCATCTAAACCACATCTCAGTTCCTCCTCCGGGAATTGGTCTCCTCCTCTGTTGAAGTGCAGGTTTTTTTCCCCCCATCGTCCATCCATTGTGCATGCTTTCCTGTGATGGGCAATGCGTCCCAAACACTACCACCGATCGTTTGCGATTCCCTATAATATTGACAACTTTCTCCACAGACACTCTGCCCATCTACTGACAGCGTTTGAAAGAATACGCTGTAATGTATTCAGATCACCAGTAGCTCCAGTAATGCAGACATAGAGGAGAAAGTGTTATGGATAGTGTAAATCAATAGAGTATGTCCATCGTACTAGAATAAGGGCAATGTATTTCCAAGCTATATGCCAAGTACTTGAAATGTTGGATTCAATGGTATTTAGACTCAAGAGATTGCAATTATAAATTTTAAACGTTAAATTGGTTCTGTTATTGCAACTATTAAGCTTCTGTAGACAATGTAAGCTAGTATCCTCTAACTTAAACGTTTGAGTGGGAATAAATCATAATTATGATTTTAAATTATAGTTCAGTTACCTTAGGGTAAAGATATTGTGAATTAAGTTAATTAATTGCGATACTTTAGAAGAAGAAGGTAATATATTATCAAAATATTTAAAATATTATACTTTTGAAGACAATTTTCCATAGAACCTAGCCATGTCAGCAAGACGTAAGTGCATGAATTAAAAATAATTCTCCAGTTACTTCTATTAAACTCTCTATGTATTAAGATTTACGCATAGCGCCACACAAGATTATTTTTGTTGGTAATGTTGCTATTTATAAAGACCTCTTGTCACTACATTTAGTATTGCTTGCTTATGAATCCTTTAAGTACCTTTAATTAGCCATGGAGACAGCACTGTTTATACTCTGTCATATCCGCATTCTAAACGTGCTATTTATGTTCCAAAAATGTCTTCTAGAAAGGAAGATGACCCAAATCTGAGGTTAAATAGTACTTCTTCATGCATTTAAACCTTCGTATCTCGAAGATCGATTTTAGACACTGTTCTAAACATTGTTTATGCACTGCCTAAATTATCGTTTCTGCAGTCATTGCTTTGTTTCAGCTATTCATATCCTATTCTCAACATATTCGCTGCTTGCTGCAGCTGAGTCTATAAGCAGCTTGGAGAAATCTCGACTAGAATTTTCCACCCGTCTTCGGAGCATGTAGCACGAAATTTATGACCTCTTATAAGTATTAGCCCTTTTTGTCGTACCTTTCTTATATAGAAAGGATCATTCTCTTTCGAAAACACAATTTATTTCAGAATTGGTAGCACGTACATCCAGGGCGCGTGATAGAAAACAGTTTGACTGGAATTATAGGAGAGGTTCTTTGCAGCTTTCTTTGCCTTTTTTGAGGGATTTGAGGGAAGCAGGGGATAATTTACAGCCTATCGATCCAGAACCTCATTTCGCTTTATAGCTCATTCGTTGTTTCATCCTTCCCTCACGTTGGACTGAACAAACAACCAAGAAATCTCGCTCGCAAGGTAGACGCTAAAATCCTCGGTTGATGAATTACGAGCTAACTTTTAGAGATTTTAATTTTAGCACGGAAATAAAACCTACCATTATTACAGTGCTAAATTAGGTCTTGCATTGCTTACGCTAATTACCAATTAAGAAAATAATAATCATTAGCTTAGAAATTCAGAGGACACGAGTATTAATTAACTGAAATGCGTATACAACAGCACGCCTCTGTGACTTACAGCCTTCACCTGGTCACTGTTTCGACAGAATTAAATTGGCTGCCTTGTATCTTTCAATTTTGTTGGCTTGGTTTTTATTTTGCAGTAAAAGCTGGCATATTGAAGTACAGCCTTAAAAAAGGGCTTCACGCACAGAAAAAAGGGCAGGCAGCGTGTATGAAATTAAATTAGTGCACGCTGGTGGCATTGCAGTGCGCCTCGAAACTGTTTTTCTCATTCCTTTCGGTTGGGTTTCATCCATTGCTGCAAGATGCGTAGGAACAGCGTAAGGAATAAATTATATATCAAGCGTTCTCGTTCTAAGAAAACCGAACAGAAGAAGCATCACCCTGCATTTAACGCAATGAGGAAGAAGTGCCTTCAAATAATTTCGGCTGCAGTATATAAACAAAGCTTCGAGTACCCATACTTACTCCATAACTACTGCTCAGTTCAGTGTGAACATTGGTAACATAGTTTAGTGAAACTGAACGAGAATATTGCCTCACTATTTCAATATAAAACTGCACAATGTAAATATGGTTTACTAATATAATTATTATGCATATAACACAACCCTCATTTCCAATAGCTTTAACAGTGAGAGTCGTTCTTATTCTCTTGACTTCGCTCATCTGCACACACACATATTCGTGATGTTTTAAAAATAATAATAATAATTTAAATATATTTAGTAAGCAGATGTTACAAACTACAGCAAGAAAACTGTCTTCTATTGGGCAGTTGTCCTGGAAAGAGGTTTGAGGAGAATAACATATCACTATGAAAAATCTGATGTGTTACACTCACATGACTTTCTCTACTCTTGTACAAACTATTTTTACAAACGCTTATTCTCCATCTACTTCATGTTAATCGAGATATCGAGATGTTAATCTTACTGCTAATTTTCTTGTAAATGCAAGGGGAATTGGTAGGCTTTAAGCGAAAGTCAAATATTTTAAGAGCTGGTTATGTGGAGTATTCCATTCTCTTTGCATTACCAGGACAAAAAAATGAATACCGAATTCCTATTTGAGAAAAAGTATAAGTATTGGAAAATTTAAGGGAATAACAAGCAATATCACGAAAATAGTTCACTCAACAAAAAAACTGTATATGACATAAATTGTGTATTTTATCGCGATCTACATTTTTGTGTAGTAAAATTTTGTCTATCTCTTATGGTTTACCAGTTATGCAAAAGTCGTTCACAGTGAAGAATACTTTTGGAGACATTCCCAGAAAATTTGAGATATACAATTCATTTGCATTAAAATTGTCTTAAACTTATGGTATTTTATTCAAAATCTTTACAGCCATTTTTGAGAAAATTAAAATTTTCGAAAAATGTATAGGGTAATCTTAAAATATTTGACTATCGCTTAAAGCCTAACAATTCCCCTTACAACTACAACAAAATTAGCAATAAGATTAACATCTCGATATCTCGATTAACATGAAGCATATGGATAATAAGCATTTGTAAAAATAGTTTGTACAAGAGTAGAGAAAGTCATGTAGTGTAACACATCAGATTTTTTTTAATTTACCTGATAGATAAACTTTGCAAGGTATTGGGGACCGAGGAATCCACAAATTTTCACTAATGTTTGTCATTTGTTTTAGTTTCTCTCATCTAAATATTCGTTATATGGGCTGTTGCAGAGTTTCATTAGCTGGGGAGCCAAATTACACTTCCTAGAGGTTAGATCACCGAAAAGGGGGTTTCAAAACTATATTCATACATGTGGATATCAAATATTTTCTCAAAAATAATCTGGTTTTAAACTTAATTATAATACTGAGTTAACACACAGATACGTGTTCCATGTTAATAATGGATAGGGAAAAAATGATGCGTTGTTCAAGATAAATCATAATATACTGCACAATGATTCTCTTCGTCATTACAAACCTCCACTCGTACAGCAGCAACGATGGATTTGTGCCGGTGAAGACTGGGTGCGCAATCGTTTAGAGCCCAGTTGCCGAGCCTATATTCTCGGTCATGCGCAGTATACTGAAATGGCCAGTATCGTCGAGAACTTTGACCGTGCAACACCAGTCTTCTACCGCTTCGGTGCCAGCACGTTAAGTTTTACAAGTTTTAGAAAGTGATTGTAAATCGCATTCGTGATTAGTGTTTTGTGTCTTGTGTGTATGTGTGTGCGGGTGTGTATGTATTTGCTTATTTAGACTAAAATGCCTCCCATTCAAAGCAAACTTGGTGGAAAAACACTGCACAGCCAAACACGTGAAGTTGTTAATAACGTCCATTTCTTCATGAAACGGGAAGCAGCTTCTGGCGATATTCTTAATTCCATTGAAGAAAGTGCAGGAGAGGGTGAGTTCAGCAACAAAAGTATCTGAGAGGACAATACGTAAAATAATTAAAGAAGGGGGAGCAACGGGTTGCAGATATCAGTGAAGAAAAGTGGAAAAATGTGTGCCTGCACGTTCAAAAAATTGAAAATGATTACATTGAAAAATAAGGAATCTTTGAAAATGTAATAGAAAGCTTTATAGTGCAAGTATCAGGAGACAGTGACAGTAGTGAAGGTGAGGAAACAGAAGAAGAGGAAGAAGAACAACACGATGACGATAGTGAGCTGTCAGGTGTTGAATATTTGCCAGATGATTAGATACCTCATTGATAAAACTGTGTGCCAGTGTATGCGTGTTGGAAAAAAGAGAAACGAGCTGTACCACAATATTTAAAATGGTTTATATTAACCTGATGTTCTGTGAGGAGTGCAATCTCGCACCCGCCCGTAGCAGCCGTCATTCTAGGAATGAACAACAAAACGATGAGTCACATGATAGTATACTACTTAGTTATTCTTTTGCCGGTTTATTTTCCCGGGTTTTCTGTTTTACTGTTTGTTTACCGTTTCCATACACCACATTTACAGAGAGCTGCCTGGCGTTAGACATAGACTCGCTTCAGTGCGCGAGGAAACAAGGTCACCGGCCCAGAACCATCGTTTCTGCTGTACTAACTGAACTGAACTCGATCATTATGAAGTTCACAATGACAGCCAGAAGCTAGCGTGAACTTGTTCCCGGTAGCGGCAGGAAGAATTTGTACGCACTCTCATTGGAAAAACACCCCAAGGTGGTTTATAGTTAACTAGATCCCTCTGCATTATATGGTCTTGTGCCTGTTCTTTATGCTTTATTATGCTTCGAATCGCTTATAGGAACCATAAAACAGTAAACATACCAGAATATTTTTATTATTAAATATCAAGTGGTTTATGTGGAGGAAGATTAGTAGCAAACATTTTGTATAGCTGCTTAAATATTCATCGTATTGAAACATTGTAAGTAACAAGGCTTGAAAATTGTGTTTATAAACTTGGTAGTGTAACGTTCTTCACAAAATACGACAGTAAATGAGATATCTCGATATTTTCACTTTGTGTAACCCTCCCCTGTTTATAGAAAATAATAAAATTAAAATGCAAATTAAACTATTTTCTATAGAACCTAAGTATCATTATAGATCTGGCCATTCTATAATGAAAGCTTACCACATTAAGAGATACATATATTCCATTACAGACCTGCATACAAAGAACCTTAAATTAATTTTTCTGTTTCAGTATTATGATTGTAATGGTTGTTATTTAAAATAACCAGAACTTCTACATTACAGCTTCCTTGGATGTATAGGAAATCTTAAAGCACAATTATTTATTACAGCTGAATCTAAAGGAGGTGTGCATATACGAATCTATTATAGAATCCCTGACCAACACATAAAATAATATAAGTTGTCAATGACTTCTTACCTTTCAACCGAAAGAACGTTTTGCTATCAACCTCGGTTTAGAAAACAACATTTTGGATCTAACTTAGGTTGTAGGAGGTCCTACGAAAGAAATGAAGATATATCTATATAAAAACAGCAAAGCTACCAGACTGTGCATGAAGCCACAAAGGAACAGTGAATGAAAGATCTTTAGAAAACCCTTATGTAGGATTGCATAAGGCTCATATTCGCAGTACCATTATATGGAAAGGGAATGCTGAAGTTGAGAAAATGAAAAGTTTGCAGGGTGTTTAGGAACTTAAAAGACTAGCTGAAATGCGAAGTGAATGGAAAACAGAAACATATGTTCTGTCACTGCTAACATGGAAGAAAATAAAAACACGCACAAATACTGTAGAAAAGAGGTAAATAGAATAATAGAATATATAAGAAACCTAGATGAGAAAACAAATGCTGTTTTCAATGACTTTATGTGAAGAAGAAGAATCTCACCCTTTCAAAAGAGTAGCTCATCATCGTAGAGGATATTTACTGTAAATTTAAGTGTATGTTCTGTGTAGCGTGCTAAGATCATAAGCATATTATATCCTATTGAAACCCTTAGTCATTTTCGACAAAATAGAAAGTAAATGATTCAGAAGATAATTTACAACGTGCCTTATTCAGTTTATATACAATTTATGCAAACCTTAACGTAACAATATCCAAGATAAAAACAAAGGAAATTGGTTTTAACGTAAATACACTATTAAGAGCAATAATAATAATAATAATAATAATATTAATAATAAATAATAACAAACCAATATAACAAGTGAATCAGTTAGGATACACTATTTCATATAGGCATATTAGTGATATGTAAATAAAACTCCCAAAATTTCAATAGGGACAACAAAAGTATCCCATATAAAACAAGTTAAGAAATAGGTTATACTTAAGTTTTACAAAGTATTGGCCATACCAATATTGTTATGCGGATCGAAACTTGACTGCACAACAGAAAAAGATAATAGAAGCAGCTGAGATGAAACTCCTAAGATCGGGTGCAAGATATATAACATACTGGAACATAGATGGAATGTGGATATTAAGGAGGACCTTAATACGAGGTGTATTCCAAAACTAAGGTCCGGTGAACAATATTTAACGAATGGTAGGCCTGAATGATATTTCACGCCTGCAGCGCTGTCTACCGATTCCTGAGGAACCTATATGGTCTATATAGAACGTTCTGTAATGCTGTTTTTATAGCTGTTAATTCTCCATCATAATGGTTTGACGTTTCATCTAATGTTAGATACTGTGCAAAGTATTTAAGTATACTCCTGCACCGGCATTTTTTTCTTTCTTTTTTTATTATTGATGAGGGATCCATCTGTATATATTCGGAGCCATTCTTTTTCTGGATATCTTTCATTTTCCGTAGTTATTGCTATGGCGCTCATTTCATCTGGTATATTTTTTTGTTTTTGTATTGTATATATCAGGTCATTCTGATATTGTATATCAATATATTCTATTGGTCTGGTTACCTCTGTTACTATTATATTTGTTGTAATTATGTTCTTGTATTTTAGGTTATTAACTATGTTCTGAAGCTTATTTGAGTTTTTAAATTACTTATAGTGTCTGCTGTGTGGTACCACTTGTATCTTTTTCCATTGTCTTGTAGTTTTTGTGCTAGAGTAATTGCTTTCAACTCATGTTCTAATTCTCTAGCTATGGTTTCGTGAAGCTTTGTAGTACTGTAATTGGTGCTTATTTCTAGTTTACTTTTAAGTCTCTTGTTTCCTGTTGCTAGTAGTTCTCCTCCATATAATAGGTTAGGTTTTTGTATGTTCTATATGTATTATTAAGCAGGTGCATGTTTCCACCCCATTTTATTCCTAATAAACGTTTTAAAATGTTATTCTTTTTGTTGATTTTATTCGTTACATTGTTTATATGTTCTTTCATTGATAGTTTTTTATCTAATTCTATCCCTGGATACGTTGTTGTAGTTGCTTCTTGTAGATTTTTGTTGTTGATTTGCAGGCTCTGAAATTATTTATGCCACAAAAATGCAATTTGATACAAATTGTGGACATAATCGAGATTTACATTCTTTGTGGAGTAAGATTTTAGTGTATCTCTTACGGTTTACCTGAAATACAAAAATCATTCATGATAAAGGCTATTAGCGTAATATTCAAGATAAATATTTCTTAATATCTTAAACATATGGTATTTTAATCAAAATCGTTAAAGCATTCTTTGAGAACTAAAAATAAAGCAGGTTTCTTCATGAGTAATCCGGGGTGGGAGGATTTTCTTACAAATCAATACGTTGCATCCTTGGAAGAGGCTGATTTTAAATACCAAGTTTGTTATTTAACCTACTTTTCGCATTTGAGTTATGCGTTCTCACACGCACGCACACGCACAGGCACACACGCACACAGTCTTTTTACTTTCTCTACCACATACATAGTAGGTAGAGAAGGTATTGCATTCCACCCAAAAATTCTATACGAGATTTCACCGGAAATGCATGTTTTGAGGCCTTCTGAATCCAAAATGCATTTTTAGAAAAACGTCCGTGCTAGTCTGTGAACAGCATAACTGAAAAACGAAAAGTCCAATAAACACCAAACTTGGTATTAAGCTTAAGTAACTTCTTAAGATGCCACATGAAGATTTTCAAGAAAATCTGCCACCCCTAGCTACCCTTTACATGAAATATTTTTCGGAATTTTTATTTTCTAAATAATGACTAACGATTTTGATTAAAATAGCATATATTAATGATATTTACATGACAAATAAAATGTATGTCTTGAATTTTCTGGGAATAGCCGGTGAAGTCTCCTTCACTCGGAAGAAACTTTGTATAATCTTGTATAACTGTAAATGTTAAGCCTATAGACTGAAGCGGACTACGCAAAAACTTAAGAGCTCTTTAAAACACAATTTATTTCGAGTAAATTTTTTGTGGCATAAGTCATTTTCGAGGTGTCCATTATTAATGGTTCGGATAGTTCATCACTTTATCATTCTTTAAAGTCCTTTCAACGTTCAGTTTTTTCTCACGATGTCATGGAAGCAGTATGGAATTTTAAGACCAGCGTATAGCGTCCAGTTCTTAAACATTTGACTATCACTGTTCTGTTTGTATCTATAAAAAATATGTAATGTGGCTATTTCTGCAAAAGTTTATTTGGGTTTAAATATACTAGCTAGAAAAATAAGCTTTAGTAAGAACATTCTGTACCCACTAAGGAGCGATAGAGGGTAGAGACAGTCATGTGAATGTTTACGGTAAAATCGGTATCACATTTTTGGGTGGAATGCAACACTTTCTCTACTTACTATAGGCAATACTAAGTGAGAGGCTCTGTAGTAACCCCGAGGCTCGCATTTGAGAGGTCCTTGGTTCAATTCACGTGGGATCGGCCTCTCCGACAATGGGTTTTTTGTTGTTTCCCCGGATCGGTAGTTGAATGTTGAAGTGGTGCCTCTTTTACCACGAGCTTCCTGTCCATTTCCTCTCCCCATCTGTTTCAGGGTTGTAAAACTAGGCAATGACGTTCGGTGAGTTACAGCTGAGGGGTGGTTATGCGCTATGGAAAAGTTTCTCTATAGCTTTGGTTGGATTGCTGATGGACCCGATTTCTGAGGGCATCCCTGAGTATCGGCCCCCCCGGGGGCTCGAGACTTGTGGGCGGTCTGCTGGCTTCCGGATGCGTTCCACCTGGAATCGTTAGTAACCCCGTACATACTAGCGTAGATCGTCGCCTGGATTAGGTCACGCTTTGGGTCTCCCTTTCTCCCTCCCAGGGTCATTTTAGAAGCTAAAAGGACCACTCTGGTCTGTTTACGATGCACTGAACGGGTTTGAGGGTCCTCTTCGTGTACACTATACCTATCACTACAGGTTAAGTAGTAGAGTAATTAAAAGCAATCTTAGTGGAAAAATGTAACTTTCGCTTTTTGCTGTTTATTTGAAGCAAAGCGATAAAGAGCGAATACTGCACGAAGCATTGCTACGGTTTGCGAAAGGCAACCGGCTCCTCATGGTAGTGCAGGTTGGCCTGGGATCCTGTACTTAGTTTGGAAAGCCTAAATGCATCGTTCCAAACCGCAATTTTACCTTCGGGTAATTACTGTCTTATCTATGACGTTAAAAGCATTTCCCCGAATCCATTCCATGAACAATTTGCTGCTAGCTTTTGTCTTGTCAGAAACGTTTAATATGACACGACCCCTGTGGTTAGCAAATATGAGTGGGTTGTTCAGTATAATGAAATCTGGGGCGATTATTAAAGCCCCTTTTTATGATCATCGATTCTCATGGTAATTACATCACCTGGCTGTTCTCAATTATGCCTTTGCGTAAATTAATATCTCCATTAATTAGCATAAAACTTCATTTATTGAATACTGGTTAAATTTGAACTTGTATAATATATAGGTACCCTGTGGGCGAAATTCTTATTCAAGCATTTGAAATATACGTACTTCATAAAAAAACAAATTCCAAATATATATTTATTGGTAAATAGATACATAAAATGAGAATTCGCACAGAACTATATTATGTTACTCTAGAATGTGCTTGGTATACAGTTCTGTTCACTTATAGAGCAAAACTTAATCTTACATATGTAGAAACTTTTATTACATCACCTTCAAAGTAAGCCTCTAGTGCAGTAAAACGTTTCTTTCGGTGTCTGTATGACATTTTGAAACAGTCCGTCACTACATTTTTACTTATCACACATAGCGTTGCTGGTGGAGCTTCTACCAATAATTAATATCGAGATTTCACGGAAATACATGTTTTGAGGCCCCTGAATACAGAAGGATTTTAAGAAAAATCTGTGTGTATTTGTGTGTGTATTCTAGTATAACTCAAAAATAAAATGTTGGATAAATATGAAACTTCGTGTTTAAGTGCACTATCTGGTAAATGTACGACCAGAAGATTTTCAAGCAAATCCCCCCCCGCTACTGACTATCCTTTATATAGGAACTGTTTCGTTATTTTTTATTTTATCAAAACTTGCTTTAAGAATTTTGATTAAAAAAGTGTGCATTAATCTTGTTAGTACACTTATCACTTAGCTGCTTTCAGAAGCCATCATACACTCGCACTGCTAACCTCTGTCTCACGAGCACATTGTGTAGCAGAATTCTGAAACGACGTCGCAAACTTTTTAAGACCATGGCCGATGAACCAGGGCTTTGTACGAGGTCTTCGGATCTTCCCTTATGCACATCACAATTAAAGTTATGATGTGTCTCAAACTTATCACAAAGGTGTAATTGTCAAGCGTGTAGGAGGATGTGTTGCAACCTCACACCTCCATGTACCTTGAAATACAGTGACGTTTTCAAACTTAAACCACTGCCTTAAAGTTACCTTCCGCTCCTCAAACGTCCAACGTAGTCCAGTCATTTTGATTCATATTGTTACATGCTGGGTAGAGGCCTAAAGGTTTACATGAAAAATTAAATTAATTTTTAGTGCCCAGCATGTACATTGAAGGGACGTACACTCGTTTGGCCGCGGAGGACCGAAACGTGGTGTGGAGGTTAAGAGGAAGGCGTGGGTTTTTCACTGTACAAAATCCATAATAAAAATCTACTTACACATTCCTAGATTATTAAACATGAAAGGTGAGGGGAGGTGTCTTCTGATCCAAAAGTCGGCTTGCACGCGCGATCCGCTTCTCTCGGAATACTCAAAGCAAGACAGGCGCTATATCCTCACCACTCGTGGCTAGCAAAAACTCCCAGCCAGGAGTGAGACATCCTAGTCAACAATAAGTCTGTTAATGACAATGCAAAACAACAATATGACTGGTAATGACAATGGAATCTACAAATTAGCAGTACATCACAATATCATACTGGCATATTAGTCACAAAAGAAATGCAATACCCCTATCTGCTGATAAAACACTATACTAGATAGAAATGAAGAATCGGATTGAAACATTCAGTGCCATAGCCGGGATTGAAACACGTATCTTCGACTTTCCGTCTAGTTACTCTAACCAACTAAGCTATCATGGTAACATGTCGGTATGACTTTAAATTCTACAAATGACACACATATTTTCCGTAAACCAGAAAACGCTCTCAAATGCATTTGAAATAACATACCCCAATGGAGACTTGCAATATCGTAAGTACTTTAAGCCCCGGGCTTCATAGTCAACCACTATTAGGTCAATCAACGATAATTAATTGTTCTTCCAAACACGCCGTGTGTGGGTTAAAGTTGGAAAGGTAGAATCAGACTGAAAACTTTCAGTGCTGCAGTAGGGATTTGAAACACGGATAGTCGTCCTCCTCCGTGGTGTAGTGGTTACCATGCTAGCCTCTAGTTCCCGAGATCGCGGGTTCAAACCCGGTGGAGACGATGGAGTTTTTCGGGCGTAAAAATCCTTAGCATGGCTTCCTTCGGAAGGGAAGTGTTGTAGATAGAAAAGAACCTCAAACCTGATAAAGAGGCCACTGAGCAAAATTAATGTTCTTTCACGCCCAATATATAATGGGCTACAGCAGTTAAAGAGCGCCCATAGATAAAACTCAATTTAATTTGAACCACGGATCTTCGGCACTCGCCGGCATGTTGCCTTGATTAGAGCAACGGCACGGAAAGCCGAAGATCCGTGATTCAAATCCCGGCTCTGGCATTAAATTTTTCAGTCTGAATCTACCTTTCCAACGACAGCCTACGCAGAGCCTGTGTAGAAGTTAGCACCGTACCACAGGAAGAGCCAAAAGACTACGAACCGCGTCCTCGGCGATCGTTACTGTCTGGCGCTATCATAGAAAGGCGAGATGCATTTTTAAAACTACTTTTAAAGGCTTTACTTAAGAACTTTATGAAATGAGATGCTGAAACTGGTCCCCGTCGTTGTCCATACCTTTTTGGCACCTCTTTAGACAACTATCCATCACTTGCCGTAGTTCACGTTGAGAAATGCTGAATTTCTTGACGGATGTTTTGCTTTAATTCTTCCAGGGTGTATGGGTTTGTCTTGTACACTTTGTTTTAAGTTACCCCAGAGAGAAATCGCAGGGGGACCGAGGGGGCCACAAATCTCTACTAATAATTCTGTCCTCAAACACACTGTCATAAAGTTGTTAAGTAAAGCCTTTAAAAGTAGTTTTAAAAATGTTGTATGGTTTCATTCGCGCCCTTCTATGATAGCGGCAGACGACAACGAGCGCCGACGACGCGGAGAGGAAAAACACCGCGCAGCCAGTTCGTAGTCTTTTGGCTCTACCTGTACATAGGCACACAAGGTGGTTCATGGAGGCGGACACCTCGCACGCTGCGGCTTGCGCAGATCTAGTGCGGCTACACCCCCAGGAGGAAGGGATGAGGTGAAGAAACCACAGGAGGCTACGGGCCTCTGGCACTTACACAGAGAAAGTCCCTAACGTTTCCAAGCTTGCAGACCCGCCCCACTACTGGAGCTGCCGAGAGGTGTGATGAACGGCCCAGCAATCAAGCAGCCCGTCTACTCTTTCAATTGAACATGCACCCGCGCCATCTGCCGGCACCGACATACGCCACGAAACCTAGAAACACATTTTGTGTATGAAAAGGAAACAGAATGAAAGGAAATGGAAATGAAATCGCGGTAGAGCAAAAAACACCCCTGCATTCGCCTGTTGGGGATCGAACCTGGGACTTCCCGATTGCAAGTCGCACACGTTACCGTGGCGCCACCTCGCTCGGTCACCGTATACATACTCCACAGACAATTCAATGCCACTCTGAACACTCTGGTGAAGTGTGTATACGTTTTATTGACGGACCCTGTGCGTGTGTTTGTAATGTATACACAAAGTCACATCAGATTTTTAATGAGCTGCGACAGAATTTTGCATTAACATGTTCCATGAGTTTAATACGGCCATAACACTGCCAATACTTGCATTAATCTGCATCTAAATAACCTAATCGCCATTGCACTTATTACAATAACAGAGATAAATGACACAGACATGGTAGCAGGGTAGTTAAGGCACGACTCGTGAACGGAAGGCTTACGGAAGGATCGTCCTCCCTGACTGAGTTCTTTTACAGGTTTTCCTCAGACCTCATAACTAGCAAATGCGAGGTACCTTAAACTTAGACCTGGTACCTTTCCTTCCCAAATTCTCTTTCATAATTATAATTTCATTTCATATATCACCAATGCCACCTCCTGTGGTACCGTATAAAGCAAGAGCAGGCGTTAAACACTATTGAAAAAAATCTGAATTGTTAAATTCACATGACTTTCTCTACCCTCTTTCGTTTATTACTGAGTATACAAACTATTCTTAATAAACCTTGTTTTACTATCTAATACATCTTAATCTAAATAAACCTTTGCAGAAATGGTTACATTATACTTTCCGTTATAGATTGACGCTGGTAATTCTTTCTGCCCACGTTTAGGCGCAATATGACGCCGCCACGCTCCGTCCTCCAACAATGAAGCAATACCTTTGCCTCACGGTTGCTGCTTGTCTCCTCCCAGTTGGTTCTTCTTTTGCCACGGCTGCTCCAGCATGAAACCTCAACCTCAGGGTATGCGTGGGTGTGTACAGAGAAACACACAAACGCTGTCTTGGAACACTTTTATTCACTATTTAAAATAATACTGCGGTTTGCCGATCACTATTAAATGCATACGAAGTTACTTTGTCTTTACCAAGACAGAAGAATACTAACTACGGTTAAGCGTTCTACCCTCTAGCCTGTTCGTCGCCAATCTTCTCCACACGACGAGAATGTCGTCCTACACTCCCCAGGCACTCAGGCAGACTGATCTACCCACGCTAATACAAGGAAAACCAACGCCAAAACTTCCCCTCTCGCCCCTCAAACGCTTTCCTCAAACTTGGCGTCATGATACTTAGAGTGGCCTTCATCAGGCTAAGTGCAGCTGCACTCGGCTGGTACCAGGAAAAACTTGCTTCAATGGTATTTACCCTTTCTATCTGAGGCTGGTCCCTAATTAACAAAACTGTGCCTGTCTTGTCTTTCTGTCGCTTTTACAGTCAACAATTTTCACAATGCTTCTCCTTTTTATACATACACTGATTTTAAATATATTATTACTTATTTTATATCACTATCCTTCTCAGATTATTATGATAATTATTGCCTTTATAATTCCGGCTTCAAGATACAAAGGGAACAGCGATAGTCAAATGTTTAAGAATTGGCTGGCGTTAAAATTCCATGCATTCACGAGAAACAACTGAATGTTGACAGGAATTTAAGAGATTGACCCAAGAAATGAAGAATTTGAACGAATATCTGAGAAATGGCTTATGCCACAAAAAATTATTTGAAATAAACGGTGCGTTTTAAAGGGATCTAAATTTCCATGCAGTCGCGAAAAACAACTGAAAGTCGATGGGACTTTAAAATAATGACAAGTATTGAACAATTCGAACCTTCGATATTTCAGAAACGGCATTTGCCAAAAAAAGATTATTTTGAATAAATTTTGTGTTTTAAAGAGATCTACATTTTTGGTGTGGTACGTTTTCGTCTATCGCTTAAAGTTTAAAAGTTCTACAAGATTATACAAAACTTCCTTCCGAATGAAGAGGACTTTCCAGGCTATTTCCAGAAAATTCAAGATATATAGCTTATTTGTCATGTAAATATCTTTCATATATGCTATTTTAATCAAATTCATTAGATCCATTTTTTCGAAAAATGTTCCATGTAAAGTGTAGTCGAGGGTAAGAATCTTTTCTTGAAAATCTTCGTGTCGCATACTTGAAAGATACTGAACTCAAATACTAAGTTTGGTATTTATCCGACTTTTAGTTTTTAGGTTATGGTGTACACACACATGGACACGTTTCCAAACATGCCTTATTTGGATTCAGGGGGCCTCAAAACGTGTATTTACGTTGAAATCTCACTATCAAATTTTTTAGTAGAATGCAATAATTCCCCCACTTACTGTAGGTATTAAATAAAGTAAAAAAGTTATACTTGACATATTCGAGTAACTCGCATGATAAGGATGAATATGGCATATTTACATTTCTGGCTTTTCTGAACGTACTTGCGCTTACATAGTGCTAGATTCGCTGCCAAGGTCATCATTTTAAAAGAGAAGTTCGGCTACTGAAACAGAAATTTATTTGGTTTTCCGTCTTCGCGTATAAAAACACTTGTTGAATCTGAAATACTCGAAGTCTGCTATGGGAACAAGGCACAGAATGTTTTCGCATGCAGACACAACTCCTGTCAACTTCGACCGGAAAGGCTCACTACCACAGTCGGAGGTGTAAACGGCACCATCTGTTGCACTAGCAGCAGGGTCCCACAAATGGAGCTCTAAAGAAACTCTCAGTATAAACCAGCAGCCTGGAAGTCTGTTGTCTGTTGCTGCCATTTCTACGCAGTTTCATTGTTTCTGTTCTACTCGGAACCTAATTCCTTCTGATCCGCCTCCCAAAACTCTTATGATGTACTGTTTTGTTCTTCCTTCTGTAATGTGAATGGCGTACCGAACCGTTTCTCAATATTCCTGCTCATATTGTTGCCAAATCAATGAATTACTGTCCGAAAACTTTTATATTCCAGACTTATTTGCCTCCTACTATAATACAAGGTTATTCAAAAAGAAGGAACAGATTTTAAATATGCATTGTTAATGAATGACAATAAATACCAACACATACGACACATCACTGAATAGACGAAAGTTCAGAGTTTTAATCCCCGACCTATTAGCTTCATTCAGTGCCTACAGCGGCGCTGGGTTTGTTTGTAAGAAAGTGACGACACCACAGGAAACGTTTTGTGTCCTGCGGTAAGCAAAGAGTGAATCCATTGTTTCATTTCAGCGTGCATTACGTTGTAACTTCAACAACGAGCCGCCTCGTCGTGAAATATTTACAATTCATACAATAAATTCGTAGAAGATAGTTGCGTATACGTAACAAATGGTGCACATTTTGAACGCATGAAATAAAATTTTGAAATTTTCTGTATTCAGTGATGTATTGCATATGTCGCCATCTAATGTCGTTCATTAGAAATACATATTTAAAGCCTGTTCCTTCTTTTTAAATAAGCCTGTACTGCATTTCCTTAAAATACTGCACCCCCGAAAAATACATTTAATGTTCTTATTTGCCCACCGCATAAGCAATTTTAGCATTCCCATGCACTACATGCCACCACTTTAACACTAAAATGCTAAACTTTGTAAACTTATCTCTGAATGCAATAAAATATTCATAAAAAATCCGATGTGTTTCGTACACATAATTTACTCTACCCACTATCGTTTATTTCTGTATCTCTTCTACACCTTATTCATAAAAAAGCTTCTTTTTCTATTTACTAGTTAGTCTAGATAAGCATGTTTACAAATGGCTTGGTTACACATTTCGTTATAGGCATGTACAAGGCGTGTTTTTAAAGTAAGTACCGATAACTTGTTTTTAAAAATAACAGAACATTATTTTCCAAATACTTTATATCATTCATGACCATACACCTCACACTACTTCTCCACATGGTCACCTCCGTTATTCAGGCACTCGTCGTGACAGGAAACCAGTTTTTGTATGCCTTCGTCAAAGAATGATGCCGCCCGTGATGAAAGCTAAGTCTGCACTTCTGTTTCATAACATCGTTGTCGTTGAAATGTTTTCCTCCAGGTAATTTCTTCAAATGAAGAAACAGATGATAATCGCTTGGTGCCAAATCCGAAGTACTTAAGTATAAAGTGTAGGCAACTCTAAAAAAAGAAATTAATATAAGAAATAGCATTACTATTCACATTCAACCTGCAGGGAGGGTGGTTGAATTCTTCCCAATCAAATGATGAAATGAAATCTTGAGTTTGTTTAGCTGTGTGTGGCCGGACATTGTCACTCATTATTGTTTCCCTTAAAGCTTACACAATTGGCGATGAATATTTGCTGGTGTAACATTTCTCGTATTCAAAAAAATGAATCACTGATGTGACTTCCCAGTCTGCGGGTCTTTCGATTATTTTGAACATTTAGAAACTCTCTAACAACAGGAAAACACAAAGTGAGATCCCTCAAGCTGCGTCTGGGTTCCTAATAAATGGAGGAAGTGATCCGCATTCTCCAAATCATGACTACAGCGCCTGTAGCAACAAAATATTAAAACGGTACCAAGAACACGCCTAGTGCAAGCGATAGTTCCATTTTTAAAAACTCTGATATTTTGCACTCACATGACTTTCTCTACTCTTATACAAACTATCTTTATAAACGCTTATTCTCCATCTACTTTATATTAATCGGGATTTACATTTGCAGAAACCATCTTATTGTTAATTTTCTTGTAGCCGCAAGGGGAATATGATAGGCTTTAAGCGATAGTCAAATCTTTTAAGAGCTGGTTACTATGTCGAGCATTGCGTTCTCTTTGCATGTCCAGGACATAAAAAACTCTGATGTGTTACACTCACATGACTTTCTCTACTCTTGTAACAAACTATTTTTACAAACGCTTATTCTCCATATGCTTCATGTTAATCGAGATATCGAGATGTCAATCTTATTGGTAATTTTCTTGTAGATGCAAGGGGAATATGGTAGGTTTTAAGCGATAGTCAAATATTTTAACGCTGGTTGCTATGTGGCGCATTCCATTCTCTTTGCCTGTCCAGGACATAAAAAAAAGGAATAACGAATTTGAGAAAAAGTATTGGAAAATTTAAGGGAATAACAAGCAATATCTCGAAAACAGTTCACTCAACAACAAAAAATGTATGAAATAAATTGTGTATTTTAACGCGATCTACAGTTTTTGTGTAGTAAACTCTTATGGTTTACCAGTTATGCAAGAGTCGTTCATAATGAGGAATAGTTTTGGAGACATTCCCATGAAATTCGAGATATACATTTCATTTCTCATGACAATATCTTAAACATATGATATTTAAATCAAAATCGAGAGCCATTTTTGAGAAAAATAAAATTTTCGAAAAATGTTCCATGTAAAGGGTAGTCTGGGGTGGGGGATTTTCTTGAAAACCTTCGTGTCGCATCTCTGGAAGATACTGAACCTAAATACCAAGTTTGGTGCTTATCCGACTGTTTGTTTCTGAGTTTTGCTGTTCACACACACACACGCACACGCACACACACGGACATGTTTCTAAAAATGCTTTTTTTGGATTCAGGGGGTCTCAAAACATGTATTTCCGGTGAAATCTCGGTATCGAATTTTTGGGTGGAATACAATACTTCCCCTACTTACGATACGTAGTAGAGAAAGTAAAAAACGAATAACGAATTCGCATTTGAGAAAAAGTATAAGTATTGTAAAATTGAAACAAATAGCAAGGAATATCTCAGAAATGGTACACTCGATAAAAAAATGTATAGGACATAAATTGTGTTTTAACGAGATCTACATATTTAGGTACGAACATTTTGTCTATCTCTTACGGTTTACCAGTTATGCAAAAGTCATTCACAATGAAGAGGACGTTTGGGGACATTTCCAGAAAATTCAAGATACACATTTCGTTGGTCATGAAAATATTTTAAACATATGATATTTTAATCAAAATCGTTGGAGCCATTTTTGAGAAATTCAAAATTGTCGAAAAATGTTCGATGTAAAGGGTAGTCTGGTGCGGGAGGATTTTCTTGAAAATCTTCATGTCGCATTTTTGAAAGATACTGAACCTAAATACCACGTTTGATATTTATCCGACTTTTCGTTTTTGAGTTATGCTGTTCACAGACACTCAGTTACACATCCTGAGAGACACACACACATGGACCCTTTCTAAACATGCTTTTTTTTATTCAGGTGGCCTCAAAACATGTATTTCCGGAAAAATCTCCGTATCAAATTTTTGGGCGGAACGCAATACTTTCCCTACTTACTATACGTAGTAGGGAGTAAAAGGGAGTTTTAGAATTTCACTCTTTGCATGACAGAAATACAAAAGACTCTGACTTATCCCCTCAAAAATATATCATAAAGTGTTGCAAACTAGAAGCCACTAGATACGAATATCTCGGAAATAGTTAATGCATAGAAATATCTGACATTAATTGTGCACTTCAATTAGGTATATATGTATATGTACTAAGTTTTTGTCTTTCTCTTTACCAGTTACACAAAAGTATACTAAATCCTTCAGAATGAAGAGGGCTTCACAGGCTATTTGCATAAAACTCAAAATATGCATTTTATTTGTCACACAAATATTATGAATTTTAATCAAAATAGTGAGACCATTTCTTAGAAAATCAGAAACAACAGTACATTGTTTTTCTGTAGAACTAAGATGTAGATGGGAGGGGGGAGATTCTTTGAAATCTTTGTGTCACATTCCTGGAAGATGCTTAACTTAAATACCAAGTTTAGCAGTTACCCAATAATTTTTTCTGAAGTTATACTGTTCACAGACAAACACACGGACCGTTTATTGTATTCGGGGGACCTACAAACTTGTATCTAGGTTGGTGCCTATATCAGTTTTTTGGGGTGGAATACAATAATTCGTCTAGCTAAAGTAGGTGCTAAAAAATTAAAACTAATACAATATAACATATCTATTAATATTTGAAGCATAACACAAATTTAACACCTATCGCGGGCCTATGGCAACAATTTATGTATTAACATTAAAGTTAATAAGTTACGTATATATTACATTAACTGTAAATAATTCAAATACATTTGAAACTCCAACTTTACTCCATCTGACACAGATTCTTTGTTTGTAATATTTTAAAATGAACGTCTCTGCAGTCTGGTAAAGAATGGGTAGAAATACATGCTCCTGGTTTTGTTCAGGAAATTGCCTTTGGAACCGCAGATGTTACTTCTCCTATGCGCTACTCGAGGTGTTTAAGCGCTGGTATTATTCTTTCCACGCCTAAATTGCATTCCTTTATTTCAGCTTATTTCCTTTGCAATGTAAGTGTGACAAAGTAATGCGGTAACTAATTTTAGAAATGTTAGAAAAAAATGGTTTACCCAAAAGTAATGGAGAATCCTTATATGAGAAATACAAGAATAATTGCTGACAACTACGAAAAGCAAAGGAAATAGCAATAAAGTGGACTTTTAAACAAGTTATATATACAGCGCGATTAAAAAGAATAGAGTGTTTGGAGAGGAGGGTAGTATGCACAAACACAAAACAAATGCTTTGCAAACAGCGTTTCTAAAATTAATATCTTCGAAGATATATGCGAATGTTTGTCAACAACATCCTTCTTTTGTGAACTCTTTGTCAGCAGGAAATGAGGAAACAACAAAGCCACTTATCACATATTATTGAGCATACCTGCGTTTTTCCGAAGGGGACGCTATTCCATACATAACCCCAACACCGTAGCGTTAGGTGACTGTAGTACCTCTTGAATGATTGCACAAAATATTCTTGTTACAATTAAGCAAACGGAAGCGCAATTCAGAATATAACATGTGCCATTTCGTATATGATACAACAGGATTCCATTGTGTGAGGCCAGAGATAAAAGCTGAATCATTAAATAGAAAATCAGCCAAACAAAACAACATGTTACAACATATGCCTCGATTCTACAAATACTTCACAATAATACTGCTTATTCTGAATAATACGTAGTTATAAATTACAGCATTGTTTCCTTTTCTTACCGAGCGAGATGGCACCTGTGGGGCTCGCATTGGAGAGTTCCGGGTTCCATTCCCGTCGACTGCCCACACTGACTGGGATGTTCGTGGTTTTCCCTGATCGGCTGGGGTGGCTTCTCGTCTACTATGAGGCAGTATTTTTAACGCTTAAATGATTTCAGTCTAATTGTATAATATAAAATATAATAACAGCCCGCCTTAAAGCAATGTGTATAAATAACATACAAAATATATGTAACAGTCATTCTATTAATGTTTATATTATTGTGTACATGTTTAATAATGTTATATGAATGTATTACGTAATTTGATAATGTTTGAGCTGTGAGAATATCGGTTAAAGTTGCTAACAATTAGGTAACAATGAGGTAACCTTGAGGCAATAATGAACTGAAAAGTTTAATAATGCTACTGGTAATTCTTAGAGCAACAATGTAATTTTTAGACAGTTTATAAATAGCCAATCAACAACCAGAAAAAAGCTTAAGTTAAATAAAGGTATTCTATTCGATTAGGAATAGCCAATCAGAGACTTGAAGTAGATGAAATTTACAAATTCAGGAGATAGAAATCAGTTCAGTTGCTAGTAGACAGCGTTCCTAACTGGACGCGAGACGCGTCCTCGAGAAGTTTAATACGTATTCAGTGTGAGACGAAAATTCATTCCGGTGAGGATATTATAAAGTTTGCGTGTTAAAAAGTTCAGGTAATTAATAATCTCACACCTTGCTGTATATCAGTGAAGTGTTATTTAATCGTGTCAAAGATTACTATAAAGGAGTGAAGTAAAAATTATAATTTGTCTAAGCCTACATTCTTCAGCTGCACCACACCTTGTTCAGAGATATATGTTTCTACAAATTAACTGGCGCAGCCGAGGCAAACCTAAATATATATAATATTTAAAGAAACATAAAAATACAAAGTTGATTCCTAAAGTTGGGGCGAAGGCCACCGGAAAGTGAACATTGGGGCGAAGGCCACCGGAACTTTGTATCAATACGTGAAGCAACAACAAAACTGCTTCAACGATTTCCTTTCCTTCATACCCCTTTCATTCCGTCTGCTCATTGAAAGGGGATACACCACACATAGATATACATATACACATAGACATGTAAATTAATATTAAACAATAATTGTACATAATCATATAATTCTCCAAGAAAGACGTTATAATATTTAACAACCAAGAATTGTACAAAAAAGATTGTAACTTAGATAAGTAAGGGACGGAAGAGCTCGATAATTCCAGGTAAAAGATAATTCTAGGTAGAGCCCACCTTTCACCAAGCTAATGAGCAAGGAACTGGTAGCAGTAAGGAGAAATAGAAAGAGACAGATATATTGAATCTGCTTCCGGACGCATCACTCGGTTGCGTTTGTGTTATCTTTTGGAGCAGAATATTCTCATACCTAATACGCGGTCTGAGGACCAATTATAAATGTCGTTACGTTTTCAGGCGCGAAGGTAAGCGCCACTACGCTTAGCTATAAAAGGGGAAAGAAAGCCCAAGATTTTCACTCTCTTATAGAACCTCGTTGACACACAGTGATACTCTCTGGACGACAAATGCATGTGTGTGCATTGGGGTGGGAAGCGTGTGCAGTTAGAGTAGGCTCCTAATTTATTATAATGGTCGGAATTGTTATAATGGGAAAAGTTAGACGACCATAAGTATTTGTTTTATAATAAACTACATTTTTAAGGGAAATGCAATGTATTTTAATTTTCCTCGCCTACGAAAACCCTGAGACCCGTGAAATTAGTTAGATAGATAATTGAACAGGAATGGAGAATACAGCAACCGACGAGCAGCAATAGCCGAGGACAAGAACACTGCAGCAGAGGGCATCAATCAGAGGAACAACGCTTTCCCGCTACATCGTCTTTCAGGTGTGCTTCTAGGTTTCATGGTGTATGGCGATGCCGGCTTGCTCAAAGGGAAGGGTACTCCTTGTGAACACTAAAGGGCTGCTTGGTCGGTGGGCCAGCTTCAGCTGTGGAACGGGTCTTCGAGCCTGAAATTGTTACGGACTTCCGCACGTCGCTATGGCCTGTCTGCCTGTGGCCTGTAGCCTCCTATGGCTCCCTCAGGCCATCCCTTCCTCCTGTGAGGTGAAAGCCGCAATGAATCTATGTAGGTTGCAGTGTGCGAAGTGTCTGCCACCGTTGTATACTACGACTTTGTCCAGTTTTTTAATGTCTTTCTCTTCTCACTGTCACTGTTTAGTTATTCTCTAGTTCACGGAAAATTACTCGCTCACACTCTCGCTGATTCCACTCCACTGACAGTTGGCAGGCTGAGGTGGCCCGAAGGAATGTATAGTGCACCTACCCTTGTTAGGTCCTAACCACTTATTGACGGGATGGTATAACAGGTTGCTGGTGTGAGAGAAGGTAGCAAGTTTTACTTCTCGACGACTGGCAGATCAGGGTGCAACTGTCCTCGAGCATCGTTAATGTATGGCGGTTTCCTTAAAGAGTTAATTAGGAGATTTGCGAGAACTTTATAAATCTAATTTTTGGCCAGTGTTTTACATCAAACGTTAGATTTGTATAGTCAGCGGAATCTTTTTATAAGGTTCTCGAACGCTCTATAACTATTTCGACACACTTTCTGGAGGGGGAAGAAGCTTCAGAAGGTTCTAGTTATCTGCCGATAGCGCCCGGTGTTTACGCTGGCGAGCGGCAGTTATCGTCGTTTATTCCAACCGCTCGGCGCTGACCTCACGTTAACCTTTGGTCATAGCCTTTATTCCTTTTTTTACCAGAGAGCTCACAAAAGCAGATGCGTTACTCTTACAATGGTGATAAACATTTGCTCCTATTTTCTAATATATAAATTTTAAAATCCATGTTTACTGGACCTTTATTTCTTGTCTGATGCATATTATCCCTCTCCTTATAATGGAACACCTTTAGCTGGACATGAAATTAGACAAGATTCGATATTTTAACGTGCAATTAACCAAAACCCTTACAATACCAGTAACTAGTACATAATTGGCTATTTAAGGATGAAATGAGACAGAGGAGTTAGGTTACATAAATAATTTAAAAAAGTATTTTAAAACCACAACAGGAATATAGAAAGAGATGAAGCCAAAATATTTGTGTTCATCATCCAAAAACTATAGGATAATAATAGTTAATAAATAATAAAAGAAATAAGTTATCCGCCAAAAGTATTAGGGAAGTGTCACAACTAACAAAGAAGGCAAACATAAACAGGAAAAAAACAAAAACTTCTAATACTCTACGGATTAATTCGCCAGAAGGTTAGAAAACGCATGTATAGAAACAAAGCATGAATAGAAAGATAAAGAAATAAAAACCAATAAGCGGAATTGTTCCCTTCACCCAATATATAGCATATCTTAGGTCACACATAGGGTGGGATCAGGAACGGAAGATTTCGACAGTGAAGCACATATGAAGGCTTATTGTATACCTTTGGAACCTCCGGGGGATAGGATTGAAGCAAAGGACATAGAGGGCGACCAGATTCGAGGTGGCAATCGGGGTCCTTAACGTCTCCAGATATTACAACCTGACGCCGGCAGGACCACACACACGGTCCACCTTTTTCCCTCGCAGACTTCTCATTGGGTATCTATCACACACTAGACACCAGGGGCAGACGATCCTTCAAGGCAAACTTCACCGATACTTCCCTGTCCCGCCACCCACCTGACTGATTCTTCGTCCCTGAAACATGATAAGGAAATAAGATGGCAGGACTCGCAGCATTATATAATCTAGCATTCGTCTATCAACCAGAGAAATCCGGCCGAATGGGAATCGAATCTAGGACCTCCCGAATGTGAGCCTCTTGCGTTACCACGGAGCCATCTCGCCCACCCCGAATAATGTGGAATATTTCCCATAAAGGGAGGTATAAAGGAGTAAGTAGTCAAAATTGCTAAATTTCAAGCGATCTTACATATTTTGCAAAAATGTTTTATAGGAAAACTTTATAAATCTAATTTTTGGCCAGTGGTTTACATCAAACGTCAGATTTGGATCTAATGAGTATTAGTTAAGAAGTTACTGGGATGCTCGAAACAATTATTAAAAACATTCTGTTGATTCATATTACCAGGGAAACATTGTCTTTCCAAAGACTAAAAGGCAAATGGGTTTTGCTTCTTAGTTGGGCTAAGCCGCCTGGATGAGGTTTTTATTCGGTTTTTTTCCTCAAATATTTGGATTAATATCGGGTAGCTTTTGCGCCTTAGATCCCAGAGCTCATTTGTGCTCCCTTTTGGTTAAAGGACGCTAAATTTTAGAGATTTGGGATGGAGGAGTACTCAAGGAATAGCTACAGTTTTGTTCAACAAACAGAAAATTAAAGCTGTGAGACATTCTTAGCCTGAAATACCTATTACTTAAACAAAATTTGGATGTATCCTGCACTCCAAATGAATATTACATACCTATATATGTGTGTGTGCGCGCGTGCTTCTTTCCCCGTTAACTTTAAGTAACACATATTCACACGATGATTCTTTTAGAAAGACAGTAAATTGAGAATTAGTTCTGTACTTTTCTTCTGTATCTTTTAAGCGTTTTCTACAAGGATGGGAGTCAGGCATCCTTCTTGATACTGAATAGGAAGTAAAATAAGTTACTTAGCAACAACAAAAAAGCAAACAACATACCGTTTGCAGCCCAGCAACAAGCTAATTGTGCATTCTGGTATGGTAAAGCATCGTAACCCATCCTGCAACAAGAAGATAACATGAAAATCCTGTTCCAACATGATTGTGCTCCACCTCACTGAGAGAATAGATGCCCGTGATTTTTTGACCGGCCATTCGGAAACAACTAGTGAAACAATTATGTGATCTACGAATTCTCTTATACCACTTTTTTCTCTATGAAGAATGCTGTATGCACAGCAAGTCCTGGATATTCATGATGTCAGAGCCTTCATACAAATTGCACCTGAGACGCTGCATCACACATGGCAGGAATTGAATCACCGATAAGAAGCCTGGCATATACCGAATGTTGGACACGCTATAATTTGGTTCTTAAGTATATTTACAAATTAAATAAATAATAAGTATGTATTATAATGCTGAAAACGTTTTATTTTACGTTTTTCTAAATCGATCAACATGGATGTATTCAATTATTTTAATTTCTGTAATAGGTTTGTCCGAAAGAGGTAAATCGTTCATGTTTTAACAACGATTAAATGGATATTACGCCGACAGCGTAACTAACTTCTAATTCTACTACATACCCGAAAAAAGCGTCCTCGTTCCAGTGCTCATTAACCAATTATCTCCGGCGAAGACCAAAAATCCATCTCGCTAAAAGTCCGTTAATAGGTTATTACATGAGGAGTGGAACATTTCATCCAATTTTAAAGTTTATGGGAATAGATGAGAATTTTTTTGCCATTCCGTATACTGTGTGCTTCCTACCTAAAGGGATTGTTTCCTTAGTGGTACTGAGTTTGAAGACATAACATTTATTGTAAACAAAAAAGATAAGAAAGTAAATAAAATATTGATAAATTTTCATTCACACTAGCCATGTGTAGACAGTGAGACGAAAACGTGAATCAGGTTTTAAAAAACTCTGATGTGTTACACTCACATGACTTTCTCTACTGTTGTACAAACTATTTTTACAAACGCTTATTCTCCATATGCTTCATGTTAATCGAGATGTCGAGATGTTAATCTTATTGCTAATTTTCTTGTAGATGCAAGGGGAATTGGTAGGCTTTAAGCGATAGTCAAATATTTTAAGAGCTGGTTGCTATGTGGAGTATTCCATTCTCTTTGCATTACCGGAACAAAAAAAATGAATAACGAATTTGAGAAAAAGTGTAAGTATTTGAAAATTTAAGCGAACAACAAGCAATATCTCGAAAATGGTTACTCAACAAAAAAATGTATATGACATAAATTGTGTATTTTAACGCGTTCTACATTTTCTGTGTAGTAAAATTTTGTCTATCTCTTATGGTTTACCAGTTATGCAAAAGTCGTTCTCAATACTTTTGGAGACATTCCCAGAAAATTCGAGATATAAATTTCATTTTTTATGAAAATATCTTAAACTAATGATACTTTATTCAAAATCGTTAGAGCCATTTTTGAGGAAATTAAAATTTTCGAAAAAAGTTCCATATAAAGGGTAGTCTGGAGTGGGGGGATTTTCTTGAAAACCTTCGTGTCGCATCTTTGGAAGATACTGAACTAAATACCAAGTTTGGTGTTTATCCGACCATTCTCTTCTGAGTTATGCTGTTCACAGACACACACACACATACACACACACACACACACACACACAGACATACAGACACACACGGACATGTTTCCAAAAATGCCTTTTTTGGATTCAGGTATTTTGTATTTCCGGTGAAATCTCGGTATCGAATTTTTGGATGGAATACAATACTTCCCCTACCTACTATACGTAGTAGAGAAAGTAAAAAATGCAATGCAATGGGCGAGACTCAAGCCGCAATTTCTCCGCACTCCAGTCCTGTGCTCTTACCGCTGAGCTGCAATGGCGAGATAGCCAAATGACCATTAAAGCTTCTCAACTAAGGCATGTATCCCGATAAACATTCAAGGCGATCGCAGATACTCGAGAGTGGTTATTTCAGAACCCAAACTGGGTTGTAGAGACCAATAAACATTTTTCAATCTCCAATAATTTATTAAGATAAAGATAAAGGTACATATCCCGGAGGGGCCCCGGAACCGAAGCAGAGCACCGCATGTAGACCAGTCGACCCATTGTGCTTCCAACGTGACCCCTAGGAGGGAAGCATGAGGGGAGATACCCGAAGGGCGGTCAGATCCCGATGCCGACAGACGCAAGAATGGACGGGGTCCCTAACGTTTCCAGATAAAACGCCTCCTATGCCGCATAGTCCGTGCCCACAAGTCACCAACCTTCAGGGTCCCCCGGAGCAGAGCCCCACGCTGAGGAGAGACCTAACTGAGCGGTACCGCAGGGAAGAAACCTTTGCAGAGCGCAAGCCACTGCCCAGCCGCAACCTGCCGAACACGTCGCCTGGTCCTACAACTCTGAAACAGATGGCAAGGAAGATGATGGGTATGGAAATGAGAGGAAGGGGAGTCGTGGTAGATGAAGAACCACCCCAGCATTCACCAGGGGAAACCACGGAAAACCCATGGGTCAGAATGGTCGGTCGCCGGGGATCGATCCCGGGCTCCCGAATGCGAGCCACAGACGAACCACCTGACCCATCACGCTCGTTCCGAAAATGTAATGGTTTTAAAACTGTTTCAACTGGCTTTACTGCTTACCTAAGGTAGAAAAAAAATTCAGTATCGATATTTTGCCGGAAATATGCGTTTTGAGATCCATTGAACACCACTTTTCCTACTACTTCGTATACAAATGTAGGAATTGTATTCAACCGAAAAATTCGATATACAGATTTCACCGGAAATACACGTTTTGAGGTCGCTGAAGAACAATAATAGGAAAAGGTCCACGTGCAGGTTTGTGTGTATGTGAAAACGAGAGAGACAGAGAGAAAGAGAGCAGTATAAGTAAAAAACGAAATGTCAATAAAATGCCAAAGTTAGTATATAAATTCAGGGTCTTCCAAATATGTAATACGAAGATTTTCAGGAAAATCCGTCCAACAAAAATTGAGATTCAACATGATATTCATTCATGTCTAAGTACTGATATCTATTATTTCTGCTATCATCTATGACTTGTTAAACTGGGTCTATTACTTTCTATACTGCTGGTCTATACTAAGAAGACCATGCATTGTGTTCCACCCAAAAATATAACACCCAGGTTTCACCGAAATGCGTGTTTTGAAGCTGCCTGAATACAAGAAAAGCACTTTTATAAAACGTTCCCTGTGGTGTGTGTCTTGAACAACATAACTCAAAAACGAAGAGGTGGTGAAATACAAAACTTCGAACTTTAAGTTAAGTATTTTCCAGGGATGCGATACGAAGATTTCCAAGAAACTCCCCCCACACCAAGCTACCATTTACATGGAAAAGTTCCTAATTTTTACTTGTTAGAAATGTCTCTAACAATTTCTAATGTATGTCTTTAATTTTTTGTACATAACTTAAGACTTTTGTAGAATTGGTAAACCATAAAAGATAGACGAAATCTTACTTTAGAAACAATATAGGTCTCGTGACAGCACATATCTCAAAATGTTTTGTGGCTTTAACCATTTTTGAGATTTTCTTCACTACTTGTCTGAGTTTTCAAATATTTTCACTTCTTCAAGTGATGAGGAGCCAGCGTGAAATTTCAAAACCATCGTTATAGCGTTCTGCTTTTTAAAACATCTGACTCCCACTTTAATCTAGTGTCCGTCTTATAACTACGAGTGTATAAACGTGTAATGAAAGTTAATCTGAATTAACAAGACGTATACAGAAGAAGCTTTCGTAAGAATAATTTATAGGAGAGTGAGTAGAGACAATTATGTGAATGTAACACACCATATTATTTTTCTTATAAATCTAGTGTATTTATTAACAGCAGTACATTTCAGAGGTTTGGAGTTTACTACCTTTGGTTTTTAACGTCCATCTCCGACTTGCATATAACTGCTAATAGTGCTATGCCTTCATGTTTTGCTTTTAATGAAGTCAAGACTAACAATTGGAACATTGAACCACAGAAAAATGAAATGTGGTGGTGGTGGGGTGGTGAGGTTTTTCTTTCTTCTTGTAGACACTTTTTACTTTCTCTACTACGTATAATAAGTAGGGGAAGTATTGTATTCCACCCAAAAATTCGATACCAAGATTTCACTAGAAATATATGCTTTGAGAACTCTGATTTAAAAACAAAAGGATTTTTAGAAACGTGTGTGTGTGTGTGTGTGTGTGTGTGTGTGTGTGTGTTTATGAACAGCATAACTCAGGAACGAACAATCGGATAAACACCAAACTTGGTATTTAGGTTCAGTATCTTCCAGAGATGCGACGCAAAGGTTTTCAAGAAAATCCCCCCACCCCAGATTACCCTTCACAAAGAACATTTTTCGAAAATTTTCATTTTCTCAAAAACGACTCTAACAATTTTGATTAAAATGTCATATGTTTAAAATATTTTCATGACAAATGAATAGAATATCTCGAATTTTCTGGGAATGTCTCCAAAAGTATTCTTCATTGTGAACGACTTTTGCATAACTGGTAAATCATAAGAGATAGAAAAAATTTTACTACACAAAAAATGTAGATCGCGTTAAAATACACAATTTATGTCATATACATTTTTTTGTTGAGTGAACCATTTTCGAGATATTGCTTGTTATTTCCTTAAATTTTCCGATACTTATACTTTTACTCAAATTCGTTATTCACTTTTTACTTTCTCTACTACGTATAGTAAGTAGGGGAAGTATTGTATTCCACCCAAAATTTCGATACCGAGATTTCACCGGAAATACATGTTTTAAGACCCCCTGAATCCAAAATAAGCATTTATGGAAACATGTCCGTGTGTGTGTGTGTCTTCTTGTGTATGTGTCTGTGTGTGTGTGTCTGTGAACAGCATAACTCAGAAACGAACAGTCGCATAAACACCAAACTTGGTATTTAGGTTCAGTATCTTCCATAGATGCGACACGAAGGTTTTCAAGAAAATTCCTCTACCCCAGAGTACCCTTTACATGGAAGATTTTTCGAAAATTTTAATTTTCTCAAAAATGGCTCTAACGATTTTGATTAAAATATCATATGTTTAAGATATTTTTATGACAAATAAAATGTATATCTTGAATTTCTTGGGAATGTCTCCAAAAGTATTCCCCATTGTGAACGACTTTTGCATAACTGGTAAACCATAAGAGATAGGCAAAATTTTACTACACAAAAAATATAGATCGCGTTAAAATACACAATTTATGTCATATACACTTTTTTTGTTGAGTGAACCATTTTCGAGATATTACTTGTTATTCCCTTAAATTTTTCAATACTTATTTTCTAAATGGGAATTCGTTATTCAGTTTTTTGTCTTGGATATGCAAAGAGTATTAATTTGTGGCAAACAGAATGGTGCTGCACCTAGCAACCAGCTATTAAGAGATATGTATGTACTTATATTGCCCTTGCAAATACAAAACAAGGGGAACATATTAGGCCTTAAGCGATGGTTAAATATTTTTAGAACTGGTCGCTATGTGTAAAATGTAATTCTCTTTGCATGTCAAAAGATCGTTTCTGCAAATGTTTATCTCGATTAATATGAAATAGATGGAGAATAAGCGTTTGGAAAAATAGTTTGTAAAAGAGTAGAGAAAGTCGTGTGAGTGTTACACATCAGATTCTTTTGTACTGGTAATGCAAAGAGAATGGAATACTCCACATAGCAACCAGCTCTTAAAATATTTTACTATTGCTTAAATCCTAGCAATTCCCCTTGCATCTGCAAGAAAATTAGCAATAAGATTAACATCTCGATTAACATGAAGCATATGGAGAATAAGCGTTTGTAAAAATAGTTTGTACTAGAGTAGAGAACGTCATGTGAGTGTAACACATCACATTTTTTTAACTACTGTGGTTCTAGCGTCCCATTCTATATTGGGGATGAAAGATCGGAATGCTCAGAGGCCTCTTTATCAGACTTGAGGTTCTGTTACGTGCCGTAAATCTACGACATGGGCTTTATTTACCTTCCGAAGGAAGCCATGTTAAGGATTTTTATGCCCTCCGCCGAGTTTGAACCCGCGACTTCGGGAACTAGAGGTTAATTTCTACCCCTACACCACAGAGGACGACTTGGTGATGGTGCTATAGCGTCGTAGCGTCTGCCTTCACATTTAAACTCCACTTTAAGAGGCAGGACTCGCTTATTTTATTGGAACTGATGTGACAGCATGATCGTTACTGGAAAATTAAGCTCGATAGGAAGATGGGTGCTAGAAGCTTGCATGTCGAGGAATGTCATTGCTTTTCCCTTCACTTGCAGCGGAAAGTCAAGAGTGGGGAGCCGGGCTAACCACTTACATCCCCTATCCCTCCCGGTTTGTGTACACTACATCATCCGGCAGTTTTGAGCCCCTCCCCAACAACGGGCATCGACTGCATGCATTAAGTACCGCACTTCTGAAAAGGGGAAACGCACGGGCACGTGCCTTTTTACATGGCCTTTCTTCTGGGAAATAGTACAGGTACGTATCAGAAGTAACGCTATTCAGAAAGTGTTCGGAGGAATTACCTCTCTTCAAGTCTTTAACTGCAGTATCCAGTTGAAGCAGGGGGCAGATCCATCTTTGTTCTTGGGTGAAGCCGGAAGTGCACAAAGTGCCTGTGTTTTGATATTTACCACGGAAAAGCCAACTCTAAGTACCAACAGACCATTCTAGTCAATGAATAAAAAGCACTCTTGGCGTAAAGGGCTTTCTCAGAGAAGAAGAAAACTGCTTCAGAGCGAGAAGGTCATACACTGATAGCGTTTTCAATGTGAAGAATATCGTCAGGCATTCTTTGTGTGGTAATGCTCAACAGCTAGCCATGGCAATGTTTTGAAGAAAAGAAAAGAGATTGTCAAGCCATCATCTATCGTAGGGATCGTATATTTTAGAGGTCGAAGCAATAACAGAGAGTATTTATATAGAAACAACCTTCACTGCCAAAACATCAGCTTCAGAACACTTCAGCTGTGGGCATATTTTGACGCCAACAATCAGCGTGATTGAGTTAGCCCTCATTCCTGAAGAACTCAATTATTGTTGCAGGTATTGAATCAGGATTGCAAACATGTAGATCTATATTTCGTAAATGAAGAAACTAGGACGTAACCTTTTGAGAATTCAGATGACTTTCCATTTTGTCAGCACTTGTTTTCAAGAGTATGGAAGTTAATGTTTGGTTCCACGTTCTTAAGTATCTATGTGAATCTGATTACATGGATATAATTACATAATTCAGTTAAATTATATTTTGATCCTTGGTTAAATTACCAGTTCGTTAATCTCCCATATCACTTTCTAAAATTGATTTTTGGGTTCGAACACCTCGAGACACACATTTTCATAACGGAAATTTTAATGAGCTACTATATTTTCTGTGAAGACGATTTAAGTGGTAGAAACGTGGACAAAGACGTAGGTATTGAAAATTAGCAAAGAGAGAAATCTTGTAAGCTGGATGTAACCCACTAATTCGGATTAGGGTTTTAGAACTACTAATTATAGGCATTTATTTGGATTTACCTACTAGTTATCTTGTCACACCTACCTATAGTGGTTAGAGAAGTACTGCATTCTACTGGAAAATTCTATATCGAGAATACACTGGATGTTTTGAGGTTCCACAATCCAAAACAAGCATGTTAGGAGAGAGAGAGAGAGTGTGTGTGTGTGTGTGTGTGTGGGTGGGTGTTACACTCACATGACTTTCTCTACTCTTGTACAAACTATTTTTACAAACTCTTATGCTCCATCTATTTCATATTAATCCAGATAAACATTTGCAGAAACGATCATTTGACATGCAAAGAGAATTACATTTTACACATAGCGACCAGTTCTAAAAATATTTGACTATCGCTTAAGGCCATGTTCCCCTTGTTTGGTAATTGCAAGGGCAATATAGAAATACTTTAGCCTTTAAGAATTGAATAAATCTTATAGCTGGTTGCTATGTGCAGCACCATTCTCTTTGCCATAAATTAATAATCTTTGCATATCCAGGACAAAAAATGAATAACGAATTCCCATATGAGAAAATAAGTATTGAAAAAGTCTGATGTGTTACACTCACTGGACTTTCTCTACTCTTTTACAAACTATTTTTACAAACGCTTATTCTCCATATGCTTCATGTTTATCGAGATGTCAATCTTATTCTAATTTTCTTGTAGATGCAAGGGGAATATGGTAGGTTTTAAGCGATAGTCAAATATTTTAAGCGCTCTTTGCATGTCCAGGACATATAAAAATCTGATGTGTTACACTCACATGACTTTTTCTACTCTTGCACAAACTATTTTTACAAACGCTTATTCTCCATATGCTTCATGTTAATCGAGATATCGAGATGTTAATCTTATTGCTAATTTTCTTGTAGATGCAAGGGGAATTGGTAGGCTTTAAGCTATAGTCAAAAAAAATGAATAACGAATTTGAGAAAAAGTATAAGTATTGGAAAATTTAAGGGAATAACAAGCAATATCTCAAAAATGGTTCACTCAACAAAAAATGTACATGACATAAATTGTGTATTTTAACGCGATCTGCGTTTTTTGTGTAGTAAACGTTTGTCTATCTCTTATGGTTTAGCAGTTATGCAAAGGTCGTTCACAATGAAGAATACTTTTGGACACATTCCCAGTAAATTCAAGATATACATTTTATTTGTCATGAAAATATCTTAAACATATGATATTTTAATCAAAATCGTTAGAGCCATTTTTGAGAAAATTAAAATTTTCGAAAACTGTTCCATGTGAAGGGTAATCGGGGTGGAGGTATTTTCTTGAAAACCTTCGTGTCATCTCTGGAAGATACTGAACCTAAATACCAAGGTTGCTGTTTATCCGACTGTTCGTTTTTGAGTTATGCTGTTCACACTCGCACAGACACACACATGAATATGTTTCCTAAAATGCTCTTTTTGGATTCAGTGGGTCTCAAAACATATATTTCCGGTGAAATCTCGGTATCGAATTTTTGGGTGGAATATAATACTTCCCCTACTTACTATACGTAGTAGAGAAAGTAATACGACAATTCGAATGAATACCTAGAGAAATGTCACACTTTAGTATTTAAGATCATTATCTTCCATGGCACGAAGATTTTTGAGGAAATTCATCCACTACAAACTACCCTTTAAAAGTTTATTACTTTGGAAATATATGTATTATATATGTAGATTAGCGAATAGCCTGTTGAGACTTCATTCTAAGTGAATTTCGTATAATTTTGAATAACTGCTAAACCGCAAGGTATAGACAAATATCTACTACAAAAACATGTAGATCTCGTTAAAAACACAGTTTATGTCAAATACGTTTGTGACATTAACCGTTTGAGAGATATTCGTTGTCATTGATTTGAAGTTTACTTATACATTTTTTGAAGGCTGTTATCGTTGCTTTGTTACTCGTCCTGGAAAGAGTATGGAATTCAAAACCAGTATATAGCGATCTACTTGTTAAAGTTTTTGTTGGTTCAGTCTCCTGTGTCTTCCTTGTACCTACAGCGAAACGCGTAATTAAACTATTTGTGCAAACTTTTTTTCTGGATTAACTCAAGTGTATAGAAAAACAGGTTTGGTAATATTTCTTTGGAAATAATAAACGACAGGGACTAAGAAAGTCACGTGAATATAACGTATCAATTTTTGCTTTCTCCAACACGAACATAGTAGGTAGAGGAAATTCCTATTGCATTTCACCCAAAAATTCGATACCGAGATTTCACCAGAAACACATGTTTTGAGGTCCCCTGAATAAAAAATAGCATGTTTTTGCGAAAGGTCGGCGTGTATGTGTCCGTCTGTGAACAGCATAACTGAAAAACGAAAAGTCCGGTAAATATCAAACCTAGTATTTAAGTTCAGTATATTCTAAAGCTGCGAAACGAAGGTTTTCAAGAAAATACCCTAAATCCAACTACCCTTTGCATAGACCATTTTTGAAATGTTTGAAAAAAATGTCTATGAAGGTTTTGATTAAAACATCTTATATTAAAGATGTTTAGATGGCAACTAAAATGTATATATTGAATTTTATGGGACCAGCCTATAAAGTCCTCTTCATTCGGAAGGAATTTTATACAATACTGTGTAACTCGTAAACGTTAAGCATATCCGAAAACGCTGTACAAAATAAACCTAACATTGGAACATTTTTTGAAAGTTTTATTTTTTCAAAAATACCATAAAATATTTTGATACAAATGCCTTATATTAAAGACATTTAGATGACAAATAAAATACATATCTTAATTTTCTGGGAATAGCCCTCATTATTTTAAACTCCTGTCGGTTTTCAGTTGTTTCTCTGGAAAGAGTATACATTTTTTGTTCCATTTATATGCCGCCTTTAACATCTTAGATTATATTGGCGGCTTTGTCTTTGGAATAATGGTTCATTGACAATGTTCGCTCGTTTTAGTTGTGTTAATCGTTGAGTTTCTGCTTTGGTTTGTCTTTAAATTCACACCCACACATTCATACTCTCTTTCAAACGTCCAGACCCTAATGAGGATTGGAAATAATCCCGGCTAAAGAAAAATTCCCCACCTCTAGTCCGGAATCGAACCCATAACCTCTGTATTTGGAGGTTAGTATGATAGCCACCACTACAGAGCAGTCAGTATGAAATTTTAAGACTAGCATACAGCGTCCAGTTTCTAAACATTTGACTATCACTATTCCCTTTGTATCTATAACAATATATGTAATAAGGCTATTTCTGCAAAGGTTTATCTCGATTAAAATGAAGTAGATAGATAAATAAACTGTCGTAAGAATAGTTTGTATATCCACTAATAAACGACAGAGGGTAGGAAAGGTAACGTGAATACAACACACAATTATTTTTCATCAGCCTCTTTCCTATCTTCAAGTAGTCCAAAATGGTCCTTCTAAAACCCCTTGATAGATGATAGGTAACAAGCTATAGGCAACACTCTCGCCGTTTTATTTTTATTGTTTTATTTATTTATAACCTTGGCAGCCAATAGCATGCAATTATGCGAACCCTCTTGCACTGTCTTCTCAAATCTTCAGAATTTGGCGAGCAATAACGTGACTTTGCATAATTTTGGCCCTTCTTCCATGAAACAGTAGCAACAAAGTGCACTCGGAAATATTCCCCTCTGGACTTGAAGGAACTCCCTAGAGGATACTTTCAGCAGAGTGCACAAATTGCTATATATGCACCTCAACAACGTGGTAATGAAGGAGTCATTTTCACCGCTTTATGCCCGTGTAATGTTTCGCATAATAATCTAGGTAATCGACTATACGCTCTCTGGCTGACGGCTTCTAAGTGGTACATAGTTCTGACAACACTTCGCTGCATTACTAATGTTAGCTACTGGATTGCACTTGTTTTGTGACAGAAGTACAGTAAGTAATCTTTGGAGGAGGAGTAAACTTTTGAAAATAGAAGACAAGACGTTGTCGAGTATTTTCTGCTTTCGATTTCTCCATTGCACTTAAAACATGTGTATTGCATACTACTTTCTCAATATTAAATAATAGAAACGATGCTTAACATAAAATAAAATTAATTAGGCTGGCCCCGTAGCTCAGTCGGTTGTGCTAAGGGTCTTGGGTTGGATCCCCGGCTGGGAGTAGAATTTTTCTTTAGCCAAGATTATTCCGTATCCTTCCAGAGCCTGGAGTGTGAATATGTGTGTGTGTGTGTGTGTGTGTGTGTGTGTGTGTGTGTGTGTGTGACTTAATGATTAAAAATCAAAGTGCAAGCAACCCAACGATAAGAGTTACACGAGTTAACACCGTTGCCAATAGGCAATATGTTCCAAAGGAATGGCCGCCGATAAGACCAATTCAGTTAAAGGAGGAGTATAAATGGAACTAAAAGAAATTAATTACTTTCAACTGTTGAACATGATGGTTCCAGTAGTAAGGTCACCAGTAGCTAGCGAACTGGTTATTATTCACGCGTAATTCCTGATCTTAAAAAAAACAATATCTTGCAGATCATACTTAGCTGCTACGTGAATTAAATAAAAAGAAGGTTAATACCAAGGTAAGGTTGAAATGGCAAAATTCAGCTATCAAATTCGTTTTGTTCAGATCTGTAACAATAAATCTATCAGATGTTAGAGCATTTAATGGACATGTGTGCACTAAAATAGGAAACACGGAAATAAGTTAGGTTACTAGCACTGAATGCAGGAAATTAAACTTTCCACCATGAATGGGAAGCACTATCGTCAAGAAAAGATTATACATGCAGGAATTCCTGAAAATCAGTGTAGTTTACCTTGTGCTCTACTTAACACGTGGAATATGTAAAACATCATAAAGGGAAACCTTGGAGTGGTGAGAAAGTTATTATTCTAAACTTACTTCATAAAATATGTGAAACGTTAACTATTAAGGATATTGCTAACTTTCAATATTGTGTTGGCATTAAGCATTAATTTAGGTTAAGTACAGGCAAGTTATCCATGCCCACAAAATCTATAAAACGTAAAAACAGGTGCTCGAAGTTTGAGTGTGTCAGCAGTGCATTTAGTTGAAAACTACATAATTTCTTCCGCAGTAACGAGCCACCTGAAGTGCTTGCGTTTGTCAACAGTGATTCCAAGACAGATTTATAAACAACAGTACGCGCTAAGGACAGTTTAATAATATCACGTTGCAACTTTTGTTGCTCTTTTACTTTCTCTACTACTATAGTAAGTAGAGGAAGTATTGCACTCCACCCAAAAATTCGATACCGAGATTTCACCGGAAATACATGTTTTGAGGCCTCCTGAATACAAAAAAGTATTTTTGGAAACATGTCCGTGTATGTGTGTGTGTGTGTCTGACTATGAACAGCATAACTCGGAAACGAACAGTCGGATAAACAGCAACCTTGGCATTTAGGTTCAGTAACTTCCAGAGATACGATACAAAGGTTTTCAAGAAAATCCTCCATCCCAGAATACCCTTTACATGGAACATTTTTCGAAAATTTTAATTTTCTCAAAAAGGTTCTATCGATTTGAATAAAATACCATAAGTTTAAGACATTTTTATGGCAAATGAATTGTATATCTCGAATTTTCTGGGAATGTCTCCAAAAGTATTCTTCATTGTGAACGACTTTTGCATAACTGGTAAACCACAAGAGATAGACAAAATTTTACTACACAAAAAATGTAGATCGCGTTAAAATACACAATTTATGTCATATACCTTTTTTGGTTGAGTGAATCATTTTCGAGATATTGCTTGTTATTCCCTTAAATTTTCCAGTTCTTACACTTTTTCTCAAATGGGAATTCGTTATTCATTTTTTGTCCTGTTAATGCAAAGAGAATGGAATACTGAACATAGCAACAAGCTCTTAAAATATTTGACCATCGCTTAGAGCCTACCAATTCCCCTTGCATCTACAAGAAAATTAGCAATAAGATTAACATCTCGATATCTCGATTAACATGAAGCATATGGAGAATAAGCGTTTGTAAAAATAGTTTGTACACGAGTAGAGAAAGTCATGTGATTGCAACACATTAGATATTTTTTAATTTTGATACACAATTCACATGTTTTAAAGGAGAAATATTTTTTAGTTCCATTTATACCCCACTTTTAACTACATTGGTCTTATCGGCGGCCTTTACTTTGGAACTTATTGTCTATTGACAATAGTGCTAACTCGTTTAATTCTTGTCGTTGGGTTTCTTGGATCTTTGGTTGGAGAAATATTATGTTTGCTTGTTAGTCACGAATTTCTTTGTGCCCACATTTTTTGAAGCGACTACCGATGTATACCAAACTTAATCCTGTTGCTTCACTACATAAAAGATATGCAACTGAATCGTCTACTCCCACAGCAACATCTACCGCTACACACAGTCTTGCTGCCCAGGTAAATGACATAACTCTGAATACTACTGAAATTCCTATACCACATCCTACGAGCACATCTACAGTTAAAATAAATACAATGTGTTCAAAACCCCAACTATGTTTCACGCAGTTACTCTGCAATAACACAACGTGCTCCTACTAAAATAACAGGCTATAACCATTGCCATAATGGGATACTAAAGCGATATTTTTGCATTTGCTAAACTCACAGATTCTGCAAGCATTCGTTATCTTTTAGAGACTTTAATAATATATTATACATGTATATATTATTAATACGTATATATTTGGTAAGCAAATAACAGCTAACGAACAATGCAGCAACCATACTAACATTTGAGATAGTATATCTTTACGTTATTTGCACCACGCTTTGGGCGTCAATTTGGAGTAGGTTGTATTGAAGTTCTACTGTTGGGGAGCCAAACTTGATGAAGTAACTGCCCCACGTATGGTAAAAAGTTTCCTCTGGACTTCGCCCCAACGTTCACTTCCCGGTGGACATCGCCCCAACGTTTAGGAATCAACTTTGTATTTTAATGTTTCTTTAAATATTATATATTTATGTTTACCTCGGCTGCGTCAGTAGTAATTTTTATAAACACGTATCTCTTAATAGGAGGTGATGCGGCTAAAGAATGTAGGCTTACACAAATTATAATTTTTACTTCACTCCTTTTATTAATCCTTCACACGATTAAATAACACTTCACTGATATAGAGAGCTGTGAGATTATTTATTAATTAATTGCACTTTTTAACACGTAAACTTTATAATATTCTCGCCGTAATGAATTTCATGTCACACTGAATACGTACCGAGCGAATGAACTGCTCAGGTACGTTGCCTTCTATCGACTGGCGTTTACCGCTTAAATTTGTAAATTTTTCTATTTCACGTCTCTGATTGGCTAATCCTACTCAAATAGAATACTTTTATTTAACTTTCAGCTTTTCTGGTTGTTGATTGGCTATTTATAAACTGTTTTTAAAAATTACATTATTCTTTGATAAGCTACCTGAAAGCTTCCAGCTTTATATAAGGGTACAAATTATTGGATATATGGCCTTCTGAAAACCTGATGTGCTTTAGTGCAAAATGGAAGGTAACTTGGCTGTCAACGTAACTCTTTCTTCAAAAACAGAATGAAAATGCTGACAAAACTGATGTTGCAAACTCACTCTTGATGGAAATTACTGCGTTGAACAAAATGTTTACTGATTCACAAGCTGTTGCTGACCCAAGTTAGCAATGGCCCCAATATACACTTTAGGTTCCAGTTATGAATCGCAGACTCCGATCGTTGGTCAGGCGAATCAGATCTGCCTCTACCTTTTGCTTTTCATAAGGAAAGCAATTCCGTCGTACCTGAAAACAAGCCTGTTAAACATAAGCATCACCTCTTACTGTAACTCAAGTTCCAGGGACAAATCCTCCTCTCATTAAAATACCATTTATCATCTAGCAGCAGTACAAAACACCGTGATGATCATAACCTCAATTCTGACTCTGAATTAACTCCACAGCAACATGGCATTACATCTGAGATAAACATGGTGGGAACGATTTTGTTAATCCTCCATCTAAGAATTCCAGGTCTAATTATATGTCAATAACTCAAGAAGCTCTTCTACGTATTAAAGCAATCTTTGAAAAAGGCTCTGGTGAAGATGCCCTCAGTTTTGCACAATTCTCAAACTTCTAGGAAAATGCCATTGCTCGCCTGACATACTGAACATCGCACTAAACCACTCTCCTAACTCTTCTGTTCTGGTGGAAACACTTCCGAAGTTACGCCCTTCTCCCCTAGTTACGGTATGAAAAAACAGGTCATCCAAATTAGGAAAAAAAACTCCAAACTCTATTAACCCAAATATTAGCTGTAATGAATTGCATATTGATCCATCAGTGGACTCCGTTCAACAATAATTTTCTACGAGTAATAAGTTTTCCAACGAAGTACAAAATGGCTTTCGTGCACATCGATCTACACTGAACAACTTAATTACGCTATAAACTGAAATATGGAATGCTTTCTTAATCATCAACACCTGATTGCTGTAAACCCGAATAAGAAAATTCCTATGATAGAATATCCCGCAATCACATTATACGAACAATACTCGAAAACGAAATCGCTGGAAATATCATTGTTTATGTATACAACTTTTTACAACGTAGAAAAATTCGCGTTAGAGCCAATGGACTCCTCTCAAAAAATAAGTAATAAACGGAGTTCCTCGAGGTTCTATATTGGATATCACTCTTTTCTTAGTTACTATCAATATCTTCGTGTATTTCGCTTCCAGTCAAAGCTTGCCTATTTGCAGATGATCTAATCATTTTTGCAAGGGGAAGAATGTAAATAGTACTCAAGATTGCTGCAAACTCCTATCAATGCTCTCCAAAAATGGGGCTACACTACTGCCTTGAGGCTTTGTCCTCCTAAAAGTCAATGTACCATTTTCTCCAGACTCCGATCATCTTATCCGGATCTCGAACTGTATTTGAAAAAACATTGAATTCAACAGTCAACACAGTTCGAATACTGGGTCTATAATTTGATCAACGACTGACTTGGCTCTACGTCTTAAACGCCTTAGAACTGCTTGTTTAAGATGCCTTAATCTTCCTAAAATACTAGCCTCCTCCAAGAATTGGGGTGCTGACTTCAGCATCTTAATGAGAACCTGTGAGGTCACCATTCGTTACAAAATTGTTTATGGATCCATAGTATATAATTCATCTAGTAACACGGCTTTTAATATGATCGATACTATCCAGTCGCCTGCTCTCTGTGCTTTTCACCGAGCCCTTGCAACAGTTCAATTGAAGCTAATAAGCCCCTCTGAATGTAAGACGAAAATACTTCAGTCTATCCTATGATTCCAGATTGCTACGATTCTAGAGTCTATTATGTACCGTTATGTATTTCCGCTCAAAACAACTCGCCTCATAAAACTCACTATACACCTTTCTCTCTTCGGCTATCACATTATCTCACTCAATTCAACTTACATTTTCCTAAAATGCTTTCAAGGTCACACACTACGGATCCAGTTCCAATGAAGATCAATCTTACAACTGCTGACATCACCACAGCCAAAGTAAGAAAGAAAAGTCGTCCTCCGTGGTGTAGTGGTTACCATGCTAGCCTCTAGTTCCCGCGGTCGTTGGTTCAAACCCGGTGGAAATCGATGGGGTTTTTCGGGCGTAAAAAACCTTAGCATGATTTCCTTCGGAAGGGAAGTAAAGCCGGTGGTCGGGTATCTTAGATTTACGGCACGTAAAAGAACCTCAAACCTAATAAAGAAGTCTCTGAGCAAAATTACCGATCTTTCACGCCCAATATAGAATGGGACGCTAAGGACCACAGAGTTAAAGAGCGTCCATAAACAAAATTCAATTTTTTAAGTAAGAAAAACCGAATCAGTCATATGTACCACAAAATGTTTACAGAGGTTTGTGCATTGTTCCTCCGTGGTTTAGGGGTACCATTCTAGTTCCCAAGGTCGCGGGTTCAAACCTGGCTGAGGGTGATGTATTTTTTTCGGGCGTAAAAATCCTTAGCATTGTTTCCTTCGGAAGGGAATTGGGGCCGCGTGTCGTAGATTTACGGCACGTAAAAGAACCCTGATAAAGATGCCTCTGAACAAAATTCCCGGTCTTTTACGCCCGATTTAGAATGAGATGCTAAGAACTATAATATTTAAAGAGCGTCCATAAATGAAAAAACACAATTTTAATGTCTTCACCGATGACTCTCGATTTTATGGAAATAATGATTGTTTCGTAGTTTTTCCAGATCACAGGAAGTTCTGTAGGTTACCGAATCAAATTAAAACATTCTCAACCGAACTATAACCATACAATCCGCCGTTCAGTATAATTTAGAGAACAGAGATCAATCTTTTATGGTATTCACTGACTCACTGAGTTCCCTGTTAGGAAGCCAACTAACATTAAACTTTCTGATCCAAAACTTGCAGGAGTTATACCACGGAATTATCTCTACTGGAAAATACGTCCATTAACCTGGATTCCATCACACTTTGGTATAACCGCAACGACACCGCGATAAAGCGGCCAAAGAAGCCACCAGGCAGCTTCAGGTAGAGGTAATAAAAATCCCAACAGTATATAAGACCAACTATCCTGCAGCAATGGAAATGTTATTGATACTCTACGGCTACCAGCAAGCTCCACACCCTGCACCCACATCCAGGTTTTCTTTGCAGCACCTTCCACGACAAGACCAAGTTGTTCTCATTAGACTCCGCATCGGGCACACAACATTAACCCACATAATTATGTCTTCTAACTCACGATTATCCACCTACATGTGATCAATATCAAGTTACACTCACAGTCCAGCATCTAATTACAGTGTTCTCAACTTGCCATTCAGAGACTTAATAATGGTGTTCCTAACAACCTGTCTAACGCTCTTAATGAACCATATTTATGTAACATCCTACAGTTTATGAAAGATGCTAATTTTGAAGAAGATGGTTGCTTCACGTATGGAAAGCCAATTTGAAGTAGGAGTTGTATTGTAGTTCAACAGTTGGGGAGCCGAAATTGAAGTAGTTGCCACCGCACGTATGATACCTGGTAGCCTTCGTCCCAAATTTAAAAATCTGATGTGTTAAACTCACATAACTTTCTCTACTCTTGTACAAACTATTTTTACAAACGCTTATTCTCCATCTACTTCAAGTTAATCGAGATAAACATTTGCAGACACTATCTTATTGCTAATTTTCTTGTAAATGTAGGGGGAATATATATTTACAAGGACAATATAGAAATACAGTAGCCTTTAAGCATAGGCTTAATAGCTGGTTGCTATGTGCAGCACCATTCTCTTTGCTACAGATTAATACTCTTTGTATATCCAAGACAAAAAATCAATAACGAATTCCCATTTGACAAAATAAGTATTGAAGAATTTAAGGGAATAACAAGCAATATCTCGAAAATGGTTCACTCAACAACAAAAAGTATATGACATAAATTGAGTATTTAAACGCGATCTACATTTTTTGTAGTAACATTTTGTCTATCTCTTATGGTTTACCAGTTATGCAAAAGTCGTTCACAATGAAGAATACTTTTGGAGACATTCCCAGAAAATTAGAGATATACATTTTATTTGTTATGAAAATATCTTAAACATATGATATTTTAATCAAAATCGTTAGAGCCATTTTTGAGAAAATTAACATTTTAGAAAAATGTTCCATGGAAAGAGTAAGCTGGGGTGGGGGGATTTTCTTGAAAACCTTCGTGTCGCATCTCTGAAAGATACTGAACCTAAATACCAAGTTTGGTGTTTATCCGACTGTTCGTTTCTGAGCTATGCTGTTCACAGACACATTTCCAAAAATGCTTTTTTTGGATTCAGGGGTCTCAAAACATATATTTCCGTTGAAATCTCAGTATCGAATTTTTGGATGGAATACAATACTTCCCCTACTTACTATACGTAGTAGAGAAAGTAAAAAACTAGCATTCTGTCGAGGTTAACTACTGGACTAAAAACCCAACAAAAATGGCAGACTTCTCACACTGTTATACATTGGAAGTGGCGATGTCTTCTTGTACCTTCTAGGTAGGAAGATAGGAAGTCTTCCGCTTTCAGAATTCGATTAGGTTTGTCATTTTCGTATAGTATTATTTCTTGTTAATAATTCCTTTTCGCATACAACTCTCGCTTGTTTTCTAAAGAATAGACATTAAAATTTATGTCTTACGAAGAAGGTAGTGGAAGTGAGTACGATGATCATAATTAATGGAAATAAATGTTTAGGAAAGTCGTAATTCTTCCAATTAGAGTAAGAAGGCAGAGGAATACATTTTATTTGTTTAGATGACAACATATTCTTAAAATTAAATCTGTATACTCCTATACTACTTTCAGAATCTACTATGAGACCACTTTGAAATTCCTGGACCGTCCACTCTGAACTTTTCCGTTCTTTCTCTTTTTCCCTCTCAATAAATGGTACTCTAAACTTACACCTGGAACGTTTCCTTCCCAAATGTCCTTTATGAGTTATTTTATTTCATGTATCATCAGCGTCTATCTCTGTGGCGCCATCTGCAGTAAAAATGGGTGTTTAACACCACAAAAAAACCATCTGAAACAGTGTGATGAAAACACTAGTTAAGAATTTGAGATGGAATAAACGCCTGGGGGAAATGTCTCTTTATAACTGGCCATTACTGGTATATTGAAGGACAGAGTTGAGTCCAGTGACTGTTTACGTTCACTACTTATTGAAGCAACATACAGTACTAGCGACGTAGAAATAATACGATAACTCATTAATGTAATAAGATATCTAATTCACAGCTTCCCAGCATAAACACATTAATAATTTATTTGTTTAATATGCTTTAAGTTTTACGTGTAATGTTTTTTTTTGGCTAATATTGTACGTATAATAATTAGGAGGATGTTATAAACACATATATTCTTAATGTACACATGGTAAAGAACAATTATATAACGTTATAACATAAAGATTATGATATGAGAGGGATTGTTAGCTATACAATCAATAATACATGCCTATACCTCAAATACGTACGTTAAGAAAACGGTCGAAGGGAACGCTAAGAGAAGCCTGTCAGACTTCAAGGAGGAAGTCCGTGTATAAGTAAATAGACACTAAAACTACGTATTTAAAGTCTACCAGTTATACATATTTTAACATGACAAAGGTGAAAGTGAATTGTGTATACTTACATGTGATTTATCTAAAATACAAGTGAAATAGTTAACAGACTACGTGTGTACACATTATTTTAACATCCTCCATACCTCACCCTAACAAGACACAAGTGCTCTCCGACACAAATACAGCAGCCGTGGCACAATTATAAAATAATAATTACAACATACTAACACAAACACAGGAATACAGATACACGATCATCAGATTCCAGTCTACGAGAACGTCGTGATACATCACAAGAGTATGGGCATCAAGACGACCTACAGATACGTAATACAACATCCATCATCTCCCAACGGTCCCTCTTCATCAACTTAGTGGGTTCCTACCAAGGAGAAACCGCTACATAGTCTGTGTACTGTTTTCGGTGGGCAACGAATCTTGCCCCAATTCCCGTCCAATCGCACAGGCCTCTCGTTGTTCATTCTGTGGCTTGCTATGAATTCAAGTAAGCCCGAAATATTTTCACTTACACAGAAAAAGAATTCCATTCTTTAGCCATTAAAAATGATGCTTGTATTTTTATTCGTACCCCAAATATAGCAAAACTTAATATGGTTTGAACTATGAAGCAACTTGAAGCTATTGTCACTAAATAAGATATTGTGAAACTAAAGTTTCTTATAAAAAGAAGCGAAACATACGTTAATATAATTGCAAACAGTGTGCCTTATTTTACCTTCGCGTTATATTCTTTACTTTGTTCCACGTAAAGCTGTCTATTATTGGTATTTCCTTTACGTATTCTTATGCTATTATTTTCCACACAAAATTCTTATAATGAGATTTCAGCGGAAATACGCGTCTGGATCCCTGAATCCCCACTAAAAAGCAATATTAGAAGAAATATCTGCGTGAGAAAGAGAGAGAGAGAGAGAGAGAGAGAGAGAAATCAGTATAACTAGATAACTAAAGGCGGATAAATACCATGTTTCCTAATTGAATCCCATACCCTTTTAAGGATGCATGCACAGTTTTTAAGTAAATTCTCCCACGTCGCTAGCCATAAGTAATAAAACACTTCGTTAGTCTTTCTTTTCTCGAAAACTGCTCAAAACGTTTTATTAACATGTCACAGATATAATCTCCCGGCATAAAATTAATGTGTATATTGTGTTTAATTTCATTTCAACTTGACTGAATTTTGCATAGTATAGGATAAGTCTGGAACCAAAAGAAAATGTATGAAAACTTACTACAGATAATTGTAGATCATTAAAATATACAGTTTTGAAGCTAAACAATTTGTTTTCTCTCTGCGATCATATTAACTCGAAAGCGAAAATTCGGATAAATACCAAACTTCCTACTTGTCTGAGACACTATTAAAGCAGTTTAGGTAGAAGATTTTGCAAGAACATCCCAATCACCCTTTACATGGAAAAAAACTTATTTTATTTCTACAAAGCGGCTCCAATTATATCTTCCAATTATATCCTGTGATCTTCATACTGACTGAATTCAGTGTTAACTTATAACTTTGATATCATAAGAGAAAACTTACCACAAAAAGTAGAGGTCATCAAAAAACAGAACTTAAAAAGTTTTTTTTTCCATGATTGTATCCGTTTTCGAAATATTCCATTTTGCATGGTTACGCCTTCGCAAATTCAAGTTCCTCATCTGACGAATGAGCTTGAGGTAATAGTCGTAAGAGCTCCTTACTGCTACTAAAGATGTGATGTTTGCATTTCTCTCTAACTATGAAGTAGTTGGTTTGTTACGTTATTTGCACCACGCTTTAGGCGTCAATTTGAAGTAGTTTGTATTGTTGTATTGAAGGAGTTGTATCGTATTTCAACTGTTGGGGAGCCGAACACTTGAAGTAGTTGCAACCGCACGTATAGTAAACAGTTTCCGGTAGCCTTCGCCCCAAATGTACCTTCAGGTGGCCTTTCCCCCAAGTTTAAAAATATTAACTTTGTAATTTTACTGTTTCTTTAAATATTATATATTTATGTTTGCCTCGGCTGCGTCAGTATTATTGTTAGAGACACGTTTCTCTTAGCAGGGTTGTGGAGCGACTAAGAATGTAGGCTTACACAGATTATAATTTTACTTCACTCCTTTTATTAATACTTGCTAAGATTTAAATGACACTTCACTGATATAGAGAGAGCTGTGAGATTCTTTAATTAATTACTTGCACTTTTTAACGCGTAAAACTATTTTCGTCTCACACGAATACGTATTAAATCTCTTGAGGACACTTTTTGCGTCTGGTTAATAACGCTGTCTGCAGGCAACTGAACTGATTTCAACCGCCTAAACTTGTAAACTTCTATATTTCAAGTCTCTGATTGGCTATTCCTAGTACAATAGAATACCTTCACTTAACTAAAGTTTTTTCTAGTTGTTGATTGACTATTTTTATAAACTGTCACTAAAATTATATTATTGCTTCCAAGAATCACAAGTAACATTTAAACTTTATAATTCATTATTGCCTCAAGGTTACCTCATTATTACCTCATTGTTAGCAACTTTTCACTCATTTTTCATAGTTCCTACATTATTAAATTACGTAATACATTCACATAAAATTATTACACATGGATACAGTAATACAAACATATGCAATGACTGTTACATGCATTATACAAATTATTACATATACATATTGAATTCAAGGCAAATTATTGAATTTACATATTATAATTAGACTGAAATTATTTAAGTGTTAAAAATACTGCCTCAACTAGCAGAATCCATAACTCTGTTCGCGTTATTGTGTTATATGCGAAAATCTGCGTCTGCTTTTTCCTTCCATTTTAGTCGTTTTCTTCCACTTTCCCCCTTCTGTCCCTCTATTAGTTGCGTTCTCTTTCCTTATTCCTTCTACTTCTTGCATCTCTTCGCATCCATCTCTCTAGCCATATCTCTCTACCCTTCTCTGCGCAACTTAAATATAAATTGATGTTTTCAAAACCGGCAATAAAACTACTTTTATGTGTTTAAATAACATTAAAATATAGGTAAAAGGTTTAGCTTCAGCCTATTAACTTTGGTCTATACCATATGCGACCAAAACTGTTCTGTTTCTCGTGGTAGCCGGTTTGTACACCGTAACGAAACATCAGTATACCTTCTTAAATATTCACGCTATGGATGTTTTATAATAACAAAACTTTTGAAAAACATTATGATTTTAAACTGTATTATATGATATGTTTAAAAACTTAAAAATAAACTAGATATTTCGCCATTCATAACAATCAGAATAAACACACATACAGGGTGGACCATTTAAGCTGAGACTGTACAGTATCTCCAAAACTAAGTGTTGTAGAAATAAATGTCTTGAATAAACGTTACTTGATATTATGGAGGAAAGTAAATGCCATTAGTCGTGTTCTCTTTGCAGGACGTTGTGATGCCTATGTTAGGGTCAATTTAATTTGACACCTATTGTAGGTTTCCATTGAAAAATATTAATTGGCCCTAAAATGACCATGATAACGTCTTCCAAACAAAATATTACTAATAACATTTATTTTTCCCCCATAATATCAAGCAACTTTTATTACAGACATTTCTTTCTACAACGCTGTTTTAAACATTGTACAGTCTCAACTTAAATTATCCACCCTATATATATACAGCCAGTTGTTCATCTAGAATAAAAATTCTCAAAACATTTAAGTTCCAGTTGTATTTTAGGTATATTTCTGGAATTATTTCTACAAAAAAACATAGGGTATATAAAATAATCATTCTACATGAGCATATCACATAATTCATTTCTTTCCATTCGCCTGAACTTGTTGCTGGGATTTATGTTGCATGTAACCTAGCTCATATTGTTAAGTTTTAAATGTTTCTGGGCAGGTATTTAAGATGAATAACGTAATGTTGATAGTAGAACCACTTTAATGGAAATATAAGAGTAAATAAAGTTTAAATTTAAATGTTTAATGGGGATAAAGTTGCTTGAAGTGTGCAAATTAGATTTGTATTGTTTAAGTTTCGTTAAAAATTTACGGCAAAGCTCTGTGTGTAGCTAGCTGATAAACTCCACAATAAAATCCTACCTGTAATAAAATACCTGGTTCGCAATCTGATATTTATGGCTCATCTTGGCTGCCAATTTTAATATGAGATCCCCGCGCCGTATTTATTTATAATTAATAGAATGTTTTCAGAGGAAATGCCATAACGAGAGCAAATAAACCGTACATCAATAAATACGCAATTTTATTATGGTGCATAATCCTAGTGGCACGAGCGAATAACCTGTTCTTTGTTAGATGAAACGAAACTGGTAGACAGCGATAACGCGGTATATTAACGACGGTCATGTGAACGAGGATAAAAAGGTTTTAGTTACACAAAATATAACGTCATGAACTGTATCAGATAAAACCTAAGCCCGATTTTCCCTATGAAACACCTGCTGCACTATGGCAACGGATAAACTTTTCAGGGATTGTAGACCTTGTAAATAAATAATGCTTCAAACTTTTGAACGCGGTAGGAAAAAAAAGAGGCTAGTGACGCAAAGAGCTCCAGGTGGTGAAGTAGATGGTCTGTTGGTACAACGTGGTGCATAACTCATCTGGACGTTAACATGGCTTTCAGAGAGTGTTGCTCGAAAGATATATTGCGTATAGAATCGCCTCTGGTTTAGTTAAGGCAGTTTGGGGAAAATGTAGGAAAGTTGGCGTTGCGGAGTCATATGAACAAATAGGACCGGAGTTCATAAACACTAATGCTCCTAAAAGCCTGTCAAATATATTTCCATAAAGTTCTCTTACAACAGTGTTGCTCGTATTTCAGTTGAGACGTAGAACTAGCATGCTGAAAATTCCTCTAATGGGCAATTCACACGCAAATATTTACTTCATGCGTTAGATAAATGGAAGTAGGCGCCCCTTTCGGGAATTTGTCTTGCCGCAAAATAAATGGATATTCCCTAGAACAGCTCAAGATAGCAGCTTTCAGTCAGCGCTGACGTTGTCACACCAGCAAAGTAATGCATTTGTTTGGAAACGGCACTTTCGCAAGGAATTTACAAGTGACAACTCCACAACCTGAAGGTAACTGTCGTCTTAAAAGGTCTCCTAGCGAGCATTCATATATTACGTCACGCTACAAAGGACAGCAGGCTTTCTAGTGACGAAACGTGACATTGCGGAGGGGCAAGTCATCACTAGCATGATTTTATTATAACTATTTATTATAATTTTTTTACTTTCTCTACTACGTATAGTAAGTAGCGGAAGTATTGAATTCCATCCAAAAATTCGATACCGAGATTTCACCGGAAATACATGTTTTGAGGCCTCCTGAATCGAAAAAAAGCATTTTGGAAACATGTCCGTGTGTGTCTGTGTGTCTGCCTGTGAACCCCATAACTCAAAAACGAACAGTCGGATAAACACCAAACTTGGTATTTAGGTTCAGTATCTTCCAGAGATGCGACACGAAGGTTTTCAAGAAAATACACCCACACCAGATTATCCTTTACATAGAACATTTTTCGAAAATTTTAATTTTCTCAAAACTGGCTCTAACGATTTTGATTAAAAAAATAAAATGTATATCTTGAATTTTCTGGGAATGTCTCCGAAAGTATTCTTCATTGTGAACGACTTTTGCATAACTGGTAAACCATAAGGGATAGACAAAATTTACTACACACAAAATGTAGATCGCGTTAAAATACACAATTTATGTCATATACATTTTTATTGTTGAGTGAACCATTATCAAGATATTGCTTGTTATTCCCTTAAATTTTCCAATACTTTTTCTCAAATGGGAATTCGTTATTACTTTCTCTACTGCATATAGTAAGTAGAGGAAGTATTGTATTCCACCCAAAAATTCGATAACGAGATTTCACCGGAAATACATGTTTTGAGACCCCCTGAATCCAAAAAAAGCCTTTTTGGATACATGTCCGTGTGTGTGTGTGTGTGTGTGTGTGTGTGTGTGTGTCTGTGAACAGCATATCTCAGAAACGAACAGTCGGATAAACACCAAACATGGTATTTAGGTTCAGTATCTTCCAGAGATGCGACACGAAGGTTTCCAAGAAAATCCTCCCACCCCAGATTACTCTTTACATGGAAAATTTTTCGAAAATTTTAATTTTCTCGAAATTGGCTCTTAACGATTTTGATTAAAATATCATATATTTAAGATACTTGGATGACAAATAAAATGTATATCTTGAATTTTCTGGGAATGTCTCCAAAAGTATTCTTCATTGTGAACGACTTTTGCATAACTGGTAAACCATAAGAGATAGACAAAATTTTAATACACAAAAAATGTAGATCGCGTTAAAATACACAATTTATGTCATATAAATGTTTTTTTTTTGAGTGAACCATTTTTGAGATATTGCTTGTTATTCCCTTAAATTTTCCAATACTTTTTCTCAAATGGGAATTCGTTATTCATATTTGTCTATTTGGTAATGCAAAGAAAATGGAATACTCCACATAGCAACCAGCTCTTAAAATATTTGATTATCGCTTAAATCCTACTAATTCCCCTTGAATCTACAAGAAAACTAGCAATAAGATTAACATCTCGATTAACATGAAGCATGTGGAGAATAAGCGTTTGTAAAACTAGTTTGTACAAGAGTAGAGGAAGTCATGTGAGTGTAACACATCAGATTTTTCATAAATGTATTTATTTCTCGTTTAGGTTGCGTCTTCCTTGTCCATTTATAACTTTCTTCACTTGATGGTTTGCAATACTGTATAACAATTTTATCACTAGCCATAATATTTATACATACAAAAATGTATATATATATATAAAACTGTAAATTTGGATGCTGACTTTGAAGATGACATTGACGAATGATGTTAATGTTCACATTTATATATACGTTGATTTGTGTTTTTGTTTATTTTGTGTTTGTTTGAAGTATTAACAAATATAAAACATATTAAATTAAAATCCAATGGTAATAATTTATGTATAAATTTCATCCTTTTAAATCTGTATTATAATTTGGTGCGTAGTTCAATTATTATTCAACATTTAATTTTACCATGCCTACAAACCACAATCTTATTTCTGGGCGTGTTTGCACTAACACTCGACTATCAGTTCATTCATAACCAAGTGCTTGTCGTGAGCATACCGGTATTGTTTTGTTCCTTTTAGTCGATATGTATGTGCAATAAATGAAAGTGAGTACTCTAGTGCATTAATTGTGCAGTTTTCACATTCGTACTTTCGTGTTGTTATTGGCATAATTTTATAGAATTTTAGCTTTGTAATCCATCTATTTTATTAATTTAAGTTTTCTTTCTTTAAATATTATAATGAAATATATTTATATAAACCAGGTATTTTTTATTTTTATTTTATTTTGCAAGTTGTTTAAAATATTCATTATAATTAAATCCGTCATACCTATTTTTAGTATTTCTTAATTTTATTTCCAAGAGTGCATATATGTGTCGGACCTCAAAGTTGTATACTAGTATTTTTATTTTATTATGATATAGAATTTGTTGAATGTGAATGGTACATTGCTTTTAATGAGGAACAAAAAGAATGAACTAAAATATTATATTGGGGAAACCTTAGAAAAATAATGAAGTAAAACAATAGATGTACTTCGAAATATATATATAGTTATAATATTATCCCTTGCGGTATCAAATAAGCCATTTGAAAATACTTATTAATGTGATAAAGTTTGTTTAAATATAAAACCAATGAAATAAACTAAATGATAATAATAATAATAATAATAATAATAATAATAATAATAATAATAATAATAATAATAATCACCATTTCGGAGATAATACGTCAATATAGATGTTATGTGTTCTGAACTCGAACTGTATAACCGTCTCTTTCTAAAGTATGTAATTTCAATTCTATCTCGAACACTTGTTTGGATATACAAAAGGCGATTTTCAATTTTCCAAGAATAAGTGGATGTCGGCATATTGGATAATGGCGTTTGAACATAGATAGAAAAAAGTATCCTAAAAGGTTAGGATGTTGTACCTTACATTTTTAATTGTTGGTATATAAGGAGCTACAACCCAATTAAAACCTCTACAACTTATTAAATAATAACCCATTAAACAGTATATATAAGCATATGCAATACGATTAAAGGTTATATATAAATTAAATAGATGCAGATCTATGGAATCGATGAAATTATTGAGTCTAACTCTAAAAGTTTTAAACTTAGTAAGTATTATCACAAGCAGGCATAGGTGTTCTTAAGCAATTGATTTCAAGTTTTCTATACTCAAACTTTGCACTACAAATAACGAAAAACAAGAGAGGTCAAGGGTCAGAGGTAAATACCGGTACGAGTGCTGTCTGCAAACGCCAAAAGACTGAAGTTTTAAGTTTTGGATTCTTTCTGTCAGGTTGTAGATATTCTTAATTTGTTGTTATTTCTTCATTGTGCTTTTTATCTAACAACCTGTAACCTGTTACTGAAAGCAGAAACTGTATTTCAGTTGTTTCTATTTTTCTTTTCATCTATTAATTGTGCAGTTTTCATATGCATACTTAGTGTTGGTACTGGCATAGTTTTATAGAATTTTAGCTGTTTAGAGTTTTAAAGTGCTACACAAAGGAAGCTACAACAAAATAGGCAATTTAAACTGAAGAAGTTAAATTGTCTTCAACTGTTGTAGTTGTTTATTTTTGTTGAAGTTTTACTGTTATTGTTAGCCACACGCTTGGTAAGCCAACTTGAAGTAGATATTGTTTACATTTATTTATTTAGCTCCAGGTATGAACGTCAATTTTGAAGAAGATTGTTTGTTACGTAGTATGCTGCTACGTATGAGAAGCCGATTTTTGAAGATTTATTTTTGTTTTTACGCTCCAAGCTTAAAAAAAGTACTATTCTAACTTTGTTATTAAACTACTTCTATAGATAGTATTTATGTTTATGTTTATGTTTGCCTCGGCTGCGTCAGTCTTACTTTAGAGACACGTTTCTCTTAATCAGGGCGTGATACGACAAGAATGTAGGCTTACACAGATTTTAAGTTTAAATTCACTTCTTTTTATTAATCCTTGGCACAAATTAAATAGCACTACACTGATATAAAGAGCTGTGAGATTCTTTAATTTAAAACTTGCACTTTGTTATCACGTATACTTAATTTTCGTTACACACGAATACTAATATTTCTTTAGAGAACACATCTTCATCCGGTTACTACCAAGGTCTGCCAGCAACTGAATATATTTCAACCGTCCAAAACCCGTAAGCTTCTGCATTTCAAGTCTTTGATTGGCTAATCCTAATCCAATAGAATACCTGCATTTAATTAAAGCTTTTTCTGGCTGTTGATTGGCTAATTTTAAACTGTCACAAAATTTACATTATCCTTGCTCTAATCATGACTAGTAACATTTAAACTCTCAAACTCATTATTGTCTCAAGGTTACCTCATTGTTAGCTCATTGTTAGCAACGTCAAACTTATTATTCTTACAGCTCCTGCATTATTAAATTACACAATGCATTCACATAACATTATATAAGCATATGCAATGTCTGTTATATACATTTTTATAAATTATTACATACATATTGCTTTAAGGCGGGCTGTTATTGCCTCAAAACCTAAAGAACTTTATAATCCGTGATCAGCACACCTTCTAAACACATGGAATACGTTTTTAATACCTTGCATACAAAATCCTGGAGATAAGTGATTTTTGGGAGGGATTCTGTAAAGCAAGTTCTATTTTTACATTTCCTCGCTAGTCGCCTTAAGATTTTCCTCTTTTTGTTAACATCTCTGGTGGACAAAGCACTCCTGGATCCGTGCGTATTATGAAAATCCCATTTCGCTCAATGGCCGCATCTCGTAATACGCTAAGTACAAACTAAAGCTTGTTTCATACGCTTCTCTTTGCTTTCCATGGGATTTCAGAACGCGGACCGGTTGTTCCTCTTCTCATTCCCTACCACAGCAAAGGACTTTTCTTTACACAAGCGCAGGCATAATTCAAAGTGAGGAGAAATGTCTTATCTTAAAGCGGACGGACTGCACTCAACAAACTTGAGGATGCAAAGTGTCTATATGAACAAGGGACTAAAGTGTACAACAGGGCCACTGTTAATATTCCCGTCGGAAGGAATGCCAACTCTATTATTTCCTGCTCATCACTCTCCCCTTCTTGGAGGGTTCTGAATAATGATAACCGGTTTCATCCTACGACCGTCAAGTTTTTACGATTTCACGGCTACCAGCTCTTGCCAACACAGCAAATAAGGAAGGCTAATGTAGCTTTGCATTACATTTAGGTTAGGGGAGTAGAGGTTACATAAAGCCATTTTAAAGAGCTTAGGAAACAACATTACGCATTAGTAACAGGTTTCTAGAGGGAGTGTGTGCTTCGTGAATTAAATGTAACAGGGTAAGCAGAAAGAAGCTATCCTAACAAACAAATAGATTAAATCTACCGTCTCTAGCTGTTCGTAATAACCCCTGGAATGCTATAAAAGATCCCCGAGTTTGTCAATTTCTGTTACTTATGCTTTCAGTAGTATGAATTACCAGTACATTTTCTTACAAGTTAATTATTTAACAAATTAAAGTAAAAACCTTCTTATATACATCCAAAAACAAAGGTGTTAGTTCACATGAGTTTCTCTAACCATTCTTCCACAAACTATTCTTACAAAATATCATTCTACAGAGAGAACCAAAAAACTACGAACCGGCTGCGCGGTGTTTTTCCTGTCGGCGTCCTCGGCGCTCGTTGCCGTCTGCCGCTATCACAGAAAGACGCGGCTGAAACCGTACAACATTTTTAAAGCTACTTTTAAAGGATTTACTTGCCAACTTTATGAAAGGAGATGCTGAAACTGGCCACCGTCGTTGCCCATACATTTTTGGCACCTCTTTAGGCAACTATCCATCATTCCCATTGAGAAACGCTGAAAATTTCCTGGCGGATATTTTGTTTTAATTCTTCCGAGGTGTGTGGGTTTGTCTTGTACACTTTGTTTTAAGTTACCCCAGAGATAGAAATCGCAGGGGTTAGGTCGGGGGACCGAGGGGGCCATAAACCTCTACTAATAATTCTGTCCTCAAACACACTTTCATAAAGTTGTTAAGTGACCCTTTAAAAGTAGTTTTAAAAATGTTGTATGGTTTCATCCGCGTCTTTCTATGATAGCGGTAGACGGCAACGAGCGCCGAGGACGCGAACAGGAAAATAACCGCTCAGGCGGTTCGTAGTCTTTCGGCTATCCCTGCATCTATTCCTTCTTAATAAAGATAAACATATGTACACTTTTTAGGTACCTACACTATGTGATCAAAAGTCTCCGGACACCCCCACAAACATACGTTTTTCATCTTAGATGCATTGTGCTGCCACCTACTGTCTGGTACTCATTATCCGCGACCTCAGTAGTCATTAGACATCGTGAAACAGCAGAATGGGACGCTCCGTGGAACTCACGGACTTCGAACATGGTCAGGTGATTGGAAGTCACTTGTATCAGAAGTCTGTACGCGAGATTCCACACTCCTAAACATCCCTAGGTCCACTGTTTCTGATGTGATAGTGAAGTGGAAAAACGTGAAGCGACATGTACAGCACAAAAGCGTACAGGCCCACCTTGTCTGTTGACTAACAGAGACCCCGACATTTGAACAGGGTCGTAAAGAGTAATAGGCAGACATCTATCCAGACCATCACACAGGAATTACAAACTGCATCAGGATCCACTCCAAGTACTATGACAGTTAGGCGTGAGGTGAGAAACCTTGGATTCCATGGTCGAGCGACTGCTCATAAGTCGCACATCACGCAGGAAAATGCCAAACGAGCCTCGCTTAGTGTAAGGAGCGTCAACACTACACGATTGAATAGAGGCAAAACGTTGTGTGGAGTGACGAATCACGGTACACAATGTGGCGATCCGATGTTAGGGTGTGGGTAAGGCGAATGCCCGGTGAACGTCATCTGCCAGCGTGTGGAGTGTCAACAGTGAAATTCGGAGGTAATGGTGTTATGGTGTGGTCGTGTATTTCCTGGAAGGGACTTGCATCCCTTTTTGTTTTGCGTGGCACGATCACAGCGCAGAATTACATTGATATTTTAAGCACCTTCCTGCTTCCCACTGTTGAAGAGCAATTCGGGGATGGCGATTGCATCTTTCAACACGATCGAGCACCTGTTCATACTGCACGGGCTGTGGCGGAATGGTTACACGACAACAACATCCCTGTAATGGACTGGCCTGCACAGAGTCCTGACTTGAATCCTATAGAACACCTTTGGAATGTTTTGGAACGCCGACTTCGTGCCAGACCTCACCGACCTACATTGATACCTCTCCTCAGTTCCGCACTCCTTGAAGAATGGCCTGCCATTCCCCAAGAAACCTTCCAGCACTTGATTGAAAGTATGCCTGCAAGAGTGAACACTGTCATCAAGGTTAGGGGTGGGCCAACACCGTATTGACTTCCGGCATTACCGACGGAGGGCGCCACGACCTTGTACGTCATTTTCACCCAGGTGTCCGGATACTTTTGATCAGGTAGTGTATAAGAGAGATTCAAGGCCGAAGGTGTTCGCTATATGATAGCTTTGAAAATCGCTCTTTGCATGACCACGATGGAAAAAATCTTACGTTACATTTACATGACCTTCTCTACCCATTCTTCAACAAACTATTCTTGCAAAGGTTTATTCTTCTACCTAGTTCATGTTAATCCAGATAAAGACTTGCATAATTCCTTGTAGATACAATAGGGGAATATAGTAGGCTTAAGCGGCTGTCAAATCTTTTGAGAACAACGTGATTGTTTTGAAACTGCGTTCTCTTTGCATAACCACGAGATAAAAACATTCTAAATTGTGAATAAACATTTACAAAATCACTAATATAAACCACCTAAAACCATTTTAAGATACAGGTAAATAAAAATTTATAAAATCACTCATGTAAACCAGAAGTGGAGAGGCATTTCTTTCATTTTATTTATCCTCTCCATAAACTCGATTTACTACGTTCCTCCAGAATCAATCCCCCAAAAACGAAGGGCTACTTTGCAGTTGAAAAACTATAAAGTATTTAAAAATTCAACACAAATCATAAGGAATATCTCGGAAATGGTGAAAGCAACAAAAGGTTTGACACAAATTGCTACATTTTTTGTGTAGTAAGATCTTGCCTATTTCTTACGGCTTACCAATTACTTATACGTCGTCCTCCGTTAGTGGTTACCATGTTAGCCTCTAGTTCCCGAGGTCGTGGATTGTTCAAAGCTGACGGGCGGTGATGGATTTTTTCAGGCGTAAAAATCCTTAGCATGGCTTCCTTCGAAAGGGAAGTAAAGCCGGTGGTCCCGTGTCGTAGATTTACGGCACGTAAAAGCATCTCAAGCCTGATAAAAAAGGCCTCTGAGCAAAATTTCTGGTCTTTCACGTCCCATATAAAATGGGATGCTCAGGACCATAGCAGTTAAAGAGCGCCCATAAATAAAAACCTAATTTTTACTTTCTCTACTATGTATAGTAAGCAGGGGAAGTATTGTACTCACCCAAAAATTCGATACCAAGAATTCACCGGAAATATATGTTTTGAGACCCCCTGAATCCAAAAAAAAGCATTTTTAGAAACATATCGTGTATGTGTGTGTGTCTTTGAACAGCATAACTCAGAAATGAACAGTCGGATAAACACCAAACTTGGTATTTAAGTTCAATATCTTCCAGAAATGCGAAACGAAGGTTTTCCAGAAAATCCCCTCACCCCAGATTGCCCTTTACGTGGATCATTTTTCAAAAATTTTAATTTTCTCAAAAATGGCTCTAACGATTTTGATTAAAATATCATATGTTTAAGATATTTTCATGACAAATTAAATGTATAACGACTTTTGCAACACTGGTAAACCATAAGAGATAGACAAACTTTTACTACACAAAAATGTAGATCGCGTTAAAATACATAATTTATGTCATATACTTTTTTTTTGTTGAGTGAACCATTTTCGAAATATTACTTGCTATTCCCTTAAATTGTCCAATACTTATACTTTTTCTCAAATGGGAATTCATTATTCATTTTTTTTATGTCCTGAACATGCAAAGAGAATGGAATGCGCCACATAGCAACCAGCGCTTAAAATATTTCACTATCGCTTAAAACCTACCAATTCTACTTGAACCTACAAGAAAATTAGCAATAAGAATAACATATAGGTATCTCGATTAACATGAAGCATATGGAGAATAAGCGTTTGCAAAAATAGTTTGTACAGCAGTACAGAAAGTCATGTGAGTGTAACACATCAGATTTTTAATTACTTGTACAAAAGACATTCAGAGTGAAGAGGGACTTCAGAGGCTACTCCCTGAAACTTGAACATATACATTTGGCATGCAACTTGTAACAATATGTGTATTTCAGTAATGTTTAGTCATTTTTGAAAAAATAAAAAATAACTATTTAAGCGTAGTTTGAGATGGAGAAATTTTCTTGAAAATCTTCTTGTCGTATCCTTGGAAGGCACTAAACTTTAATAACAAACTTACTATTTATCCGACTTAGTTTTGGAGTTATGCTATTCACAGACACATACATACCGCACAGACCTTTTCCTAAAATGAATTTTTGTGGGTAATGGGACCTCAAAACATATTTACATTGAAATATGTAATGCAATAGATATTTTGAGGCTCTCTGAATCCAAACCGTCAGTTTTACTTTTTCTACTATATACTTTTTTTCTTTTTTTTCGAGTGGAGGAGAAAATGATTTAATCACTTACCCCAGCCCCGATGGGAGTCGGGACTGAGAGTGTGGGAATCTCCAATAGTCGGCATACCCACTAAAAACTCCTCCACCGGTGGAAAAAGGAAGAAGGTAAAAGTGGAATGACGTGGCTTTGTGCGGTCCCGCATAGCACCCGCGTTAGTAAGTGATAGATGGTTGTCTCCGCCCTATGGGCTGGAGCGGGATAGGTGGGTACTAGGTTGCAGCCATGAAACCTGACTGCAACCCTAGTGAAAAATGGCGAGGGTTTAGGTAAGGGTTGGAAAGGTGATTGTGTGGAAGGTGTATGTTGGCGTGGAACTTACTTCCTGTGAAGTTGCATCCTGCTGATGTATTCCTGTGAGAATGCTGCGCTAGCCGGAGGCTTTCGGCGGTTGCTTGGAGCCTCCGGTATGGTTGTCTGCTGGAAGTAGGCCCGCAGTTGGTGCTGCTGCTCTTCCAGGGATCTGATGGCGATGTCGATTGAATCTAGGTGTTCTGTGATGGTGTCTGTTGCTGATGATGAGTTCTGGCTGGAGGTTTCTATGGTGCTGAGTCTTGAAGTGAAGGTCTCGAACTGCCCAGCTAGAAAAACTTGCTGAGCAGCTGAGGTGTCTTGAAGGTCCTTGATGAGTTCCTCCAGGGCTGTAAGCTTCGTCGTCATGTTCAGGAACTCCGCGTGGAGATCCTGAACGGCGTCGCGTAGGCCCTGGACTTCCTCGATGATCGCTGCTGATGATGGTGTCGGCGCTGGTGATGGAGTTGGTGTCGTCGTCTGTGGAGGTGATGCTGGCTGCGATGAAGGTGCTGGCGGCTTCTGCGTTGCCTTCCTGCGAGGATGCAGGGGGCAGAGCGCTTGGCCGGTGTAATGTGTTGACCCTCCACAGGTCGCACAGTAGCGGCGTCGGCGGCGAAGATCGTGCTGCGTGCACGAAGACGTGGTGCTGGAAGCGCCACAGTAGTGGCACCTGGGTTGGGCTGCGCAGGTCGTCTCACTGTGCCCGTAGGCACAGCAGCGTCTGCAGGGAGCCTGGCGTTCCACTCGGCTGGCCTCGATGCGTAAGCACCGCCCTAACAAGAGCAGGCCCGCCCTCAAGGCAGCCTCGTAGTCTGCTGGATCTGCAAACTCCAACCTGACGAGCGATGTGGGTCCCTGAGCTCCGTGAATCCTGGTGGCCTTCAAGGCTGAAGGCCACTGCTGGTGGGCTGCGGTGACGAGGAACCTGGCTGGCAGGTCCCTCGGGACCCCACGAACGACGGCGCTGTACCTCCCATGAGGCACAGGCTGGATCTGCGGTGGCTGGGAAGTGCCCAGAATCGGCAGCATTGATGCCGGTGAGTGACGCGGCGACTGCCGAGGCAGTCGCGGCGAGGCGGCGCTGGCTGGCGGCGAAGCGGCGGTTGCGGCATAGGTTGCCCTAGGCTGCGGTGGCTGCGGCGAAATCTCCTCGGCGGGTGCCGGAGGAGAAGAGGAGGTTCCTGCCTCAGCAGGAGCGGCGACAGTGCGACGGTTCTTCCTCGCCACCTAAAAATTTTATACTAAGATTTCGCCAGAAATACATATTTTGAGGCTCATTGTACCCAATAAAGCATTCTTTACTTTCTCTACTACGTATCGTAAGTAGGGGAAGTATTGCATTCCAATCAGATACTCGATTTCATGTTTATTCTCCATATGCTTCATGTTAATCGAGATATCGAGATGTTAATCTTATTGCTAATTTCCTTGTAGATGCAAGGGGAATATGGTAGGTTTTAAGCGATAGTCAAATATTTTAAGAGCTGGTTGCTATGTGGAGCATTCCATTCTCTTTGCATTACCAGGACAAAAATAATGAATAACGAATTTCCATTTGAGAAAAGGTTCAAGTATTGGAAAGTTTAACGGAATAACAAGCAATATCTCGAAAATGGTTCACTCAAAAAAAGAAATGTATATGACATAAATTGTGTATTTTAACACGATCTACATTTTTATGTAGTAACATTTGGTCTATTTCTTATGGTTTACCAGTTATGCAGAAGTCGTTCAGAATTAAGAGTATTTTTGGAGACATTGCCAGAAAATTCGAGATATACATTTCATTTGTCATGAAAATATCTTAAACATATGACATTTTAATCAAAATCGTTAGAGCCATTTTTGAGAAAATTAAAATTTTCGAAAAATGTTCCATGTAAAAGGTAATCTGGGGTTCGGGGATTTTCTTGAAAACCTTTGTGTCACATCTCTGAAAGATGCTAAACCTAAATACCATGTTTGGTGTTTATCCGACTATTCGTTTCTGAGTTATGCTGTTCATAGCCGCACACACACACACAGACATGTTTCCAAAAATGCTTTTTTTGGATTCAGGAGGTCTCAAAACATGTATTTCCGGTGAAATCTTGATATCGAATTTTTGAATGGAATACAATACTTCCCCTACTTACTACACGTAGTAGAGAAAGTAATTATTACTTGCTCCATTGTTTTATAATTTGTGTCTGTCTGTGAACAGCATAACTCAGAAACGAACAGTCGGATAAACACCAAACTTGGTATTTAGGTTCAGTATCTTCCAGAGATGTGATACGAATATTTTCATGACAAACGAAATGTATATCTCGAATTTTCTGGTAATGTCTCCAAAAGTATTCTTCATTGTGAACGACTTTTGCATAACTGGTAAACCATAAGAGATAGACAAAATTTTACTACACAAAAAATGTAGATCGCGTTAAAATACACAACTTATGTCATACACATTTATGTTGTTGAGCGAACCATTTTCCAGATATTGCTTGCTATTCCCTTAAATTTTCCAATACTTAAACTTTTTCTCAAATTCGTTATTCATATTTTTTGTCCTGGTAATGCAAACAGAATGGAATACTCCACATAGCAACCAGCTCTTAAAATATTTGACTATCGCTTAAAGCCTACCAATTCCCCTTGCATCTACAAGAAAATTAGCAATAAGATTAACATCTCGATTAACATGAAGCATATGGAGAATAAGCGTTTGTAAAAATAGTTTTTAGAAGATTAGAGAAAGTCATGTGAGTGTAACACATCAGATATTTTTTTAAAGTTGCAATTCGTCGCAATAGATTTAAAATAAAATCGTAGTTTTGTCCGTGATTCCAGTTGCAGATAATTAAAAATTACACGATAAAAGATACTCTGGACACAAATTACTGTGTAGTCAAAAAAAAATTTCGGAAAGGGAAGCAAACATCACCTTCCGTTGAACAGCGGAACTTCTCCTTTCTGACAAGAACACACCCCTTTATACTTCTTACCTGCGGGGCAGTAGAATTTCTATGTCTGGTTCAAAGGAGCTATCTTGGATGAGGGCAACCAAAGGCTCTTAACGAGTTCACTTAATTAAACTGAGCAGGATGGCTCAGGTGATAGGTCTGAGACTCGCATGCAGGTGATCCTGGATTCCATTCAAGTTGGAAGGTTCACCCTGAGAGTATTTTTCGCGGTTTTCCCAGATCGGTAGGTGAAGTTGGGGTATGTTATATATTATATATTTCCGTACGATAGGTGGGGTCATAACTGAAATGGCTGGGGCATTTCTGTCTGGAAACTTTAGGAACTTTAGACACCTGCTGTGTCTGCCCCCATCAGATCTGGCAGTCCTTCGTCTTTTCCCCCCTAATTTCTTTCTCCGGATTTAGCAGCCACAATTCTGAAATCCTCCTCCGTTTTCAACCTCTATCCCTAAACCCTCTACCTAAGTAAATGAGTAACATTTTAACCCCTTAATTTGTGCAGCACTTTATCTATGGATTTAAAACATAATAAGTGTATATATTCAAACAGCAACTGGAAGCTTTTTATCGTAACTAAAGATATGGAATAAGGAAAAATCACTTAAACAGAAAAACTGTGGATTATTTTGTTGTGGGTTTTAATATTACTGCGCTAAGACATAAGGTATCATGAACGCGTTTAAAACGTAAACAGTTTATATTTTAGATTTTTTTGCTTTACCGTATATTTTGGCATTTTCTGCTTGAAATATTCGCGTTCCGTGTTTTAAGACTAAACTAATTACATCAACGAAACCCATGAGAGTTCGTTTGAAAGCTGGAGGATTTCAGGTTCAAAAGGACAGTTTTACCTGTGATGTTTAGTTGTGTGTTAGCAACTAGCGCGAGTTCGTTCATAAAGGCTTCATTCCGTCACGGTTCAAAGGCTATACTCTGCATTTTCCAAACGATTCGCTGGGTAACAAACCAAATATGGCTTCGTGGCGTTCCAAAGATCTGTAGCTCAGGACAATACCACCATACCACAGTTACCACCATCTCTCTTCTTTCTCCGTTATGAAAAGTTCCATCACATCCCTAATTACCCATTTTCTATTTTTGCTAAACGTAAATTAAATGTCTTTCGCATGTACGTAAGGTTTATTTGCAGTCTATATTAATGGAGCTTTTCAACTATATTTTCTGTGTGTGAAATTTATAAAATGCCACAGTCAGAGGCATGTATAAAATACAATTATACACTAGTGCTTCTAAAATAAAGAACTCGTTAACCATATATGACAGATTAACTATCCAACCATAAAGTCATATATTAAATTTGTCAGTAATCGTTTTTACATTCTCTACTACGTATAGTAAGTACGAGAAGTATTGTATTCCACCCAAAAATTCGATACCGAGATTTCTACGGAAATAAATGTTTTGAGACCCCTTAATCTAAAAAAAGCGTTTTGGGAAACATGTCCGCGTCTGTGTGTGCGCGCGCGTCTGTGTGTCTGTGAACAGTATAACAAATGTTAATTTTCTCAAAAATGGCTCTAACGATTTTAATTAAAATACCATAAGTTTTAGATATTTTTTTGACAAATGAAATGTACATCTTGAATTTTCTGGGAATGTCTCCGAAAGTATTCTTCATTATGAACGACTTTTACATAACTGGTAAACCATAAGAGATAGAAAAAATTTTATTACACGAAAAATGTATATCGCTTTAAAATAAACAATTTGTCATACACATTTTTTGTTTGGGTGAAACACTTTCGAGATATTGCTTGTTATTCCTTTAAATTTTCCAATATTTATACTTTTTCTCAAATACGTTATTCATTTTTTACTTTCTCTACTACGTATAGTAAGTAGGGGAATATTGTATTCCACCCAAAAATTCTATACCGAGATTTCATCGGAAATACATGTTTTGAGACCCCCTGAATCAAAAAAACATTTTTGGAACATGTCCGTGTGTGTGTGATTGTGTGTCTGTCTGTGAACAGGATAACTCAGAAACGAACAGTCGGATAAACACCAAACTTGGTATTTAGGTTCAGTATCTTCCAGAGATGCGACACAAAGGTTTTCAAGAAAATCCCCCCACCCCAGATTACCCTTTACATGCAACATTTTTCGAAAATTTTAATTTTCTCAAAAATGGCTCAAACGATTTTTATTAATATATCATATGTTTAAGATACTTTCATAACAAATAAAATGTATATCTTGAATGTCTCCAAAAGTATTATTCATTGTGAACGACTTTTGCATAACTGGTAAACCATAAGAGATAGACAAAACGTTACTACACCAAAAATGTAGATCGCGTTAAAATACACAATTTATGTCATATACATTTTTTTGGGTGAACCATTTTCGAGATATTGCTTGTTTTTCCCTTAATTTTTTCAATACTTATTTTCTCAAATGGGAATTCGTTATTCATTTTTTGTCTTGGATATGCAAAGAGTATTAATCTGTGGCAAAGAGAATGTTGCTGCACCTAGCAACCAGCTATTAAGAGATATGTATGTGCTTAAAGGCTACTGTATTTCTATATTGCCCTTGTAAATATATATTCCCCTTACATCTACAAGAAAATTAGCAATAAGATAGAGTCTGCAAATGTTTATCTCAATTACCATGAAGTAGATGGAGATTTAAGCGTTTGTAAAAATAGTTTGTACAAGAGCAGAGAAAGTTATGTGAGTGTAACACATCAGATTTTTTTGTCCTGGTAATGCGGAGAGATTGGAATACTCCACATAGCAACCAGGTTTCAAAAGATTTGACTGTCACTTAAAGTCTACCTTTGCATCTATAAGACAATTAGCAATAAGATTAACATCTCGATATCTCGATTAACATGAAGCATATGGAGAATAACCGTTTGTAAAAATAGTTTGTACAAGAGTAGAGAAAGTCATGTGAGTGTAACGCATCGTATTTTGCTATCTTGTATTCCATTTATATATATTCCGCAGTTACACAGTATGGCTTTTTGTATTTTCGTCTCACAATTTATTATTGTTTTGAAGCTTAAAATGAACAGAAATACTTTTGATATGTGGGCAAAAGTTGGAACCAAAATGAAAATTAAAAGTTCCGCAGGTTATGATGGTACTTAATGGCATCTAATGCAGTGAACAAGTCTGTAAATTTCTACGAGGTAATGCTTAGCAAATTCAGAAGTGATCTGGTCATGTGGCTTGCTTCCAAAGTTGCAGTTTCGAAATTCTTCCAGGGATTCAAGTAGATTCTGTAAAGCTATCGGACAAGAGTTCGAGCCAGTTTTACACACAATTATTTTAAAAATAAATCTGCTCTATTGTCTTCATACGACATTCTATTTTTTATTTCTAAATATCTTCTACAAACTTATTATTCTGTTCATACTAATTCAGTTAAACGTTTGCAGAAATAGCTTTATTACACATTTTCTTGCAGGTACACGGGGATGAGCAAAGGTAAAACTTAAAACAAAAAATCTTAAGTGTTACACTCACATGATTTTCTCTACTCTTGTACAAACTATTTTTGCAAACGCTTATTATCCATATGCTTCATGTTAATTGAGATGTTAATTTTATTGCTAATTTTCTTGTGGATGCAAGGGGAATATGGTAGTATTTAAGTGATAGTCAAATCTTTTAAGAGCTGGCCGCTATGTGGAGCATTCCACTCTCATTGTATGTCCAAGGACAAAAAAATGAATACGAATTCCCATTTGAGATAAAGTATTGGAAAATTTAAGGGAATAGCAAGCAATATCTCAAAAATGGTTCACTCAACAAAAAACATGTATATAACAAATTGTGTATTTTAACGCGATCTACATTTTTGTGTAGTAAACCTTTGTCTATCTCTTATGGTTTACCAGTTATGCAAAAGTCGTTCACAATGAGGAATACTTTTGGAGACATTCCCAGAAAATTCGAGATATACATTTCATTTGTCATAAAAATATCTTAAACATATGATTTTTTAATCAAAATCGTTAGTCATTTTTGAAAAAATTAAAATGTTCGAAAAATGTTCCATATAAATGGTAATCTGGGGTGGGGGAGCTTCTTGAAAACCTTCGTGTCGCATCTCTGGAAGATACTGAACGAAATACCAAGTTTGGTGTTTATCCGACTGTTCGTGCCTGAGTTATGGTGTTCACAGACAGACACACAGACATACACACGGATAGGTTTCAAAAAAAGCTTTTTTTGGATTCAGGGAATCTCAAAACATATATTTCCGGTTAAATTTCGGTATCGAATTTTTGTGTGGAATACAATACTTCCACTACTTACTATACGTAGTAAAAACTATATGCTTATTTTTATATTCCATGCCCTTTGCACAAAATCACAAGAAATAAAATAATGCCTGCAATATTAAAACCAGTAGTACTGAATATTTTGTAAATGTTTAATGCCACCAAAAGTTAATTTGACATAAATTGCGTGTTTTAAACAGTGTAACCTTTTTTCGTGCTGTAAGCACTTCTCTATCTATAAGGTTTACCACTTACACAAAAATTACACAAGATGCTTTCAAAATGAAGGTGATTTCACAGGATATTCGCAAAAATTCAGGATATGATTTTATGAATATGCAAGAATTTTAAAAAATTATCTTTTAATCAAAATTGTTAGCTATTTTTAAGTAAATCGAACATAATGAAAAGGATAGTAATAAAGAGTCGTTTGAAATGGGTAGATTTTGTTCAAAATAGGTATACCTCACACTTGGAAGATGCTGAACTTAAATACCAAGATTGGTGCTTATCCAAATTTCTTTTTACTTTCTCTACTACGTATAGTAAGTAGGGGAAGTATTGCATTCCACCCAAAAATTCGATACCGAGATTTCACCGGAAATACATGTTTTGAGACCTCCTGAATCCAAAAAAAGCATTTTTGGAAACATGTCCTATTTATACCCTGCCTTTAACTACAATACAAATCGGCTGCCTTTGCCTTTGGAGCATAATATTGCCTATAGGCAATCTCGTATTCGCTTTACGTAGGATTTATGGTAAACTCTGAGTTTTTTTTTTCATTAGATTACACACACATTCACGCTTCCAGACTCTGGGGAAGTTAGGGAATAATCTTGGATAGAAAAAAAAATTTCACCCCCAGCCGGGAATCAAACCCGGCATCCCTGCGCAGCAGGCAGGTGATTTACCGACTGAGCTACGAGACTAGCTTTCCTATTAGCCTCCTCAATAGAATAATCGGTTTTAGATACTATTTTGAGAAAAATTATTTGAACACAAAATTTTGAAATCGTTGGGTGTTGGTAGCTGAATGTGGTTCTGATATCGCAGGGACATCGGACATTATCCTTTAAATTTTTCACCCATTCATAAAATACTAAAAAACTGGACTTGAGGAAAAAAATGGAATATGTTTGCACACATTATTTAGTTTATTTACACGTTTGATTATATACCACTTAAGGGAGTTGAATTCGCCAGTTCTGTAATTTTTTATTAATTTAGTTTAAATGTTTGCATATGGTTCAAGTGTAAAATTTAAATTTGATTTTATAAGTCGGTCTTCTTTAGATATAATTGTTTTATGAATTTCAATCCAAAATGTTAATTAATTTTCAAGTTATTAATTTTCAAAATATAAAATTATGGGTATATGCAAAATGCAACTCATTCATGCTGGAACTTCAGTCTTACCGATTTCTAGTAGTTTCGAGCAGAACCCAGTCTTAATAATTTTCGGAACTGCGCGGTTGAGGTTACTGCCGTCTCTGTGAACCCAGCCTTCGCCTCCACGCAAACAGATGATGTCTCTCACAGTAACAAAGTCACATTCACGAACAGCAGCCTACTGATTCTGGTGGGATGGAATCACTCATTGTCAATTGCATTATTGCGAGCTACGTTATAGCGGTAAAGCGAGAAAAAGAGGTTTTCGTCGAACACACAATTAATTTCCATTGTTGCGGGTGTGCTTTCAATTCCCGCGCGGCGTTTACTGAAAAAGGTAGGCTTAATATTCGCAGGCACACAGCAAGCTGAGGAGACGTTAATTGAAAGCTAAAGAATAATTTGGAATGAAACTTAAAAGAAAAAAGGGGGAAAAGGGGATTATGGGCATGGTTGGGGGAAAATGGGATAAAGTTGCCTAAAAGAGGTAAATGTCCAAAAAAAGGGTGAAAGGTGCGAGAAAAAATGCCTGTTTTCGCAATTAGAAACAAAATTTCACACTGTGATATCTTGAGGCGGTATTTTATATCACAACACTGTAAATGCCAGAGTGATTGTAGTGTAAATTAGCATTATTGTATGACAATGATTTGAGATGTTTGTTAATTATAAGCATTGTTAGGAAATAAGTTTACACGGCCTCACTGAAACTGACAATAGGAGAGCATAACAATGAAAAGAGGGGGTGAGTTGTTTATCAATTAGAAGAGACAACCAAATGACGTCAAAGTAGCGTGCTTTTCTTTAGAAATGGAGAAAATATTCTCCCTAGAGCGTATGTGTTCGTAATTTTGATTGGATATAAAAATAGACGCTAATGTTGGCACGCTTTATTAACCAATATCAGCTCTGTTATAATGTTTAGGCATATCGGGGTGAGGGAGTATAAATTATGAAGCCAAAGACAGGTATCGCCCAGTTTAACAGAGTCATTCACGAGTTACACGTCACGCAGTTCTACAGAAGCATTCACGAAGTACACGTTACGCAAATCTACAGAATCTCTCGCGTCGTAAAGTTAGTTATAAAATGTGAAATACGCGAATTACTAATGCGCGGCAAATAAGTGATTATAGTTACATTCGAAAATATAACAGTTTCAGTCCGGCGTGTATCAAGAGTAATTACGTGCAATTAATGAAGTGTGACGGCAATAAAAGTGTAAAAACAAATTCTTTTATCAGTGTTATCTTTTAGTAACAACTCCTTTCCGTTTATACACCCTGCTTAAGAGATTTGCTCGACTGAGTAATAATAGCTAGCCGGATGACAAAGAACCCAAAATTCAAAAATAGTAAAACAATAATAGGCGCTCAGCAAATAAGATAACATGAACGATACCGCGACAATCTTTCCGCACAGCTTTAACTTACCCTAAGAAAAAGGTGCGCACCTAAATATCCTAACCCTGACTCACTACTCATCACACAGGGGCACGAATTAAAAATCTGACTACGACTTTAACTAGGTGTTGTATGCTACAACAAAATGCGTAAATGTGAATTGAAAGTTTTTCTAGATTAAAAAAAACAGAACAATGTGATTTTGTAGCAATAATTTATAGAAGAATGTGTAGAAAATGTCAGAGTATAACACAAGCTTTTGCATTCATTTCTGAACTCCATTGATCTCATAGAATTGATTTAAAGAAGAATCGATATATTCAATGCATATGAACTTTACGTAAAGAGCAGCACATTGGAAGCTTCCAGAACCAGCAGTTATTCAAACAGGTCACACGAGCGAGATATTGAATGTGGTATTAAATATGAAATCACTTCTATTATTCCAGTGTATAATCCTTGCTTTCGCTGCAAATTCATTAGCGCTCGAAATTGTTTCTGGTGTGTAATAGTAATAAAGCCGCGGCTTTCTGCCAACCACTGCCTTCCTAGTTCCTCAGAAAACCATCCAACATGCACAAAGCTAACCAGCAACAACTAACACTTCGGTTCACTCTGGCTCGTTGCTACGTAAAACTATTGGATTTCTCAGCAAAGCAAGATAAGTTTGTATCCAGACTGTTTCACTTCCACTCGGTTTGTTACCGTAAACGGATGCCCATATAAATGCTGTGAATGATTTCTTTACACAGGAAAAAAGTAGACTGGCTGTTTCTAGGATTAAATGCATTCTTTTCACTTTCTCTACTACGTATAGTAAGTAGGGGAAGTATTGTATTCCACAAAAAAATTCGATACCGAGATTTCACCGGAAATATATGTTTTGAGGCTCCCTGAATCCAAAAAAAAATCATTTTTGGAAACGTGTGTGTGTGTGTGTGTCTGTGAACAGCATAACTCAGAAACGAACAGTCGGATAAACACAAAACTTGGTATTTAGGTTCAGCATCTTCCAGAGATGCGACACTAAGGTTTTCAAGAAAATCCCCCACCCAGATTACCCGTTACATGGAAAATTTTTCGAAAATTTTAATTTTCTCAAAAATGGCTCTAACGATTTTGATTAAAATATCATATGTTTAAGATATTTTCATGAAAAATGAAATGTATATCTCGAATTGTCTGGGAATGTCTCCAAAAGTATTCTTCATTGCGAAAGACTTTTGCGTACCTGGTAAACCATAAGAGATAGACAAAATTTTACTACACAAAAAATGTAGATCGCGTTTAAATACACAATTTATGTCATACTTTTTTTGTTGAGTGAACCATTTTCGAGATATTGCTTGTTATTCCCTTAAATTTTCCAATACTTATACTTTTTCTCAAATGGAAATTCGTTATTCGTAATACAAAGAGGATGGAATACTCCACATAGCAACCAGCTCTTAAAATATTTGACTATCGCTTAAAGCCTACCAATTCCCCTTGCATCTACAAGAAAATTAGCAATAAGATTGACATCTCGATATCTCGATTAACATGAAGCATATGGAGAATAAGCGTTTGAAAAAATAGTTTGTACAGAAGTAGAGAAATTCATGTGATTGTAACACATCAGATTTTTTTCTGTATTTATTTTACGTCACCTTAACTACGTGGTCACATCGCGAGTTAGGATCTGTTAGGAGATACCTCGTGGCGGAAAGGTTAGCCTTGTAGGTCTCATCCCTGTACCGTACCATACCATCTTACTTTTGCCACATGTCCACAGAGGCCTTAATGCATAGCGAATGTACCTAAATTGGAATTAATTGTTCTTCTACACAAGCCGTGTGTTGGAATGGTAGAATCAGACACTGAAAAATTGAATGTCATAGCCGGAATTTGAACCATGGTCTATGTCCGGTTGCTCTAACCACTGAGCTACCATGGCAATATGCCGGCACGACATTAAGAATAAGATAAGAATAAGATAATTCCATTAATTGTCCTAATAGCGGTTAAAACTACGAAATGCGGGACTTAAAATATTACAACATTGTAATTGGTGTGTGTCATCTCAATACAATTTGAGATCTCGTTGTGGTTTACGGGGAAGAATGCGAATCAGAGATTTTAATGTCGTGCTGGCATGTTGCCATGGTAGCTCAGTGGTTAGAGCAACCGGACGGTGACCGGGAGATCCGTGGTTCAAATCCCGGCTATGGCATTCAATTTTTCAGTCGCCTGATTCTACCTTTTGTACCTATATTATTTATTTGTACCCCCGCTTCTGTGAAGGGCAGATGGCAGATAATGAAAGCAGGTAGGTTGGGTGGAACCTAATGCCATTCACCCTCACGTATAGAAGCAGAGATACAGTCGTAATGCATTGAAGCCTCTGTGAACAGTGTCGAAGCAATATGGTATGGTACGGGGATGAGACCTAGAAGACTAATTATCCGCCACACACCGAAGCAGAAGATATCTCTTAATAGATCCGTCCACGTATTGACGTGATGTAAAATAAATAGAGAAGAAAAACAATGTATCTTTTAAATTTTCTGTAAATAGCCTGTACAGTTCCTTCATTCGGAATATATTTTTTATTACTAGTAAACCGTAAGATTGAGATCAAAACTTACACTACAAAAAATGTGTATCTTGTTTTAGGTCACGTCAAATATTTTATATACGTTAAATCAGTTATGAAATATTCGCTGTTATTATCTTTAATTTGTAAATTCGTTTTTGCTCTCGGTATACAAAGAGCGTGGAATTTCAAAGGGCTTACATAGCGATCCGTTTTACTTTCTCTACTACGTATAGTAAGTAGGGGAAGTATTGTATTCCACCCAAAAATTCGATACCGAGATTTCACCGGAAATATATGTTTTGAGGCCTCCTGAATCCAAAAAAAGAATTTTTGGAAACATGTCTGTGTGTGTGTCTGTGAACAGCATACCTCAGAAACGAGCTGTCGGATAAACACCAAACTTGGTATTTAGGTTCAGTATCTTCCAGAGATGTGACACGAAGGCTTTCAAGAAAATCCCCCCACCAGATTACCCTTTACATGGAACATTTTTCGAAAATTTTAATTTTCTCAGAAATGGCTCTAATGATTTTGATTAAAATATCATATATCATGTATATCTTGAATTTTCTGGGAATGTCTCCAAAAGTATTTTTCATTGTGAACACTTTTGCATAACTGGTAAACCATAAGAGAGAGACAAAATTTTACTACACAAAAAATGCAGATCGCACTAAAATACACAATTTATGTCATTTACATTTTTGTTGTTGAGTGAACCATTTTCGAGATATTGCTTGTTATTCCCTTAAATTTTCCAATACTTATACTTTTTCTGGAATGCGAATTCGCTATTCATTTTTTTTATGTCCTGGTAATGCAAAGAGAATGGAGTGCGCCACATAGCAACCAGCTCTTAAAATATTTGTCTATCGCTTAAAGCCTACCAATTCCCCTCGTACCTAAAAGAAAATTAGCAATAAGATTAACATCTCGATTAACATGAAGCATATGGAGAATAAGCGTTTGTAAAAATAGTTTGTACAAGAGTAGAGAAAGTCATGTGACTGTAACACATAAGAATTTTTTTAGCTTTGATAAGTATACCTTAAGCGTAATATTTGCCGAAGCTTCTGCGTATATCGTTCAATAAGTTTTTCTATCATATTCTAAAAGTTGAAATCCACATATATCGATTAGTAAACTTTCTGATACGGCAATATCAGAGCGTTGATTTGAATCTGCGTAAGACTGACTAGTCAAATGTTCTGCGTCAGTCACGTATGGCTTATTTTAAGTGAATTTCCTCGGAGATCAAGGGTAGTAATTACTGATTTAATTCAGCGTCGCTCTTAGACTCAGAATAAATAATTAGTCGAAATAAAGGGCACAATTATTCGCTGCAATGGATCTTGTTCGTTTCTGCAATCGCGCACCGCGAGCGAGATCGACAGGGAATCCGCGGCACTGGAAGGCAAATATACACAGCTCAGCCTCGCTGCCACGGAAACGCGTTAAATTATTCCAGTCTTCCGACATGGAACGAGTCACACAAGCCATTAGCGCAGCAGGCAGGTACACTTAACCGCCATAGAGCACACAAATTAGGATAGGATGGAGGCCACGACCAGCGCATATTTCCAACGGAAATAAAAGAGTTCGCTGTGGAACGAACTTGGGTTAGGCAACGGAAGTTCTTCTAGTTGTGGAAAAGATGCTTCAGAAACAGGGGAAAGTACATTCGAAATACAAGAAATGAAATAATATTGCATAGGAAGGCTCGGGCATGATGTACTTGATAATTTAAATTCTACTGGGTTAGTTGCAATATTTTCTGGTAGCCAGACACAAGCAAGTACGTATGCACAAATATATAATCCATTGGTGAGAAGTTACTATTCCAATCTTAAGAGTTCTATCAAGTTATTTAAAATGGTACTTTTGTCTACTTATCCCATAACATAGGAATAACATTTAGCTTTGATACTTTCCGTTTTTAGGGGCGCTCGCTACTGTGATACATCTATTAGCATCGCTTTGTTCGTCAGTGCTTCTGTGTTCATGAAACATGCCGGAAATCGTTAAAAGCACAGAATTGAAATGTTACATCCAGGAATTTTAAGACAACTAGTTTACACGTCTCCAAACTGGTTGACATCGGTACAAAGGATTTAATGTAGAGTATGGAAGAGAAGTTTTAGATGTAGGATGGATTTTTGAGAACATGTCCGTGTGTGTGTCTGTCAGTGTGCCTGTCTATGAATGGCATAACTCAAAAACGAGAAGTTGGATAAATATCAAACTAGGTATTTAAGTTCAGTATCTTCCAAGAATGCGACACGAAGAGTTTAAGTAAAATTCCCCCACCCTCCAACTACCCTTTACATAAAACATTTTTCGAAAATGTTTATTTTCTAAAAAAAATGGCTCTAACGATTTTGATTAAAATACCATATATGGAAGATAATTAGATGACAAATAAAATGTATATCCTGAATTTTCTGGAAACAGCGTAGGTATTCTTCATTGGAAAGGATTTTGTATAATCTTGTGTAACTTGTAAACGTTAAGTGATAGACAAAAATGTACCACACAAAAGTGTAGATCTCTTTAAAAAACACAATTTACTCAAAATTAGTTTGTTGTGGGATAAACCGTTTCTGAGATATCCATTATTAAAGGATCGAATTGTTCAATACTTATAATTCTTTAAGATCCCATCGATTTTCAGTTGTTTCTCGCGATTGCCTGGAAATATTATGGAATTTTAAGGCCAGCATATAGCGTCAAGTTTTTAAACATTTGACTATTGCTGTTCTCCTGTATTTATCACGAAATGTGTAATGTAGCTATTTTGTAAAGGTTTATTTGGATTAAAATATAGTAGATACAAAAATAAACTAAAAGAATAGTTTGTATACCCACTAATAAAAATAGAGGGTTGAGAAAACCATGTGAATGTATCACATCAGGATTTTTTTAGATTCAGATTTAAGTGCATTTGCAATTATATTTTTTTTTACTTAACCTTTATTGTTTTTTTAATGTATTTGTCTATTTGTGTACGAGGAACTTTAAACCTAGTTACGTTGAAGAGTCATCGAATAGAGGTTGCAGCTGAAATGTTTTCAAAATAAGACTAGATGCTGTGAAAAAAATAATGCAATGAAATATACAAGTAACTGACTGCAAACAAGCGGAGAAAACGAATACGCTATTCATTATTTTTAGAATGGGAATACAAATAGAATATAATTCAGGGTAGTGTCTGAAGTCTATTGAAATCTACGTAGACTTCTATTCCAAATACGAGGGTAATCCAGTAAGTAACGAGCGTTTGCACATGGTCTAATGGTTCCCTCGACATACTTTCTTAGTGTTGTGTGAGTGCTAGTCAAAACAAGTTGTATTGTGCACACTGTGCGTGTTCTAAATGAACTTATGATACCAAGAGACGTCGACTGTGAAGTGAGAGGTATTATTCCATTTTTAAGGCTCGGAAGTTGAAACCTGCAGAAATTTACCTTCAACTAAAGGAAGGTATGGTGATACTAATGAACGAATGAAATGTGAAAAATGGTGTGAAATGTTCAATAATGGGCGAAAAAATGTTGTGCCTCAATGCGGATGTCCGTCATTCATCACACATGATTTGAAGAATCAAGCGAACAACAAAATGGTGGAAGAGCGGTGAAATTGTGTCTGAATATCTGACTTAATGGCAGCCAACTACAATACGGGAATTCTAAAGTCCGTGGACAATTATGGCAAATGCTTGAATAACGTAAGTGATCATGTGGAGAAATAAAAAGCTTCAATAATGTAAATGACCTGTTTTTTTTAATAAAATAGCTTTTCTTTAACTTATTTAAGCACACATTCGTTACTTTCTGGATTACCCTCGTAGTTGCACTGTGGTGCAATGGTTTGCGATCTGGCTTAGAGAACTCCAGTCGAACTCTGCAGAACATTGGAGTTTGATTACAGTCCAATATTAACATTCTAATCTACTTTATTAAGTCTTAATTGGATTGAACGTATTTTTAATTATCTGCAACAGGACTAAAGGACAAATATATCTTTATTTTAAATTTATTGCATTAGTTTGAGAATTTCTAAAAGAACTTGAGTCCATTGACATGCGGCATCCCCTTAAAATACCAGGTGGCCCTATCGCGCCGTATTTCAAGTGTGTAGATAATCCCTCCGTGTGGTTAGAGTTGCAGAACTCAACGGGGCAATTCCAAGTAAACATAGGTCAGTGGCGAATCAGCGTGAGCGATCTTCGATTTTTTAAAAGTTCCATTTATACCCCGCCTTTAATTACAATTTCCTCTGGAACATATTATTGCCTATTGCCATTCGCTTGACTTTGGGCTTGGAGTAAACTTTAGGCCTTAAACATTAGGTTACACACACTCTTATTCATACTTCCAGACTCTGGGGAGGATAGGGAATAATCTTTTCCAGAGAAAAATTCCCACCTCCATCGAACCCGAGACCCCTCGCACAGTAGGCAGGTGCTTTACCGACTGAGCTACGGGGCCAGTCAAGCTTCGTTCTACTCCTTTTCGTTATCAGCAATGACGATAAGCGGATCGCGCTCATTGAGAGGCATTTCCCAGGCTTGCAGTAGTGTGTACTGTCCGTGATGATAGACGAAAATAGATCGAAAAAGTTCTTAGAATATTTTGCACTTTAATTACACAAGTTTTATTTTCAAAGGATCAAACTCATTTTTTAGACTGACAAATAATTAAAATATCTTTATTTGGCCTATCCACTCATATCTATTTTTAATTGTGATTAAGCTGTTCTTGTCTCACATTACGGACTATAAGCAACAAACAGAGCACGCAGCATTTCACTGTAATGTTTTCGCTTGCTATTATAAATTTGATTGTTACTATTATTATTATTATTATCATCATCATCATCATCATCATCTAACGATGTTGTTATACTAACTTCCCTCATTGAAAAGGTGTCCGAAATTTTGCCCCTGATGATTGATACGATCTTCCAGCCGTCTCCGTATATCCATTTGGACGTTTCTGAGAACCGCTGGTGTGATGGGGGGGGGTGGTGGCGACGGCGACGTCGATGGCAGTGGCTTTTTTAGGGCGCTAATGCGCCAGTTTCCCACTGACATGCTTTTACTTGTATTTGCCCGTTGAGTTCTGCAACTCTTTTAACGCATGAAGGATTATCTGCACACGTCGAATTCGGAGTGGTTGGACCACCTGGTATATTCAGAAAACCTGATGTGTTGGATTCTAATGATCCTTCTCTACCCACTATAGAGAATGTTTCAGAAATACTTTTACAAACTTCGGGTTTGGGTTCCTTACATCACAAGAAGGAAAAAAGTTTATATGAACATATGTCCCATAATCCTTTGTTTTCTCGTTAGGAGGTGTTCAACACAGTGGTACACTTATAACACAAAAAACTCATAAGAAATGCTCGAAATTTTCTCCTCTTGCTTCTGTGCATGTCCGTACTCGTCGAATCATGGAACGTCGCACCCTGTCAAAAACTCCCGGATGGTGTCGAATGGTTTCGCAGGCTTCCATGACACGTCGGTGAAACGTTTCTGCATCCGGGATGGCTGCTCCATAAACCAATGATTTAAGATGCCCCCAGAGGTAAAAATCCTCAGGATTGAGGTCGGGCCATGGAACTGGTCCTCTTCTGCCTATCCATCGGTCATGGTAGATTCATATTCACGAAATGCATACCCAGCCATGGTGGAACGAAACACGTGCAGTTAACTCCTACATGTACACAATTGAAACGTTGAAGACAGACCAATGACAAACGTAAACAAGTCTCCATGGCAACACTTCGCCATCTACCGTATGTAGTACAATGGGTCAACGCCTTCTATGAATGCATAGGGAAATGAAGTTTTGAGATTGGACCCCGAAGGCCATTGAACTCACACTTTCATTGTGACAGGAATCACGCGAAAACCAAGGATTATGGGACATATGTTCATATTAACTTTTTTCCTTCTTTTGGTGTGAGGAACCCATACCCGAAGTTTATAAACGTATATCTGAAACACCCGGTATTTTATTTTGTATAAATGCTACAGACTAATTTTACAAAATCTTTCTTCATGTTGATCTACATAAACCTTTGCAGCATTACCACTTCATTGTAGGTATAAAGGGAATAGGAAACCGAATTAATAGCGGTTGTTTAAAAGCTAGTCGGTATATGCTGACCTTGAAATTCATATTCTTTCCACGACATTGCTAGAAACAACTGAATAGCGACAAAACTTTAAGAAAATTACAAAGAGTTGAAAAATACAACCAATAATAACAAATATCTCGTAAATGGTGAATACCGCAGAATAAGTTTTCCGATATCAATTTTTGTGTTTTAAAAATGCCTTAGATTTTTTGTAGTGCGTTTTTTCCACATTTTTATGGTTTAAGCGTTATACAAAATTATACAAAATTCGTTACGAATGAAGAGGACTTCACAGTCTATTCCCAATAAGTTCAAGATATATTTTATTTATCATATAAATATCTTAAGCGAATGGTACTTTAATAAAAATGTCCATGTAAAGAGTGGTTTGGCGTGGGAAATTTTCTTTAAAATATTCGTGTCGCATCTTTCTGTAGATACTAAATCAAAGTTTGGTACTTATCCGGATTTTCGTTTTTGAGTTATATTGCTCACACACGGACACACAGATATTGTTTCTAAACATTTTTGTGGATATGGGGCTTCAAAGCATATATTTCCAGGAAATTTCGACATGGAACTTTGGGTGGTATACAATATATTCCGTACTTGCTGTACGTAATAGAGAAAGTAAAAAAGTACAAAAGCTGACATTAAAAGTAAATAAAAGTGGGATATCTTACAGTTACAAAACACTCTATTACACATCGAACGGTAAAACTTCGCTCACATAGCTAGGATTACAAATTTTACTCTGAAGTTCACAATAAAATGAAATTTCGTTATGTTGGTATAATCAGAGAAAAAAACTGAAGGTGACACATGAATAATGTTATATCCTAAGCGACTATTTATGGTTGTAATCTGAAATCAACTTAGGAGTAGTTTATGTGGAAAGTATATTAAAAAGTACAATTTCCCCCCCACCTAAAATGTCGCACAACAAAATGTTGCGAAACCATCCATCTAAAGTTATATGTATATTTAGGTTTCGTTACATTGTCTAGTTTCTGCGTCATTTCTTCCATAAGTCGTAATTGCAGCCGAATATTTATTATTCACAACTTTTAATCATGTACTAAATAGTTCCGTCAATTATCTAAACCCTTCTTCAGATAAATTTTAAACAATATTGCATATAAACAGTACTCTTGACAACCTGGAATACCAAATATACTAATGCAAAATTCTAGTATTTTATTTTATTTATCATTTTTACTTTCTCTACTACGTATAGTAAGTAGGGGAAGTATTGTATTCCACCCAAAAATTCGATACCGAGATTTCACCGGAAAAACATATTTTGAGACCCCCTGAATCCAAAAAAGCATTTTTAAAACATGTCCGTGTGTGTGCCTGTGTGTCTGTGAACAGCATAACTCAGAAACGAACAGTCGGATAATTACTAAACCTGGTATTTAGGTTCAGTATCTTCCAGAGATGCGACACAAAGGTTTTCAAGAAAGTCTCCCCACCCCAGAGTACCCTTTACATGGAACATTTTTCGAAAATTTTAATTTTCTCAAAAATGGCTCTAACGATTTTGATTAAAATATCATATGTTTAAGATATTTTCATGACAAATGAAATGTTTACCTCGAATTTTCTGGGAATGTCTCCAAAAGTATTCATTGTGAACGACTTTTGCATAACCAGTAAACCATAAGGGATAGACAAACTTTTGCTACACAAAAAATGTAGATCGCGTTAAAATACATAATTTATGTCATATACATTTTTTTTTTGTAAAGTGAACTATTTTCGAGATATTGCTTGTTATTTCCTTAAATTTTCCAATACTTGTAGTTTTTCTCAAATTCGTTATTCATTTTTACTTTCTCTACTACGTATAGTAAGTAGGGGAAGTATTGCATTCCACCCAAAAATTCGATACCGAGATTTCACCGGAAATATATGTTTTGAGACCCACTGAATCCAAAAGAAGCATTTTTGGAAACATGTCCGTGTGTGTGTCTGTGTGTGTGTCTGTGTGTGTGTGTGTGTGTGTGTGTCTGTGAACAGCATAACTCAGAAACGAACAGTCGGATAAACACCAAACTTGGTATTTAGGTTCAGTATCTTCCAGAGATGCGACACGAAGGTTTTCAAGAAAATCCCCCCACCCCAGACTACCCTTTACATGGAAGATTTTTCTAAAATTTTAATTTTCTCAAAAATGGCTCTAACGATTTTGATGAAAATATCATATGTTTAAGATAATGTCATGGGAAATAAAATGTATATCTCGAATTTTCTGGGAATGTCTCCAAAAGTATTCTTCATTGTGAACGACTTTTGCATAATTGGTAAACCATAAGAGATAGACAAAATTTTACTACACAAAAAATGTAGATCGCGTTAAAATACACAACTTATGTCATATACATTTCTTTTGTTGAGTGAACCGTTTTCGAGATATTGCTTGTTATTTCCTTAAATTTTCCAATACACATAGCAACCAGCGTTAAAATATTTGACTATCGCTTAAAAGCTACCATATTTTCCTTGCATCTACAAGAAAATTACCAATAAGATTGACATCTCGATATCTCGATTAACATGAAGCATATGGAGAATAGGCGTTTGTAAAATTAGGTTGTACAAGAGTAGAGAAAGTTATGTGAGTGTAACACATCAGATTTTTTTATGTCCTGGGCATGCAAAGAGAATGGAATACGCCACAGAGCAAACAGCGCTTAAAAGATTTGACTATCGCTTATAACCTACCATATTCCCCTTGCATCTACAAGAAAATTAACAATAAGATTGACATCTCAATATCTCGATTAGCATGAAGCAGATGGAGAATAAGCGTTTGTAAAAATAGTTTGTACAAGAGTAGAGAAAGCCATGTGAGTGTAACACATCAGATTTTTTGCCATAGTTTCTAATCAGATTGATTCAATGAGATATTACTATTAGTGCCGTTATAAATACAAACATAAAAAAACCTATAGAAAGTGCACAACGAGAAAAATACTTTGATTATAAAGAGCTATTTATGAATAAAGTATCTGTTGTACGAGGAGAAAGGCATATACATGCTATCTCGAGAGCGTGTTTCAAATTGTTTTGAAAGGCTATTTCTTCATCTGCAGTAGCAAACAAAGAATCCACAGAATGATTGCTGAAATATTTCTAAGACATTTTAATATATTGAAATTACAAATTTTATTTAGTGGAATAGAAAAGATCATTAATATGTATATCAAAATGAAAAACAGATGCAAAAAGGATAAGGTGCATAAACCAGATGAAGGGGAAGGATTTGGAATATGGATGTTGAAAGGACAACGGAAAGATTTTATGCAAGGCTAATGCCTATTTCCTGGAGATATATTTGGATGTGATACTAAAGAATGGAGAAATGGATATCTAAAGATAAATGATCTAAAATAGATAAATTCTAATGAAATAAAAACTTATCAAATAGTGCATAAAATTAGGACAAGTCTTGTACAAGGTGAAAAACTAAATGGAAATAATTCTTACATTATTGTTCCGTCCCTCTTTTAACAGTCCGTTTCCATTTGCTTTTTACTTTCTTTAAATATTGGCCCATGTTCTTACAATTTTTGTGTAAACCGTTATTAATATCACTATTCCTACTCATTATACCGTACACTTTCTTTTCTCCAAATTTCTGTTTCTCTGCCTACGAAAATAATGTTTTATACTTTCTCTTTCAGTGGTCATTCGCCTTGGGGATAGCCATTTCGTTGCCCTTTTCGTCTCCATACTCCTGCTCTTAAACGTGCTCCTGCTCTTTCTTCCTTATTGGTGTTGTCACATTTCCAATAATTTTCCATTGTCACATAAAATACAACTGATCCCTTCTGGTTATCTGACTAAATAATGTTTATATCTCAATATCTTGGAACATTCTGGTATTCTTCCAAAAACCTTTTGTTTGTTGATGTTTTTCTCCAAACATCCATAGCATTATTTTCTAAATTATTTCTTTGTTCGCTTATCCAGCCCGTGATTTGTAGAATAATTTATTCGTATTTTAAACCTTGTTTCAACCAATTTTCTTCATCAAAATTCAGGATCCTGTACCAGTATTTAAACGCTCTATCCACAACAAATCCTTTTCTATCTATTTAAATGTTGAGCTTGAAATAGTCATCAGACTGGAGCATGTTATTCTATCCCTTACTGTTTTTCTTTGTTCAGCTGAAACCCATTCCTTCCGTGTATAACTGTGTTGGTATAACATTCTCTTCTATGTGTCTCTTTGTTATATTTTTTATACTATTGCACTTTTTGTATATTGCTATTTTTCCACTATTTTTAAACATTTATTTCATTTATAAAGTCTTCATTTGCATCATTGAAGCTCACAGTAAGCTCCACTTGAGTAGGACAAGGCGGAATCAAGCCGAGACCATAGCCTCTAAATCATAGCCGAGATTTGAATCACGAATCTTCCGGTTTAAGTCGGCTTACTCTATCCAACGAGTTACCATGGCAACATACCGGTGAGACATACGCATTTTCCCGGTAAACCACAAGAAGATCTAAAATTCATTTTGAGATGACATACCCCAAAAAGCGACTTACAATGTCGTAAATATTTTAAGTTCTGGGCTTCATATTTTAACTGTTAGGTCAATCAACGTTAATTGTTCCTTCACACAAGTATATGTAGGTCAAGCTTGGAAAATTAAAAAAATAGGTTTCTTTGCAATTGTATTTCTTGATTTTCCTAAATAATTCCGTTTTCATGTTACTATTTTATTACATACATTCGTATCCTTGGAGGAATAATCGTTTTGGAAGCCTCACGCTACTTCACAATACACAATTTTTGGGTGGAGTAAACTAAAGAAAGCAAAATTGACATGAACAACAAAATTATTCCAGGTATTTGTTTTAGCAGACTCGCGTTCAAAATCCCGGGCAAAGTTTACAGTTAGTCAAACATTTATAATACGTGGACGCAAGGGATGTATATCCTATTGTCAGTAACAAAGAAATAGTAAGTGACTACCATATTTCGCTCGATCCATTGGTCAGATCCGTTCTTCTGCTTATTGTGTACTTTCAGTATGATCCAGATATCTCAGTAGAAACAAAAGTTCACCTTTCACCAGGAACTTTGTGAAACAAGACATAACTTTCGATAAAAACAATAACGTCTTTAGAAGTCTAGTACAAGAAGCTAACTTTCACTCTCTCTGAGATTGAAATCCTACAGCTAGGCATCTGAAGTAACGGGAGGGTTTTACTTGGCTGATCTGGGCTCAGTAGGGGATCTTATTAAATCACAGCAAACTCCATCCTCGAGTTGGCTTCTGTTGCAGCGGAAACATTCCATAACTGAGCCTGGCGCGGTTCCTTGCGGTACGACTCGACCTTACGTCACGTAATGGACTGTGCAGCATAATGTAGCGTAAGCTCATCAATTACATCCCGCTCACTCGCTTGTGAATTCGATTCCAAGATGAATCTCCAGTTCTCCTTCTGTGTTTTAAACGGATCACATACATTACACACACTCCACTGCCCCACTAGGTTATGTTTATCATTATAGCTCTCATCCATGTTCTTCTACAAGTATATTCCAACCTCTTAACTTACCACAGCTAAGCAAAGGAAAGTTTAAAGCCAGAGAATACGGAACGTTTGTTTGAATCTCTCTCCACTGAGCAAAGGAATGCTTGATTAAAAAAGTATATTGCGTTACCTTCACGGACTTTCTCTATCCACTAGCATTTATCTTCGTATAACTTCTACAAACTATTCTTAGTCAAGTTTATTACTTTCTCTACTACGTATAGTAAGTAGGGGAAGTATTGCATTCCACTCAAAAAGTCGATACCGAGATTTCACCGGAAATATATGTTTTGAGGTACACTGAATCCAAAAAAAGTATTTTTGTAAACATGTCCGTGTGTGTCGGATAAACACCAAACTTGGTATTTAGGTTCAGTATCTTCCAGAGATGCAACACGTAGGTTTTCAAGAAAATCCCTCCACCCCAGATTAACCTTTACATGGAACATTTTTCGAAAACCTTAATTTTCTCAAAAATGGCTCTAACGATTTTGAATAAAATATCATAAGTTTAAGACATTTTTATGGCAAATGAATTGTATATCTCGAATTTTCTGGGAATGTCTCCAAAAGTATTCTTCATGGTGAACGACTTTTGCATAACTGGTAAACCATAAGAGATAGACAAAATTTTACCACACAAAAAATATAGATCGCATTAAAATACACAATTTATGTGATATACATGTTTTTGTTGACGGAACCATTTTCGAGATACTGCATGTTATTCCCTTAAATTTTCCAATGCGTATACTTTTTCTCAAATGGGAATGCGTTATCCATTTTTTATCTTGGATATGCAAAGAGTATTAATCTGTGGCAAACAGAATGATGCTGCACATAGGAACCAGCTATTAAGAAATATCTCTATGCTTAAGGGCTACTGTATTTCTATATTGCCCTTGCAAATACGAAACAAGGGGAACATAGTAGGCCTTAAGCGATAGTCAAATATTTTAGAACTGGTCGCAATGTGTAAAATGTAATTCTCTTTGCATGTCAAGAACATAAAACATATTCTGTGGGCGTAAGAGAAATGAGAACGTAATAACAGTCAAAATGATATTTGTAACACAAGCAAGGATACCGAAAACCAAAACACAGAGCAAGATATGATTATAAACGAGCGGAAGTGCACTCGGATAAGGCTAAATTTGAGGGACAAGTGAGGCAGCACGTGTTTCCAGCAAAGCAGTAAACTAGAAGCAATAAATTCTGATGTGATACATGCACATTACTTTCCCTACCCTCTATCGTTTATTAGTGGGTATACAAAGTATTTTCACTTAGTATTAGTACTTTCTTTAATACGTATAGTAAGTAGGAAAATTGAATTATGTTTTTAAATCTCATTAAATACTTTATATTTTTGTTCTATTCATATTGCTTGAAAATTGTTCAGCTGCTGGATGGTAAGAAAAACAATATCTATGTTCATCAGCAATAATAGATTTATTTTTGGCTGTATCTACCGTGTTCAGATGAGTTAGAATTTTACAACTGTCGGTTAAGATGATACACCTTTAATGAAACATGTATTTTTAATTTTTAGCAAATAACATTAAATTGAGTATTTTAGTTGTTTAATTTACTTACTACTCAGATGGGAATTTTGGTATAACCTTAACCTTATTTAAGGCGGATTTGTATGTAAAATGTTTTAGCTTTGCAGAAATAGTTATTCATCACAAAAAATTACAAAATACTGTGGCACATAATATTGTTTTAGAAACAGACTTATGGTTCTGTTTTCAAGCATGTTTACAAATGAGCACGAAACTCAACATATATTCAGGATGACAAAAATGTTCATAATGGTCAAGAAATCTGAATAATCTCCATATTTATTCTTTTTGAAAGATGGGATTTTCACTTAAAACATCATGCACCACTTTTTCGTAGATACTTTTAATTTTTCTCTGCGCCCTTACAACCTCGATATCATTTATAATTGTTTGAGTGTATTATTTTATGTTCTACAAGATTTATTAAAATCTTGTTCCATGCATATATTAGGGATATATTGAAGTAGTTTGTATTCAAGGAGTTGTATTATATTTCAACTTTTGGGGAGCCGAACTTGTAGTAGTGGCAACCGCACGTACAGTAAACACTTTCAGGTAACCTTCACCCAAAATTTAAAAAAAAATATTAACTTTGTATTTGACTGTTTCTTTAAGTATTAAATGTTTGTTTGCCTCGGCTGCGTCAATATTTGTTAGAGACACGTTTCTCTTAGCAGGGTTGTGGTGCAACAAGAATGTAAGCTTACACAGACTATTATTTTGCTTCACTCCTTTTATCAATACTAGATACGATTTAAATAACACTTCACTGATATAGAGAGCTGTGAGATTCTTTTGTTAATTACTTGCACTTTTTAACACGTAAACTATTTTTCGTCTCGCACGAATACATATTATATTTCTTGAGGACACTTTTTGCGTCTGGTTAGTAACGCTGTCTGCAGGCAACTGAACTTTAAATTTGTAATATTTTCTCCTTTTCAGTTTCTGATTGGCTAATCATACTCCAATAGAATACCTTCATTTAACTAAAGCTTTTTCTGTTGTTAATTGGCTATTTAATAAACTGTCACTAAAATTACATTATTGCTTCCAAGAATCAGAAGTATTATTGTTAAACTCTCAAACTCATTATTGCCTCAAGGTTACCTCATTGTTAGCAACGTTTAACCTATTATTATCACAGCTCCTACATTATTAAATTACGTAATATATTCACATAACATTATTGAACATGTATACAATAATATAAGCATATGCAATGACTTGTATACATTTTACAAATTATTACATACACACATTGCTTTAAGGAGGGCTGTTATTGAATTTACATATTATATAATTTGACTGAAATCATTTAAGTGTTAAAAATACTACCTCAATATAATAAACAGAAACCTATTAAAGCATTATTGTTCCAAAAGGTTAAGTTTTTAAGTTTCTCGAATGCTAATTTGATCATAAAAATGTCTGTCATATACGTGAGTTCATTATCAACTATCATTATCATTGAAACACCATCATAGGTAGGAACGTGTGTACTTCACGTGAGCCAGTAAATAACAAGAAAATAACGTTGTGTTGCAGAATCCGGGCGCCATGGGTGAACGATGAGGTGCGGCGATCAGCTTCGCTGGTGCTGGAGTTCGCTCCTCTTACCGGCTGGTGAGTGAACTAATTATTCTATTATGTGCCTGATTTTGGAAAGTTACAGAAGTATCTTTATTAGACTCAAATATACTTTTATGTACAAAAATTAGTTAACATTCAGTTTTCTGAAATAATTTTACTAACAATTTAAATAAAGCAACACTTGCTGTGCAACGTTTTGTATTTCTACTTCATAAACAAAACAATGCACTTTGGTGCACCTCCTAATTGCATACCTTTCAATAGTTCATCAACGCCGTTTAAGTGGATGTGTGTATAACACAGCCTTTGCTGCTGCATTGGTTTTATATAAACTTTGCTTTATTCATTTCCATAGAAACTTTCTGGGCTTTGCTTGATTTTAACGGAAGTTTCACTTGTGTTTCCTCTTCCCCACAAGATGAACTGCTAACTATTTTCACAATGTTAACACATTTTGCCATGCATATGGCTGCCAAATTATGATTGTGATCAACACGAAAATTATGTATTGTCCTACCAACCTACAAAATAATTGGTATTTTATTTTTATTAAATACAAGTTCACGCGGTTGAACTTATACCGTCCAAATTTTGCACAAGTAAAGTTTGATAAAAGCTGAAAATAATGTCTAGTTTAGAATTTCATGTACTACCATGTTCGTATGATTTAGACGCTTTTAATTATGTGTTATGCGGGTTACCTACAAAACTGATAACTGGCAAAAGAAATACCAAATTGAAATACAATATCTGAAAGGATGCAATATAATACTTTGCTTTGTTTACTGTAAGTAATAACAAGTCTCTATGGTGATCAAACATTGCCAAACTAGGATTATTATTGTTATTATTATCATTCTAACTTGAAGAATCCCTATTTTACAGAGTATATTAGGGTTATAGATACACAAAATCAACAAATTAGATTAGAAGTGAAATTAAGATATTATAAACCTGTATAGATGAAGCGAACAAATTCGACAAATTCAATTAAACAGCATTTCTTATCTAGCAGGATGGCTAAGGTGGTAACGCATTCAGGAGGTTCCAGGATCAAAAACCGTGGGCCGACCAATCTCATTGTTTTTTTACTTTCTCTACTACGTATAGTAAGTAGGGGAAGTATTGTATTCCACCCAAAAATTCGATACCGAGATTTCACCGGAAATACATGATTTGAGACCCCCTGAATCCAACAAAAAGCATTTTTGGAAACGCGTGCGTGTGCGTGCTCGTGCTCGTGCTCGTGCGCGTGCGCGTGTGAACAGCATAGCTCAGAAACGAACAATCGGATAAACACCACACTTGGTATTTAGGTTCAGTATCTTTTAATTTTCTCAAAAATGGCTCTAGCAATTTTGAGTAAAATATCATATTTTTAAGGTATTATTATGACAAATAAAATGTATATCTTGAATTTTCTGGGAATGTCTCCAAAAGTATTCTTCATTGGAACCACTTTTGCATAACTGGTAAACGATAAGAGATAGAGAAAATTTTACTACACAAAAAATGCAGATTGCGTTAAAATACAAATGTATGTCATATATATTTTTTTATTGAGTGAACCATTTTCGAGATATTGCTTGTTTTTCCCTTAAATTTTTCAATACTCATTTTCTCAAATGGGAATTCGTTATTCATTTTTTTTGTCTTGGATATGCAAAGAGTATTAATCTGTAGCAAAGAGAATAGTGCTGCACTTAGCAACTAGCTTTAAGAGATATATATCTATGCTTAAAGGCTACTGTATTTCTATATTGCCCTTGCAAATACAAAACAACGGAACATAGTAGGCCTTAAGCGATAGTCAAATATTTTTAGAACTGGTCGCTATGTGTAAAATGTAATTCTCTTTGCATGTCAAAAGATCGTTTGTGCAAATGTTTATCTCGATTAATATGAAATAGCTGGAGAATAAGAGTTTGTAAAAATAGTTTGTACAAGAGTAGAGAAAGTCATGTGAGTGTAACACATCAGATTTTTTTTCGTTGTTTCCTTCAGTCGTCAAGGTAAATACGGGATTGGATATTTAATACCACGGCCAAAGTTTCGCGTTAAGTCTGAAACAATAGTAACATGAAAATAGATGTAATTACCGAACGCTCTGCCATCTATCCATCGATAATGAAAGTGGGTAGACAGGATGGTTCCCTAATGCCATCTGCCCGTTACGTGTAGAAGCAGAGGTACAGTTGCCTGGCACTAAGGCCTCTGTGAACACGTGACAAAGCAAGATAGTATGATACAGTAATGAGACCTTGAAACCTAACTCTCCGGCAAACACCCAGTCGCGAGATATCTCTTAACAGATCCGTCGCAATATGGCCACATATTTAAAGCGACATAAAATAATAGGAAAACAAAACATTTCTTATGAAATAACGTAAATAATGCAGCATTCTAAATTAGGTTACCGTCTGAAATATGAAGTCTTAAATTAAAGTCCCTATCTATCAAAGAGTAGACAATCAGAAATCAAATGTTCTACTGTTTGGCTATCTTTACATATACACAAGGAATTGTATGCACCCTTGATCTTTAATCTTTCAAAATAAGCACCAGATTTTCTATATCCAGTCAGAAAATGAGTTATGATGAAGTCTGTTGCAAACAATTTACAGTTTAGACGGTTTTGAAAATTAGGAAGAGCATTGCTTTCTGTGGGGTCACGGAATCATTAACCTTGAATAACTTTGTGTGTTCCATTTGAAAGTAGTGCCTTAAAAAATCTTCCATTTGTCGTATGAAATAAAGCAGAGTAAATAACTATATTCTGCATTTGTCATAGCTGTTAACTTTGCTAGTTCATCCGCTCTTTCATTTGTTGGTATTTCTATATGGTCATGTACCGACAAAAAATCATAGGAATAATAAAAGCAACCTAGTAATAATAAATCGAAATTTCGATTCGGCGATCATGCTGGGATGTTCGAAAATTAAAGTTTCTCTGTAAGTTTATTTTATGAAGAATCATATGTGTATTTCAATACACAATGTCTCTCTTTCTATATATATACCGCGTGAGTCTTCTCATCCTGCGGATTGGTAACTAGGCAACACTGTATTTTATAGACGATGCGAAATGCAGGTGCTGACACCGCATTCACCAGCCCGCTGATTACGGCTACGATGGTAGTCGTGGTTAACATGCAGAAAAGTCATGGTGAAGGACGCAAATTCAAATCAAGCCTGCAAGTAAATGAGTGGTTTTTCTTTCTTTCATTTCTGCTCATGTTCTAGCAAATCATTATTTCTTTCCGAATGGACCAGACAGTACATTTGCATATTCCATCAAGTAAAATTTTGTGTTTTAACGAAATTCACATAATCAAACTAATTAAGTGAAACAAAACTTGCATGGCAAACTTATCAGTTCTTTTTAAGTTACCTAAACATAAAACGTACCTTCAAGTGGCAGTATTTGAACCTGGCACCTTCTCCACTGAAGGCCAGCGCGCACAATGTTGCGCTACGAATGCAAATGGTTCAACGCAGAGCGGTGGAAAGCACTCATTTCGGCCGAAATTGATACGACACGATGTAGTGGACAGTGTTTATGGCATATCCTGTACAACGGCGGGACAGCATAACTTCTCCATCCGCAGGCTGAAAAGACTCACCGGATGTTTCGCAAATACTTTTACAAAATTCGGGTATGGGTTCCTCACACCAAAAGATGGAAAAAGTTCATATGAACATATGTCCCATAATCCTTGGTTTTCACGTTATTCCTGTCAGAATGAAAATCTGAATTCAACGGCCTTCGGGGCCCAAACTCAAAACTTCATTTCTCTATGCATTCATAGAAGGCGTTGGCCCATTGTACTATATACGGTAGATGGCGAAGTGTTGCCATGGAGACGTTTGTCATTTGTCATTAGTCTGTCTTCAACGTTTCAATTGTGTACACGTAGTGAGTTAACTGCACGTGTTTCGTTCCACCATGGCTGGATATTCATTTCGTGAACAGGCAGACATGATTTTTATATATGGTCGCGCGAATGGTAATGGACGCGATGCTGCACGGCTCTATCAGATGGTGTTTTCAGACCGAAGACAACCGAGTCATCCAACATTTGTCGCTGTTTATCGTCGCCTTGCTGATAAATGTGATAAATGCCTGGCTCCCGTGCATTTTAGTCGCAATGTTCGAGATGCACTGACTGGTATCTACCATGACCGATGGATAGGCAGAGGAGGATCAGTTCCATGGCCTGCACGTTCTCCCGACCTCAATCCTGTGGATTTTTACCTCTGGGGGCATCGTAAATCATTGGTTTATGGAGCAGCCATCCCGGATGCAGAAACGCTTCTTCGACGTGTCATGGAAAGCCTGCAAAACCATTCGACACCATCCCGGAGTTTTTGACAGGGTGCGACATTCCATGATTTGAAGAGTACAGGCATATATAGAAGCAAGAGGAGGACATTTCGAGCATTTATTATGAGTTTTGTGTGTTATAAGTGTACCACTGTGTTGAACACCTCCCAACGAGATAACAAAGGATTATGGGACATATGTTCATATGAACGTTTTTCCTTCTTCTGGAGTAAGGAACCCATACCCGAAGTTTATAAAAGTATTTCTGAAACATCCTGTATATGCTATTCATTAGGAATGAACGAAGGCAAATCCATATACCTATATGTCCGAAAGCGGTTTTCTAACGGGGTAAAAAATCAGAAACTCTAAATACCGCCATTATCATCCCTAATTTTTTCTGAAAATTCCTGCCTAACAAAATTTTGTAACACTTTCTAACAGGTTTAGTTACTTAAGAAGTTGTAACATATTTTCGGTAATATTTTTAGTGTATAAAAACCGGTCACCACCAGCTACATCCCAGAAGAAATGACTGCTTTATTACCGATTTTGAAGTCTCAAAGCACAGGGAGGAGGGGAAAGTGTGACGTACATGGAATGAGAGAGAGAGAGGGAGAATGAAAGCAGAGATAGGAGAAAAATAAAGAGATGAGGGGAAATGGGAGAGTAGAGAGACGGAGATGTAGGTGGGGAGAGAGAGAGAAAAAAAAATATCCGATTTTAACGCAATAACGCAAGTAGAGCTGCGGGTTTTGCTTGCCATTCATACTCTTCAGTGTCGTGTAAATATATTTATTTAGTTAAACAATCATAAAAGCATAGTATTTATTATGACACTAATAATTTTTACTCCTCTGTAATTTGTCTCAGAATAATAGTATTAGGATTTTAAGGAGTGTCATGACAACACAGGAATTCTAGTCTGGGAGGTTCAGTAACAATTTATTGCTAAAACTGTTCTGGATAAGCTTTAAGAAATATTCGCAAACGTTATAACACCTCTCAAGCTAAGTGGAAGTTTTATCTACTGCTGAGGTAATAAGCACTAGCACTTCTATTTGTTTGAACATTTAAAAAATAAACTGTGTTCTTTTTTTTAAACAAATGGTCTAACATATCATGTAATAATAAATCTCAAATGTTCCATGAGTAAGGTTCGGAAGTTGGGACCTGGTGTACCTAAGCAACCAATATTCACTCCTATCAACACAGAGGTATTGTTACTCAGTACACGTTGTGTTAGTTTTGTTTACCTTAGTCCCAGTTTATGTAGGGCACGTCGGATGCCAAGTTCCGAGCCTGCATGGTCATCTATTAGGAGAGTTTGTCCTAAAAGGGCTGGAGAACTACACACCGTGAAATAATTTTCTACGTCGGCAAATGACTATTGCATCTTTTGGATGACCATTTATTGCGATCAACATCCCACATAGTCAAGAAACATTGTGGAATCATGTTTGAAGTAGATAGTTTCTTTACGTTATTTGCACCACGCTTTGGGCGTCATTTTGAAGTAGGTTGTATTGAAGCAGTTGTATTGTTATTTGACCCAAGTTTAAAAATATTAACTTTGTAATTTGACTTTTCTTTAAATATTATATATTTGTTTGTCTCGGCTGCGTCAGTATTATTGTTAGAGACATGTTTCTCTTTGCAGGGTTGTGGTGCGACTGAAGAATGTAGGCTTACACAGATTATAATTTTACTTCACTCCTTTTATTAATACTTGATACGATTTAAATAGAGAGCTGTGAGATTCTATTATGAATTACTTGCACTTTTTAAGACGTAAACTATTTTTCGTCTCACACGAATACGTATTAAATCTCTCGAGGATGTGTCTCACGTCCGGATAGGAACACTGTTTGCAGGCAACTGAATTGATTTCAACCGCCTAAGCATGTAAATTTCTGTATTTCAAGTCTCTGATTGGTTATTCCTAATCCAATAGAATATCTTCATTTAACTAAAGCTTTTTCTGGTTGTTGATTGGCCATTTTTATAAACTGTCGCTAAAATTACATTATTGTTTCCAAGAATCACAAGTAACATTTAAACTTTCTAATTCATTATTGCCTCAAAATTACCTCATTGTTACCTCATTGTTAGCAAATTTTAACCTATTATTCTCACAGCTCCTACATTAATAAATTACGTAATACATTCAGAAAACATTATTGAACATGTATACAATAGTATAAGCATATACAATGACTGTTACATACTTTTTAGAAATTATTACATACACATATTTCTTCAAGGCGGGCTATTATTGAATTTATATATTATATAATTTGACCGAAATCATTTAAGTGTTAAAAAACACTGCCTCATGTTTTATGTGCAGTATGCCTAAAAACATCTAACCTTAAGTTTGACATGCCTGTAGTAAACTTTGATTTTGTTTATTGTTTGTGTTGGTAATCATAATTGTTGTAATGCTGTCCCCTGCACTGCGTTTTAAAAATTGTGAAGCTATCAATATAAAAAGTTTGAAGTGACATATAAAAAAGTCACGTCCTGCCCAGAAAGTAATTATAAGAAATTTACAAGCAAAAAAGGCCAGTAATTTCATGAAGTTAGAGAGAGAAAACGATTGGCAAACATTTCAATTAATTTTAAAACTTGATCCAGTGGTAGGCATATATTTGTTCGTTTTCAATTTCAGAACGACTCTTGTGTTGATATAGCGCTCCTAAATTACTAGAGGGGCCCTCTCAGACTCCAGGGAGAGAGCAAACAAGCAATAATAATTATTATTATCGAAGTACTCACTGCTCACATCATCTTGACGCTGCGAGATTTATCGTACCCACCCTACTTTAAATGCGAATGCAGTGGAATTAAGACTCGCTGTTAATTTGAACGGTTCACTGAAACCCGAAGCATCTAACCTTTCCCCCGCGAATGCAGAGAAAAAGTCTCTGCAGCAAGAACAGAGATCGAAACGGAGCAAAAAAACAGAAATGCAGCAAGCACTTGAAATCATTTCCATTTCTGCTGTTAATTATCTCTAGCCAATGAGATCACTCGACCATTTCATAATGTATTTGCTTTGGCATAGACCGTACATTTTGAAATGCACAAAAGTTTAATCTTCATAAACGGTGTACTTCGAGTTTTAATTACCTCCTTTAGAATTTACTTCCCTTGTGAACTGGGAGTGTTTGATGTTTCTTGCGTAGTGCTCGCGTTAACTTTTTGTTACTGGAACGTTCTCATTGAACCCTGAGCTAACCGGCTCGAAGAGCGCATAATTTAGTCTTGTCATTGGAATAACAAAGAACGCTTGATAGACTAACGGCTTGTATTATTGTGATAAGAGTTTTACAAATTTGATTGTCTACTGCACTTTGACCCTGGTCACTCATTCAGTAGACAATCACTACAGTTTATTTACATTTTACAATTTTTGTCAATAAATTATCTTGCTCTTTTTTCAGTTTTTTTTCATGTCCCATTTCCACTTGTTTTTCACTTTTCATTTATTGATTACTTAACCATCACACATTCACCGTAATTTTCCATTAAAAGTAAGATGCACTACCTCTTACTTTTCTCTTTCCACTGTCCAAAGCCATTTATTTTTTACTTTACACAAAAACTGTCCAATGCTTCTGGCGTCCTTGCACATCATTTCGATCATAAGTGTATTTCTATCCCCCTTCAACCACTTCTTATTAAAAAATTCTTTTCTCCAATTTTCTGTTCCTTGGCACTTAAATACTATGTGTTCAATGTCTTCATTACCACCACCTATCGAACATTGGTTCTGAGGAATACCCTGTCTTAACCCTCTTAGCCTCCATGCTCCGGTTCTTACCCATGCAATAGATTCTCTCTCCTCTTTATTTGCTATGTCTATATATTTTTCCCTACCCCATGTATTTTTCCTTGGCCTATAACAAACTAATGAGCTCTTTTTGACAATCTCACTGAACATGATTTGTATTTCTATATCTTCCAGTCTTTTCCTTGCCTTTTTCCAAAATTTTTTCACGTTATTTTCTCTCCTTCTCCATATATCTCCTAACCCATTTTTCTCCAAAATGTTCCGTAATTTACTTACCCATCCATCATTCATTAAGCTATTCTCTTGGTATTCAATACATTGTCTTAACACATTACTTTTTCCTAGATTTAAAGTTCTGAACCAAAATTTCAAAGCTCTTTCCATTATCTTCCCCTTAGTTGCCATTCTACCCATCTCTCATTGTGCTACCTGTCTTACAATTGACTTCGGTAACCCTAGTATTTCTCTACAAAACATCCTGTGCACCACATCTATACTTTCCCATCCTCTATCTAATCCCCTATTTCTATACCATACATCATTTTTGCCTCCACAACCATCTCATAAACTTACTTGTATTACGATATCCGGTTAAAATCGGAGTAACCTGCAGTTATTACTATCTGCTGGTTAAACGGAGTACCTCGTTTAACGAACGCAAGGTAACTGTAGGGTACTTAACCTGGAGTTTGTTAACAATTTGACATGGTTTGCAACACTTAAGTGCCCGATTTCACGTCACCTAAGTGGAAACTTGTAATATTAGATCTTTAAAGCAAGTTTTCTGCTGTAATTTTCTTGAGCTCGTCATCTGATTTCTGTATATAATAAAATCTAAAGTTTCTATTAAATTAGTTTGAGGAATTTCGTGATTAATATGGATCGTTTTTGATCAGTGGATGCATTCAGGAACTTAATAAAGCATACTTGTATTTGATATTACGATTTGTGTAGGTTAGGTAGCGACACATTTCTAAGGGTTATGTCGTTCGTAGGTCAGAATCGGTCAAAAAAAATTTATTGTCTCATTTGATAGTACTATGCTACTAGAATAACCACAAAAAAGTTTATGCCAAAATTCCAACTTCAAATGCCCTTGAAAAATTAAATTGCCTATGGTTACGCCCCTTTTCTGTAGAGTGTTCAACGCCAATATTTTCTGTTTCTTACATGCATAAAACCAAACAGAAAAGTCTTGATTTTTCTTACAGGAATTTCTGCTGAATCACCGTAGTATATAGAAAGCTCTGCCAGCCAGCTGTGTGCATACAGTTTGTTTTGTATTTTTAATTCAAAATAGTGGAGTAAACGTTAAATTGAGTTTGTGGTTGAGGGGTGTACTATTAGAAGATGGCAAACCATTGGGAGGACTTCATCGCCTAACTAAAAATGAAATAAATAATTTACAAGTTTATTATGGCAAAGCCATAAGCGATAATAATGGCAATGTTGAAAATATGCAAAAGGCTGTGTAGACTATATACTTCCACAAATTGTCCACAGATCAACATCCACAACATGTTCTTTGTCCTGACAGTGCATCGTCATGGTGTGGATTCAGGAGGGTTAAGTATACTCATGAAGAATACAAACATGTGCATAGTCTACCTGAGCCTGTATTACTTGCAATAAAGCCAGTATTTAGAGCATTGGGTCATCCTACATCGCTGAAAAAGCGCCTACATGGTGGCACTCAGAATGCCAATGAAATTTTAAATAATTTAATTTGGAAACGGTGCCCTAAAACAAGATTTGTGTCCAAAACTGTGGTTGAAATTGGGGCATATGATGCAGTTCTTGTTTTCAATGATGGGAATACAGGAAGAATCAAAGTTCTTCAGGGGCTTGGTATGGAACTTGGGTCATTTACAAAACAAATTTTACAAGACATTGACAAGCAGCACATAAAATCCGTAGAGACCACATTGAAAATACTACACCAGCATGCCAGACAGGATAGAAGAGAGAAAAAGAAGCAGAAGAAGATCAGGAGGAGGTTGCTGATTATGATTATGGGCAGGTTTAACACATCTAATGACAATTAGGTACTATAACACAATGTTTTATCTTTACTCTGCGTTTTCCGAAACTTTCATTTTTCAGTATTTATGTACCTTTTTCTCAGAAACCACTGGGGATAAATACATGAAATTTTGCACACTTATTCAGCATAATAAGATAAACATTTCCATGCAACAGAATTCCAATATTGCCTTTATTCTATTATTTACATTATAAAATGAGCTGTTTTTCAATAATGATTTTTTAAAAAACATCGGTGGCGAAAAATAAAACTAATGGCTGCAAGGATAGTTGTATTGATCTATTTAAAATTAATAGATAAAATTTCAGAGTTCTGCATTGAGTAGTTTCCATAAAAAAGGTACATAAGATAAGCTATGTCATGAAAAACAAAAAAATCTCTAAGTGGGTTACCAAAACACGAAAAAACTTAAAAACGTTACTGAGACACCAACAGATTATACTTACTAGGTGTGAAAATTCTCATAACTCTATGTGCCATAGTTTAGGAGATACAAATAATTACCTATATCTCTGCATTCTGACCTACGTCTCCCCTTAAGTGCGTCTCGGTATGTTTAAAACAGAATGATTGTCGTTAATACAGGGTTATTAAAAGATAAGAAACATGCTTTAAATGTTTATTTCTAATGAAGGAACAATAGATAGCGACACATACGACGCACCATTGAATAAAGGAAAGTTCTAAATTTAAGCCCCCACCTATTAGTTCCGCTCAGTACCTACAGCGGCGCTGTTTGTTTACGAGAAAATGGCGACGCCACAACAAAAGTTGTTTTGGGTGCTGCATTATGCAAATAGTGAATCCATTGTTTCACTGTAGCGTGCATTTCGTTGTAAGTTCAACAACGAGCCGCCTCGTCTTAAAAAGTTTACAATTGATACAATAAATTCTAGAAGATGGCTGCATATGCAAACGGAAAAGCACTGGTCGTCCTCGCATAACATATGTTGCTCATTTTGAACACACAAAATAAAAGTTTTAACTTTTTTCCATATTCAGTGATGCATCGTGTGTGTCGCTATCTGTTGTCGTTCATTAGAAATAAATATTTAAAGTCTGTTCCTTGTTTTTTAATAACCCTGTATATTTCTTGAAGTTGATGTAAAATAGAATAGTTATACGTGTAGCGAAGCTTGAAAATAAGTTAAGAGCATTTCGTAATATTAGGTTAGGGTGAGATTTCACTCTCAATATGATTTAGGTTGATGAAAAACTAGATTTTGGATTTAATATAAGAACGTATTGGTAGTGAAAAATGGAGTCTTTCTTGATTCTAACATACGCTAACACGTATTGTATTAGCGTTGTTGTTAAAACATTAGAAACTGATTGAGCAGGAATAAAATGGTTTACCTGATATATATTAGTGTCGCACTTATTTTATTTCTGCCAGGTGTTTGATGACACGGAGGCATTAGCCGCAAACTTACTTCACTACATTCAAATTTGTGACGTTTACATTTAAGAAACTATTTCGACAAGTGTATTGAGTTAAAAAATCTGATGTGTTACACTCACGTGACTTTCTCTACCCTTGTACAAATTATTTTTACAAACGCTTATTCTCCATATGCTTCATGTTAATCGAGATGTTAATCTTATTGCTAACTTTCTTGTAGATGCAAGGGAAATTGGTAGGCTTTAAGCGATAGTCAAATATTTTAAGAGCTGGTTGCTATGTGGCGCATTCCATTCTCTTTGCATGTCCAGGACATAAAAAAATGAATAACGAATTTGAGAAAAAGTACAAGTATTGGAAAATTTAAGTAAATAACAAGCAATACCTCGAAAATGGTTCACTCACCAAAAAAAATGTATATGATATACATTGTGTATTTTAACGCGATCTACATTTTTAGTGTAGTAAAATTTTATCCATTTCTTATGGTTTACCAGTTATGCAAAAGTCGTTTACACTGAAGAATACTTTTGGAGACATTTCCAGAAAATTCGAGATATACATTTCATTTGTCATAAAAATATCTTAAACATATGATATTTTAATCAAAATGGTTAGAGCCATTTTTGAGAAAATTAAAATTTTCGAAAAATGTTCCATGTAAAGGGTAGTCTGGGGTATGGGGATTTTCTTGAAAACCTTCGTGTCGCATCTCTAGAAAATACTGAACCAAATACTAAGTTTGGTGTTTATCCGACTGTTCGTTTCTGAGTTATGCTGTTCACAGACAGACAGACACACAGACAGACACACACACACGGACATGTTTCCAAAAATGTTTTTTTGGATTCAGGGGGTCTCGAAACATGTTTTTCCGGTGAAATTTCGGTATCGAATTTTTGGGTGGAATACAATACTTCCCCTACTTACTATACGTAGTAGAGAAAGTAAAAGGACCATAAGCTCAGGAAGAGGTTGTGATGCTGCTACAAATTATTACAGAGCATAAGTGTGACATAAAATAGAGTCATAGTGCAATTTTCGCTAATCTCAATTATTTCCCCTTCCTCATCCTTACCGAAACCGTAATACAAGCCCTGATGCAGTCAGATTATCAAAAGCTTTTTAGATTGCACTTAATTGTATACTAAGTTTACACTCACACATTTTACATGTAAATATCTATAGTATAAATATTGTTGTTCCCACATGGTGTTGGTATTTGAGTAAACCTCGTTCCATCTAGCCATGACTGGGCCCATTTATTAGCTGAAGTAGGCGGTATCCGTTACCTTCCATGGTAAGACATGAGACTTCTGCAAGCAAGGGGTTGAAATTAGAATGAGTATAGGGTATGAAAGTTTCGCACAATGTTCATTCGTACATAAATCTTAGATGTCTAAAGTTTTGTTAATATTTCTTAAATGATGGACTTGTAAACAAGGGGATGAAAATATTAGGAGAGATAGCTTGTTTTAGATTTTAAGGTGCTTAACTTCAGAGATTCATGTCCTGATTAGCCAAACATTATAGCTAAGGGATGAAGAAAGATGGTTTTTTTACGCTGTTTGCACCATGCTTTGGGAGCCAATTTGAAGTAGGAGCTGTATTGTAGTTCAACTGTTGGGGAGCCGAACTTTGAAGTAGTTGCAACCGCACGTATGGTACCCGGTAGCCTTCGTCTAAAATTTAAAAATATTAACTTTGTAATTTGACTGTTTCTTTAAATATTATATATTTATGTTTGCCTCGGCTGCGTCAGTATTATTGTTAGAGACATTGAATTATTTGCAGGCAGTAGTGCGGCTAAGAATGTAGGCTTATACAGATTATAATTTTTACTTCACTACATTTATTAACCCTTGACACAATTTAAATAACACTTCACTGATATAGAGAGCTGCGAGATTCTTTTATTAATTACTTGCACTTTTTAACACGTAAACTATTTTCGTCTCGCACTGAATACGTATTAAATTTCTCGAGGAAGCATCTCGCGTCCGGTTAGGAACACTGTCTACAAGTAACACGTCCAGTTATGAGCGCTGTCTACAAGAAACTGACTTGATTTCTATCGCTTAAATTGGTAAATTTTGCTATATTTCAATTTCTGATTGGCTAATCCTACTCCAATAGAATATCGTCATTTAACAAAAGCTTTTTCTGGTTTTTGATTGACTATTTTATAAACTGTCACATAAATTACATTAATGCTTCCAAGAATCACAAGTAGCATTAAACTTTCAAATTCATTATTGCCTCAAGGCTAACTCATTGTTACCTCATTGTTAGCAACTTTTAACCTATTATTCTCACAGCTCCTACATTATTAAATTACGTAATACATTCACATAACATTATTGCATGTATACAATAATATAAACATATACAATGAGTGTAATATACACTTTTTATCTATTGTTACATACACATATTGCTTTAAGCCGGGCTGTTATTATATAATTTGACTGAAATCATTTAAGTGTTAAAAATACTGCCTCAAGGATCGAAAAACTTTCGAGGTAATGTATTATTGAAAATAAATGGATGGTTAGTTTAAGATAGCCTATGGCTTTTACGAAGCTGTATAGAATAATTGTACAATATTTCAATCAGTTAGTTAAACAGTGTAGATTTTTGTATAAAAGATTGAAAATGTGGGATGTTAGTTTAAGATAAGGTAACGTATAAATTTCGTTGAATCCTACAGTATAAGTGTACAAACTTTTTGCAGATGGGCCAAAGAGTGCTGATTCGTATGTTATGGGTTGAACATATGGATGAAAATGATAGCGGGAGCTCTTTTAAATTTGTAGAATAACTTATCATTTTTTTCAAGTTCTAAAACCCAACTGTACTAGGCTTTATCAAAACCATACCAAAAACGCTCCTTGATAACGAATTTCAGCGAAATCGCAGGGAAAGTCCTCCCTCAAATAACGTAATTTTAAAACATTTTAAGCCTCCCCGTCCACCCCTTTTGGCTGGCGATCATTAAAAAATCTGCCATTTTCCGATTAAAGCGTATATTAGCGCACACACACTCAAACATAAACACACCAGAATTGCTAACCAGATATTTCAAACTTTGAATGGCGTTGGCCAAAACACTTAAGAACTTTTTGTTATCATAAATAATGTTGTAATGTAAATCACAATAATTTAACTATCACCGCATGTTGTCGAGTATTCGATACAATACAGTAAATATCCCGATACAGGTATGTTTGTTTCTTTTATAACTGAATTTAGAACTGGAAGATAAGCTTTAATGTCCTAATTAAGAGGATAGCAGCTGTTTTTGCTAGTTCCTAAATGCCCTTTACTATACAATAAAGCGGTAGATGTCTTGGAAATTATACAGAACTCTGTGCAACTCTCGACGAACAAGGCATTTTTTTGGGGAGAAGTGAAAGTTCATAAGTCCTTTATCATTTCGCGATACGAAACCAAAAGGTCCAGTAATGTGTTACTGACGAAGTGCCTCAGGCCGCTCTTTAGGAGCGCCTTAATTCAAATGCCAGGAGGAGTGGTTCCTGTCTATGGAAGTCATACAAATATTTTGAGTATAACACTGACTCTCTTGTCCTGAAGGCGAAGGCGTATAGTACTGCTCGTGGCTTGTTAAATCCGCCAATATAGAAGTATTTTATTCAGTGGTTGTACAGGAGAAAATATCTTTAACTCTACCATCCAATAGCTCTTCCTCATATCCATGGTACGGGTTACAAAACATAAATTCACGAATAAATAATATTATGTTAATCAACTGATCAACAGGTTTTATTATGAGGCAGCATTTTTAACACTTGATTTCAGTGTAATTATATAATATATAATTCAATAACAGCACACCTTAAAGCAATATGTGTATGTAACTATATATAAAAAGTGTATATTACAGTCATTGTAAATGTTTATATTATTGTATCTATGTTTAATAATGTTATGTGAATGTATTACGTAATTTAATAATGTAGGAGCTGTGAGAATAATAGGTTAACGTTGCTAACAATGAGGAACCTTGAGGCAATAATGAGTTTGAGAGTTTAACAATACTACTTCTGATTCTTGGAGCAAAAATAATGTAATTTTTGTGACAGTTCATAAAAATAGCTAATCAACAACCAGAAAAAGCTTTAGAAAATGAAGGTGTTCTATTGGATTAGGAATAACCAATCAGAGACTTGAAATACAGAAATTCGCAAGTTTAGCCGGTTGAAATCAATTCAGTTGCCTGCAGACAGTGATTGTAACTGGGTGCAAGATGCGTCCTCGAGAGATTTAACACGTATTCGTGTGAGACGAAAAATAAGTTTACGTGTTAAAAAGTGCAATTATTTAATAAAAAGAATCTCACAGCTCTCTATATCAGTGAAGTGTTATTTAAATCGTATCAAGTATTAATAAAAGGAGTGAAGTAGAATTATAATCTGTGTAAGACTACATTCTTGTCACATCACAACCCTGCCAAGATATCCATGTCTCTAAAATAAATACTGACGCAGCCGAGGCAAACATAAATATTAAATTATAACTAATATGATTTTCCGGGCTGTTATGCCGTGGTCTGCTGAAGAAAGATTTCCCAGACGTTTCGTCCACAACTGCGGTGGACATCTTCAGTGGCGCGGACGAAGTCTTCTCGGTGAAAGTATCGCAGCGTCTGATGCGTTGGCCGTTAGTGCCGCTCTCTTTATAGTGTGGGCGCTCTCTGCTGATTGGCTCGCAGTGTTTTTCGGTTTTGTATCACCTTTCTTGTTTTTGATGACTAGATGCCAGTTACTGTTGAGTTTCAATGCTTCTTCTTTCCTATTGAAATTATTGGGATGTTTATAAATCTCTATTGCTTCGCGTTGTAGCCGGGTATGGTAATGCTTTATGGAGGAAAGAAACTATAAAGAGAGCGGCACTAACGGCCAACGCATCAGACGCTGCGATACTTTCACCGAGAAGACTTCGTCCGCGCCACTGAAGATGTCCACCGCAGTTGTGGACGAAACGTCTGGGAAATCTTTCTTCAGCAGACCACGGCATAACAGCCCGGAAAATCATATTAGTTATAATTGTGACACCGGCCGTGAAAACCTACGTTCTTACATAAATATTAAATATTTAAAGAAAAAGTTTAATTACAAAATTAATATTTTTTTAAACTTGGGGCAAAGGCCACCTGAAAATACATTTGAGGCGAAGGCTACCGGAAACTTTACTATACGTGCGGTTGCAACTACTACAAGTTCGGCTCCCCAACAGTTGAAATATAATACAACCCCTTCAATACAAACTACTTCAAATTGATGCCCAAAGTATGGTGCAAATAACGTAACAAACCACCTACTTCAATTAGCAGATTACTTGCCGAGATTTATACTGAGGTTTAGAAGTTCATAAAGCCAGAAAGCAATTATTAATAAAAATGTGTAAGGTTACTGCAGACAGACATTCAGTTCAGAAACATTGAGGTATTCTCGCTTCCATTTCTGCGTCACCGTAGCTTTAGGCGTCATTCAACTGGCTTTTACAGGTGGAGAATATATATAAAACAAGGAGGAGATGTGCGTGTATATGTTTACCTTTATGCACATGCAGTGCCGTCCTTTTTTTTACGTGCGCAGTTCTAGATTATTTGCATATAAATATATAACTGGGCAATAGCTTTACTCTTCATCACTTATAATAACCTTGTTTAAATATATAACTAAATAAAATCCTGTTTTGTAAAATATCTGCACGAAAAATATTTTAATGGCAATATAATGTACAGCTGAAATATATTATACTTTTTACTCTCAAAGAGGACACATTTACTATACATTATTGGAAACATCTATCCAATCCAAATACACAACTAAATAAAACACAGTTTTGCAGAAGTTCTCCATCCTCTGGAAGATGAGCCTCTGGGTTAGTGTGTCCGCCTTATTTCAAGAGGTCCCGAGTTCGAACCTCGGTGACGGTGAGTTACCCGGCTTAGGTTTTTCCAAGGTTTTCCCTTATCCTGAAAAGACGAATGTCGGCTGTGGACCCAGACCTCATTTGAGCATAATTTTATTCATCGTCTGATATGACCTAAACGGTTAAAGGACGCTAAACTAAAAAAATTCATGAAATAGTATTTTAATGACAATAATTAAAACAAGCAAATCATAGTTTCTACTCTCAAAGAGGGTACTTGTACTATACATTATTTTAATAATCTGTTCATACTAATGCTGCATGGAATTGCCCTAGCAATGTCTGCAAATGGCAAATTGGCTTCCCACATACCCGCAATTCTTTCGTGATGCACGTCCGAAATATTTGATACATCGCGTGAGCTACAGTTAACACACGCCACTGCTTGGTCGAATAACAAAGGCAGAACGCTCCAGACACATCCCTTTCTACAATGTACGCGCCCACTGAGAAGGTTGGTAAAATGCCTCCCGAAGCTGCGGTGACGGCATAAATGGAAGCGAGTGTACCAAAAAAATAAGCAAATGATGCAGGCAGCAGAGATGTGAAAAGTGAATATCAATAACGATTCAATATTCCAGTGATAAAACTTCCCTGAGTTACTGCAAGCAGCAGTATATTCAAATATTTCATTTGATTTGCTTAAACTTTGAAAGAAACGCAAGAAATCAAAGTCGGGTACTCCAAACGTATGTAACACTGTGTTTGGAAAAAAGCTGTTTAACCTTGCACGGAGTTTGAACCCAGAACCACCAGATTAATAGGTAACCATAGCAATGGCCGCGCTATTACTACAGCTAACTGTTGCTTCTTATACGCATGATTCTCCATGTGAAAGTGGAGGTATCGTGGTGCACTGTTCCTTGCTGGGAAGCTTTTCCCGAAAAAGCAATGCTCACAATGTTAACTATTTTCGCGTTTGTGGAAGTAAATTAACTTAGAATGGAAATCAGTATTAATTCGTATGTATTTATTTGCATTTATCAGTACGAATATTCAATTAAAAAATAATTACGCAACATAAAAGTTTGTCGTCGCAGACCATGGGTGTCCTATATCAACGTGTTCATATACCATCCCTCTGTAACCCCAAAAATTTGTTAGTTGAATTTTGTAACACTATATAAAGTGTATTACAAGCAGTAGAGAAATAGCAGAGACAGATAGCCCAAATGTATTACTATATTATGGACCAGAGAACAGATTGATACAGAAAAACCTTGAAAAGACCAGTTCATCATCGAGGACCAGTAGGCCCAACCCATATTAGGCACAACATAAAGAAGATTGTGGTATAGTCACCAGTGTGACTTTACCATTGATGCGATTGATGTACCACAACCCTGATGATTTGTATTATTCGTTATTTGTTTTACTTTTATTTAAACAGAATTAGCTTTGATAGTCGTGAGTATACAAAATTTAAACTCGACAATTTGAACCCTGGCTACCGGTTTCTGCCAATTTCCAAATAATGCTAAAAATGGAGATGGCAGCACTTTTGAGTTACAACTACGGTCTTCTTTTGGTTAAGGACATGTGTATATTGTTAAACATTTTCGTACATAGGAATGCACAACTCTGTCGCAGCCCTTAAGGTAGCATTGGATGGCTTGAATACTGCTATCCGTTGTATGTATTTAATGTTTAATAATTATTCAACGAAATATCGAAGTACATTCTTACCAATGAGTTTTAATGTGTCGTAAAGGAAGATATATGACTATGGTTTAATGTGATTGTCAAATGTGTATATTTTCTTGCTTGTAAAGAGTAAAGTAAGACAGCATTAGCTCAGTCGATAGAGCACCTGCCAGCTGTGTGAGGGTTCCGGGGTTCGATTCCCGGCTGGGATTGGAAATTTTTTTCTTAGCTAAGATTATTCCCTATCCTCCCCAGAGTCTGGAAGTATAAATGAGTGTGTGAATATGTGTGTAATCTAATGAATAAAACCCACAGACAGAAACGCAGCGAATACGTTTTAACACCATTGCCGTTAAAGGCAAATGGAACTAATGGACAGCATTAAAATGTGAAAATGGTGCGATTTCAAAATCACATAGTCTAATGGCATCTCGTAGGCAACGGCCTAGTCCACACATGAAAATACGAACCTACATTTCAGGCGCGAATTCGTAAGTAAGTTCTGACCATTGTGCAATGGACCGATGGTTAAGATAAGCTTTCTTTCTTTGCAAAAAGTAAAATTATTAGCCATTATATAAATATACACAAATCTATAACAATTTTAGTACTTTCAACCCCGCACCAGTAGGTAGATCGAACCTAAACTTCTATACCAAGATTTCACCGGAAATACATGTTTTAAGGCCCCTGAATCCAAATAAAGCACCTTTGCAAACATGTCCGTGCGTGTGTCTCTAAACAACATAACTCAAAAACGATAAATCGGATAAACACCAAATTTATTACCAATACATTCCAAGGATACGACACAAAGATTTTCAGGAAAATCCCCCACCCTAAACTACTCTTTACATGGAAAAAGTTTCGAAGCTTTTGATTTTCTAAACAATGGCTCTAACGATTTTTATTAAAATATCATACATTACATATATTTACATGACAAATAAAATGTATATCTTGAATTTTCTGGAAATAGCCTGTGAAGTTTTCTTCATTCGGAAGGAATTTTGTATAATCTTATGTAACTTGTAAACGTTAAGTGATACATGAAAACGTAATCCACAAGAAATGTTGGTATCTTTAAAACACACAATTTATTTAAAATAAGTTTTTTGTGGCAAAAGCCATAAGTCCTATCAACGATCAGCTGCTTCTCGTGATTGCATGGAAATAGTATGGAATTTTAAGGCCAGCGTATAGCGTCTAACATCCAGTTCTTAAACATGTGACTGTGGCTGTTCTCTTTGTGTCTATAACGAAATGTTTTTATCTGGATTAAAATGTAGATAGCAAAATAAACTCTGGTAAGAATAATTTGTATACTAAGTAATAAGCGATAGAGGGTAGAGAAAATCATGTGAATGTATCACATCAGATTGTATATTATAGATGGCGCATAACCTCTGGAATCATGACCTTGATTGCCACCCCAGCTGCCGAGCCTAGGAATGGTTTATGTTTAGCTTACTCAACGAAAGCGATATAATACCTTTGCTTACTCACAGTGCGTAACACATACAGTCTGCGTAGAAAGTGTCCGCATCTGGTTGTAGTTTCAAAGAGAGCAGTACCTAAAGAGTGCTTATTTTATATTTGTTATATTTATAACCATGGCTCCTACGTTTTCAAAGTTAAGTGGTAAGTATTATATAGTCAAAGCAGGGAAATAATTGCAAATGTCCTCGACTTCAGGAAGCAAGAAGCAGAGATGAAGGAAGAAAATATATGTTCACCCGAGTTCCACAAAAGCCTTAAGAGAGTGAAAAAAGAGTAACCAAAGCAACTGGTGTTTTACTGGGTTCCGTTTCCAGATTTCTCAAAGATAACAAACAACCATGGGTGAAGGAGTACCATTTTACACACTTGGGAAGGTCCCTAAACATATTACAGAAATAGATGATTTCGGCAAATGCGTCATCGGCGCACGATTCACAATTTCTATGTGGAAAAAAACTGTGCCAACAATAAGCAGACTGCTCATCAAGGTGAAAGACAGCATACATTTTCAAGGTGATCCTACAAATCTCAGAAAAATTATAAAACATTTAGAGTTCAAGTGGAAGCAAACGAAATCAAATAGAAGAGTTCTAATAGAAAAGCACGACATAGGATCTCAGCTGGAAGAGTACCTTACTCAGAGGTACAAATTAGAGGGTGAAACTATAGTGTATGAAGATGAGTCATACATACACAGCAGTCACACATCTAAAGGTTGGAGTGACGATGGCGAATTAGGTTTGCAGGCACCTGTTGCCAAAGGGCAAAAACTTATTATTGTTCCTGCTGCTGGAAAGATGGCTTCGTTCCAAATGCCCTTCTTTTACAAGTCGCAACAAAAAACAGGAGATTATCATCAAGAAATGAATGCAGAAAATTCATGAAGTGAATCAACACCATGCTTATACCTAATATGCCTGCTGGGTCCGTTCTGGTTATCGACAATGCTTCTTACCTTAACGCGCAAATTGACAAACCACCTACCTACCAGATGATTGACAGGTTTTTATACTAAGCGCTTTTTACAGCGGTGGATTTAAATACACTGTATATAACTATAAGTTTATCAGTGCAGTGCAGTGCAGTACATAACCGGTATGCGGATATTTGACAATGACTGTCCCACGCATTCCTGCAGCATGCAGATGACCGGTCACCTCCTGATCTGGTAAGTAACTCGCTTCATAGCTGTCATTAAGATTTTCACATGTTTATATCTTCTTTCACTAAGCTCAAAGGAGAAGTGAACAAAACTTAAATGTATCACTCCGCGAGCACATGGCAGCACCACGTGGAGGATGACGGGAACTAAGACCCGTGAGAGGAAATTGCTTCAGACAGAATGCGAATACAGTATATTGTGCAGCTTGGGGATCATTAGCTTTTAAACACTGTAACTCTTATTTCTATATTTTGCCTTACATTATAAACTTATAACACACAATACTAAGAGTAGACAAACAAAAGTTGTACTTGAACAGTTCGGCATCTGTGTTTAAAGGTACTGGATTAAACTGTTGTTAACTTCAGGCTAACTAATGACTAATATCAGTATACCACCTTTGCCTTTAACCTTTAATGAGTCAACAAGTTAAATAACGATTAACACTATAGGTTAAAACACAACAGAAAGCAAACGCTACCCAAACTACCCGAGCAACAATTCTGCATCAGTAACAAAGAAGTTCAATTATTGCTAAACAATGGCCAACCATATTCATTGTCGATTAAAGATTAATACTGTTCACAGAATTTGTTAAAAGCATTTAACACAATTGTTCTTTCCATTTCCCTCGTTTATGTTTTCTACAGTGCAGAAGATTCTCAGCCGGAAACCGGAAACGAACTGGAGCTTCTGCGCATAGCCTCTTAAACCCTCTGCTATAACGCTTCATTTAGTTCTAGGTGAATCTGAACAAACACTTTCAGTTTCATACATTTAACTGTTACAACAAGGAGTTTTTTTAAATTTCTCTGCACGAGAATAACCACAAAATGTTACGATCTGAACCGAACTGTTTTTGTAGAGGAAAAGTAGCTGCTAAGCGGGAAAGGTTGTAATTTGTCCACCAGCCATTGAGGTGCTGTCTTGTCACGTGGTTTTGTTTATTTCTGTTTTCAGCTTATAGTGAAAAAGGTATAGAACTGTTGCGCCAATTATAATTAGGTTTTTAATTTGGCATAAGAGGTTTGGTGTTAATCAACCAACCTGCATTGACTGTTCTTATATTTTGTTAATCACTTACACCCTCTTACCAACAAGTTAGGAGTCGCAGTCTTCATTTAACTCTGAAACTGAAAGCTCCGGCTAAGGCAGGACTACGACTTTCAGTTCGTATGAGGTAATAACATCGTTTACACAACATTTGCAAATAACGCTGTAGATTTTCGAAGCATTTATAAGGAAAAGAACGTCACACAGCGAATACGCGCGATTGCTTTCGTGGATCCTGCTCCTCTCTTCTAAACCCACTCCAGCACCCACCTTATACATTTTAATGAACCTTCCAGCTTCCTGCCCTTAAATATTCTCCAGATCCGCCCTTATGTCTACTTTTTTGTGTGCGAAACTCTTCAATGATACATGTTCAACGTCTGGGTAGCGAAGCGACCGCAAAGTTGGTGCTGGAATGACTAAATCATTAGGATTTTTGTATGAAAAAGGGTGACGCTAAAGATGAAGAGCACATAAGCATTACGACCGTCTTGCCACATTTACGTCCAACGGATCGGCAGGCACGGCAGGCATTTTACCAAGTGTTCCGAGAACAATGCCCTGGTTTCGTGTACCTTCACATATGCGTTGTAAGTAGCTACATCTTTTGTCTCTGCGCCATTTTTTTTCGAGAGGATGGTGGGGGCTTAATGCACGCTTCGCCTGCGAAGTGGAAACAGAGATGGTATACAGCATCCTCCGCTAGCAAGTTCCCGTTAAAACATTTCGTCCTCCGGAGTATTCTAATTCTGCTACTCATTATGTAATAGCAGGAACATTTCCTGGTTGCATAAATGAAATGTGTCATGTTGTCATATTACGGAGTTTGGTGGGGGTAGAGGCGTGGCGGTAGGGGGAGGGAGGGAGATGGCCTAGCTTACAGCTCATGCATACTGTAGTTGGTTCGATAAATTTAAAGAGGCACCTCTGCGGTAAAGATTGGAGCTGTGTCGTGCTGGTACGGAAATACTCTCCCACTTCTATGGTCGGTCGCATCAAGGAACTAAATCAAAGCTTCCCCAGAAGTAGTTCTTATAGAACCCGCTGGCACCACCATCGTAGAGCGTGTGTGTGTGTGTGTGTGTGTGTGTACACATGTGTTGTAGTAGTAGTACTAGCGGCGAGGGAGGGACCGTGGCCCCAATCCCCCACCACCATCAGCCACATGCGCTCAACTGCCGCTTCATGATGCGATGTTCAGATTGATTCTCGTTTGGAAATCTGGACCACCGCCTGCGGCATTGATTCACTCTTGTTGCGGCTACGTGACTTGGATGACTCCATCGGACCGCCGCGACTTTTATAAATGAATGGCAGTAGGAAAGAATCGCATTTACAACCAGGGTGCAACTCCTTTTATTCTCTTCCCTGCCGTGTGATGTCACAGATAATAAACCGATTGTACTCTTTGGGAATTCTTCTCTCCCTCACGTTGCTGGAGAGAAGAAAGAGTGGGGTTTCCTTCCTTTCCGGTCTGTTGAGAAGTGATAGGATGGGACAAGTACGGGATTCTTCTATAGTAAATCAACTCCATTCTTTGGGAAATTATACAGCACGCTTGGGGCCCATGCTGTTCTTCCACACTCCAATTCCCCCATAAACAGCAGAAGTACTACAATGCGAAACCTGCAATCTCTCCTCCGGGCGAACGATAGAAGTGGGGATACAAGACTTTCACTGTTCCTCGACCTTATCGTCTTTCATTCTTTCTCCTGCTAAAGCATTACCAGCAGAAAATATTTCCCAAGGGCAAAAGAACGAAGGGAATTTTTTATGATGAATATTTTTGGAATGTCAGCTTTAAATGGTGAGTGTGAAATGCTTGGTTTAACAGAAGAGAATTATGGAACTTTCGGATCCTGAAGGAACTCTCTTGGGAATTTGAAGAATCGCCTGTGATTCAAATGAGTTTGTGTGCTTCTCAAACCTCAAAGCTACTGCAAAATACACTTTTGTGAAGTAAAAGCTGTACCCGCGCAAATGTTTGGGTCATTTTAAAGTAACAACACTGAGAATGAAGGAGTGTAAAATAAAACCTCTACGTTCTTCTTTTCTTTCCTTCATTATTGTATTCATTGTTTATTTGCAACTGGTTTTCGGAAGTAAGGGCATAAAATATATATGAAGTAGATCATTATGCAATAAATGTGTGACCAATACGAAGATTAGATAACTAACATTTATTGCCACCCAAAGAAGGCTTATCTCGAAACCTCCTATCCGATTTGAGAAGAACAGACTGCAAGCCACCCAAGTTAATTCTGAAATAAGTTAATTTACACTCGTGTATTCCACACTAGCTACACTAAAAATAATATTAAATTAAAGGGTTTTACTTTTATGCAAGAGAATTATAATTTAAATCCACAACTTCCATACTATTCAGTACCAAACACATTAAAAGTATTGTTAATGAAGTTATGGATTTGCTTTATCTGTTGCAAGCAGTAAAATGAAATATCGTCTTAAGATAAACCCTCCTTTTATGTATCTTTGTACCTTGAAATCCTTGTTATTTTATCTTACATTTTTATTCTGTAATCTAATTTAGATGTTAGGTATCCTTGATTATTGTGGTCAGATGAAATTCCAGCCAGATACTACAAACAATGTGAAATAATTTTAAGACCCTTTTATTTATGTTTTATTTATTTACACGTTTCTTTATGTTCACTTTCTCTGGCACCTATCTAAAGAAGGAAATAGGAAATTTTGCATTTCACCCTAAAACTCTATATAGAGATTTAATCGAAAATAAATCCCTTAAGGAATAAAAAACGTTTTGAGAAAAAGGGTGTGTTGTGGTGTGCGTGTGTGTGTGTTGTGTGTGTGTGTGTGTGTGTGTGTGTGTGTGTAACATAACTAAACAGCGAAAAGTCAGATAAATAAGCAAACTTGGTACATACATAAGTTCAGTGTCTTCCAAGAACGTAACACATAGATTTTCAACCTATCCCCTATCCCCTCTCACCCTGAGTTTTATTTTCTTAAAATGTCCTAAGATTTTTTATTGTCACGTGTTTAAAATATTTGTTTAACAAATAAAATGTTTTATCTTGAATTTTCTGCAAATAACCTGTTCGTTAACAGGTACCTAATGAGTTTTATACACTGTTGTATAACTGGTAAAGTATAAGAATAGACAAAGTTTATTAAATAAAAACATATATTCCAATAAACGAAAAATCTATTAGACATAACTAATGTCTAATAGAGTTTTTGGCATTAACCAATCCCGAGATATTTGTTATTGGTTTGAATTTTCAAGTATTTTATAAGATTTGACTATTGCTTCAGGTTACTGTATCTCTCTCCAGATGAAACTATTTCTGCAAAACTTTATCTGGCCTAATCATGAAGTGGGAAAGGGAATAAGCTTTTGAAAGGATGGCTTGTAGAAGAGCGGGTAGAGAAATTAATGTGACGTAAAACAATGTTGTTTTTTTAAATAAATCACTCTACCCTTTAATTCAGCAAACAGTAGCCTACAGAAATGCTCCATAATAGTCCAACTATTACCCGACGTATATTGTTCCAATGGAGCTACAGAGTATTAAGGGACGCGGAAGGGAGTAAGAGGAAGCGCACAGCTCCTCCAGTAATGCTATAAATATGCTGTGAGCTAATTTAGTCAGTTACCTAGCAATTTGATCATTGTGATAATTCGTTGTTTTCAGCAATAATGATGTACTTGAGTCTATGTCTATATCATTATACTTTAATGGAAAATTAATAAACCCATTCACTTTATGATGGTTTGACTTATGGCCCGCTTGATCCCGACAACACAGCACACTGTTATTGAGTGAAGATAATAATGCTGTCACTGCTACTTATATGACAGGATGAACATTGTTGCATAGTTCCAAACTCTACCGCATTATACGCAACAGTAATACTTCTGATGCTTTTCACTCCGCAGTAACTTTATTGTAGCTTTGCTGAGTTAGCCGCAAATTGAAGTCGTTTATTACCCCACTGTTGGGAGCCAAACGTGCAGTAGATGTAGCCCCACGTATGGAAGAGCCAAATTTGAAGTTGTTTATTGATGTTGCGGTTGCACCATGTATTACAGGAGATTGTTTCTTGGGGTGTTCGCCCACGTACATTACAAACTTTCCGGCGGCCTTCGCCCCAACGTTCACTTTTCCGGTTGCCTTCGCCCGACGTGTAAAAAATCAACTTTGTATTTTAATATTTATTTTAAACATTATATATATGCCTCAGCTGCATCAGTAGTAATTTCTAGAAACACGTATCTCTTAGCAGGGGTAGTACGGCTAAAGAATGAAGGCTTACACAAATTATAATGGTATTTAACTTCGTTCTATTAATCTTTCACACGATTAAATAACACTTCACTAATTTATCCTACTGTAGAGCTGTGAGATTATTGGTAATTGTACTTTTAAACAGGTAAGCTTTATATTATTCACGCCAAATAAATTTTTTAGGTCTCTCACTGAATACTTATAAAATCGAACTGCTCGGGAACGCTACCTTGTAGCATCTGGCGTCTACCGCCTAAATTCGTATATTTACTCTATTTCAAGTCTCTAATTGGCTAACTCTACTCTAATAGAATAATTTTATTTAACTTAAAGCTTTGCTGGTTGTTGATTGGCTATTTATAAACTGTTTTAAATATTACGTTATTGTTCCAAGAATTACTAGTAGTATTATTAAACTTCACAAGTTATTATTGCTTCAAGGTTACCTCATTGTTAGCAACTTTCGAATTCTACTTTATAATTCTGTTTGCTACGGAAGGCACCTTACTTTTATTCTCACAGGTCCTACATTGTTAAACTACGAAATACATTCACATAACATTATACATGTACATCATAATATAAACATAATACAATAATGTTACATACATTTTATATATTATATTATACACACATTGCTTTAAGGAGGGCTGTTATTATATTTTATATTATATCATTAGACTGATATCATTTAACTGTTAAAAATACTGCCTCAAAATAAACTAGCATGTTAGTATTGATTTAATTGGATGCTGGATCCTGGCGAACTGTAAGATCATGGAAGAAAGTGGAAAGTGGCGTTTTGAAGCAGACGTGGAAAAAATATGTTCGTCGAATAAGTGAAAAATGCAGTGCCCATAACACCATGTAGCAGCAGGTATAATACAATGGCCAGATGGAGTGCGTGGCATTGTGTATATTTTTAAGGAACCAAGTAGAACGTCATGGGCACGCTGAATGACCCCTGTAGACTGTAAAGAAGAGGAGGAGTGGTGCAAATTCCCATTTTAGGCAAGATAGCGTAGTTTGAAATCAGTGGTATACCAAATGATAGCGTGAAAAATGCTAAGCAGATCCTAAAGGGTGTATGCGCCATTTTTATTCCTCTGCCACGTACCTAGTAGGTAGAGAACGTATTGCATTCCAACCAAAAATTCCATATATAGAATGAATCAAAAATGCTTGCCTTGAGGCCCCTGAGTTCAAAAAAACGTTTTTAGAAAAAGGTTCCGTATGTGCGTATGTCTGTGAAACAGCATAATTGAAAAACGAAAAATTAGAAAAACACCAAATCGTCTTTAGTCATTACCTGGGTCCGACACGAAGATTTTCAAGGAAATTCCTCGCCCTAAACTACACATTACGGAGAAAAGTTTTTGAAACTTTAATTCTCCAACGATTTTGATTAAAAGGCCACATATTTAAATACAAAATGTATACCTTGAATGTTCTGGGAATAACCTACGAAGTTCCATTCTGAATGTCTTTTTTATATAACTGGTAAACCGTAGGAGATACATAAAGGTCTTACTACCAAAAAAATGCAGATCTCGTTAAACCACAATATCTGTGTCATTTTTTGTGGCGTTAACCATTTCCGAGACATTGATTAAACTTAATCGACTTAAAATCCGCACCTCAATGGATGGGATCGAACCGGGAGCATTCCGTGGCCGGGAACCAGAGCTCCAAAGCGCTACAGCGCAGGATGTGCAAGAGCGTGAAATATAAAAAAACAATAGCGATCTGACTATCGTTTTAACCTACTTTATCCTCCTTATATCTACGACTGGCCCCGTAGCTCAATCGGTAGAGCAACTGCCTGCTCCGCGATTCCCGGCTGGAGGTGGGAATTTTTCTCTAGCCAAGATTAATCCCTATTCTCCCCAGAGTCTGGAAGTATGAATGAGAGTGTGAATGTGTGTGTATGATCTAATAATTAAAAAACCAAAAGTTCTAAAGCAAAGGGCGCCGATAAAACCAATGTAGTTAAAGAAGGGGTATAAATGGAATTAAAAAAAACGAATTGTGTAAATGTGAAAGAAAGGTTTTATCTCTATTAACAAGAAGTAGATAGAAGAATATGTTTGTAAGAATGGTTTATAGAAGAGAGAGTAGAGAAAGTCATATGAATGCAACACTGGAGGTGTTTTTATTTATTGAATTTTATTTGATGGCGGCGGCGTGGCCGAGTGGTTAGACCGCTCGCCTCCCACCGAGGCGACCCGGGTTCAATCCCAGGGACCTGCATGTGGGATTTGTGGTGGACCTTTCCTTTCATCCATTTCACCAACATTTCGTTTCATCTACTTCCTTCATCCCATACCAGGCATCGGGCTGATCACCCATTCTGGATGCTCCATGAGTGTCTGCTTCTCGACGGGCCTCTGACCCCAGGCACCCGCTTGTAAAACGTGGGGGGTGTAAGTCCTACATAAGAGGAGGATAAACAGATAATGAATGAATGAATTTTATTTGATTCCCTGTCCTTTTATTATAATTTTCTAAGCTACTTCCTTTCTAAGCTTCTGCAGTTGATAATTTCCCCACCACCTTCTTTTGCTTACTGTTATGTTATTAAATCTTGCATGTTTTATTAAGGAACGATACGAATTTTAAAAGTTTTTTTGGCTTCTTACTCTTCTTCTCATCTATGGATTAGGCTTTCCGCTTCCTTCGTCTTCACTTTAAACTTTTCTCGCTTTTAACTTTTCTCACTGGGTCACGCTATCTCTCGTTTATATCTGGTTGCTAAGTTGAACCATCGTACACTCTCTTCCATTTATGCCGTCACCGCAGCTTCGGGTGGCATTCTACCAACCTTCTCAGCGGGCGCGTACATAGCAGGGTGAGATGTGTCAAAAGCATTCTGCCTTTGTTGTTCGACCAAGAGTGGTGTGTGTTAACTGTAGTTCACGCGATGTATGCAAATGTTTTGCAGACGCATCGCGGAAGAATTGTGGGTATGTGGGAAGTCAATTTGCCATTTGAAGACATTGCTAGGGTAATTATATGCAGCATTCGCATAGACAAATTACTAAATTAATGTCTAGTAAGTGTGTCCTCTTTGAGAATAAAAAGTATGATTTACTTCAGTTTTACATTATAATAACTATCACCAAAAATACTATTTCATTGGAATTATTTCAGTTTAGCGTCCTTTAACCGTTTAAGTCATATCGGACGATGAATAAAATTATGCTCAAATGAGGCCGGTGTCCACAGAGCTTAAAGTTACTCTACATTCGTCTTTTCAGGATAAGGGAAAACTCCGGAAATGTCTTATCCGGTCACTCGCGTAATCGAGATTCGAACTCGGGACCTCTTGAATGTGAGCAGAGGACGGAGAAATTTTGCAAAACAGTGTTTTATTTAGTTGTATATTAGATGTCTAGTAAATGTGTTCTCTTTGAGAGTTAAAGGTATAATATATTTCAATTTTAGTTATTAAAAGTATTTTTGAGGAGATATTGTGCAAACAGGATTTTGTTTAGTTATACATTTAAAAAAGGTTATTAAAGTAATGAAGAGTAGATAAAGTTATTGCTCAACTTATATATTCATATGCAAATAATCTAGAATTGTGCACGGATAACAGGACGCCACTGCCCATTGCATGCGCGAAAATGTAAACAGATACACATACCTCTTCCTTGCTATACATATATCACCTGTTCTTTCTCTATTTTCTCGTTCTCAGTCATTAGCTCGATGAGTATAGTCCAGCTCCTATATCTTCGTTGCTCAGCTTATCTAATACTGAACATTTTGTTTTTATTTTCCTTTTCTAAACACATGATGTTTTCCAATGTTTGCCAGTTTGTATCCTCTGTATGTAATTTACTCGTTAAAATTCATTCTTCATTTCTGTTGAGTTTATCGGGTATGTTAACATTCATATAGGTTGCTATTTTTGCTTCTCGTCATATATTATTTTTAGTTTGTTTGATAGTACTGTTGTCAAACACTGCACATGTGAAGGCTAGAATGCACCATTGTTAATACATTTTAACGAAGATTTGATAAAAAATAATAGTAGGTTCAATATTTGAACTCCATTCTTCGAGAATGGTTTAAGCTTGTTTACTTTCTCTAGCACGTACATAGTAGGTAGAAAAGGTACTACATTCCACCCAAAAATTCGAAATCAAGATTCCATATGTTTTGGAGACTCCTGAATCCAAAAAGAAACAGCATTTATAGAAAAAGGTCCGTGAGTGTGTGTATGTATGTGTGTGAATAGTATAACTGAAAAACGAAAAATCCGTTAAATAACAAACTTGCCATTTAGGTTCACTACCTTCCAAAGATGCGACACAAAGCTGTTTTGAAGAAAACCCTCACCCCAAGCTATCCCTTACATGGAACATTTTTGGAAATGTTTTGTTTTCTAAAAAATGGCTCTAACGATTTTAGTTAAAATATTACATATTAAAAGGTTGTTTACATGACGAACGAAATTTATATCTTGAATTTTCTGGAAATAGCCTGTAAAGTCCTATTCATTCGGAAGAAATTTTGTATGATTTTGTTTAAGCGATAAACTTTAAGCGAAAGATGAAAACGTACTACACAAGAAATGTGGATCTCTTTAAAACACACAATTTATTTCATATGTATTTCTTTTTTTTTTTTGCTTAAACCATTTCTGAGATACGCGTTACTAAAAGTTCGAATTGTTCATTTCTTGAAGTTCTGTCAACATTCAGTTTTTTCTCGCGATTGTATGGAAACAGTATGGCATTTTAAGGCTAGCATATAGCGTCCAGTTTTAAACATTTGACTACCACTGTTTCCTTTATACCAATAATGAAATGTGTAATCTAGCTATCTCTGCAATGATTTACTTGAATTAAAATGTAGTAGATAAAAGAATAAACTTTAGTAAGAATACTTTGTGTACCCACCAATAAACTTTAGAGGGTAGAGAGAGTCAGGTTAACGTAACACATTTGATATATTTGTTTTCAATTCATAATGTTAAGAGGAACGCCTAAAGTAGAAAAGATCAATTACTTTTCATAAACTTCAACATTAAACTTTTGTGATAAGTGATGAAAACATATGTGTTTCATACATAAAATTGTATATATCTTTTCGTTTAAATAATCATTTGTTTGAAAAATTGATAACGAGTTTCTTTTCCTTTGAGATAATCTCTTTTCTATTCTATTCTCAAAATTTAAAAGTACCTAAGACTATCAATTACGAGCTTCAAAAAGAAAACATGTCTATTGTGTCTAAAGCTATTTTTACTTTTGCTGGCCTTAATGGCACAAAAAATAACATTATACATTTTGGGTACCTATACCCGAATGTTTGTATTAAGATTGAGGAGTGTTTTAACAGTTAAATGATTTCAGTCAAATTATATAATATGTAAATTCAATAACAGTCCACCTTGAAGCAATATGTGTATGTAATAATTTGTAAACTGTATGTAACAGTCGTTGCATATGCTTATATTATTGTATACATGTTCAATAATGTTATGTGAATGTATTACGTAATTTAATAATGTAGGAGCTGTGAGAATAATAAGTTAAAAGTTGCTAACAACTCCTTGAGGCATTAATGAGTTTGAGAGTTTAAATGTTATTTGTGATTCTTGGAAACAATAATGTAATTTTAGTGACAGTTTATAAAATAGCCAATCAACAACCAGAAAAAGATTTAATTAAATGAAGGTATTCTATTGGACTAGGATTAACCAATCAGAGACTTGAAATACAGAAATTTACAAGTTTGTGCGCTTGAATTCCGTTCAGTTGCCTGCAGAGAGTGATTGTAACCGGATGCGAGATGCGACCTTGAGAGATTTAATTACGTATTCGTGCGAGACGAAAATACTATACGTGTTAAAAAGTGCAAGTATTAAATAAAAGAATCTCACAGCTCTCGATATCAGTGAAGTGCTATTTAATTTGTGTCAAGGATTAATAAAAAGGAGTGAATTAAAACTTAAAATCCTTGTAAGCCTACATTCTTGTCGCACCAAAACCCTGCCAAGACCTCCATGTCTCTAATAAATACTGACAAACATAAAAATAATATTTAAAGAAACAGTTTTAATTACAAAGTTAATATTTTTTTTAAACTTGGGGCAAAGGCCACCTGAAAGTACATTTGGGGCGAAGGCTACCGGAAACCGGGTACCATACATGCGGTTGCAAACACACTACAAGTTCGGCTCCCCAATAGTCGAAATATAATACTACTCCTTTAATACAAACATCGTACTTCAAATTGGCGTCCATACGTGGAGCTAAAATACTACTTTTTCAAGATTAAAGCACTAACTCCCTTATCGCCATATATTAATAATATCACATTATCACAAAACTAGGACAATATGACGTAGCTTTATGAAAATGCTTGATGTTATCTTTAACTAACAATTATAGTAGAATACAAATGTGAAATACTTCCAAATTGAGCATGGAAGAGACATTTCATTCATGGTAAGCCGGCTATTCAAGCCGTGTATAGGATGAGGTTGGAAAGGTAGAACCAAACTGAAAAATTCAATGCCATAACCGGGATTTGAATCACGGACCTTCCGGTTTCCGTCCGGTTGCTCTAACGAGCTGAGCTACCGTGGTAACATTAAAAGCCCCAACTGATTCACATTTTTCTCGGTAATGGCGTCGAATTTTTCAGTCCGATTCTATATTTTAAATCTCGATTCATATTTCTACATATGTATACATGATTACAAACAAAATTACATTGTTTACGTAAAACCTGTTTTTCTAGATATTTTACAGTTCCTAATCGCGATAAATATTTGTCCAGAATTAAACGAAGATTAAACTGAAGCAATACTCAGCGTTTACATAACATATCCTGCGATAAAAACTGCAGAATTAAAATATTTTCGCACCAAATTAAACTTTAGTTCACGAAGGACGCTTAAGGAATATCTCATTTCGAATCCTGTAAAATGTGCATTTTTACAATACTGTGAGTTTTAAGTAGCTCTAAAGTTGTCCTACAGTAAGACTTTGTGTCTAACTATTTCTCAACATAAATTACAACATAGCCTTTCGTGGCCATTCTCGTTTATAGTTGAAACTGTTCTGGCCTTAGCTCTGTCAATGTTATTTAATGAATAGTCTTTCCAAGACATTGCAGTCCTCCTCATCAGCTATGGATATAAAATCCAATCAGAATTAGAACTTTGGGTACTAACATTCTCAGAAAATTATATATAAACGCTTTTTGCCATAGTATTATCTGCAACTTATGGTATAATAACACTTAATACAGCAAATTTTGTGATACAAATGACAAACGTTTGGATGTAGCGAATGCCATGAAACACTTGCGTCCTTGAAAGGTGCTGAGTTTACTATTTTTTGAATTTTTGTTTTTGTGCAGGGATTCAGGAAGTATTTCCGGGAAAGAGCTGTATCGAAATATTGGGATGAATAATGATCTTCCTTTATTTTAAGCAAGGGTTATTAGGTAGAGTCTACTATAAGAGCAGCTACTTTAAAACACTTGGAGCTCCTTGTTAAAGCGCAAAGTGGCCTCTAAACCCCTGGAAGAGCTTATGATTCTTGTCGAAGCATAATTCCGTTGAACTGATTTAAGTACTGGTACACAGCAATATTCACAGCACTAAATGATCGATAATTAAACTAGCAGGATTCTGAGAAATCCGTTATTAGAACCTAGATTATTGTAATGCACAAGCTATCCATTAAACGACTGGAATTCCTGGAAACAGTGAAGATCCTCTCACGGTATCGCATTTTCTCTTAACATCCCGTGAAGGACTAGCAAAAACAGATCATAACGAAAGTAGGAGCACTCATGGACAGTTAGTGTGCTTATTAGTAGGATACTGTATGTTAAAATAACATTTCCACAAGAGAAAACTCTTGCAAATTCACTTGTGTAATAAAGAATTTACTCCATCACTGAAAATAATACGGAACCTTTTCAATTGACTAGAGTAAATGCTAGCTTAGAAAGGGGAACCTCAATCTATGTATTGGAGATAGGTATAAAGACAATGGTCTTAAAAGCTGCTGTATTAACATACAGGGTTATTCAAAAAAACGAACAGATTTTAAATGTTTATTTCTAATGAACGACAATAGATAGCAACACATACGACCCACGATTGAATAGAGGAAAGTTCAAAGTTTTAAGCCTCCACAAATTAGTTCCAATCAGTGCCTACAGCGGCGCTGGGTTTGTTTACGAGAAAATGGCAACGCCACAGGAAAAGTCGTTTTGTTTCTTCAATATGCAAAGAGTGAATCCATTGTTTCATTGCAGCGTGCATTTCGTTGTAAATTCAACAACGAACCGCCTCGCCATTAACAAATTACAATTGATACAATAAATTCGTAGAAGATGGTTGCGTATGCAAACGGAAAAGCGCTGGTCGTCCTCGCATAACAAATGGTGCTCATTTTGAACACACAAAATAAATTTTTGAACTTTTCTCTATTCAGTGATGTATCGCACGTGTCAACATCTATTGTCGTTCATTAGAAATAAATATTTAAAGCCTGTTCCTTCTTCTTAAATAACCCTGTATAATGTCAATTATAATGAACATTTCCCTCACAAAATAGAGCCTAGTATGCACTATACTTTCGTGAAAACTTCTGGAACAAGAAGACTTTGAATAGCACATTTATTTTTTGGGTTTTAATATGCCACAAATTTATTTTTCAAAAATATTTGAATAGATAAAATACATCCTTTTATATACAATAAGACAGTTCCACTAATGTAATTTCATAAAAATGACGTCAGTCTTTGCTTTGTTTTGTGGTTTCGAGTGTTTCAATTTAACTAAAGAATATCAGCAGAGAATGCAGTCTGCAGAAATAATATTTGTAAATAATTTAATATTAAATTTCAAACGAAAAGAGGAAATAGTTAAATATGTTTCAAGAATCAACTTAGGTCACATTCCATGTAAAGGCTTCAATACACTTCAATGGATAATGGGAGACCAACCGTCGCAACGTGAGGGTGATGAAAATTCATTCACATTTATTCTAAATTTAGCATTCTTTATATATCCACTATGTTCACAGGTATTTGTTTTCTGTGTATGTGTATCTAATATATGCAATTAAGTGTGTCAGCCTTCCCTAGGTTTTTGTATCTATGGAACCCGAAGATTACAGTCCTACTTGAAAACATTGTTTTGCCAAGAGTGTTCTTCTTCTAGTATGTTCATTATTTCATGTACATTTGCAGACATACATCGCCTTCATAGGCTTAGAAAAGACTTATGACAGAGTAAAGATAAAACTACTTTGGGAAAAGACAGGATATACCAGACATCTAATCAAAGGACTATTACTTTGTACGGGTCTTCAGGTTTATTGGGGCGTTCCCGCCAGTCGATTTTTGCCATATGACAACACTTTGAAGCGAATTTATCACCAATGCCTTTGGCAGAGGACTAGTGAAAGATAAGTTGAAGGGGTGGTTGTCAACAGTTTCGAGGTCACCTTAGTGAAATGGGACTTGTATCGTACCTTTTCGGCATTTACCTTTGAAACTTCTTTTGCTTGCGTATCGTAGATTGGCAGTCTCAGCATGTATGCTGGTAGGTAACTTAAAAAATCTGATGTGTTACACTCACATGACTTTCTCTACTCTTGTACAAACTATTTTTTACAAACGCTTATTCCCTATATGCTTCATGTTAGTCGAGATATCGAGATGTTAATCTTATTGCTAATTTTCTTATAGATGCAAGGGGAATTGGTAGGTTTAAGCTATAGTCAAATATTTTAAGAGCTGGTTGCTATGTGGAGTATTCCATTCTCTTTGCTTTACCAGGACAAAAAAATGAATACCGAATTTGAGAAAAAGTATAAGTATTGAAAAATTTAAGGGAATAACAAGCAATATCTCGAAAATGGTTCACTCAACAAAAAAATGTATATGACATAAATTGTGTATTTTAACGCGATCTACATTTTTTGTGTAGTAAAATTTTGTCTATCTCTTATGGTTTACCAGTTATGCAAAAGTCGTTCACAATGAAGAATACTTTTGGAGACATTTCCAGAAAATTCAAAATATACATTTTATTTGTCATGAAAATATCTTAAACAAGTGATATTTTAATCAAAATCGTTAGAGCCATTTTTGAGAAAATTAAGATTTTCGAAAAATGTTCCATGTAAAGGGTAATTTGGGGTGGGGGATTTTCTTGAAAACCTTCGTGTCGCATCTCTGGAAGATACTGAACCTAAATAACAAGTTTGGTGTTTATCCGACTGTTCGTTTCTGAGTTATGCTGTTCAAAGACAGACAGACACACACACGGGCATGTTTCTAAAAATGCTTATTTTGGATTGAGGGGTCTCAAAACATGTATTTCCGGTGAAATCTCGGTATCGAATTTTTGGGTGGAATACAATACTTTCCCTACTTACTATACGTAGTAGAGAAAGTAAAAAAGTTGGACAGGTTAGCATCGTAGTGTAACTTGACTTTAATGGCATAATTTTAACTTTGTTAATAAAAAAGAACTGAATTAATGTTAATAAAGAAGCTGGTTAAACCATGCACTCCAGTTTCCAATTCTAAGTTTGGTTTATTTCTTTTAAGATACCTTTAAGCCTAATTCAGACGTTTCAATCTTATTAATCAAATTGTACAACCCAATTATGCACTATACATCAAATGTACGAGATGTAATTCGCTTCAGAATTGTAAATGAATTTCATTTCTTCCTTGTGACTGCCCAGCATCCATTTTGGGTACAAGCTTTTTCTTAATTGGTTTTAGCTTATTGTTTCTCTAGTTGCTTAATCTAACATTCTGTTTTGGCTGATTTTTCAATATGATAATTGTTTTACTTTGCACAAGTTTTTTTTTAAATCAGTAGTGGAGTTCACTGTTTAGCAGAAGTTTGTAAAATTCGCTTTGTACGCACGTTCACTGGGTGTGTAGCTCCATCTAAACACATAAATCATGTTAAGCGTGTGACGAAGGCCTAAGGGCCATCTGTACCTTAACACAATGCTCAAATTAAACCATCTGATATGTTACGCTCACATGACTTTCTCTACTCTTGTACAAACTATTTATATAAAAGCTTATTCTCCACATGCTTCATGTTAATCGAGATATCGAGATGTTAATCTTATTGCTAATTTTCTTGTAGAATTGGTAGGCTCAAGGGGAATTGGTAGGCTTTAAGCGATAGTCAAATATTTTAAGAGGTGGTCGCTATGTGGAGTATTCTATTCTCTTTGCATTACCAGGACAAAAAAAATTAATTCCCATTTGAGAAAAAATAAGTATTGGAAAATTTAAGGGAATAACAATCCATATCTTGAAAATGGTTCATTCAAAAAAAAATGTATATGACTAAATTGTGTACATTTACTGTGTAGTAAACTTTTGTCTATCTCTTATGGTTTACCAGTTATGCAAACGTTGTTCACAATGAACACTTTTGGAGACATTCCCAGAAAATTCAAGATATACATTTTATTTGTCATGAAAGTATCTTAAATATATATTTTAATAAAAACCGTTTGTCTTTTTTGAGAATATTAAAATTTTCGAAAAATGTTCCATGTAAAGGGTAATCTGGGGGGGCAGATTTTCTTGAAAACCTTCGTGTCGCATCTCTGGAAGATACCATACCTGAATACCAAGTTCGGTTTTTATCCGACTGTTTTTTTGGATTCAGGAGGCCTCAAAACATATATTTACGGTGAAATCTCGGTATCGATTTTTTGGATGGAATCCAATACTTCCCCTATTTACTATACGTGGTAGAGAAAGTAAAAATCCTAGAAACAGATGATATACAGATAATACAATGAATTATTATATTTAATGTATGGGCAACAATGACTTGTCAATCTTTTGCTACCGTCTTAGTAAGGTTGGGAAACTATTGCATTCAACCCAAAAACTGATATTCAGTTTTCATTATTAATACAGGTTTTTAGGTTTCCCTAAACTGAAAGAGAAGAGTAAAGCTCAAAAATAACAATAAATACCAAACTTTTTCATCTAAGTACATCTTTCAGAATCCAAGATGTACTTTTTCACAATAGCTTCACATTCTCAACATTCCCATATGTAGAAAAACTTCGTTATTGTTTATTTTCTCAGAAATGGCTCTTACAGTTTGTCCACATATGATTGAGAGTTTACTTGAATAAATGCACACCTTGAAATAATCTGCTCTTGTGTTTGAATTCTGCATAGCTGAGAAGTCGTGAAAGACGCAGAAATCGTGCTAAGTAATAAATTACAAAATCCGAATAAAAAGGATTTAACATACAAGAAGTTTACATACCACCCAGTGATATTCAAAGTTTTTGAAAAATTATTTAGAAAATATCAGATCCTATTAGCACCTCAGAATACCTACAGTTTACAAATATGTTGAATACACCTTTGACTAATACAACTGACAACTTAAAAAAAAATCAGGAATTTACCAGATCTCATGTCATGATTGTCAAGGATCATATATAAGTAGAACTAAAAGGAATTTAAAAATAAGACTAAGTGAACATCAAAAAAATATAAAACTGAAACAAATAGATAAATCAGCAATAGCCAACCATTTTTGGAACAGTAACCATGAAATAGGACAAGAGATAAAACTACTAAAATGTATACCTACAGATTCCTTCACATTTGGAAATTTGGGAAAAGATTTTTATTCATGTCAACATTAAGAATGCTTTGAATTTTGAAATACCGCCTACAGACTACTTAATGATCCAATCAGACTACAAGAGAAGAAAGAAGACAGATGAGTTCCCAACCTTCACTACAGATGGCAACAAATCCAATACCACTAGTTTCCAATTCTTCACAACAGAGGGCAGAAGAATCGTCTAATGAAATACTTCTTGGGGTTAGGGGAGATATCGTGTCGCCAGTCGACCGAAGCTGATGATGGGAGAAACATATCTCCCGAAAGCGCTCCTTGGTTAACATTTAGGGCTAATGTGATGGGAATTAACAAGTAACGACTCAGCATCAATCATCATATGATAACATCACAACAAAAAGTACTTCTGTGCATTATAATAAATTACATCTCGTTAAAATGTAGAACGGTGCCAAATAAAAGCTTAGTGCCGATCTTGTATTGTTCGTTTGAATTTTATCAGCATTCTGGTGCATTTTTAAACTAACTTCTCATGAAGGCACGCAAGGAGTATATTGTTATGAAGGCTATTTAGACAGTAAACTTTCGTCTCAGCCTTCAGTTTGCCCACAGCAATGTATGTACTGGAGTAATTTTGGCGAATGTTTAACATGATAAACGGCAAGGAAAGTTGATTAATTTGATTTAAAGAAACCCATCCTATTCGGTAAGCTTTTGCCAATTAGGAAGAAAATGCTAAGCGTTAGGTTGCGATTTATCGCAAAGCTAGTGTTCTACCTCAAAATATGGAATGTCCCTTAATGAAATAGGTGGAGGTGGTTGATTCTAAATGCGCCTTGCGTCGTGAAATATTTATATATTAGATATCGATCTGATCCGGTAGAGTTATCTGAACCCAGCAGGAGAGACAAAAGGTTGTAAAACTCCTGCTGAGCCCAGCACTCGGCTGAATCAGTTGAGCTTTACCAAGGATTTAAGATCATCCTTTCAAGCAAACCTTATGTCAATAATATCTAACCTGGTTGCATGTTGTGCTTTCCATTTTGGTCGAATGTCTAATGGTCTTCTCCAACATTTGTTTGAGTGGAGTTATGTTTAACCTTTTCACTCGAAAATTAATGAGCCGTTTTCTACAAACTTGGAGTATATAACTTCCTCAAAAAGCCAGTACCGTTGTCACACTCTGGGGGGGGGGGTTTAGCTTCTTTATTTGAAAGTCTGTCCTAAAGCAATGCAGCATAGGTATACTTTAAAATCAGGGAATCTTCCCTTGTTAGTATAACCTTCTTCTTCAGTTTGTTTATTCTTTCTTTACCACATACCTACTAGGTAGAGAAGGTACCGCATTTCACCCAAAAAAATTGACACCGAGATTTCACCGGAAATACGTGTTTTGAGAGCACCTGAAACCAAAAAGAAGCACTTTTAGAAAAATCCCCGTGTGTGTGTCTGTGAACAGCATAACTCAAAAACGAAAAGTCGGGTAATACCAAACTTGGTATTTATATTTAGCATCTTCCAAAGGTGTGACACGAAAATTTTCAAGAAAATCCTCCACCCCCGACTACCTTTTACATGAAACATTTTTTCAAAACTTTTCATTTTCTAAAAAATTCCTCCAATAATTTATATTGAAATATCATATATTAAAGATATTTGCATAACAAATAAAATGTATATCTTTAATTTACTGGTAATAGCCTGTGAAGTCCTCTGTATTTGGAAAGAATCTTGTATAATCTTGTATAAATTATAAACGTTAAGTGATAGACGAAAACGTATTACTCAAAAGTGTAGATATTTTTAAAACACACAATTTATTTCAAATAACCTTTTTATGGCATAAGCATCTGAAATATACATTACTAATGGTTCGATTTGTTCAATACTTTGTCCTTGCTTTCAAGTCTTATCGTTTTTAGTTGTTTTTCGTGATTACATGGAAAGAGTATGAAAAGGCCAGCATGTCTTAAATATTTGAGTATCGCTTTTCTCTTTGTATCTATAACGAAATGTGTAATGTAGTTATTTCTGCAAAGGTTTATTTCGATTAAAATATGTAACAGAAAAATAAGCTTTCGTAAGAATAGTTTGTGTATCCACTAATAAACGATAGAGAGTAGAAAAAGTCATGTTCATGTAAAACATCACATTTTATTGGTTTGATTTCATAACCATTCTAATAAGACTAAAATGCATTATAAATAGCCGTTAAAATCACGCTAAAATTCACTGTGTACAAGCGTTTAATTTATCATATATTTCGTGCAAAACTGCCTTAGCGTAGCGTTTAGTCCTGCCAAAATTTATATAAGTTACTCTTAGTTTTTACCAATTTAAGCGGTTACATACGCAGAAATACATTCGTAAAGTACATTCCCGATCATAACCACAAATTTTTACATTCTCTACTACGTAGAGTAAGTAAGGGAAGTATTGTATTCCACCCAAAAATTCCATACCGAGATTTCACCGGAAATACACGTTTTGAGACCCCCTTAATCCAAAAAAGCATTTTTGGAAACATGTCCGTGTGTGTCTGTATGTTTGTGTGTATGTATGTGTGTGTGTGTGTGTGTGTGTGTGTGTGTGTGTGTGAACAGCATAACTCAGAAACGAACAGTCCGATAACCACCAAGCTTGGTATTTAGGTTCAGCATCTTCCAGAGATGCGACACGAAGGTTTTCAAGAAAATTCACCCACCCCAGATTACCCTTTACATGGAATATTTTTCGAAAATTTTAGTTTTCTCAAAAATGGTTCTAACGATTTTGATTAAAATATCATATTTTTAAGATATTTTCATGGCAAATAAAATATATATCTCGAATTTTCTGGGGATGTCCCCAAAAGTATGCTTTGTGAATGACTTTTGCATAACTGTTAAACCATAAGAGATAGACACAATTTTACTACAAAAAATGTAGATCGTGTTAAAATACACAATTTATGTCATATACATTTTTTTTGTTGGGTGAACCATTTTCGAGGTATTGCTTGCTATTCCCTTAAATTTTCCAATACTTATAGTTTTTTTTTAAATTCGTTATTCATTTTTTACTTAGTATAGTATAGTAGTATAGTATAGTAAGTAGGGAAAGTATGTATTCCACCCAAAAATTCGATACCGAGATTTCACCGGAAATATATGTTTTGAGACACCCTGAATCCAAAAAAAAAGCATTTTTGGAAACATGTCCGTGTGTGTGTGTGTGTGTGTGTGTGTCTGTGAACAGCATAACTTAGAAACGAACAGTCGGATAAACACCAAACTTGGTATTTAGGTTCAGTATCTTCCAGACATGCGACACGAAGATTTTCAAGAAAATCCCCCCCATCCCAGATTACCCTTTACATGGAACTTTTTTCGAAAAGTTTAATTTTCTCAAAAATGGCTCTAACGATTTTGATTAAAATATCATATGTTTAAGATATTTTGATGACAAATAAAATATCTTGGATTTTTTGGAAATGTCTCCAAAAGTATTCTTCATTGTGAACGACTTTTGCATAACTGGTAAACCATAAGAGATAGACAACATTTTACTACACAAAAAATGTAGATGGCGTTAAAATACACAACTTATGTCATATACATTTTTTTTTGTTGAGTGAACCATTTTCGAGATATTGCTTGTTATTCCCTTAAATTTTTCAATAATTTTCTCAAATGGGAATTCGTTGTTCATTTTGTTGTTTTGTCTTGGATATGCAAAGAGTATTAATCTGCGGCAAAGAGAATGGTGCTGCACATAGCAACCAGCAACTAAGAGATGTGTCAATTCTTAAAGCCTACTCTATTTCTATAAAAAAACAAATACAAAACATGGGGAACGTGGTAAGCCTTAAGCGATAGAACTGGTCGCTATGTGTAAAATGTAATTCTCTTTGCATGTCAAAAGATCGTTTCTGCAAATGTTTATTTCGATTAATATGAAATAGTTGGAGAATAAGAGTTTGTAGAAATAGTTTGTACAAGTGTAGAGAAAGTCATGTGAGTGCAACACATCAGATTTTTTTGTCCTGGTAATGCACAGAGAATGGAATACTCCACATAGCAACCAGCTCTTAAAATATTTGACTAAGGCTTAAAGCCTACCAATTCCCCTTGCATCTACAAGAAAATTAGCAATAAGATTAATATCTCCATATCTCGATTAACATGAAGCATATGGAGAATAAGCGTTTGTAAAAATGGTTTGTACAAGAGTAGAGAAAGTCATGTGAGTGTAACACATAAGATTTTTTGTCTTAATGCAAAGTAACTTTGCACAGTTACTTTAATGTATAAATTATATAATTTTGTTTGTATAAATAATTTGCCCAATAAAGAAAGGGGTAACAATGTATTGAATTTTTCATACATCAATAGCGTATCATTTATTGTGTTTTGTACATTTTTCGAAACATATTACTATACTCACTTTTTTAACTATTACATAATTATAAACAATGAATTTTCGACTCAGTTGTAATAAACCGTTTCTAATATGTAATAGTGTTTAGCACCTGCTCTTACTGCGTACGGTGATACTGATGATACATGAAAGGAAATAACAATTGGCGAAGGAAATTGGGAAGAAAATGTTCGATGCCTAAGCTTAGGGTAACTCCCCAGAATTTGCTATCTAGAAGACGAAGATAGTCCTGGCGGGATTTGAACCGATGACCTCCCGTTCAGGAACGCGTGTCTTAACGACCCCGGCCTCCCGTGTCGGTCTCTCTTCGCTCTGAGTGCCCCGAGATCATCACTAACAAACAAATAAGCAAACAAAGGAGAAGAAAAGAGCTGACTAAATTGTACATAATTAAATTTATATTACTTAATCTAAAAACATTTTTAGAGGAATAGCTATCGCAAATAACTAACGGGGAAGGAGGGTGCAGTTTTTAATCATGTATAATATAAATATGAATTTGTAATTGTTATAGATTGGTTCCGGATTCTATGGTGGAGGGACCTTATATGCTTCTTGCACTGGACATTTTCCACCTCTTTCCTTGTTTGAATAAAATGCCTCAAGTAGTAGGATAACAGTTTACGCGCAGATAATTTCAAGGAGGGGCAAGGGCAGTGCTCGCAAATATATGGCGGTTCAGCGCGAACCAGGGTTAACATTAATCATTGTTAAACTTTATTGCACTACTCAATATATTGTATTTTACCTTATTCTTCATAGCTGGAGTTTCTTTCAGAGCCCGCATTCCAAAGGGGTTCGCACAGTGAAGTCTGTTTATTGTACGGAATTATTATATTTCAGTGTTAAATCATAATTAAGTTTACACAAACACTCTGAATAGGCTACTGTGATTGGCTGGGAAGCACGTGACTATGATGTCGCAGAGTGTTTGTTACTGCGCAACAGACTTCGGTTTGTGGCGGAGAGAAGTTTCCTTTCCTTACCTGTGGCACCTGCTTTATCCATTTCAAATCGTTTCGGTCCCTCTTTTTACTTCCCTTTTCATTTTTGACAGTGGGACAATTCGGTCCCACAACTTCTTTTGTCGATCTTTTTCGGTCCCTCCAGAATATCCAAATTGTATATTATGTTCTGTGAGATATACGCAGGTTAACCATATTTCCATTGTTTCTTTTGAATGTAAATTATCTTGGTAACAAACTAAAACCAACCAAGTAAACTCAATTTCGACATGATAAATAAAACTTTGAGAGACATAACATTTATGAGGGATTTAACATGACGAAATAATCCATTCACTAAAAGCAAGACGATGCTGGTCTTGAATTTATTTTGCTACAATCTTAATAAGTTTAGCAAACCTGGAATACATCATTATTGGAGGTAAGTTCCGTAGGAATGGAAATTATACATACAATTTGGTAAAGGGTGGCATAAGAAATGTTAGATATTAGTTTTTGCACGACACGCGTCAATTTGAAAATGTTTAGACAAGCTAAAGAAGAAACAACATGATAATAAACCGGTTATTATACACCTGCTAAGACAGGTAGTGAAGAAGAAGAAGAAGAAGAAGAAGAAATTGCATAGTAGCTAATGATTATAATGAGGCAGTATTTTAATACTTAAATTATTTCAGTCTAATTATATAATATATATATAAATTCAATAACAGCCCGCCTTAAAGCAATATGTATATTTAACAATATATAAAAAGTGTATATTACAGTCATTGTATATGTTTATATTATTGTATACTATTGTATACATGTTCAATAATGTTATGTGAATGTATTACGTAATTTAATAATGTAGGAACTGTGAGAATAATAGGTTAAAAGTTGCTAACAATGAGGTAACCTTGAGGCAATAATGAGTTCGAGAGTTTAACAATACTACTTGTGATTCTTGGAAGCAATAATGTAATTTTAATGACAGTTTATAAAATAGCCAATCAACAACCAGAAAAAGCTTTAGTTAAAGAAGGTATTCTAAGGGATTAGGAATAGCCAATCAAAGACTTGAAATACAGAAATTTACAAATTTTAGACGCTAGAAATCTATTCAGCTGGTTGCAGACAGCGTTACTAACCAGACGCAAAAGGTGTCCTCAAGAAATTTAATACGTATTCGTGTGAGACGAAAATAGTTTACGTGTTAAAAACTGCAAGTAATTAATTAAAGAATCTCACAGCTATCTCTCTGTATCAGTGAAGTGTTATTTAAATCGTGTCAAGCATTATTAAAGAAGTGAAGTAAAATTATAATCTGTGTAAGCCTACGTTCTTGTCGCACCACAACCCTGCCAAGACATGCATGTCCCTAACAATAATACTGACGCAGCAGAGGCAAACATAAATATATAATACTTAAAGAAACAGTCAAATTACAAAGTTAATATTTTTTAAAAATTGGGGCAAAGGCTACCGGGTGCCATACGTGGTGTTGCAACTACTACAAGTTTGGCTCCCCAACAGCTGAACTATAATACAGCTCCTTCAATACGACCTACTTAAAATTGACGCCCAAAGAGTGGTGCTAATAAACAACGTAACAAACCATCTTCTCAAATTGGCTTCCATACGTGGGGCAAATAATAACAAAGACAAAACTTCTCAATAATAACTAGATCGTGACGAGATAATTATTCCTTCCCTTTCATTTACTTTAGACTTACGCAAAAGTCGCTACCAATATCAAGAACTGAAAAGGTTTGATGGGCAGCCACATATCTGTGACCCATGTATCTTGTTACCGATGAAGTAGACCCAAGAACCCAGTACCCATATGTCCGTGACTCGCGCATCTTTTTAACGAAGAAGTGGGAACTAACTATCGAGTATCCGTATATCTGTGACTCGTGCATCTTGTTACCGAAAAAGTGGGACTGAATTTGCCCCGAATAGCTTTATCCACCCCCTTGTACCGCTCTATCAGGTGTTACACTCTCTTTTCCACGTTGGTAAAGCGCCAAGCTTTGGATACGCTCTAGCAGCGATGGGCGTTCTTTGCCATGCCTGTTTTAAGATGAAACACAAACATTTTAGAGTTTGTAGCATCGCCCCTCCTCTAAAGCGCCATCCATTGTTTTGCGTTTCCATGAGAAGACTTTGTTTTAAACTCATCGTTAGAGCCTTTCTGGACAACGCGATGAAGCATTTAATCATGTTCTAGGACCTGTCGTTTTCTCTTGCACAATCAGTTATGTATAGAAGACTGCATGCGAGCAGGCACAATACCGCCTCTTTGATAGCAGGGTACCTACAGCGACTATATTGAAAACGGAGAGAAAGGCTGTTGTGGCATTATTGACGAGTATAGTTATGAGCTTCCCCGAACAGGATTTCCGTTACACCAGCAATATCCTTCTCTACCGCTTCCTCCCCCCGTATACTCGCACACACACACACACACACACACAGAAACTGATCTCACAGATTTATAAATTGGTGCAGCGGAATTAAAATACATGTTCCTGCATTAAATTGACTTCATAGCAAAGGCGATCATCTTTCGCAGTTCCATTAAGCCAACCGGCGTCGGGAAATGATGACTGCAATAGAACATGTTATACATAAGCTCATTTCAAACAAAGCCTTTTGTTGTTTTCTGTTTGTATAACGGATCAGCTAATTTTCGAAACAAAAGTTCCCGCTTTCAAAGAGATACTAAGCCGAGAGACGATACGGCAGATATTCATGTAGGAATTGTAGACTTGCCGAGCGTTTTGACAAAGCAGAGTGCAGATGTAGGTTGTTTCAGGCTTCAGCATAAATCTAGCCAATCCGTAACATATACTTAACAATTCGTGTATTATAGAATATTATTTTAAATGTCAGCTTAAAACTGGAATTTTTACTAGAAATCTAATTTTCTATATTCATATGACTTTCTTTACCCACTATGATTTACTTTTATATAGCTTCTATAAAGTATTCTTCTATTTCAAGTACATGGTACAAACGTTTGTATATATAGGTTCATTGCACATTTTATTAGAGAGTCAAAGGAAGTGATGATAGTTAAATGTTTAACTAATCGTCATTGAAATTCCACGACATCGTGAGAAACAACTGAAGGTTGCCATTGCTTCGGAAAATGAAATAGTAATTGCAAAATCCAAAATCATAACAACGGATATCTCAAAATATCGATATTTCTTCATGTAAAGGGCAGTTTGAGTTGGAAAATTTTCTAGAAAATCTTGTGCCCATATTTGGAATGTACTGATCTTAAATACCAAGTTAATTCGTCCTCCGTCGTCTAAGGGTACCATGCTAGTCTCTTGTTCCCGTGGTCGCGGGTTCAAACCCGGCGGAGAGAAATGAATTTTTTCGGGCGTAAAAATCCTTAGCATGGCTTCCTTTGGAAGGGAAGTAAAGCCGGTGGTCCCGTGTCGTAGATTCATGGCACGTAAGAAAACCTCAAGTCTGATAAAGAGGCCTCTGAGCAAAATTTCCGGTCCTTCACGTCCAGTATAGAATGGGACGCAAAGGGCCATAGCAATTAAAAGGCGTCCCTAAATATAACTAACACAATTTTTTACACACACAAGGAATTTTGTTTCTAAAACCGGCCATATGGATTCAGGTGCATCGAAACATCTATTTCTGATGATATTTTGATATCGAATTTCTGGGTGGAAAACAATATTTCCCAATACTTCCTCTGCCTACTATGTACATGGTAGAGAAAGCAAAATCCAATGATTGAGTCTTTTGCATCTATAGCTTCAGTTATATTATGTCCTATAGGTTTCATTTAATTTGTGAACTGCACGTGCAGATAGGTAATATTATGATCACAGTAAGATGATCAGAATGTACTAGACGACTAGCATTTTGTTAATTAAAGTCAAATCCACAGTCAAGCGCTGACTAGGTTGTTAAATAAAATTGGCTATAAGGCATAGCTTGCCTGACTCTCTTTGTAGTTTAAATTTTGTGCTTACTTATAACAATTCCAACCTTTTACTTAAAGTTGCAACTACGTTATAATATCTTTATTACTTCTATGAGATGTATAGGAGAACCTCTATTAGTTAATTTCCATAATTTTGTTACATTAATATTATGAAAATATTCATTATCTATAAAAAGCATTAAAGTAGATAAATTGAATGTTGGATGCTTTTAATTGTTTTTGCAGGAATGTGTGTTTTCCGATACGATGATATTTACACAGGAGGAAATTTATAATTTCAACACATTAATTCGTTTCCAAGGAAACCCATATCTACCAATATAAATGTGGGGCTGCAAGAACATACAATATACACTAGAGCGGGAAGTAAAATACACTTGAAGCCTTAATTTTCATCTTTTTAATAATCAGTAATAATACATTATAGCGATGGTAATTTCGACAGTATAACTTAAGTTATTTCAAACATTTTTGAAATTTAACTGACTAAAATTAAAGCTGAATGAACATTCATACCTCATTTAAGATTTTTCGGGAGTCAATGACGCGCACTTAGTTTTCCATGTCTCCTCAATAACTTCGTCTTCATAATCCATGTCTCTGGCTTCAAATTCTTCTTGAAATACTGAATCTCTTTTATCGCCCATATTATTACTTTCAAACATCCCGCTTTGAATCACGGTATCAACCAACAAGCAATTGACTCAAACCTCCTAAATTATACTACCTTACTAAGCCATCGTATTACCTACAACTGTTTGGCAGCATTGCGTTACCGGCAGTCCGAGATGATGATGAGTAACTTCATTAGAAATTGTTTTCTTCTTTAATAATTCATTCAAGTTACGATCGTTCAAAAATAGTATGCAATACATGTGCGTGAAATGCATAACAGAATCTCGGAAATAGAAGAGTCGACTTTGTCATCTTTTTAAACTGTTTCTAAATGTTGTAATAATGCATTTCCAACCGTTCTATCAAAATATACTATATTTAGATTGTAGATTCGTTGTTTAAGCATGAGTGTTTTTTACTTTCTCTACCACGTACCTAGTAGGTATAAATGTATTGCATTGCACCAAAAATTCGCACTGAGATATCAAAATAAATACATGTTTTGAGGCCCATGAATCCAAAAAAAGCATTTTTAGAAAAAGGTCCCAGTGTGTGTCTGTGTGTCTATGAACATAACTCAAAAATGAAAAATAGAATAAATACCAAACTTGGTATTTAGGTTCAATATCTTCCAAAGATGCGGCACGAAGATTTTCAAGAAAATCCACCCACCCCAAACTACTCTTTAGATGGAATATTTTTCGAAATGTTTTATTTTCTCAAAAATGGCTCTAACAATTTCGATTAAAATATCATATATTAAATATATTTACATTACAAATAAAATGTATATCATGCATCTCCTGGGAATAGCCTGTAAAGTCCGTTTCATTCGGAATGAATTTTGTATAATCTTGTATAACTGGTAAAGGTTAACTGATAAACGAAAACGCACTACACAAAAAATTTAGATCTCTTTAAAAAGCACAATTTATTTCAAATAATCCCTTTTGTGACACTACGCATTTCTTGGGACATTCGTTATTAATGGTTCGAATTGTTCAATACTGTGACGGTATTCTTAATGTTGTTTGAAAGAATGCTACTTTTTATTTGCCGCACGTATAAAAGACAATTTTTCGCGGTCACTTCGTGTTAGCTTTTACTGAGCGCCTGTTATTTTATTTAATTTTGGGTTCACTGTCCTCCGGCTAGCTATGATCTTTTTTCGTCGAGCACTTATCTTATACAAGTTGTGTAAACGGAAAGGAGTTTTTATCCAAAGATAACACTGATGAGGAATTTGTTTTACACTTTTATTGTCGTAACATATTTTGCACTTTCACATATTAATCTTGACAGTCGCCAAACTGAAACTGTTATAATAACTTATTTACTGCTCATTCTTAATTCGCGTACTTCTTCAACTTTTTGTGTAATTAACTTTACAACACTTGAGATTTTTCACAACTCTGCTACGCGTAACCTGCGAAGCGATAAACTGTGCGATGTATTCAGCGACGTGTAATGCACAAATATTTCCGATGGACTGGACGAATTTGACTCTGACCTAGCCCTTTTTATACTCCTACACCCCGATATGCCTAAAGATTATAACCGAGCTGCTATTGGTTAATAAAACGCGCCAACATTAGCGTCTATTTTTATATCCAATGAAAATTACGAAAACATATGCTCTAGGGAAAAATGTTCCAGCAAATTCTAAGAAAAAAACGCGGCCAATATTGCGTCATTTGCTCGTCTCTAATAATGATAAACAGCTCACCCCCTCGCTACATTATTGCACGCTATTATTGTCAGTTTCAGTAAGGCCGTATAAACTTACTTGTCGACAATGCTTATAATCATCAAACATCTCAAATTAATGTCACACAATAATGCATATTCACACTATAATCACTCTTTACATTTAAATAATTTGTGATACAAATTACTGCATCAATACTTTGTCATTCTTTTCAAGTCCTTTAGACATTCAGTTGTAAATCGCGATTGCATGCAGAGCATGGAATTGACCATACATAGCGTCCAGTTCTTAAACATCTGGCTATCGCTATTCCCTTTGTATCTATAACGAGATGTGTAATGCAGCTGTTTACGGAAACGTTTATCTCGATTAAAATGAAAAAAGGCTTTTGAAACAATAATTTTTATACCCATTAATAAACGATACAGCATAGATAAAATTGTGTGAGTCATGACCTCAGCTTTCTTTCTTTCTTAAAGCCAGTTTATTCATTAAAAAACAAAACATCTGTTATTTGCGGGTTTTGCAAGAGCGTAATTTGAGGTCCTATTTCCTACTATAAATAGATTAACTATATAATGCAATTAGTTTCCAACTGCAATTAATGTAATTGTATTGATATACATATTTCATTTTACTATTAATGTTAACTTCAAAAAAGATTATAGGATACAAAGGTATATGTTGTAATAATATGTATCAAAGCCAGTAGTATTGATACATGCTGGGTAGAGGCTTAAAGGTTCACATGAAAAATTAAATTAATTTTAGTACCCAGCACGTACATTGAGGGGACGTATACTAACTTGGCTGCGGAGGACCGAAACATGATGTGGAGGTTAAGAGGAAGGTTTGGGTTTTTCACTGTACAAAATCCATAGCACAAATCTACTTACATATTCCTAGATTTATTTCCCAACCGTTTGGGGTTCCTACATTATTAAATATGAAAGGTGAGGATAGATGTTCACCGATCCAAAGGCCGGCTTGCACGCGCAATCCGCTTCTTTCGGAATATATCCCCGCCACTCGTGGCTAGCAAAGACTTAACCAGGAGTGACGTCATCCCAGATGAAAACAACAATGTCTGGTGATGACAATTGAAAACGACAATATGTCTGATAATGACAATGAAACCCCCAAATTATTAATGCGTCACAGTATTTAGTGCTTGCAGATAAAAGGTTCTTTATTGTAAGTTTTATAGCTGAGCAATTACAAAGGAAAGTTTGTTAAGCAATGTAAACCAGTAACAAATTCCAAGAACTTCAGGAATATTTTATATAAGTTAAATTTAAGCTAGCATTGCCTTTCTAAACACTCATTTATATATGTTATATGATAGACTGATTAGCAAGCTACGTCAATGTAATGACCAATAAACTTCATGCATTGTTGTAGCCAACGCAGAAGCAAACGACGTTAAAGTGTCGTTACAAATCATTCTAGCCTCAGAGTTGGTGGAAGCGGACCACTAGAACGCTTACTCCGCGATATTACGCGTTGGAGTGCCTGAAATACTATAGAAACACAGCCTAAAGTGTAAAAGTGAAACGTGTGTTATTATTTAGATATTTAATCCTTGTTCATCGCTACAAACCCGGATAAGAGTAAGTGCCTACCAGTACAGAGCTAGACGCGGCTTATTAAACAACATTTAATGAGTAATTCTAATGTACACATAACATAAACAATAACACACACTTAAAGCACCGTCCTCCAGAGGCAAGCAGAGTAGCATCATCTACAAGACGCTGTCCAAAGACGTCGTGACGCAGAGCAGAGAAGATTTTATACGCAGGTAGGACGTGCGTAAATTCAAATTGCAATTGGCATCTCGTATATGAAATATGGATTTTATACATTGCATTGTTTATCTCTTTCTCTCTTTCCATTCCTTTACTTCGATGTCCATTACAGTAATCTTTTCTTTGTAAAGTCACGTTGTAGAGCATTCTCACCTATATCTGTAAAGAGAGAAAATGGCGTGTATGCCAAACTATGTGCTACACAGCCGAACGAGTTTGTACCCTTTGTCAGCACTGTAAGGTAAGGTGAAATGCCAACTTCCAACAAAAAATTTCCTTTTGAGTTGAAACCCTTCCCTTGTTGGAACTGTTACCAACCAACTCGTAGGACATGAAAGAGATTCTTCTTTGGAGTCCATGTTATTTGCGGTCGATTCCATGCGGTCAAGCGGTTAATACGAATCATTTGCGGTCACATGGTCAGAAGGACAATAAAAGGTTAGTTGCGGCATTTGTGGTTACGCTCCTGTGATTTCATATGTAAAGGTGCACGAGATTATAACCGTCTGTATCCCTTTCTTAAGGCAGTGAAGATGTGTATTCAACCCAAGAGTTCTGTCGAAATTTCACCAGAAATACTGCTTTTGGGACTCCTATATTTTCATAATAATATCAATTTCTATTTTGTGTAGGATTCATAACCCCGAAACAAAAATCTGTATGCATGGATACCAAATTTAGTTTAAATCAAGTAACTCTGGAAAAAATGAAGGTAAAATGTTTAATAAATTTTCCTCGAGTACTAAAGTAATTAAAAAACCTCGATAACTCTGTAAATGTTCAAAAATTCCAGCAGTTTTTATTTAAATATTATGATTTTGGTACAATTATCCAGAGGTTTCTATAAAATTCACAACACTTAAAATTAATGCAAAATTTTAAAATGTTATACGTTGTTAATTTTTCTAGGTAAAGGATTGTTTCCACCTAAAAGATTTATAGTTCGTAAAGGTAAGATTTGAGGTCCTTTGGAGGAAAAAGATAGCATTTTAGAAACTGATTTTGTGTGGGGGGAGAGAGAGACAGAGAGAACAATACAACACAAAAATTCGGGTATGTACCAAACTTTATATTTCAGTCCAGCTTCTTTGAAGAATACAACACAAACATTTTCTCAAAATACCCTTGCTACAACTGTCTTTTTAAGGTAAATTTTTCGTTATTTTTAATTTTATAAAACCGGCTCAAACATGTTTGATTAAACTATATGTTACAGATATCGACTTGGTGAAACGTTATCTTGAATTTTCTATGTATAACCTGTGAAGTACCTTTTATTCTGAATGGATATTGTATAGTTTGTTTTTATAAAGGGAAACTATGACAGGCGGACATCAACTTATTACAAGGTGATGCAGATATATTTTATTGAATAAAAGACGTTGTAACATTTAGAAGGTATTCGCTGTTGTTAGAACTTTCCAATATTTTAATTCAATTTTTTTAAGAAAACAAGGAAAGAATTATCGGATAGAGCTACTCAGAATAAATCTATATGGAAGTAAAACGTTTTTCTTGGGCTTAATAAAGGGACCAAAACCATCAACGCAAAGATGATAAAACTGGAACAGACTTTAAAGCTTAATCTGAATGGATAAAAGAGGAATTGATTATATTCTTTGTTTGCTTGTGAAGTTGTGCAAAGAATATGTGGAACCAGTATCAGTAATTAGCTATATCGCTTTTAACTGCCTCCTAAATACTCCTATTTATTTACCTACAGCAAACTGTGTATTGCAACCATTTTGGCTAACATTTATCACAGAAAAACCCTGAACGGTTTGTATAGTTGCTATGAAAACAAATTATACTGGGTGTTCATTTCAGTGTCATGATGTGCTGTATAACGTCACATGTCTAGGTGCTGAATTCAATCCGCCCAGTACTTCCACAGAGGCATATGACTAATAAAACGGAGAAGTTGCCTAGCAAGCAAGGTTCATCCTGAACATGAGAACCTTCCACGCCGTAGTAACAGATAATCATCTGCCTTTTCTTTCGCAGTGTTTTGTTTGGTCGATATCGAAGAGCGGTGAAAGGTGTAAGCGGTGTATTTGTATCTTCGCTAGCGTAAGGCAACGTGCATTTGTCAACACAGAGTGTTCCGGATCCCTTCCGCGAATGCAAACAAAAACATCTGTGTGGAATGAGTGGATGTCAGTAGGGTTATGCAAGAAAGATTAATATCTTTGATTGTTTATTTTAATTCATTCTTCGCTTTTGCCTGTGACAATGCAAGACACGTTATTTGGTCTACGTTTTATGATTAATGTCGTTACCGTATAGGTACTCTTCGGATTGAACTCCGTGTTTGTTAGGCAACTTCTTCGGCACACGTGTACTGCGTTACGTCATAACCATTGGAGCACACCTCGCTTCAAAACTTGGCTCACAACAATGATATGCCATACTTTGAAATGAACACTCAGGAGAGGGTAAAGAAAGTCGTGTGACTGTAACACATCAAAACGTCCTTTTTTCTATAAACGTATGAGGTATTAACAAAGTCACTTGTGTTTTAAATCTTTCACATATACCTAAAACTATTAAAGCTACTTTTTGCTCCCCAAGGCATATTTCGGCTTTTTCACGTATATCTCAGTTATAGCCGTCATTGCACGGTAAAATTCGAATGACGAATTAATTAGTTAGTTAATTAATTAATTTCGTTTCTTTATAAAATCACTGTACAGTGGTTCCGAGGAAACGGTTGAAAACTCCCCTAATGCTCACATCAGCGGAACGTCTGGCTTCCAAAACCTCTCCTAGAAAGTCTTCCAAGTTCTGCAAATGTTGCATAGTCTATAAGTACTCTTTGGCGGTAGAACAATCATCTGTCGGAATGGTCGATAATTAATGGTTATATAGGGTCTTTCAACAAGAGCGTTCTACCTTTAAACTTAAATAAAACATGTTCTATAAATTATAGAGGTTTATTTCTTTTTTATTTTGGAACATATTTAATGTCATTACGTGTGGAAGAGAACATCAGTTAAGTAACCGCTGCGACTTCGTTGGGTTGCGCGTATACGGTTGACCCAGTTTTCAATGACAGATGAAGTGTTCAAAATGAGCACCATTTGTTATGCGAGGACGACCAGTGCTTTTCCGTTTGCATACGGAACCATCTTCTACGAATTTATTGTATCAATTGTAAACTTTTTATGACAAGGCGGCTCGTTATTGAACTTACAACGAAATGCACGCTGAAATGAAACATGGATTCACTCTTTGCATAATGCAGCACACAAAACGGTTTCTCCTATAGCGTCGCCATTTTCTCGTAAATACACACAGTGCCGCTGTAGGCGCTGAATGGAAATAGAAAGTGGGGCTTAAAACTTTGAAATGTCCTCTATTCAGTGATGTGTCGTACGCGTCGCTATCTATTGTCCTTCATTAAAAATGAATATTTAAAATCTTTTGCTTCCTTTGTAAATAATCCTGTATATATATATATATATATATATATATATATATATATATATATATCAGGTGAGTCAGCTGCTCCTAGAGCAATTTTAGCCAATTTTACAAACTTTTATTCTTTAGCATACACCCATGCATGCCTTTAAAAACACCCGGGAAGCAACAACCTATCACATGCATCGGCTACAAAACCATTTGAAAACAAAATGGCAGATCTACGCAGTGTGACCAATTGGATTTAAGCCGTTAGCCAATGTACAGTCTTGTCAAAAAATGCTAAGTATTAGGTAGATAATTTCTCTTATTTCACAAACTATGGCGTATTTGAGATCACAAAGTAATTGTAATGACTGATGCAGTTTATTTTTTTGAATTAAAACTACCAACCCGAGCTCAAAACACTGTATGACACTGCAAAAAGCATGTAAAGATTCGAGGTGGAGTCTAGTTCTGCGATTACTAATTCGTATAGGAACGTAAGGTGGCATTGGCCGAATGGTATTACCATGATTGCTCTAACACTATGCCACTTCAATTCGGCTTCAAATCCTTCGGGTGAATTTCAAACTTTTTATTACCTTTTATTTTATCTCTTTGGGCCTATAATTCGATATTATGATATAAATGACATTTTATAACATTATAAGTGTGTACAAAATAGAATAATTGTCATGTTTGTCACCACAAAGAAGAAGAACAGCAAAGCCCAAGTCATATACGGACACACTCATACATGAAGAATGCAGGCGGATTACACCGCGTATGTTACAGCATGCAATAAGGTCTCTCTATGTGCATTGATGCAGGGGGTCGTCATTTTGAACATTTACTTCCTTGATGAAATCCACGCTCTTTAACAATTTATCATTCTGTTTACCCGTGAACTTAGCACATTTGCAACACCTTTGTCAATAGAAGAAATGAAACATAGTGTTTAAACACGAAACTAAAACTGTTATATTTAATATCGTCGATATGCGCCCAAGAGAATGAAAGCTAACTACGTAACACGGTTTACAACACCAGATACGGTACAGATTATTAGGGTAAACATGACACACAATTATCTGATTGTAATTCTTATGTCTTCGGCTCAGGAGAGCCAGTTACAAAAATAAATAAATTATTACACTAAAATATAGAAAATAAACACAAGGAGGAAAAATAGAACGAAAACAAATTTTATGTTTGTATCAGATTCGAACCTCCGAAGCTAACCTTTGCTTCACCACATTCCGTCAGCTAAACCACTTAGTCAGAACCCACGTAGTCTATCACGCTCTTCGAGAAAACATTCCTTTATCTACTTGCAAGAATTCTATTCATAAAACGCCGTCTTTTTTAAGGCTTTCGCAGCTCTTTTGTTCCCATTTAGGCCTTTAATCATTAATGCAAGCTGCGTATAGTACCGAATAGATAACGCTTACCGCTCGCATGAGGTTTTGTATCTCGGCAGCTGCACATACCACAGCGGCCGTGCCTGTACTCTGACTTCGCTTTTTTACTTTCTCTACTACGTATAGTAAGTAGGGGAAGTATTGCATTCCACCCAAAAATTCGATAGCGAGATTTCACCGGAAATACATGTTTTGAGACCTCCTGAATCCAAAAAAAGCATTTTTGGAAACATGTCCGTGTGTGTGTCTGTGTGTGTGTGTGTGTGTGTGTCTGTGTGTGTGTGTGTGTGTGTGTGTGTGTGTCCGTGTGTCTGTGAACAGCATAACTCAAAAACGAACAGTCGGATAAGCACCAAATTTGGTATTTAGGTTCAGTATCTTTCAGAGATGCGACACGAAGGTTTTCAAGAAAATCCCCCCACCCCAGACTACCCTTTACATGGAACATTTTTCGAAAATTTTAATTTTCTCAAAAATGGCTCTAACGATTTTGATGAAAATATCATATGTTTAAGATAATGTCATGAGAAATGAAATGTATATCTCGAATTTTCTGGGAATGTCTCCAAAAGTATTCTTCATTGTGAACGAATTTTGCATAACTGGTAAACCATAAGAGATAGACAAAATGTTACTACACAAAAAATGTAGATCGCGTTAAAATACACAACTTATGTCATATACATTTCTTTTGTTGAGTGAACCGTTTTCAAGATATTGCTTGTTATTCCCTTAAATTTTCCAATTCTTATACTTTTTCTCAAATTCGTTATTCATTTTTTTATGTCCTGGACATGCAAAGAGAATGAAATGCGCCACATAGCAACCAGCGTTAAAATATTTGACTATCGCTTAAAAGCTACCATATTCCCCTTGCATCTACAAGAAAATTACCAATAAGATTGACATCTCGATATCTCGATTAACATGAAGCATATGGAGAATAGGCGTTTGTAAAATTAGATTGTACAAGAGTAGAGAAAGTCATGTGAGTGTAACACATCAGATTTTTACACTATATAAAGCCTTACCTTCAAATGTGTAAGGATTTGTATTATACGCTTTGTCGTTCAGACTAAGCCACAATAAAAGTCAGAGACTGTTAGATCTGTGCAGCGAGAGGTTCCACCCCAGCACTAAAAACGTCCATAGACTCCTCCACTTTATGATTAGTGGCAAAATATTGTTGAAACTACTCAAATAATTTGTCTTCTGATTAAAATTCGGTTCAGAGTACGATATATCGTATATTTCACTATCTTCATTTACTGCCTGTTCGCAACAATCTGTCCAATTATGGGTGTTGCTCTAATAGAACAAAAAATTCCAATGTTTTGCAACTAAGAGGAATAACGAGTTTTGTGAGTGTTTTAACGACCATTCAGACCTCGTCTGAAATTTATCCACGAAGTTGCAAATTGTAGTTATGGACAGCATAAAATAAATAATAAAGCCTCGCTTTTAAACTATTGTATTATATCTTTTTTGAAGAAGTAAATCCTACCATATTTAGTTATTAAGTGGATTATTGAAAAACACAGAAAATGTAATTAAGTGGAGCATATAGCTTTTATGACTTAGAGGAATCACTTGACAGAATCAACAGAAATATATGTATTTTGGCAAATGTTACAAGAGTATAGTAATCAAAACAATCTTATTAAAATAATACATTGGTTCTTCTCCAGAATATATTAATTTGTAATAGTTCTGTAATTTCTAAGTAAAATTTATTACTGAAGTTTTTTGACAGGTGTGTATCGCCTTAAGATCTATATTGACGGTCCCGCGAGAAAATGAAAATAAATAGAGATTCCTGGTTGTAAAATATTACATGTTATATAATTAAATGTAGTGTTATTTTCCGACGATTTCGTTGTTTTCAAAACAGTGAATCAATAATCAAATAATAGGACAAGTGAGCCATTTCAGATACTTTGGAAATTATTAACTACGACATATATATATATATGGAATCTTAATTACGATGTCCAAAGGAGGTGTTTTATTGGAACAGAAAATAAAATACAAATATCTTGCTTATTATGAAGCTTTCTGAAAATGCACGAAGTTTATAAGCATACTGCATCTTAACAAGTTTTGTTATGACTCTTTCTGTGATCTAGTGGGATTCCGGATTCGATTCCTGGCTGGAGGGTGGGGATTTTTCTTTAGCCAGAATTATTCCGCCTCCTCCCTTGAGTCTGGAAGTGTGAATATTTGTGTGAATCTAAAGTAATAACTAAAAGTAATACCACTCCAAAGATTAACACCACTGTAAGCGAATGAACATCATTGCTGATGAGCAATCGTTTCAAAGGTAAAAATCTGATGTGTTACATCTCTACACTCTATCGATTATTAGTGGATATAAAAATATTCTTCATAAAGCTTATTTTTCTATCTATTACATTTTAATTTAAAAGATCTTGCAGCAATAGCTGCATTACACATTTCATTCCGAATGAAAAGGACTTCACAGATTATTCCCAGAAAATACAAAATATACATTTTATTTGTCATGTAAAATCATTAATATATGATATTTTAATCAAAATCGTTAGAAACATTTCTTAAAAATTCAAAATTTTCGAAAAATGTTCAACGTAAAGGTTAGTTGGGGTGAGGAGATTTTGTTGAAAACCCTTGCTTCCCATCTTTGGAAGATACTGAAGCTAAATACAAGTTTGATATTTATCCGACCTATCGTTTGTTAGGTTATTCTGCTCATAGACACACACACACACACACTCACACACACGGACCTTTTTCTAAAAATGCTTATTTTTATTCGGAGCTTCAAAACACGTATTTCCGGTGAAATCTTGGTACCGAATTTTTTGGCGGAATGCAATACCTTCTCTACCTACTATGTAGGTGGTAGAGAAAGTGAACAAGATTTGTTGTGTAACAATTTACAATAGAGGGAGCATTTAAGAAGTAAACAGTATAAGTAAGCAGTACTTTGCTACTTTTATTCGTGTATATAAACCGATTACTATGAGAAGCAGTACAGTTACGTAGTGCTACAAGCATTAGCAGATTTTGTGCACTCTTAAATAATTTAATGTCATAAGTTTATTAACAGTCCAGATAAAGCAGTTTTATTGCCGGTTTTCAAAGCATCTAAATTTCCAGAGAGGAGAGTGAGCGAGGAGATTTTGTGTGAGAGAGAAGGAGAGGGAGGAACAGTGAGAAAGTGAGAGAGAGAAATCTCCTTATTTAAAGCAATAACCCTAGTAGGGATGCTAGTTCTGCTAGTGTATGACAAATTTTTAAATAGAGTCGTTACGTTCAACGCGTATATTTGAAGCGATAAGAACACAAGTGGCCCACATCTTCTTAGAGATCACCTGTCTGTTAGCCTAGACGATTTATTTTCAGGAAATTTTAATTTAACGAGGAGACAATATGTAATTCATAGAAGTAAGTTCCCAAATACAGAGGAAAACTTCAACTTTTGATATTCCTATCTATGCTTGAATTGTGTAGCTATTTACTGTGTAATTATGGAAAGAACTCCAGATGGTATTGCATGATGCTGAACAGACGTAATTACGGTGACGAAGGGTAAAATTTAGACCTAGTTATATACAAAGTGAGAGGCGACATAACTAAGGATGGAGGTATTTTTACAACAATAAGCCTGTAGCTTAAAGGTCATAAATAGAATAAATCTCTAAGGAGGTTAAAGTTATTCATATACCTTTCTCCCCTTCCTCCCTCTCTGCCTCTCTCTACCTAGCCTTTTTACAAGGAGACAGCCTGTCAACAATTCGTTGTCAAATTGGATGTTTTTATCTTTTGTATCTGTCAAGCAGTTACGGAACTCTGCCTACCCCGGCATGTGATGTGTGTTCCATGGAAGAATCTCGTTTGTTAGGATTTTTCTAGCTGAACCTTCTCTTTAATCTTAGTGCTGAAAGGAAAACTCAGAAATCGCTAGATATCTGATAGGACGCGAGCTCCTCTCGTCTTTCAGTGGGCGAAGAACGAAACTTTACCGTACACCTCTTTCTTTTCATTAGCGTGGTGCTTTTACGCTACAGTGCACAGAATTTTCATTCCTCCTTTCCAAGAATTCTTGGCTTTTTATTTTAAGAGGATATTTTAAACTCCTTGGAGTAATTTTGCCTCGTTTGCGGTAGAGAATTATTTTCATCTCTCCCAGAATAACTTTTTCACTACAAGTGAGCTTTGAGGAAATTTCTTAAGGATTTTATTCACCATTCTCTATAGCGATGAAAATAATTTATTAAAGGTTTAATACGGAGAATATATATAATTAAGAGTGCTATTACAAACGAAGTATAGCCACTCTTGCGATACTCTAGCCTACATTGAAAATCTACCCTATTAAAAGTATAAGTACGTTTCTCATAGCGAGTGGACTCCGCGGTAACGTGTGAGACTCGCATTCGGGAAGTCCCTTCTGACCGTGGGTTTTTCGTGGTTTCCCCTGATCGGTACGCTAATGATAGAATGGTTTATCATCCACCAGGTCCTCTTCCTCATTTTCCTCTCATGCTTTAGGGTGCTTCTAAGTTTCGTGGGCGAGGTGGTCCGGCAGATGGCGTGGATTCTTGCTCCAAGGAAAGAGTATTCCCCATGGGTACTAGAGGGCTGCCTGGTCGCCCACTCTAGAAAGCTCCAGTAGTTGGACGTGCCTTCGTGCAGGGACTGCTAGAGACTTCCGCGCCTCTCTATGGCCTATCTGCGGCTTGTAGTCTCCAATGGTTCCTTCACTTCATCCGTTCCTCTTGAGGGGGGAGAGGTGGTAGCCGCAACAGATCCCAAGTAGGTTACAGTGCGCGAGGTGTCCCACCCGTTGTATATCCTATGCCCTATATGTATGTTTCCAACCATTCCATTCCAATCCCGTAAATATCTGTACAAAACGTTTCAAAGATACACTTTGTTAGTCCCAGGAGACTGAGTTTATACAGTGCTGCATGCTGCCTACTTACTTACACCCAAAAAGTCACAAGCAAGAACGGAGCTGTAGAAACTAGTTATAATGTTGGTCAGGAAGGACGGAAGAAATGTGCATTAAAAGAAATCGGGAGTTGAGTTTGCCTTAAATGTATTAACATAAACAATAAGATACAATAAACATTTAAACAATTAAAAGCTGGGGGAGTTGATAAAAGGTATTGCAATTGTTAAAAATCTGATATATTGCACTCGCATGACTTTCTCTACTCTTATAGAAACTATTTTCACAAACGCTTAGTCTTCATCTACTTCATATTAATCGAGATATGAGATGATAATGTTATTGATAATTTTCCTGCAGGTGCAAAGCAAATATGGTAGGCTTTAAGTAATAGTCAAATATTTTAAGAGCTGGTTGCTATGTGGAGGATGCCGTTCTCTTTGCATGTCCAGGACATAAAAAAGGAATAACGAACTCCCATTTGAGAAAAAGTTTAAGTATTGAACAATTCAAACAAATAACAACGAATATCTTGAAAATGGTTCACTCGATATAACAAAATGCATGTGATATAAAGTGTGTGTTTTAACGAGATCTACATTTTTGTGTAGTAAAATTTTGTCTATCCAGTGATGTAAAAATCATTCAGATTCAAGAGGACTTTTGGGGACATTTCCATAAAATTCAAGGTATGCATTTCATTTACCAAGAAAATATCTTAAGCATATGACATTTTAATGAAAATTGTTATAGCCATTTTTGAGAAAATAAAAATTTCGAAAAATGTTCCGTGTTAAGCGTAGTTTGGGGTGGGGGATTTTATTAAATCTTCGTGCCGCGTCTCTGAAAGATACTGAATCTAAATACCAAGTTTGGATTTATCTGGCTTTTCGTTTTTGATTATGCTGCTCACAGATACACACACGCGGTCTTTTTCTAAAAATGCTTCTTTTTTGGATCCAGTGGGCTTCAGAACATATATTTTCGGTGAAATTTCGGTATCAAATCTTTGGGTGGATTGCAGTACCATCTCTAACTACTATGTAAGTGGTAAAGTAATAAACTATATAAAATATTGAAATGCACCTTTGCACCTTTCGAAGTCCCCTGAACCCAAAGTAAATTTATTTTTTCGAAAAGGTGGGCCTACTGATTCGGGCATTGTTCAAGGATGTCAGGCCTAGGATTTTCAAGGTAATTCCTTCATTCCAAACAACTATTTACAAATAATTTTTTTCGTTATTTTCTATAATATTGCGTAGCGAGGAAATCGTAAGGTACTACGGAAAATACATAGTTTTGTTAAAATATACACTTTATCAAACAATTGTTGCGCCATGAATCATTCCAGAGATATTCAAAGTTATATGTTATATCATTGAGTTTTCAATATTCTGAGTAATATATTTTGAAGCGCTAAGTTTACGTTCTTTTGTTTAAGTTCCCTTGTTTTATCCAGTTTATACTGTGTTTTTACTGTTTTCGTTACCGCTTATCACCGCAATTACACAACATATAGACACAACACAAACACCCATGCCCATGGCGGGACTCGACCCCGAGACCTTCAGCTTAGCGGAGCGCCGGAGCTACACACACACTAGCGACCACGGCTACGAGGGCCAGCTTGTATTCACGCAATAACAAGTATTCAATAAAGCCAAAATAATTATAGTGGCATGTTGCTTAAGCATTTGACAATCATCTCAGCCTCCTGTGCAAACCTTTTCTGCCAACAGTTATCTTCATTGACGTGAAATATATAGAAAATAAGCTTTTGTAGTAATAACAGATACGAATATGAGTGATAGTGGGTAAACAACGTCGTGTGACAGTAACATATTGGATTTTTACTCTCTCTACCACGCACCTAGTGAGTAGAAAAGGTATTGTATTCCACTCAAAATTCGATGTCGATATTTCAACGGAAATAAAAGTTCTGTGGCTCCCGGAATCCAAACAAAAAGCATTTTTACACCCTCTACCACATACCTTTAGGTAGAGAAGGTATTTCATTCCATCCAAAAATTCAGTATTGATATTTAAATGGAAAAACATGTTTTGAGGTCCCCTGAATCCAAAAAAAATATTTTTAGAAAAATGTCTGTATTGTGTGTGAACAGCATAACTCAAAAACGAAAAGTCGTATAAATACCAGTTTTGGTATTTAGGTTTAGTATCTTTCAAAGATGCAATACGATTTTAAATAAAATTCTCCACCACAAACTACTCTTTTCATGGAACATGTTTCGAAATTTTTTATTTTCTAAAAAATGCCTCTAACTATTTTGATTAAATTGCCACATATTAAATATATTTACATGACAAATAAAATGTATATCTTAAATTTTTTATGAATAGCCTATGAAGCCCTCTTCATTCGAGAGTAATTTTGTATACAATCTTGTATAACTGGTAAACGTTAAGGGCTAGACGAAAACATACTTCAGAAAAAGGTAGATCCCTTTAAAACACACAATTTATTTCAAATACCTTTTGGGGGTAGCGTAAGCCATTTCTAAGATATCGGTTATTAAAGGTTCGAATGTTCCATTATTTGGTCGTTCCCTTTAGGTCCTTTCATCATTCAGTTGTTTCTCGCAATTGCATTGAGAAAGGTTATAGCATCCAGTTCTTAAACATTTGACTGTCGCTCTTCTCTTTGTATTCTTTCGAAATGTGTAATGTAGCTATTTCTGCAAAGGTTTATTTAGGTTAAAATGTAGTAGATAGAAAAATAAGATATAGTACGAATAGTTTCTATGCCCACTTATAAAGATAGAGGGTAGAGAAAAGTCGTGTGAATGAATAACAGATTTTTAGAAAAAGATCAGGGGTGTGCGTGCGTGTGACCAACATAACGAATAGTTGGATCAACACCAAACCTGGTATTTAGGTTCAGTACCTTTCAAAGATGCCACATGAAGATTTTCAAGAAAATCCCTCTACAACCAAACTGCCGTTTATATTGGACATTTTTTGATTTTTTTCTAAAAAATTGCTCTAACGACTTTATTTAACATACTATATATTAGGGATATTTACATTATAAATTAAATGTATATCATAAATATTCTGAGAATAACCTGTGAGGTTCTCTTTGAAAGAGGATAGATACATCATACATATTATAACATTGTACATATGAAAGGGGAACCAGACACACAAGAATTGTATAGCAATAATTTAATTCACTGAATGTTAAAACATTCAACATGTAACTTTGTACAGAGCTATTTGTAAGTAACGGCGCGCTAACTAATTGAATGGGAATTCCTGGAACTCATAACGAGTGGCACAGAGTGGTACGACGCTACATGATGGCGCTGAAGCGCAAGGTTCTGAAACCTCATATTTTCATACATGCTTGGGTAACGCGGCCAATGGGAAGCATCGTTACATTTTCAAACGTATAAGACAGCGTGGGTAAGCCGCCCTATATAAGACCAGATTTTGCCGAGGGGGCACTCTTACTTATTACCAGTTCAGCGCAACAAGAAGTCACGCCGAAGCAAGGTGCTACAGATGCACGTGGGTGCATATAAGGGTGGGGATGCGTGTGAAGATATATAGGCTCCTGATAAATATTCAAGTGGTGGGATAAAGTAAATGGGAAAACCTAGCCGCCCATATTTATTTGAATAATAGAATAAACATCAGTTATAAAGGGAAAACTTGCAGTGTATTTTTAACTTGCCTCACCCACTAGAACCTGAGATTAAAGTAACTTAGCAATTAGGTAGGAATGGAGTACTCAACTACCGACGAGCATCACTAGCCGAGGAAGAAAAATATTACAACAGCACGCTGGAAGAGTCGACCAACCATTTCCCGCTACATCTTCATTTGGAAGGAATTTTGTAGAATTTTATATAACTGGTAAACGTTAAGCGATAGACGAAAAGTACTGCACAAGAAATGTAGATCTCTTTAAAACACACAAATTCTTTCAAACAAATCATTTTTAGCATCAGCCATTTCCAAGATATCCGTTATTAACTGCTCAATATGTTCAACACTTCATTATTTTTATGTCCCTTCGATATTGAGTTGTTTCTTGCGTTTTTATGGAAACAGCATGGAATTTTAAGGCCAGCATATAGCGTCCAGATCTTAAACATTTGACCATAGCTGTTCTCTTTGTATCCTAACGAAATAAGTACTGTAGCCATTTCTACAAAGGTTTATTTGGATAAAAATGTAGTAGATAAAAAAATAAGCTTTAGTTTGTCTACCCACTAATAAAGATAGAGAGTATTGCATCAGATTTTTACTTTCTCTACTACGTATAGTAAGTAGAGGAAGTATTGTATTCCACCCAAAAATTCGATACCGAGATTTCACCGGAAATACATGTTATCAGGCCCCGTGAATCCAAAAAAGTATTTTTGGAAACATGCCCGAGTGTGTGTCTGCGTGTGTGTCTGCAAACAGCATAACTCAGAAACGAACAGTCGGATAAACTCCAAACTTGATATTTAGGTTCAGTATCTTCCAGAGATGCGACACGAAGGTTTTCAAGAAAATCCCCCACCCCAGATTACCCTTTACATGGAAAATTTTCCGAAAATTTTAATTTTCTCAAAAATAGCTCTAACGATTTTGATTAAAATATCATATGTTTAAGATATTTTATGGCAAATGAGATGTACATCTTGAATTTTCTGGAAATGTCTCCAAAAGTATTCTTCATTGTGAACGACTTTTGCATAACTCGTAAACCATAAGAGAGAGACAGAATTTTACTGCACAAAAAATTTAGATCGCGTTAAAATACACAGTTTATGTCATATACACTTTTTATGGATTGAACCATTTTCGAGATATTGCTTGTTATTTCCTTAAATTTTCCAATACTTATACTTTTTCTAAAATTCGTTATTCATTTTTTTGTCCTGGTAATGCAAAGAGAATGGAATACTCCACATAGCAACCAACTCTTAAAATATTTGACTCTAGCTTAAAACCTACCAATTCCCCTTGCATCTACAAGAAAATTAGCAATAAGATTAACATCGCGATATCTAGATTAACATGAAGAATATGGAGAATAAGCGTTTGTAAAAATAGTTTGTACAAGAGTAGAGAAAGTCATGTGCGTGTAACGCATCAGATTTTTTGTCTTGAATATGCAAAGAGTATTAATCTGTCGCAAAGAGAATGGCGCTGCATCTAGCAACCAGCTATTAAGAAGTATGTCTATGCCTAAAGGCTACTGAATTTTTATATTGCCGTTGCAATTACAAAACAAGGGGAACATAGTACGCCTTAAGCGAGAGTCGAATATTTTTAAAACTAGTCGCTATGTGTGAAATGTAATTCTCTTTGCATGTCAAAAGTTTGTTTCTGCAAATGTTTATCTCGATTAATATGAAGTACATGGAGAATAAGACTTTGTAAAAATAGTTTATACAAGAGCAGAGAAAGGCATGTGAGTGAAACACCTCAGATATTTTTCAATGAGTTGCTGAAGAAATAGTATATGGTTTGTGGTATTGACAGTCAATAGTGCATCTCTTATGAACTGTAATTATAAGAGCAGTTTTTGTAGCAGTAAACGCTGGCACATATGTTTAAGGTAGTGCTATATGTGTATCTAGCTGTACACCGCCTCACGTCAAGCTGCTGATGATCTTGTCACCTAAAGTTACTTTCAGAAGAGTTTAAGCATATGCAGAGCGAAAGAGTGGTGAAAGGAAGAAAATGGGAAAGCGGAGAATTTCTATATACCCTCGTTTTGCGTTTGACACGTACACGATGGAGATAATAAAACGGCTACTTCAGAACATTTCGCGGTGTTTCAAAAGTTTCACTTCCCTCTACAGAAGCCGAAACCGTGATCCTCTTTAAATGTTGCCTGCATTAGCAAATTACCGGTTTAATAGAAGAGCATGGCTCTACGTGTTGCTTCTTTAAAATCGAGAAGACACGTTTAAGAGTACCGCCTGCTACAGAAAGCATCGATAACTTTGAAAGTACAAGTATATTGATTGGAAGTAAAAAAGAGTAACATCTTATTTGTCTGATTTGTCAGCAAATTTCGTGTGCAGGACTTATCAAAGTTGATAGCTGAGACTGAAAGGGTTCAAATTAAGCTACAACCCATGACACTCACCGGGAAATTAATCACGTACGATTATTAACTTATTTCAACTCGCGCCTTAGCTGGTTTATAAACTTGAACCACGGAAATACTCATTATGACGTCACGAGCAGATCAGATATAATTAAAACCAATGTCTTAATTCATTGTGTTTATTATAATTTGCGTAGTAATTTAGATGGAAATATTTTCTAGGTTCTTATAATACTTTGCAGTTAAATGTGTTTGTTTATTTCTGTCACTACACTTTGATGTTTTAAAATTTATGATAATACAGAAATAAATTATCGGATACATATGAAGAATACTATTCTTCGTATTTATTTTCATGTAATAAAACTAATAAGCGATATAAATATATTTTAAATCATATTTTATTTATAACTTCGTTTTAACTTTATAAATGGTAATCAATTACAATTATACTTTTAATTTACGTCATTTATTTTCGCATTCTAAACAATATAACTCTAATTATACATGTTTATATCTAGTTTTGGTCAATAAGAAAAACCTTATGTCTATAATCTTCTGTATCCCCCTCCATCCCTCACTCTTTCTCTCCCTCTTTAAATTCCTTCGTGTCACTCAGAAGCAATAGGAGAAGTATCGGCACCGTGGCCATGGTCGCTACGACGTTTGACTTTGGGTGGACTACGAATCCCCCTTGGGCATCGACATGGATTTACATGTAAATGCATGCGTTTGTAGGCATCTGTGTAAAGCAAAAACTGAAAACAACCAGTGCAACGGGAAATACGGTAAGAAAACAGATACACCATGAATGTGTAAAAAGAACATGCTTATGTTCAGGGAGCCTTGCAATACAAAGCTCATTCCACCAACTTACTGTAGCAGGTAGAACGAGTAGACAAACTTATTTAGTTCCTCTATGTTTTGGCTATCGCATAAGTGCTATAAAATATACCAGGTGTTAAAAAAAAAAGTATTACAAATTTTTAGAGGTTGAAGTATGGACCACAACAAGAAAAAAAGTACAATAAACATGGGCTCTAAAATGCATTTGCACATCTTCGCTATCGAAACATCCCTTATACTGCAAGCTCTTTGCTATTACCTGCGTACGACCTACAGCAGGCAATAAACAATTGAGGACACATTACTCTGTAATTGTCCATAGATGGAACATACAGTAAAGATCTGTTGATGTTACTGTAAACCGTATTCACAAGTTCTGGGTAAATGCAACGCATATTCTTATTCGTTCTAATGGAATCGGTCTCTTTTTGATAAGCTTGTGAACCTGTTTTTATTGCAGTTTTACCTTTAAATCTTTGGTATATGCAATCCCCATTAATGATGCACAAACACTACAGGAAGGCCTACCAGAGCATCCCTGACCAACCTGGAGTGGTGAGAGTGCGTGATTCCCTAAGAGTCGGAGAGAAACATGCCTTACTATGAATGGGCACAATATTCAGCACCTGCTTTAGCGATGGCTCACAAGTACAGGTCCTGTGTAATCACAAGCAGATTACATTAGAGGCTATCTTGTTTCACAGTAATAGAATAATGTGCCCTCATTTGTTTACTATATTCAGTAGGTCATGCGTAATAGCAAAGAGCTTGCAGTACAAGAGTTGTTTCAAGTGAAGATGAGCAAGTGCTCATAGCTCTTAAGGTATGCATTTTAGAGCCCATGTTTACAGGACTTTTTTTCTTTTTTTGTTCCATACTACCACCTCTCAAAATATGGAATACTTTTTCTGTAACATTCTGTATATTAATTAAATCCCTTAATCATGGCCTTGGTAAGGGAGCATACACTTATGAGAACACAATTGTGAGTAGATTCTTTTCTAATTATAACGGTTTATTTGCCGAGCGGGATTGCTTAGACGGCAACATCTGTGGCCTGCATCCGGGAGGTCCCGGGTTCGATTCCCACTGACTACTCTGACCATGAAATTTTTCGTGGTTTTCTCCTGGTGGCATAGGAGAATGCCGTGGTGGTGTATTCTACCAGATTTCTCCTTTCCTCCATTTCCTCTCATTTTATGTCCCCCTTTCACGTTTCAGGTGTGTCTTCGTGTCCTGCGGTGCCGGGCAGATGACGTACTTGCTTCCGCATTGTAAAGATTTCTGAACCGTGAACGCCAGGGTGCGTGGTCCCGCCCGTTAGGGTCGCTTCGTTGCCCTCTCTCGGAATTCTTCGCCTCTATTGGTGCGTGGGTGTTCAAACTGGAAAAATTAGGGACTTCCGCGCGTCTCTGTGGGCCTGTCTGTCTGCTGACCTGCGATCTGCTACGGCTCCTTCACCTTATCCCTGTCTCCCGGGACTTGTAGCCATAATATATCAAGCTGGTCACAGTGGCGGGTGTACCCCTCCGATAAACACATCGTATACCCTACTAGTTTATTTTAACATTTAGGTGTACACAATAAGTTATTCGTATAGTAGAGTCATTGTGGAATCTAGCTCCTAATTAAGGTTTTTAGTGATTTTTAACGCCGTTCTTACTAACGCGTCACCACAGGCGGTGGATTCTGATGATACATGCAATAAAATACATAGGAAAGGACTTTTGGGAAGGAAACATTTTAGGCCTACCTCCTCGTCATGTGCCATTTATGAGGATTAAAAAAACATCAGTGTGGGAGGATTGCCCTAGCGGGATTTGACCGCAGACCTCCCGAATACCAGTCTCTCACATTCCGTGGAGCCATCTCGCTCGGTAAACAAGGGTGCGCCAGCGGCCTTCCAAATGGGTGCAATTAGCCCCCTGTACAATCGACCCTAAAGCCGATTCTTATCTTTTATACAACAGGAAAGTTACCTTTAATGAAATTTGTTTTGGAGTTAGTTTCACCTTCTTGGCAACCGTTTCTAAACTAAAGTGTGCCGAATCCCTTAGCCTAGAAGTTTTAAGGCAGTCAACCCAAATTGGATGATAGATCGCACCTCATAAACAACCGATGCGAGGAATTGCAACGCATATGCATCACTTGGCTTTCATGATTCTAAAGGAAGTAAATGCTAATAGAACTGACAACGCATGTGATTTATGCACTTTGGATACATTAACAGCTTTAAAGCTCTGAGGTCGGTTACTATTTCACACAATAAATCTTTGGTTTTGCGGTCTGGCTCTCCTGAGAATCGTTCGATTAAATGTTAACTGCTGAAAAAGCTATAACCGGCTGTACTCATTGAACAGAAGCCCCTTGCAGCTTATGGAAAATATTACATATTTTATTATTGGCGTTCGTTGTACTCCAAGAAATGCTGAAATAAATTGAAGTCTTTTGTAACGCATGTAAAAACATAATTATTTTATGAACTAATTTTGAATAACTACTTATTTTATCGGAATTAATTGCTCTTTCACACAAGCCGTGTGTTGGACAGGGTTGGAAAAGTAGAATCAGATGACTGAAAAATTCAATGCCATAGCCGGATTTGAACCACGGATCTCCCGGTGGTTAGAGCAACCAGACGGAGAACTTATTTTATCACTTGTGGAGACAGCTCCCCTCACGATATGTTGACAGTGGAAGTTCTCTCTTTCCTGCCTCACTCTCCCTCTCTTTCTCTTTATCTCTCCTTCTTTCGCCCTCTAATTATCTCAATGTATTTACTGTCTCTAAATTTTCACTCCACCTCTCTATCTCGCCCTGCTTTATTCTCTATCTTCACCTCGTCACATTCTCTCTGCTTCCTTCCTCCCTCCTCTCTCTCTCTCTCTCTCTCCCTCAATTTCTACTTGAGTTTTCAAAACCAATTATAAAACTGCTCTTTCCGAGATGTTAATATAATTAAAACGTTAACTTATAAGTTCAGCGTTATACAAAGTGGACCTGTCCCTTTGTTGCTTTTCTCTCATGGGAACCAGAAAAAACAATAAAGGATCCATAATTGCTAAACATCAAATATAAACCAGTTTAGTATGAATAATTAGTAACAGAAAATTATTTTAACTTTTTAAAATTACATCCAATGTTTTGTATAATAACAGTTCACACCATTGAACTTTGCCTGAAACTTTTATCCTATGACATTTTTGACAAAATTAAACTAAACAGTGGTGTTTAGGTTTCTTTACTTTATGTCGAGTGTAAGACGCTGAATAAACCTAAAAATATCTGATGTGTTACACTCGCATGACTTCCTCTACTCTTGTACAAACTATTTTTACAAACGCTTATTCTCCATATGCTTCATGTTAATCGAGATGTTAATCTTATTGCTAATATTCTTGTAGGTGCAAGGGGAATATGGTAGGCTTTAAGCGATAGTCAAATATTTTAAGAGATGGTTCCTATGCGGCGCATTCCATTCTCTTTTCATGTCCAGGACATAAAAAATGAATAACGAATTCCCATTTCGAAAAAGTATAAGTATTGGAATATTTAAGGGAATAACAAGCAGTATCTCGAAAATGGTTCACTCAACAACAAAAATGCATATGACATAAATTGTGTATTTTAACGCGATCTACATTTTAATGTAGTAAATTTTTGTCTATTTCTTATGGTTTACCAGTTATGCAAAAGTCGTTCACAATGAAGTATACTTTTGGAGACATTCCCAGAAAATTCGAGATATACATTTCATTTGTCATGAAAATGTCTTAAACATATGACATTTTAATCAAAATTGTTAGCCATTTTTGAGAAAATTAAAATTTTCGAAAAATGTTCCATCTAAAGGGTAATCTGGGGTGGTGGGATTTTCTTGAAAACCTTCGTGTCGCATTTCTGGAAGATACTGAACCTAAATATCAAGTTTGGTGTTTATCCAACTGTTCGTTTCTGAATTATGCTGTTCACAGACACACACAGACACACATACGGACATTTTTCCAAAAATGCTTTGGTTGGATTCAGGGGGTCTCAAAACATATATTTCCGGTGAAATCTCTGTATCGAATTTTTGGGTGGAATATAATACTTCCCCTACTTACTATGCGTAGTAGAGAAAGTAAAAACACTTAGAAAGTGATCAAGTTCATATAATTTCGTGTTAGTTTTAATAGGTGAGTATTAAAAATTATAAAAAAATCATTTTATGGCATTTGCCTGGAGAAGTGTCAACTATATCCTTACCTTTATCTTTGTATTTTTTTTCAAGTTTTTCTTAACTTATAAGTGTTAGTGCACATAGTGTTGTGCACAAGTTCACCGTGTTTAAGGCACTAGGAGCAGACAATCCCTCCGAATACGTCACTAAGCTTGAGGGCATGTGTATGTCCCTTTAGAGCAACATGCCAAAGCAGTCCATTTCTGCTGAGTAGTTCACTGCTCCTGACTCTTCCGCAAGAACTAACCCGGATTCAGGTACATTAGATATAATAGTGAAAATCTGGGCAATTGCAGTAACAGTGATGTTGAAACACATCTAGGGTTCACTTACTAACTCTGAAAACGCGGTATAAATTATATTAGAACATCTACTGCGCCCAATCTTACAATCTTCAAGTGGCAAAAGCCCTGATGGGTCGAATAATTATAATGGCATCCCGGCATCTAATTTTATATAAGTTAATTATTAACTGTGGCCTTCGAAGATATTGTAGCAATGAAATTCGACAAAGAATTGAACAATTGGTTCTAGAGATGGAGATAATTATACACAGAAGTCAATGGAGATAACGTTCTTTTTTATCCACTGCGCGTAGTAATTGGAGTTAAATGTCAAAGATAACATCAACAATTCGTTGTGTGTTCCCAAAAAGGCAGTAATTCTTGGTGCAGTAATTTGAAAATACGTTGATTTGGACGACAGCGATACTGCGGACAATGTCTCGTGTACAAACTATCGGCGAAAACAGATGATCTCCACACACATCTCTGCTATTCAGCTGTACCATTAGCTGCCTTCAAGTAGGCACTTTACGCATCTAGTGGCACACAGGTTTAACAACGTTTTTCGCCGTATTTCGCTAGACATCCTTGTTCTCTATTTCTCCATGCTTTCCTCCCACAACCCTCTTGTTTCTATTAGCTGCTGTATTATACTGCTTCGGGTAATTCTCCGAATACCACCTTTTGTTTTTCCGGTATAGTTCACTCAAATGTTTGTCTAAGAATTCCTCCTCCTTTCATATCAGCTCAGTTATTTATTATGGATATAATCTAGTATATTTCCATATACATTCATGATTTTTCTAATACTTTCATTCCACTTAACATGTTAGAAAACGTATTTCTAATGCTAACGAACGCCCCTTCTCCTCTACTGATAATGCCCATACTGTTCATGCGTAGAGTACAACACTTTTGATTAAAATATAATTTTCAAATCTATACATGACCTTTGAGCCCTAAAATTCAGTATTTGGTTTGGCCTCCATGCGCTGCAATTAGAGCTGCTATACACCGTGGCATTGAATCAAAAAGGTTCTGAAGAAGTTCCTGAGGGATTTTCCTCCACGCAGTTTGTATTCGAGCCCGCAAATCCGTGACACTGGTTACTGGAGGACCGTGACGCACCAGGTACCGACCAACCACATCCCAGACATGTTCGATGGGCGACATGTCAGGCGAACGCGCAGGCCAGGGAAGCAATGATACCCGTCGCTCTTCGAAGAAGGCTTGTACATTCCTCGCAATATGTGGCCGGGCATTGTCCTGTTAAAATGTGGACTGTGGAGATGCCTGAAGCAGGGGGAGTACCTCAGGCTCTACAACCACCGTTAGGTACCGGTTGCTACTCAAAGTGCTCTCAATTCGTAGGAGGCGAGATCGGTTGTTGTAACCAATGGCGTCCCAAACCATCACACCTGCTGTTTGTCCGCTACGCCGCTCAACAATGCAGCCGTTCAGATTGCGCTCACCATGGTAATGCCGGACACGTATGCGGCCATCACTGTAGGACACGTTGAAGCGGGACTCGTCCGAAAAGACTACATTTTGCCACTCAGCACCCCAGTGACGGTGTTCACGTGCCCATTGCACTCGGAGGAGTTTGTGGTTTCTGGACAATGGAAGCCGACGTAATGGCATGCATGCAACCAGTCCAACCTGCAGCAGACGGCGACGCACCGTTGATGCAGACAAGCTCACGCCTTTTTCAGTGCTCCAGCGTCGAGCCAACACTATGGATGAAGCTGTACCATCCCTTATGGCCATGCGGACAAGATGACGGTCATTCCGTGCTGTGGTCATGTTCCTTGGTCCAGTACCCGCTCCTCGCTGCGTACGACCTTCATGTGTCCACTGCTTTCAACACGCATCACTGTCGTAGCAGCATTCCCTGTACGAGTCGAAATGTCAGGGTACGACAAACCCGCTTCTCGGAGACCGATCATTCTGCCCCGTTCGAACTCACTTACATGCCGATATGGTTCCCTTTGACGTCGATGATTCATACTGGCACTCACTTTATTGTTTCCACCTTGTTTGACAGCTCTGCACTGACTACACTGGGCGCAACACGGACCTTGTAGGGCCCTGCTCGTCCTAGGTGTACCCAATCTCTCTGTAAACCTAATCACTTATTGCTTGCACACTCTTCTACCATTTCCACCAAGCTTGGCGTTATTCGGGAAATGCTTTCTTGGTGTTGCAGTTTTTACAAACGGCAGTGTAGTTGTAACTTTCAAACGCTCCTACTTCAGTTAACTGTGTATTAATTTAGCTTGTGTATTAATTCTTCCCTTGAATTATTCTTTCTTTTATTTCGTTGTTCAGTTTTACGCTTAAGCATTTAAATTCTGGGCCTGCTTCTATTGAATATTTCTTTTTCTATTAATAATTCAGTATTATCTTCACCTAAAAACATGTATTTTGTTTTGATCATATTAATTTCTACTTCCCAATTCCTGTATTCTCTGAGTTTACGTGCAATATATTCTAAGTTATCTTTATCTTGTAGAATAACTATTTGATTATCTTCAAGAATAAAGTAAATATATTGTTGTCCTTCACTAACAGACCCACTTCTTCACAATTTTGTTTCCATTTGTTTAAATATTTTCTTAAATATATATTAAATAACAACCTTATCTCAATCCTTTCGATACTGCAAAGTCTTCAGCAATATTATTCTGAATCCTAATATGTAAGCTGAAGGATTGTATAATGATTTTATTGCGATGTCAGAGTAAAGTTTATGCCATATTGCGTATTCGTTTGGAATTGTCAGTTTAACACTCTACACTGAATGCGTTAAACAGATTCTGATTTTCAAAACGTGTTGAGCAACCCATCCACGGTCCGGCGCTGAACTGTAATCCTCGCAAACTTGCGTGAACACTGTTTGAAGTGAGGAGAGCGATTTGGAAGTGTGGGGTGGTCAGCAAGGGCATACGGGAGTAGAGTTTAAACCAGTAAACTCAGGAGTGCCACCCATTTCCCCGCAAATTGCAAGATATTCCATCTTGTTCATGCATTTTATGGGGTAAAAAGAGAACAATTATAGAAAATACTGAAAGAAAGAGAAATGCCACTGAATTTATCTTATCCTGTCTTCCATTACGAAGGGGACTTGGCAGAGGGGATATTGTACCTACGCCCCTTAAGGGGCGTCGCCGGGAAGTTAAGTTTTTATTTGTGGACGCTCTTTAACTACTAAGTTTCTTAGCATCCCATTCTACATTGGGCGTGAAAGACCGGAAGTTTTGCTCAGAGACTTCTTTATCAAGCTTGAGGTTCTTTTATGTGCCGTGCCAGGACCACTAGCATTACTTCTCTTCCGAAGGAAGCCATTCTAAGGATTTTCATGCCCAAAACAAAACTCCATCGCCCTCCACCGGGTTTGATCCCGCGATCTCGGATACTGCAGGCTAGCATGGTACCCATACGCCACGGAGGACGACTTTATTTAAGCTATTATAATTGGCCATGTTTATCTTTATTTTTTATTGCAGTGCAGTTCTCTGTTTCTTGCCTTCCTTTTTACTCTGCGCATTATAATGTCTGTGTACTTAAGTAAATACCCACATTTATCAACAAAATCCATTATACAGATTTGCAAACCTTTCTGGTAGAATAAGAATGATAGTTAGTAGCCAGGTCTAGAGTCTAGTTTTGTAACCTCTAATACCTTAGACAGCAAGTTACTTTGGTGGATAATCGCTTCGCCTTTAACCGGGCCGATATTTAATTCTTAGCCTTGCTCATCATACGCTGTACGTACGGATGCAGACATTATTATCTAAAACGGATAGCCACGTTCCGAGCATTGTCAGTTGGAAAAGAACGCATAAAGCCCTTCCGGGACTAAAATCGAACTTTGGGAAGAGGCATTCATCACCGGAGCTTGGATCCATTCACTGGCTCCAGCGCTGCCATAGATAGGAAATGATGTTTGGTTCATTGTCATGGTTGTTAGCTTTCCCAAGTGGTTTCTAGAACATTACGTGAGAGGGTTGGTTACTGTAGAGTTCGGACCTAGTCGTAACTCCACCCAGCGGTCACTGCATGCTGCTGTGGAGGGGTGGTTATCGAAAAAAATAGTGATGGACGACCTCACCGCATGCACATAGTCACTGCTGTGCGAAAATTTGTCCGCAATACATAACACTGCTGACCTATAGTTAGTGCCTCGCCTGGAAAAATGTTGCATGGTGTACCTGTACAGAATTACACGCCTCTTCTAAATACTTCACCACTTTTTGTGTTACGCTACGCGTATCTTCCTAGTCTAAATTACAGTAGCAGTTGCAGCTCATAAACCTTAACGATAACATTCTTTCACAAAGGCCTTGTTAAATACAGAGTTATTACAAAAGAAATAGACACTTTCAATGTGTTATAAATCCATAACTATTAATGACATAATGAATCTGTTTGCACTATTGTGTAGAGGAAGTCTTGAAGTTTAGTTTCTGAACTCACAAATGTTCAATGTGTGATCCCTGCGGCGCACGACACACATCAAGATGATAATCAAGTTCATCCCAAACGCGATGTAACATATCTGCATCGACACTTACCACGGCTCTTCTGATACGTTCCCTCATGTCATCTAAATCGCGTGGAAGTGGAGGAACAAAAACTCTGTCTCTGAGAAATCCCCAAAGGAAAAAACCACTCGGCTTTAGATTGGGGCTCCTTGTTAAAGTCTAATATATGTGTGCCAGTGAGGCGGTGCCCCATCCTGTTGGAAGATACAGATTTCCCTTTCCATTTTCTCACACAGTTGGGGCATCAACCAGCTGTAGCATATTGAGATATGTAGGCCCGGTTACTGTTTTTTCTGCAAAAACCTGATGTATTACACTCACATGACTTTCTCTACTCGCGTACAAACTATTTTTACAAACGCTAATTCTCCATATGCTTCATGTTAATCGAGATATCGAGATGTTAATCTTACTGCTAATTTTCTTGTAGGTGCAAGGGGAATATGGTAGTATTTAAGCGAGAGTCAAATCTTTTAAGCCCTGGTTGCTATGTGGCGCATTCCATTCTCTTTGCATGTCCAGGACATAAAACAATGAATAACGAATTCCCATTTGAGAAAAAGTATAAGTATTGGAAAATTAAGGGAATAACAAGCAATATCTTGAAAATGGCTCACTCAATAAAAACAAATGTATATGACATAAATTGTGTATTTTAACGCGATCTACATTTTTTTGTGGTAAAATTTTGTCTATATCTTATGGTTTACCAGTTAGGCAAAAGTCGTTCACAATGAAGAATACTTTTGCAGACATTCCCAGAAAATTCAAGATATACATTTTATTTGTCATGAAAGTATCTTAAATATATAATATTTTAATCAAAATCGTTAGAGCCATTTCTGAGAAAATTAAAACTTTCGAAAAATGTTCCATGTAAAGGGTAATCTGGGGTGGGGGAATATTCTTGAGAATCTTCGTGTCGCATCTCTGGAAGATACTGAACCTAAATACCAAGTTTGGTGTCTATCCAACTTTTCGTTTCTGAGTTATGCTGTTCACAGACAGACACAGACACACACACGGACATGTTTCCAAAAATGCTTTTTTTGGATTCAGGAAGTCTCAAAACATGTATTTCCGGTGAAATCTCGGTATCGAATTTTTGGGTGGAATACAATACTTCCCCTACTTACTATACGTAGTAGAGAAAGTAAAAATAAGCGGTCATACACCTTGGTGTGGGATACCGCACAAAACACATTAATATTACAGTGGAAAATTGACTCATCACTGAAAATTATTCGTTCATTGGAGCCATCGTTTTCTTCATTACGTCGCATCAATTCTTAGCAGAAATCTTGACGTTTATATTTTGTCGTCTTCATGCAGCTGCTGCAAGGACTGCAACCTGTAAGGAGTCAGTTTTACTCGCCTTCACAAAATTTTCCATACAGTTGGTTGTGGAATTTGTAACTCCAAGCTTGCCCTTGTTGTCGATTTCTGTGGACTTCTTGCGAAAACACCACGAACACGTTCAACATCCTCTTCTGATACGCGTGGTCTTCCCGGGCTCTTTCCTTTGCACACAAAGCCTGTTGTCTCAAACTTTCTGTGCCAATCATAGATCGATTGTCTAGTCGGTGGTGGTTTCCGTAAACGTGTTCTGAAATGTCGTTGGACAACAGTTACAGAATTTGTTTAGCACCGAGGTGGAACGGGTTCAATCCCAGGGACCCGCATGTGGGATTTGTAATGGACAAAGCGGCGTCTGGGCGGGTTTTCTCCGGGTTCTCCGGTTTCCCCCGCCATTCATTCCACCAACTGCTCCATCATCGCCTTTCCTTTCATCCATTTCAGCAACATTTCGTTTCATCTACTTCCTTCCTCCCATACCAGGCATCGGGCTGATCACCCATCCTGGATATTCTGTCTGATCCATGAGTGTGTCTGCTCCTCGACGGGCCTCTGACCCCAGGCACCCGTCTGTAAGTCCTTCATAAGAGGAGGTTAAACACAGAAAGATGAAGTTCTAGTACACAATAGGCTTTTTCCACAGCAGTCTCCATTTTGCATCTTCAAAAAAATTACCAATTACAAAACTACCAACGCAAACTTCCAGTGTTTCCCAACATAACACCGCAAAATTTATGTTGATATTACACTTAGGTTTTGTTGCATAGGACTTCAAATTTGTCTACTTCTTGTGTAATGTTGCTGTATGTTGCTTTTGCTGTTTGTTACGTACATCTGTCTATAGCTCCCACAAAAATATCCAAAGTTAAATCAAAATCCAGTTTATTTTTTTAATCTTTTAAAAGTGGTTCAAGTTTGTGTACAGTGCTCTCATATACGGCAACAATGGCGTACTTATTTTCATAAGTTGGACAGTTAAATACGCTTTTGTTGCATATATGCTTACAATAGATGATCCATAAAGAAAATGAAATGGATAAACTGAAATAAGACCGATGTCTACAGAGTTGAGAGCTGCCCGACATGTGTCTTCTCAAGATAAGAAAAATACTCACAAACAATCCTTATCCAATGTATGGCTTCAGGTTTGTCAGTGTGTTTTCTGTAGAATGGTTTCTGTGGTGATCATCGTAATGCGGATTGTGGATTGCTCAACGCTTTCGATGACCTGCTCTGTCATTCTCTGAAGATGATAGCAGAGCGAGTTATCGAAACCTTGGAGCAATCCCTGTCTTCACTCGGCTGATCTCCCGAGAAGATATTCTATATACAACCATTATTCAGACAACTCAATTTAAATGACATTCGAACCCAAGCTCTCAGGATTACACGACAGATACGCTATCCCCATTCCATAGAGAGAGAGAGAGAGAAGTGGGAGGATGAAGGGCACAAAACCAGAAAGGTCATTAACGCCCCCCATTCCATAGAGATGTACTTTGTTACATTATAGCAGATGAAAGTCTATGATATGAATAAGCCGTTGTGCCTTTCGTAGTATATGGAATAAACTCACGAATGTAACAGGTAGCTAGGGGGAATATCAAACGACCCGTCAACACACAGTTCGTCTAAGAAAAGTCGTCATGATTGAGGCAGTATTTTTAACACTTAAATGATTTCAGTCTAATTATATCATATAAAATATAATAACAGCCTGCCTTAAAGCAATATGTGTATAATACAATATATAAAATGCATGTAACAGTCATAGTATTAATGTTTATATTATTATGTGCATGTTCAATAATGTTATGTGAATGTATTACGTAATTTAATAATGTAGGAGCTGTGAGAATAATAGGTTAAAAGTTTCTAACATTGAGGCAATAATGAGTAAGAAAGTTTAATAATGCTATTAGTCATTATTGGAGCAACAATAATGTAAATTTTGTGAGAGTTGATAAATAGCCAATCAAACCCAGAAAAAAGCTTAAGTTAAATGAAAGTATTCTATTGGAGTAGGATTAGCAATCAAATTGAAAAAATACAAATTGTACAGATTCAGAAGTCAGTTGCTTGTAAACAGCGTTCCTAACCGGACGCGATATGCGTCCTCGAGAAGTATAATACGTATTCAGTGTAAGACAAAAAATAGTTTACGTGTTAAAAAGTGCAAGTAATTAATAAAAGAAACTCACAGCTCTCTATATCAGTGAAATGTTATTTAAATTGTGTCAAGGATTAATAAATGTAGTGAAATAAAAATGATAATATATGTAAGCCTACATTCTTAGCCGCACTATTCCCTGCAAAGAAATCCATGTCTCTAACAATAATACTGACGCAGCCGAGACAAACATAAATATATAATATTTAAAGAAACAGTCAAATTACAAAGTTAATATTTTTAAATTTTGGGGCGAAGGCTATCGGGTATCATATGTGCGGTTGCAACTACTTCAAGTGTTCGGCTCCCCAACAGTCAAAATACAACACAACTCCTTCTAAAATATGAACTACTTCAAATTGGCTTCCATACGTGGGGCAGAAACTAACCTACCTCATGATGCGTGTGACAAGTGATAATAAATGGAGAATTGTATATAACAATTTTGTTATCATTTGCAGTTTGTGTAAGAAACTCTGTCGTCCTCTAGTTTCCGAGGTCGCGGCTTTAAACGGGTGGAGGGCGATGGGTGTTTTCGGGCGTAAAAATCCCTACCATGGCTTTCTTCGGAAGGGAAGCAATTTCGGTGGTCCCGTGTCGTAGATTTACGGCACGTTAAAGAATCTCAAGTCTGATAAAGAGTCCTCTGAGCAAAAATTCCGGTCTTTCACGCCCAATATGGAATGGGACGCTAAGGACCACAGCAGTTAAAGAGCGTCCATAAATAAAACTCAGTTTTAAACTAAGGAATTCGACAACTGTCGTGTGGACAAAAACAATGTTGATATTCGTGAAATCCGTCAAGGGTATGTATAATGAACAAATTGACGAGAATGAATAGAAATTATGAAGTGAAAAAGGTAAATCTGATTTATGCTAATTTATTCCTGGTCAGTTTTCTATTAATGCATTCTTCCTAAACTGAATTTCCTAATAATTATGTTTCTAATCCACTTTTATTAAACTATTTTTCCTAATATTATATTTATGTTTGTTTCAGTAATGGAATAACGGAGCAACCGAGAATTGTTTCTAAAAATTAGCTGCTAGTGTTGGAAATTATGGGGTGGATTCTACTGGCAGAGGGAGAAGTAGGCGAAATGCGATGTTGTGTTATGTACTTATATGAGCTCATACACACACCCACACACACACTAACCCTAGGCTAATCTCGGGTTTAATCTAAAAACGCCTGTGGTTTCACAGCGGCTTCCTGCGACCTGTGGTTTCCGCTCACCACCTACTCGTTTTTGCAAGCACGCGCAAAATGGAACTCGCATCCACATTATTTGTATTGATGAAATGTTATGTGTTAATGAACTTGGCAATATTCCTCTTACTAAAAGAAGTGTAGTTTAAAAAATACTTGACGAAAAAATACCGTTGAATCGAACGGGAGGGCTCAGATGGCAACGTCCATAGCCCTGGTTCAAATCCCGTGGACCGACCAATTTGACTGAGGTTTTCGTGGTTTCCCTCAGTCACAAGGTAAATACCGGATTGGATATTTAATACAACGACCCAAAGTTCCACCTTAAGTCTAAAACAATAGTAAAAATTAAAAATAGCTGGTAATAGCGAATGCAATGCCATGTATCCACAGAAAATGAAAGCAGCTAGACTGGACACCCTAATGCCATCTGCGCGGCACGAAGCAGAAGATTCAGTTGCTATGCACTAGGGTCTCTGTGGACACGACGAAGCGGGTGTTTACAGGGATGAGGCCTAGAAGGTTAACTGTCTGCCACACCTCGATCTAAGAGTTATCCACTAACAGATCCGTCGCGATATGACCCTGTAGTTAAAGTAGTTAAAGTAGTTAAAGTAAAATAGAGTAATAATAATACCATTACGAAATGTACACAGTCATAATGTCTGTTGACTACAAGTTGTAGACCAATTGTCTGTTGTACTGCCGTTGGCGAAACGTCCTGGAAGCAACGGGAAAAATAATAGTCCACTTAGGAACCATAAAGTACATAATTATAGAAATCTTCAACAAAGAGAGTGATGACCGAAAGGTGAAGATCTATAATTCCAATATCAGTCTTCGCTAAATTTTGCATATGTAATTCAGCCCTTATCTTTAGCCGCAAACTGCCAGAGCTAAAGAACGATTTCAATATTTTTTTCGCTTCACGAAGATGTTTTTATAATCTCATTTGTGGCACATTAAAATACGTTGCACACTAGATGGAAGTGTTAATTAAATATATTTAATGCTACGATAATCTTCTTTTAAAAGTTAAAAGAGTTAAAACAATGGAATTCTGGTAACGCACTAGCTTTAAAGAGCTTTGCGGCCCGAAATGGAAATAACTTATGCACCAAAATATATCCTGAAAAAAGACGGGGAGAGTAAGGGGGAGGAGTTATATGCTACAATGAAAACACTGCAAGAAAAGAAATATTAATCGTGTAAGGTTTCTCTTTCTTAAGGTAGGTTATTTGAAACCTTTGAAAAAAGGTCTTGTTGAACAGCTTTAATTCTTTAGTATAAGGTAAAAGAATCTCTTGCCTCACAAGAATAACGTGATTCTTTATGCCGAAAAAATGGAAACGAACGACACAAAAAGAGTTCAATGTACCTGAGCGGAACTTTTGTTTATGGCGACAAGAAAATAACTATTTGCAACCAAATTTAGCAGAAATGTACTAATGTCAATTGAACTGTTCATTTCAAGCGTTTATGTTGCATAGGTATTTCATGTTCGCTTTTGATAAGTTGTGGTAATTTCTTTAACATTAACGGTGTCACATAACAATGGGTACTTATAAATACGAGGCATGTTCTGAAACGTTATGTACAAATCCTGTTGTACAAAATAAATTTAATTGAACTTATCCTACCACTGATCGCATTACGTACGCCAACCAACTCTTTTTTACTTTCTCTACTACGTATAGTAAGTAGGGGAAGTATTGTATTCCACCCAAAAATTCGATACCGAGATTTCACCGGAAATACATGCTTTGAGACCCCCTGAATCCAAAAAAAAGCATTTTTGGAAACATGTCCGTGTGTGTGTCTGTGTATCTGTCTGTCTGTCTGTGTATGTGTCTGTCTGTGAACAGTATAACTCAGAAACGAACAGTTGGATAAACACCAAACTTGCTATTTAGGTTCAGTATCTTCCAGAGATGCGACACGAAGGTTTTCAAGAAAATCCCCCACCCCTAATTACCCTTTACATGGAACATTTTTCGAAAATATTAATTTTCTCAAAAATGGCTCTAACGATTTTGATTAAAATATCACTTGTTTAAGATATTTTCATGACAAATAAAATGTATATTTTGAATTTTCTGGGAATGTCTCCAAAAGTATTCTTCATTGTGAACGACTTTTGCATAACTGGTAAACCATAAGAGATAGACAAAATGTTACTATATTAAAAAATGTAGATCGCGTTAAAATACACAATTTATGTCATATACATTTTTTTGTTGAGTGAACCATTTTCGAGATATTTCTTGTTATTCCCTTAAATTTTTCAATACTTATTTTCTCAAACGGGAATTCGTTATTCATTTTTTGTCTTGTATATGCAAAGAGTATTAATCTGTGGCAAAGGGAATGGTGCTGCACCTAGCAACCAGCTATTAAGAGATATGTATGTGCATAAACGCTACTGTATTTCTATATTGTTCTTGTAAATATATATTCCCCTTACATCTACAAGAAAATTAGCAATAAGATAGTCTGCAAATGTTTATCTCGATTAAGATGAAGTAGATGGAGAATAAGCATTTGTAAAAAATAGTTTTTACAAGAGTAGAGAAAGTCATGTGAGTGTAACACATCAGATTTTTATTGTTTCGAGTTTCAAATTTGGGGTGTGCATTAGATTCAATAGCACATTATATTCGCATAAATGCTGTATTATTTTGTTCTGTTCAATGTGTTATACTGGATTAGTGGTTTATTTTGTATATATTTTGTCCTGTTTTTAATAATGAGTCATCATTTAAGAGAACATCCATGGCGGCGTGGGGTGTAGTGCTAAGGAATTCTTCAACAGCAAGATCCAGAATACGAATGATGGTACAAAACATTCGTGAAAGAAATGTAAGTCCCTTAGGCTGCAACATTATTTAAAATGAAAACTCTATTGCAGAGTAGAAATTTACTCCCAATATTATGTTTTAAGCTTGAAGTTGAATTGTTCTTGGAGTTTATTTATTTATTTAGCTCCACGTATGGACGTCAATTTTGAAAAAGATTGTTTGTTACGTAATATGCTGTTACGTATGAGAAGCCGATTTGAAGATTATGTATTTTTGTTGTTACGCTGAAAGTTTTTTTTAATTTTACTTTGTTATTAAACTGGTTCTATAGATAGTATTTATGTTTGTTTTTGCCTCGGCATGCTTCAGTGTTGCTTTAGAGACACGTTTCTCTTAATCAGGGCGTGGTGCGACAAGAATGTAGGCTTGCACAGATTTTAAGTTTTAATTTCACTTTGTTTTATTAATCCTTGTCACAAATTAAATAGCACTACACTGATATCAAGAGCTGTGAGATTCTTTAATTTAATACTTGCACTTTTTATTGCGTATACTTATTTTACGTCTCACACGAATACGTAATATTTTTTTAGAGAACACATCTTCCATCCGGTTGCTATCAAGGTCTGCAGGCAACTGAACATTATTCAACAGTCCAAATCCGTAAACTTCTGTACTTCAAGTCTCTGATTGGCTAATCCTAGTCCAATAGAATACCGGCATTTTACTAAATCTTTTTCTGCTGTTGATTGGCTATTTTTAAACTGTCACAAAATTTACATTATCGTTGCTCTAATAATGACTAGTAGCATTCAAACTCTCAAACTCATTATTGCCTCAAGGTTACTTCATTATTTCCTCATTGTTAGCAACTTTAAACTTATTATTCTCACAGCTCTTACATTATTAAATTATGTAATTCATACACATAACATTATTGAACATGTTTACTATAATATAAGCATTTGCAGTGACTGTTAGATACATTTTTACAAAATATTACGTACATATTGCTTCAAGGCGGGCTGTTATTGAATTTACATATTATATAATTTAATTGAAATTACCCAAGTGTTAAAAAATACTGCCTCAAGCTGTGTGCAATTAAGTATATGAACATTCTTGATGAATACATTTCTGCTTTCAACAATTAGTATTTAGTTTGCAGCTAAGGCTGCGATTAGCCACTGGTTTGTTTCTAATTGTAAATAATGTGTCTTTAAAAATGTTACAAAAAGTTAAGAACAATTTGTTTACTTGTCTATCTATACAGAGTGATTCACAGTACCTATTACACACACTATGGGTTGTATAGGGAACTTAGTAGATGAAGTTTTGATAGGAAACCCTGTTTCGATACTACACAAAATCAAAATATCAAGGTAAGGTGCCTGAAGTTCTTTGCAAACAATGTACCTCTGAAGGAACTTTTTCACAGACACGCTCAAATATGTCTGGTGTGTGATGAATCGTTTTTGCTGCAGCTAGAACTCGTGCAACCAGGTTTTGCACATGTTAAACGAATGTGCAGCGGCACATTGCCTAAGAACTGCGCCAGTTCTTCTTGCAGGAAGAGTACCTCGTGCCCATTAGATGGTCTGGAATAAGGTACGGTCCAATCTGACGACCGTCATAATAGCAGCCGATACACTGATGCCGAAAACGTTGATGAAATCCATGAGAATGTATGGCACAATATTTGCTTCTTCCCAAAAGGCTGTTTAGACTGTTGAAAACAATTTCCCTGGTGAAATGCATTGCATCCGTAAAAAGAACAAGCCGAAAAAAATTCTGAAACGTCCACACAGCTGTGTGAAACCCTTGCACAATAATGTAATCGTGGTAAAAAATCTGCCGTACACATTGCATGTACCCTCTGGGGGTCTGCTCTTCATGAAGAATATGCCAGAGGTGCGAGTACTCATCGATAGGTTCTCTTCATTTCCATAAAGGACCTCCACTTCAATGTTGAAAGTTAAGCATGTCTGTTGAGCACCACCGTCGGCCCTGAAGGTATGTGTTTCTCGCAACATTGCTCGAATCGTGCAAAAATGGTATGTAATATGGTGACACGATGCGGAAAACTCTGCATACCGACATCAGGCAGCTCTACCATTGAGCTTCGCCGTAAACTAATAATATGGTGCTGTCGCCAAACACAACGATGTTGAACTGTCTTCCACAACGATTGAATAGCAAGTAACGTGAAGAACGAAACGCATCAGATTGTAAATATGGAACGTTGGATGCAGCACAAATGGTATCAGGTGACTGAAGACGTTGCCCTCCGTCAATGTGGATTACCTAGCCTGAAGCAGAAGATTTTAAACTGTTGTATGATATTGTTAACTGTATAGCACCGAAACGGTGTGTTTCCTGATGTGGGTTTCTTAAAAAAAACTTGATCTACTGTGTACTCTCCACGACCCTAGAAGTATGTATTAACAAATCTGTATCATTCTATATATTGGGATATACGAGGGCTGATCAACAAAGACTGAAACTGATTTTTTTCACAGATGTTTATTACTCCAATTCAATGTTTACATGATCTTTTTCAAAGTAGTCCCCTCCTACTTCAATTCACTTTTTATAGCGTCTCTGCCAGTTCTTGAACACGTGCTGCAGACCATTCTTTGTCAGGTCCTTGAGAATCGCCTCACTTTTCTTGAGCACTGCTTCAGAATTCTCAATCCGAATACCCCTAAGCTTTGACTTTAGTGATGGGAATAAAAAAGGTCACAGGGTGCAAGATCGGGGCTATAAGGTGGATGTGGTACACAGGTAATGTTGAATCGAGCTAGAAACTGCATGACTTAATTTGCGACGTGAAGCCGTGCATTGTCATGATGAAGTCGCCACCCAGTCCGAGAAAGCTCTGGTCGTTTCTTTGCAATGTGCTTCCTCAGCCTAGCCAATACTGACGTGTAGTATGCTGCTGTAACAGTAGTGTGAGGGGGAACTGCATGCTGGTAAATCATTCCATTACAGTCAAAAAATGTGCACTAGGGTCTACAAAATAGAGCATTACTACCAACCTACAATACGAGAGTGCTGCCGCCTACCAACATTATACATAAAAACCCGCTCTTTTCAAATATTTATGTTACAGATACGAAACTATCACGGAAGCTACAGGAAAAAATCAGTCTGTCTTTGTTGATCAGCCCTCGTATATACCACTTGCACGGGCTTTTGAGTCACTTCAAAATAGCTCCTCTTCCCATTCGCCTGCCTGTTTGGAGTTTAGTGTGCGATTAGCACACAGTTGGATCGATTGTCTTTACAAACGGGCAGTAAATGAAGACAGTTAAATTACAATATGATCCTATTTTTAATCAGCAGACAAAAACATATGAATCATATGGGCGATTTCAACAAGAAGCCAGTACTCTCAAACAGCAGAAGAATCTAGGGGTAAAAATGAGGAAGTGTTTGAAGATAAGGTGATTAGTACTGGAGTATTACCCTCTCGCCCCCTCCTCAGATGTAGCAGTCTGTAATTTTTACTTTCTCTACTACGTATAGTAAGTAGGGGAAGTATTGCATTCCACCCAAAAATTCGATACCGAGATTTCGCCGGAAATACATGTTTTGAGACCTCCTGAATCCAAAAAAAGCATTTTTGGAAACATGTCCGTGTGTGTGTCTGTGTGTGTGTGTCTGTGAACAGCATAACTCAAAAACGAACAGTCGGATAAACACCAAACTTGGTATTTAGGTTCAGTATCTTCCAGAGATGCGACACAAAGGTTTTCAAGAAAATCCCCCCACCCCAGACTACCCTTTACATGGAACATTTTTCGAAAATTTTAATTTTCTCAAAAATGGCTCTAACGATTTTGATTAAAATATCATATTTTTAAGATAATGTCATGAGAAATGAAATGTATATCTCGAATTTTCTGGGAATGTCTCCAAAAGTATTCTTCATTGTGAACGACTTTTGCATAACTGGTAAACCATAAGAGATACACAAACTTTTACTACACAAAAAATGTAGATCGCGTTAAAATACACAACTTATGTCATATACATTTCTTTTGTTGAGTGAACCGTTTTCGAGATATTGCTTGTTATTTCCTTAAATTTTCCAATACTTATACTTTTTCTCAAATTCGTTATTCATTTTTTTTATGTCCTGGACATGCAAAGAGAATGGAATGCGCCACACAGCAACCAACGATAAAATATTTGACTATCGCTTAAAAGCTACCATATTCCCCTTGCATCTACAAGAAAATTAGCAATAAGATTAACATCTCGATATCTCGATTAACATGAAGCATATGGAGAATAGGCGTTTCTAAAAATAGTTTGTACAAGAGTAGAGAAAGTCATGTGAGTGTAACACATCAGATTTTTATTTGTAGAATTGACGGACAAAGCGTACAAAACAAATCCTCAGTTGGATGAACCCAAAGAAAACATACGAAATAAAATAAAAAGCTTTATACTGACCAAACTAAATTGTGTCCATCAGAATGTGTCTATTCAGCTGAGGAAGGGTGGCATTTCCAATATTTAGATTAAACCATCTTTTGGGCGGTAAGTGCATAGTCTGGAATGTATTAAATTTCTTTGTCATTTATGTTTTCAAGAGTCTATGTGTATGGAGAACCTAATCAAAATGTAATTCTTTTAGTGTAATAAAGCTCTATTTAAAATTACAGCATATTTTGGTTTCCCAAATTAGTCAGGAGATGAAAACATGACGGGAAAATAAAAGATAGGATTTATCATAATACGTAGCATTCTTAGAATTAATAAGCATGTAATTACCTTTTATAGGGAAATGTTCATTGTTATAATATGAAACCTCGGTCGCTGTTTTAGATTTGAATTGAAATAACCTAAATTATATGAGACTCTAACAATGAGCGGCATACTTTTTCTTTAAAAAAAATCTGATGTGTTACACTCACATGACTTTCTCTACTCTTGTACAATCTATTTTTACAAACGCTTATTCTCCATATGCTTCATGTTAATCGAGATATCGAGATGTCAATCTTATTGGTAATTTTCTTGTAGAAGCAAGGGGAATATGGTAGCTTTTAAGCGATGGTCAAATATTTTAACGCTGGTTGCTATGTGGCGCATTCCATTCTCTTTGCATGTCCAGAACATAAAAAAAATGAATAACGAATTTGAGAAAAAGTATAAGTATTGTAAAATTTAAGGAAATAACAAGCAATATCTCAAAAACGGTTCACTCAACAAAAGAAATGTATATGACATAAGTTGTGTATTTTAACGCGATCTACATTTTTTGTGTAGTAAAATTTTGTCTATCTCTTATGGTTTACCAGTTATGCAAAAGTCGTTCACAATGAAGAATACTTTTGGAGACATTCCCAGGAAATTCAAGATATACATTTTATTTGTCATAAAAATATCTTAAACATATGATATTTTAATCAAAATCGTTAGAGCCATTTTTGAGAAAATTAAAATTTTCGAAAAATCTTCCATGTAAAGGGTAGTCTGGGGTGGGGGGATTTTCTTGAAAACCTTCGTGTCGCATCTCTGCAAGATACTGAACCTAAATACCAAGTTTGGTGCTTATCCGATTGTTCGTTTTTGAGTTATGCTGTTCACAGACACACAGACACACACACACAGACACACACACACAGACACACACACACAGAGACACACACACACACACACACACACAGACACACACCCGGACATGTTTCTAAAAATGCTTTTTTTGGATTCAGGAGGTCTCAAAACATGTATTTCCGGTGAAATCTCGGTATCGAATTTTTGGGTGGAATGCAATACTTCCCCTACTTACTATACGTAGTAGAGAAAGTAAAAATTAGTACAAAAATTATTTACAAACATGCTTTACAAGTTATAAACTTATATGCTTCTTCACGTGCATCATTGCTTTCGAAGACAATGTTCATAGTTTTAAACAGCAGTTATTTTAAAAGAAACAATTTATGAAAAAAATCTTGTGTTACATTCATGTGACACTCTCCACCCCCCTATCGCTTTTTAGTGGGTATACAAACTATTCTTACTAAAGCTTATTTAATCCAAATAAACCTTTGCAGAAATAGCTACTTTACACATTTCGTTATAAATACAAGGGGAACAGCGATACTCAAATGTTTAAGATCTGGATGCTATATCCTAGCTTTAAAATTCCAAACTGTTTCCATGCAATCGCGAGAAACAAGTGAATGGTGACAGGACTTAATGGAATGGCCAAGAAATGAACAATTCAAACCTTTAATAATGGATATCTCAGAAATGGGTTACGCCACACACAAAAAAACTTATTTGAAATAAAGTGAGTACTTTAAAGAGATTTACATTTCTTTGTGTAGTACGTTTACGTCTATCGCTTAAGGTTTACCAGTTATACAATATTATACAAAATTTCTTCTAAATGAAGTGGACTTCATAGGTTATTCCCAGAAAGTTCAAGATATGTACTTTATTTGTAATTAAAATATTTTTAATATATGATAGTTCAATCAAAAGTACAATAGCCAGTTTTTAGAAAATAAAAAATTTTGAAAAATATTCCATGTAAAATGTAGTCTTGGGTGAGGGATTTTCTTGAAAAACTTTGTCTCATCTTTGGAAGGTAGTAATCCTAAATGCCAGTTTGGATTTTATCCGACTTTTCGTTTTTGAGTTATGCTGTTCACAGGCGCGCACGCACATGAATCTTTTTCTAAAAATAATTTTTCGGGATTGAGGGGGCCTCATAACATGCATTTCTGGTGTAGGTAATATCGATATTGAATTTTTGGGTGAAATACAATACTCCCCTACTTACTATACGTAGTAGGGAAAGTACAAAACTAATAAACACACTAATGTGACGTGATTCTAATTTTTGTGAAATTAACACCTTAAAGATTTTTCGGGAAAATGTGAATGTTTTAATTATAAGAGAATTGCCTTATTATTTAAAACATAGTATGACTGGAAATAAAATTCCAAACTTCTTAGTTGCGAAGCCAGCGCACTGATCACAATATTACATATTGATGATGATATTGGAGTTAAGGGCGCTAAACAGCTAAGGTCAATATTACATAGTCCAAAGTTACCTAAACATCATATGTTTTTTTAATATTTAAATGTAAACAATGTTGCACAATATTTGTTTCTGAATTAAGAGCAACAGTTAATTTCCTGTATTTTAATTCAATAATAATTTTAAAATGCCCTCTACTAATCGGGAAAACCTTCCCTCCCTCTCGCTGTATTAAAGCGCACAGTAAAAAGCAAGGGATAAACTAATAGCCCTCCATGTAGTGAATTTTCTCTGCTAACCCTTTCTGTAGCACTTTACCACTTAAGAATGGCGGTTTTATAAAGGTTGACATTTTTATACATTTAACTACTCGGCAAAATTTAAACCGAATTACGAATGTAAATTAAGGCCCAACGTGGCAAAACGCTTTCTGAACGTTAATGGTTGCCAGCACGTTACAAAAACGTTGCATTTAAATTTTTAGTGCATCATGACAGAAAAAGGAAAAAGACACACTTTATTTTGGAGCATACGAGAGCATAACATGAAGTCCTTTTAGTATGTATTCAGTTTTTCTTTGAGCCGGGCTATTTTCTAATGCTTTTAACAGCCCACGGACTTATTAAAAACGGAGTTGAAACTTGAAATGTTCTATAATATTATCGACAGCTAAAAATTTCACACTTTAAAAAATCATTTTGGACCGTCTTTACTGTTTACTGGTGAAGGTAATGTACATTTTTAAATATTTTTGTTTAACAATCCTTTAATTATTATCGGACAGAGCGTTCATTTTCTCTATTTAATATCCACATTCAACATCAATAAATATATTGTTTTTCTAACTGCGAGGGTCACTCTGAAAGTTTTGAGAATCAACGAAATTTTTTTTTAAAAAATTTAGATCTGATCATTGCATCTTTTCCAACTATTCTCCTTTGCATTCTATTCCACGTCTCAACCTTTCAAATTATTTCCAAATACCGAATACCATTCTTCTTTGAAAAGAATGCAAATACATTCATCGTAAGCAGCTGTTACAATTTCAGGTGCTTTAAATCGTTGATCTAGATTTTTTGGGGGGAAGGGAAATAAAAAAGTCGCATGGAACCGCATTGTGCCTACAGTTCTGAATGTATTTGACTCCTGACTCCTGCAGAAATTGTGTTGTTTCTAGTGCAATGTAAGCAGAGGCGTCGTGGCGGTGCGACAAAAGTCCTCGCGTCTTAGGACCCTTTGTTCTCAGTTCATTGAAGACATTTTACTGTACCATTTAGCAGTGATGGTACATTAGTTTGTCCCTCAAGCGGAATTGTCACAATATGGTCACTAACTGAGAAGAACGAACTGATCATCTTCTTGCCAACACTTCTTGATTGCCTCACTTTTGTTGGAGATCCTCACTTGAGAGGGCCCAAACCGATTTTTAGCGCTTAGTTTATTGATCATATTGGTATATCTACCTTTTTGCAATATTAAATATGTTTTTGAATCTTTCCCCACCAAATTTTTCTATTATTTCCTAGCATCATTGCACGCTACCTGTTTCGGCTCCTTTGTGAGGTGGTGGGGGATCCGAAGACCGGAGCTTCCTACGTGAAGTCTTTTCCTTTAGGATGATATCCAATATTCTAGACTTCTTGAATCTGATATGTGAAACGATGTTCTCATAACATGCTCTCTGCTTTCCTCACATTTTCATCCGTTTTTACCGAAGCCGGCCGTCCTGTACGGTCTTCATCTTCAAGGGAATCCCTTCCTCTTTTAAACTCTGCAAACCATCGATAAATCGTGGATTGCGAAGGAGAAATATCTCCAAATGCCCGATGCAATGTTTCAAGGCACTCTCTCTCCCCTAAACTGACTTTAAAGTCGTAGAAAAACATCGGAAATGCTCTCGCTTGAGATCCATCTCAGCGTATTGCGTAGCTATACTTGCAGCCACGTGCACAGAAGTACTCACACTGCACATTGTTGGAGCATATCCAGGCTTGCACAATACTATCTGAACCTCAAGCTAAAGCTACGCAGACCTGCTTTGGCTTACACAATTTATTTTTGCCCATTCTCAGAACTTTGAGAGTGACCCTTTGTATACGCACGAAATTGCTAGAAATTTTAGTTTTTTTCTCACAGCTAATGGAAAACGCGGCTCCAAACGCGTCGTTCCTTGTTTCTTTGTTTCTTCTACTCCGATTTTCTCTCCCTCCCTCATTCCCTCTATATTCTCGTAATATTTCCAAAATCAGAAACAAAATTGATTTCCCTGTCTTAATGACAGAAATCAAATCATGCCTGACCATTTTATTACCACAAATAGTTATTCAGATAGTAGGATCAGATTTCAACCTTTTTATATCAAAGAAACTGTTAACGATGAAACACACATTCTGCATGCCAATTGGGTAGAAGAAACTTTTAGTATTTTGATCGTTGAGGCTGTATACATTTAACAAGAACACCATTTGTTGCATGGAAACATGGAAACTGTTGCTGTCTTGCCAAAAAGCAAAACGTTTGGTACCTAGTTACAAAACCTTTGATGCCACATGTAAATGTATTTATGATAAGGGAGCTGCTTTTTATATCTACTGCAAAAGTGATTTGTTGCACAATGGATTATCAGCTAACTACTGTAAGCAAAATTTTTATTTTCTCTATCCTGAAAATTAAAAATGTTTCAATATGTTTTATGATTTGTTAACAATAAGTCGCTATATGACCTAAGATGTTTTGCGACTATAAATAAATAAATAAATCTTAAAAAATCGAACGGATATCTTGGAAATGGCTTATGGCATAAAAAAGTTACTTGAAATAAATTGTGTGCTTTAAAGAGATCTACATTTCTTGTATAGTACGTTTTCGTCTATCGCTTAACATTTACTAATGGTACAAGATTATACAAAATTCCTTTGAATGAAAAGCGCTTCAAAGGCTATGCTCAGAAAATTCTAGGTATAAATTTTATTTTTTATGTAAATATAATTAATATATGTATTTTAATCAAAGTGGTTAGAGCCATTTTTAGAAAATAAAAAGTTTTGAAAATCTTCAATGTAAACCGTAGTTTGGGGCGAGGGGATTTTCTTGAAAGTTTGGTATTTTTCCGACTTTTCGTTTTTAAGTTATGTTGTGTGCAGACACACACTCACACACACGTACGTTTTTCTAAAAATACTTTTTTTGGATTCAGAGTAGCCTCAAAACTTACATTTTCGGTGAAACCTCGGTATCAAATGTTTGGGTGGAATGCGATACCTTCTCCACCTACAATGTACGTGTTAGAAAGAGTAAAGACGAAAATGTTTATATTATAGGGTAGTTAAATTATATTCGAACCCACTCGCGGCCTCTCTCTACTGCGCGAGACAGCCGGCAGTCGCCGGGGAAATTACGCCGGCAGAGGCGGACTAAAATCCGTAAAATTATAATAAGTGCTGGAAATGTTGACCTTCTGCTCTCAAACAGACAGCATATCTCGTGTAAATATTCTCGCTCACTCTTCGAAGCTCAGCAGCAGGAATTCTTGTAATTGGTGCCGCTTTGGAGCGTCCGCCTCGAAAATCGCTGCAAAAACTAGCGCAGCAAACAGGTGTTTCTCGATCTTCTGAGAGAAATGCTACACGCCTCTTGAAACTGAAGCCCTATCGCTACACACGAGTGCAAGCGTTAGAACCAAATGATCCCGCTAAACGTGTGAATTATTGTAATTTGTTTTTCCAATCCGTAGAAAGCGGTTTCATTGACCACAGCTTTTGCTTTTCACTGATGAATCTTGGTTTTATCCAAGTGGACGTGTGAATACTCACAACAGTCGACACTGGGCTTTAGAAAAAACCTGTGCTACTGATGAAACGCCTCATTATGATCAGAAAATTGGAGTACGGTGTGCGATAAGTGCTAGAAGTATAATAGGGCACATATTCTTTGATGAAACAATAAATGCAGAGCGATATCAGAGGTTAATTCTGAGGGCATTTTACAATCGCTTGACAGAAGAAGAGAAATCGTATGCTAGCTCCAGCAAGATTCTGCAACAACACATACGGTTGCAGAATCGTTACATGCAATAACAGAGGTGTTTGATGACAGAATAATTAGTGTTGATTTGTGGCCCCCTTGTTCTCCTGACTAACGAGTTGTGATTTTTATTTATGGGGTTCTTTAAAAGACAAAGTATAACGTTCCAATCCTCGCACACTACAGGAATTTAGAGACAACTTGGTGCAAGAAATCACAAGAATTCCTGCTGCTGAGCTTCGAAGAGTGAGCGAGATATTTATACGAGATATGCTGCCTGTTCGAGAGCAGAAGGTCAACATTTCCAGAATTTATTATAATGTAAGTATTTTAGTCCGCCTCTGCCGAAGTAATTTCCCCGGCGACTGCCGGTTGTCTCGCGTAGTAGAGAGAGGCCGCGAGTCGGTTCGAATATAATTTAACTACACTATATGTACTAGTTTAATGGGTATAGATTACAAAATTAAACTTAATTGCCTATGTTGTTCGCTGAAACTAAATTAGTAACAGCGTAGACTTCAACCACAAAGCAACTTGTTGGTTTAGGGGCACTATGCTAGCCTCTGGTTCCCGAGGGAGGGCGGAGGGCGATGAATTTTTTCGGGCGTAAAAATTTTAGCATGACTTTCTTCGAAAGGGAGTTTAAGCGGTGGTCCCGTGTTCTAGATTTGCGGCACGTAAAAGAAGCCTGATAAAGAGGCCTCTGAGCAAAATTTCCGGTCTTTTGCGCCCAGTATAGGGGACGCTAAGAACTATAGTAGTTAAAGAGCATCCATAAATAAAACTCAATTTATTTATATACACCATGACAATAAAGTTACGCAAAATGAGTAACTCACATCTGTGGATTCAAGGGCACCATTAAAAACATAGCCAATCTGTTTACTTCTTAGTCATTTAAATTAGCTACGTTACTTTTATTAATATACTTATCAATTTTCCTCGATTGTTGATTTTCCATAGATAAATTTACACATGTGTTAATCACTTAAAAGTGTATGAATAAAATCATGAAGTCAAACACAGTAGTTTACAAACTGGGGAGCATACCTCACTTGTGGAGCCTTTAGGTTTATAAGGAACAACCGCCAGCTCACTCAGAAGTAAAACTAAATACGTGATCAGCGAAAAAAGTTTAATGGCAATAATAATAATAATAATAATAATAATGTTTTTGTTAATTGTTAATTTGCTAATGCAGTAATCACTTTTAATTTTTTTAAAGATAAAAGAGACAGTGATATAGGTTCAAAACATTGGCTTTAGAATTAGATGAGAGAATTTTAATTTTAGAACATTGTATTCTTATTTTTTGTGTTATAACTGTGCTCTAAAATTTATCCATTTAACCCGGGTTTATTAATTGTCGCTTTAAAATGTTCTAACTTGTATACTAATAAAATAATAAAAGTTAAAACTACAAAGGGATGCCCTGAATTTGACTATCTCCCTCTCAAGTGATATTACAAGGGCGTCCAATGTTAAATCACCTGTTTTATTTGGATGAAGTTATTGAAGAACAGCAGATTAATTTAAAATACAATTAGCAATGGTAAGCTGGGAGGATAACTTGTAAGCAGTAGTGTATACACACTGAGTAGAAAAGTAGATACATACGAGTTAAAAATATTTGTTCCTGAAACTAAAGTTCTTGCTTTCCGAGAATCAAATTCTATAATGTTAAAATAATTATTCTAAATAATGAGACCATAGAATCGATGAGTTCATTTAATGGCAAGGGCCGTAGTTCATCTAACAATAAAAGCAAAGACAGTGATAGAAAACTTGCCAATTCCAACAACCTTTGGGCAAGGTAAAAACAATGTCACTGATAAGATTGGGACAGGATACATTCTAACATGTTTTGAGGCAATGACACTGCCAACATTGCAATGTTTTTCAGAAGTATAGACGGTGACAAGGCAGCATAAGTGAGGAATTCAGACTGCAAAAATGAGATTATCAAGACACTAGCAGGAAATAAGGAATTAAGTAAACATCCCATTGTTTTACAACCAACATGTGATGATATAATTAAATAGACGTGCCATGCTTCAAGAATGACTCCAGATTAAATACTCTCGGAAATGTTTCAATACAGGAAACGTGGTCAAAGAGATGTCGCTAGAACAAGAAGACATTGATGTGAGCAATTTTATACTTGGAAACGTAACAGACCAGATGGCCTAAATCATCATGAAAGGGAAATACTATAATATTTTGTGTTTATACCTATTGGCAATTTATTGCGCAGATATGTTCAAATAACATAAGGATCCTTCCTAATTGCTTTAGCAAAAATGCCTTCCTATATACAAAGTGAATCATCTAAAATTTGCACCGCAAATATTTCGGATATGGAAAGTGCTATTGATGTGCAGTTTTCACAGCATTGATTGGTAGACAGGGGCTCGTACATTTAGTCTATAAACAGATTTTAATAATACTTAGAACGTGTATTTTTTGAGCAAACATATAATTTTTAATGGAACAATGCCTAGTTACATCAACAGAATAAAGGTAGGGTAAATTGGGGTAAATTAGAATATCAGTGGCGTTTGTTGCAAGATTCTAGTGCAATTGGTTTACGAGAAATCGTATTTTTAAAAGTTTCCACCCCGACATTGTTTGTCCCATTCAACCTGCTTAGTTGCTAGGTACGATGTTTGTTTGCATTGTGTTTTCTGTTCATTGATTGCATTGCGACTTTCTGGTCAGCTAGTTTGTGACAGTCCAAGCAGTAAGTCGTGAGTGGAAGATGGGGTTTTATAATGCAGAAAAAGCCGACATGCTCATGATGTATGGAGAGTGTAGGAAGAATGCAGTTCGTTCCTGTACGGTGTATGCGGAAACGTATCCCAATAGACGTCAACCATCTCGGCAATTATTTATCGACCTCCTCAACCAATTACGTGAAAGTGGCACTGTAACACCTAGAAAACGTAACAGAAACAAACAATGACTGGAGAAGTGGCCGAAATTAATGTTTTGGCTGCCGTTGCAGTAGATCCGCAAATTAGTTTCCGCACAATCACACGTGGAGGTGGTATGTCAGGCAAGTGTACTGCGCATTCTCCATCGACATAGGTTCCATCCCTATCACATCTCTCTCCATCAAGAGCTGCATGGAAACGATTTTGAGAATCGTGTTAACTTTTGTTCATGGGCATTAAGACATGATACTCCAGATTCATCATGAATCTTGTTTAGTGATGAGGCAACATTTACTAATCATTGCCAGGTAAACCGCAGAAACATGCACTATTGGTCTGTTGACAATACCCGTTGGCTTCGTCAGGTGGAACGTCAGCGTTCATGAAGTTTAAACGTGTGGTGTGGGATAGTGAACCATCAGCTCATAGGCCCTCTGTTCATAGAAGGAACAATGAACTTGCACAAGTATCACAGCCTCCTGACAGACCATCTGCCACAGATACTAGAAGACGTTCGTTTGGAGACTAGGAGGAACCTGTGGTACCAACATGATGGTTGTCCAGCCCTTAGTACACGAAGTACTACAGCTTGTCTTAACAGATTGTTTCCAAATCGTTGCATTGGACGAAGATTACCTGTACTTTAGCCGGTCCGTTCACTGGATCTGACCCCTTTAGACTTTTTTCTGTGGGGAAGGCTGAAAGACACTGTTCTCAAGGATGTACTAGCTACACCAGACGATATGAAACGACGTATTACTGCTGCCTGCTCTGAAATTTTCGCTGAAATGCTAGAACGTGTGCAGCAGTCTTTCTATAGCAGACTGGAAGCGTGTACTGAAGCTACCGGTGGTCATTTTGAACACAACCTTTGAAGGGCTATGTTCTCTTTACTTGTAAGATCCACAAAAGTATTGTAATTCCCTTTTGTTTTTCTTTAGTTTGTGCTACCACAGGTTGTAGAAGTGTCGGCGTAAAGCTTCAAAATTAGATTTCTCGTAAACCACTTGCACTAGAATCTTGCTACAATGACATTCTAATTTACTCTACCTTTATTCTGTTGATGTAACTAGGCATTGTTCCATTTAAAAAATTGTATGTTTGTTCAAAATGTACACTTCCTCAGTATTATTAAAATCTGTTTATAGCCTAAATATACGAGTCCCTGTCTACCAACCAATCGTGTTAAAACTGCACATCAACAGCACTTTCCATTTCCGAAATATTTGAGGTGTTTTAGGTGATTCACCCTGTGCACTACTGATGTTATAAGCATTAACTTCTTGTAACTTCTGTTTAACTAGTCCTTTTGATAATAATTTAAAATGGCTGTTATGAGTGAAAGTAATATTTGAATTTACTTTTTTTAGTTTTCAGTTAATTCAATGCGGATTATTAATTAATATTAACTCGTTTACCACCGTTTCAGGCCTACACTTAGATTTGAGGGCGTACCTTGATATTGGATATGCTAATATTAATATATTTTTGAGTAGTGTTTAACGCCTGTCCTTACTATATACAGCACCACAGGCGGTGGCCAGTGATGATACATGCAATGAAATGATAACTGGGAAAGGACTTTTGGGATTAAACGTTCCAGGCTGTTTAGGTATCTCCCTCGTCTTTTGCCAATACAAAGACTGAGGAAAGTCTAGAAAAAAATCTGATGTGTTACACTCACACGACTTTCTCTACTCTTGTACAAACTATTTTTACAAACGCTTATTCTCCATATGCTTCATGTTAATCGAGATGTCGAGATGTCAATCTTATTGCTAATTTTCTTGTAGATGCAAGGGGAATATGGTGCGTTTTAAGCGATAATCAAATATTTTAACGCTGGATGCTATGTGGCGCATTCCATTCTCTTTGCATATCCAGGACATAAAAAAAATCTGATGTGTTACACTCACATGACTTTCTCTACTCTTGTACAAACTATTTTTACAAACGCTTATTCTCCATATGCTTCATGTTAATCGAGATATCGAGATGTCAATCTTATTGGTAATTTTCATGTAGATGGAAGGGGAATATGCTAGGTTTAAAGCGATAGTCAAATATTTTAACGCTGGTTGCTATGTGGCGCATTCCATTCTCTTTACATGTCCAGGACATAAAAAAACGAATAACGAATTTGAGAAAAAGTATAAGTATTGGAAAATTTAAGGGAATAACAAGCAATATCTCGAAAACGGTTCACTCAACAAAAGAAATGTATATGACATAAGTTGTGTATTTTAACGCGATCTACATTTTTTGTGTAGTAAAATTTTGTCTATCTCTTATGGTTTACCAGTTATGCAAAAGTCGTTCACAATGAAGAATACTTTTGGTGACATTCCCAGAAAATTCGAGATATACATTTCATTTCTCATGACAATATCTTAAACATATGATATTTTAATCAAAATCGTTAGAGCCATTTTTGAGAAAATTAAAATTTTCGAAAAATGTTCCATGTAAAGGGTAGTCTGGGGTGGGGGAATTTTCTTGAAAACCTTCGTGTCGCATCTCTGGAAGATACTGAACCTAAATACCAAGTTTGGTGTTTATACGACTGTTCGTTTCTGAGTTATGCTGTTCACAGACACACAGACACACAGACAGACACACACACAGACAGACACACAGACACACAGACACACAGACAGACACACACACGGACATGTTTCCAAAAATGCTTTTTTTGGATTCAGTGAGTCTCAAAACATGTATTTCCGGTGAAATCTCGGTATCGAATTTTTGGGTGGAATGCAATACTTCCCCTACTTACTATACGTAGTAGAGAAAGTAAAAATGAATAACGAATTTGAGAAAAAGTATAAGTATTGGAAAATTTAACGGAATAACAAGCAATATCTCGAAAACGGTTCACTTAACAAAAGAAATGTATATGACATAAATTGTGTATTTTAACGCGATCTACATTTTTTGTGTAGTAAAATTTTGTCTATCTCTTATGGTTTACCAGTTATGCAAAAGTCGTTCACAATGAAGAATACTTTTGGAGACATTCCCAGAAAATTCGAGATATACATTTCATTTCTCATGACAATATCTTAAACATATGATATTTTAATCAAAATCGTTAGATCCATTTTTGAGAAAATTAAAATTTTCGAAAAATGTTCCATGTAAAGGGTAGTCTGGGGTGGGGGAATTTTCTTGAAAACCTTCGTGTCGTATCTCTGGAAGATACTGAACCTAAATACCAAGTTTGGTGTTTATCGGACTGTTCGTTTCTGAGCTATGCTGTTCACAGACACACACACGGACATGTTTCCAAAAATGCTTTTTTGGATTCAGGGGTCTCAAAACATGTATTTCCGGTGAAATCTCTGTATCGAATTTTTGGATGGAATACAATACTTCCCCTACTTACTATACGTAGTAGGAAAAGTAAAAAAACCTCAATCAGGGAGGACGGTCCTGGCAGGATTTGAACAGCAGATTTCCTGTTCACGTTTCCGTGCCTTAACGACCTCGGTTACGATTTATATAATTGTTCCTTCATATAAATCGTGTTTAGGCACAAGGTCGGAAAGCTGAATCAAACTTAAAATTTATTTCTGAATTGGAAACACGGATCTGCAGTTTTCCATGCCGTTGCTCTACGGCTTAGCTACCTTGGCGAGTTATACGTTCGCGCATTAAACTGCATCTTAGCGGAAGACCATTGGCATCGAAAGTTGAGGATGTGTGCTTCGAGTCATGCCCCTGAATCAACTTTGAATTTATGAATATATTTTTGTTTCAGACTTACACATCCTATAGTTTTGTTAAAATTATCCGCTGTACTATTTTGAATTTTGAAACCTTATCATGATAGTCTCCATTGTCGTGAAACACAAGCGTTTTTCATAACAAATATTTGTAATGACTATAGTGGGTAGGGAAATTGCAGAACCTATAAAGCGGCCCCGTTTATAGACCTTGAATTTAGTACATGTTACATAAACATGACACAATTACAAACAAGGAAATACATGCTGTTTGTGTATAAATCATTGTTTTTGTTTCTCGACTTCTTCATCTGCACCTACTGGGAATCGAAACAGAACTATAGTGTTGGGAGACAGCATTTTATATCCATGGTATCCCGTTGGCCATAGCTGGTCTACTCTGTGCATAAATAGGAGTTACATCTGTCTTTTTTTTCCGCCATCAGTTTTCGCAGCGATGAAATAGAAGTTATGGTGACAGCGTTGCCCATAGTTGGCGCTATAGTGAGGTCATAAAACAGTCGAAATTCATATTATCCGAGCGCACTGCATCCATAGCACAGAGATGTAGTGCATAAGCTGACAGAGCACAATCACTTTAACAACTCCATACTTTAATTACGCAAATGAAACTGTCAGCAGCTAGAAAGGTATCATATATATGCAGTGTAGCCTGTCAGGTTGCCCATTTCTATGAATCTGTCAACTCAAATTTAGTTAAAAAGAGCAAATGTTCAATACTGAACCTTTTAAATTAATTTTATGGAATAGCTACTTCAGACCAAATGCACAAAAAGTACTACTTTGAACATCAACTAGCCAGTTCTGAACAGTCCCAGATTCTCTGCAAAATTCGTACCGTGGCCCAAATACCCGTATAATGCTAAGTATTGCATTAGAAAGCTGACCGTATATCATTTAACTTATATGAGAAAATAAGATTAATTTTGTAATTATACCTATTAATGCCATGTAATAACAGCGTCACGTTTTATGGAAAAATTGGAGAAAAAATGTTAAGGGAATTCGATACTGAATTTTCTAACTTCTACAATTTATCTTAAACATTTATTCAACATAATAATATTAGAAAACTCATTTTATGTCCCTAATGTACCTAATAATTCCGAAAATTGAAAATGAATGGATGTATAAGAGCTTCATATGATGAAATTATTTCTCGAATTTAGTTATTTACAACAAAACTTTGTATACATTAAAACTTTTGTTGTGAAGATTAGTAAAGTAATTTTCTAAAATGCAATTTTAATTAAATTAATTTTCTTTTAATTTTCTAAAAATCATGATTAATAATTCAAATCAAATGCTGTGCTTGATACAAAGAAAATGCGTTTTAGATCTTTCCATTCACCTCCTGAGAGGATACACTGAAAATCTGAAAGAAATTGTTCATTACATCATAAGTAATGTTTTAAATTGGCGAAATTGTAACAAAATAAGAGTGTATATAAATGAAGTTTTAATATTCCACCTGCAATTTCCACACACCTACAAGTCCAATTAAAATATTGTGTAAACATTTCACAAGTCAGATGGCAAAACTGAAATTGGATCCTGATTCTACAACGTTTGAGAATATTTTCCTTAAACATTTTAATTTTTTTTTAAATTTATCAAAATCTCAATATTGAGTATTTTAAATACCTAATCATCTAATTGTAATATTTTTCCTTCTCCATACAAATTCCCTAAAGTCACATGCTAGGCTCAATAAGGAATTGTGCGGCAGAGCGACAGGTTGACCTTTAACCGGTTCAACAGGTCTGGGTGTAAACATCAGCTGCAACCTGGGAGGAATCTACCATGAATGAGAGAATGAATAAGCGCTTTATGATTGGTTAGAATTTTACGGCTACAAATAATATTAAAGTTCTCGTACTATAATTTAAGATGTTTATCTCAAATTCGTTGAATAGAATACCAACCAGGACAGTTAGTTTGCCAGTGGGTATATAATTCTTATTTTAAATAGGATGTGAACTGTTCCGTACAGAATAGAGAAATTACCTTATGATGTACTTATGAGAAGTGAACACAGATGGTCAATGAAGAATCCTATAACCTGCAATCTCTTTAAAATACTTACGAAAAGCTGAAATTAAAAAAAACACAAACTTACAAGTCAAACATTAAAACGTATAAAACTGTTTTAATAATCGCGTATTACTTCATAATATTTGAAACATGGTATAATTAATTGAAGAACTGCCCATACTGTAGAAAATAAATCCATTCTGTCTTACTCAGCTATGCGGGAATGACTTTTCCTATTGATATAGTACCTCTTCATGACTGAATGGAAGAGAGGCTCGTAAATTTATCTTTTCCAACAAATGGCACTTAATGTGCACATTTCGTTCTTTGAAAGAACATATATGATTTAAATGTTTGAAAACACCTTATCGCATTTTAACAGCCCACAGCATGAAACATTTAAACTCAGAAATTCTTACAGGGTGAAAACGCAATGTATTTTTACTTTCTCTAGTACATGCTTACAGTAAGTACAGGAATTATTGAATTCCACCTAAAAAGTTTATGTCGATATTTCGCCGGAAGTATCTGTTCTGAGGCCCCATGAACCCAAGAAAAGCATTTTTAGAGAAACTTTGGTGTACGTATCTTCTGCGTATCTGTGAACAGAAATCCCATGAAAAACAAACAAACTTTGTATTTAAATTAAGTATTAAGTTCAGTATCTTGGGTGATACTGAACTTAAATACAACTTTGGCACCTATTCGACTTTCCATTTTTGATTTATGCTGCTCTCTCTCCCACACACACAAACTCACACACACACACAAACACACACACGTATGCACACCATTTTCTGAAGATGGTTTTTACTTTCTCTACTACGTAGAGTAAGTAGGGGAAGTATTGTATTCCACCCAAAAATTCGATACCGAGATTTCACCGGAAATACATGTTTCGAGACCCCCTGAATCCAAAAAAAGCATTTTTGGAAACATGTCCGTGTATGTGTCTGTGTGTGTGTGTGTGTGTGTGTGTGTGTGTGTTTGTGAACAGCATAACTCAGAAACGAAAAGTCGGATAAACACCAAACTTGGTATTTAGGTGCAGTATCTTCCGGAGATGCGTAACGAAGGTTTTCAAGAAAATCCCCCACCCCAGATTACCCTTTACATGGAAGATTTTTCGAAAAGTTTAATTTTCTCAAAAATGGCTCTAACGATTTTGATTAAAATAGCATATGTTTAAGATATTGGCGGCGCCGTGGCCGAGTGGTTAGACCGCTCGCCTCTCACCGAGGCGGCCCGGGTTCAATCCCAGTGACCCGCCTGTGGGATTTGTGGTGGACAAAGCGGCGTCTGGGCGGGTTCTCCGGTTTCCCCTGCCATTCATTCTACCAACTGCTCGATCGTCACCTTTCCTATCATCCATTTCGCCGTCATTTCGTTTCATCTACTTCCTTCATCCCATACCAGGCATCGGGCTGATCACCCATCCTGGCCATTCTGGCTGCGCTTGAGGGTGTCTGCTCCTCGACGGGCCTCTGACCCCAGGTACCCTCTTGTAAGTTCTGGGGGGTGTAAGTCCTACATAAGATGAGGGTAAACAGCGAATGAATGAATGTTTAAGATATTTTCCTGAACAAATGAAATGTATATCTCGGATTTTCTGGGAATGTCTCCAAAAGTATTCTTCATTGTGAACGACTTTTGCATAACTGGTAAACCATAAGAGATAGACAAAATTTTACTACACAAAAAATGTAGATCGCGTTAAAATACGCAATTTATGTCATATACATTTTTTCAAGATATTGCTTATTATTCCCTTAAATTTTCCAATTATTATTAAATTATTTCCTGTCCTTATCAGAATCTAAAATCCAAAAGAGAGACATAAAGCCTATAGCCTTAACTCCAAGCGTAATAAGCAAATAAAATGCATAATTGTTATACATATATTATATTTTTTATATATTTTGGATGAATAATTAGAAGTTGTAGCCCTAGCTGCTACAATTTTGCATGCTGTAGGTACAGGTAAATCCAGTGGAAAACCATCTGACCCTGGAAATCCATTATGGTGATAAAAATCTAACGGATAGTTTCACTTGGATGCTACAAGTCAGAGATGAGGCAAATCTAGAGGCCTTTCAAGTCTTTATTCGAAAATAACACTGGAAGTTCAATCTTCCACAATTACGGAGACTCTAGGTGACAAAATGTGACCACTTATCTCTTTTAGGGAAGAGAGGGATAAACTAAAAACACAAAGGCCTGCAATATTAATTTAATTGTTTTATTCAATGTTTAATTAGTTCTATACTGTGAGCAAGTAATTATTTACACCATATAAAATTCACGAATACGAATTATATTTTATGATTATGACTGTCTAAATATTCTATCGACCTACGTGTTACTGGTTTCATTGGAACTGTAAAACAAAAAGAACATTTCATGCAGTCCTAGCATTATAGATAACTTGTTATAAAAGTATGATGTGTTACACTCACATGACTTTCTCTACTCTTCTACAAACTATTTTTACAAACGCTTATTCTCCATATGCTTCATGTTAATCGAGATATCGAGATGTTAATCTTATTGCTAATTTTCTTGTAGATGCAAGGGGAATTGCTAGGCTTTAAGCTATACTCAAATCTTTTAAGAGGTGGTTGCTATGTGGAGTATTCCATTCTCTTTGCATTACCAGTACAAAAAAATTAATAGCGAATTCCCATTTGAGAAAAAGTTTAAAGTATTGCAAAATTCAAACAAGTAACAAGGAATATCTCAGAAATGGTTCAATCCATAAAAAGTGTATATGATATAAATTGTGTGTTTTAACGAGAAATGCATTTTTTGTTTAGAATAATTTTCTCTGCGGTTTACGCTTTACAAGTTAATGGAAAACCCATTCAGACTGAAGATAACTTTTGGGGACATTCCCAGAGAATTCAAGATACACATTTCATTTGTCATGTGTCTTCAACATATGATATTTTAATCAAAATCGTTAGAGCCATTTCTGAGAAAATCAAAATTTTCGAATCTGGGATGGGGGATTTTCTTGAAAATCTTCGGGTCGCATCTTTGAGAGATACTGAACCTAAATACCAGGTTTGGTATTTATCCGACTTTTCGTTTTTGAGTTATGCTATTCACAGATATACTGACACACACACGGACCTTTTAACTTTCTCTACTACGTATAGTAAGTAGGGGAAGTATTGCATTCCACCCAAAAATTCGATACCAAGATTTCACCGGAAATACATGTTTTCAGACCCCCTGAATCCAAAAAAAGCATTTTTGGAAACATGTCCGTGTGTGTGTCTGTGTCTGTCTGTGAACAGCATAACTCAGAAACGAACAGTCCGATAAACACCAAACTTGGTATTTAGGTTCAGTATCTTCCAGAGATGCGACACAAGGTTTTCAAGAAAATCCCCCACCCCAGATTACCCTTTACATGGAACATTTTTCGAAAATTTTAATTTTCTCAAAAATGGCCCTAACGATTTTGATGAAAATATCATATGTTTAAGATATTTTCATGACAAATTAAATGTATATCTTGAATTTTCTGGGAATGTCTCCAAAAGTATTCTTCATTGTGAACGACTTTTGCATAACTGGTGAACCATAAGAGATAGATAAAATGCTACTACACAAAAAATGTAGATCGCGTTAAAATGCACAATTTATGTCATACACATTTTTTGTTGAGTGAACCATTTTCGAGATATTGCTTGTTATTTCCTTAAATTTTTCAGTGCTTATTTTCTCAAATGGGAATTCATTATTCATTTTTTGTCTTGGATATGCAAAGAGTATTAATCTGTGGCAAAGGGAATGGTGCTGCACCTAGCAACCAGCTATTAAGAGATATGTATGTGCTTAAAAGCTACTGTATTTCTATATTCCCCTTATATCTACAAGAAAATTAGTAATAAGATACAGTCTTCAAATGTTTATCTCGATTAACATGAAGTAGATGGAGAATAAGCTTTTGTAAAAATATCTTGTACAAGAGTAGAGAAAAACATGTGAGTGTAACACATCAGATTTTTTTAAAAATGCCTTAGATTCAGGGGCCTCAAAACATGTATTTCCGCTGAAATCTCGGTATAGAATTTTTTGGTGGAATGCAATACTTCCCCTGTTTACTATAGTAGTAGAGAAAGTAAAAGAGTAACTGCATGATAAAAATAAAACAGTCAGGGATAAGTTTAAAATGCTCTTAGGCTACATAAAACGTATATTTATTGCTGATGTGGATGATAAGATGCAACCTTTTTCTGTTGAATAGCTTTCCTTATTCAGAGCTCTGTTGTAACGAACCACGCTAGAAACACAGTTTTCGCGGTTGGTGCACGTATTCTCTTGAAGAGGACAGTGTGTATCATTTGCACTAGATGAAATTCCTGTGAAAATTGTGGTGTGCCAGCAGCGGTAGCGTGCCAGAGATGTTTTCTTCCGTGTTGAGCCTTTGTGGCCCTTCAATGACCTACAGTAAGGAAAACGTGAGCATTAGTGTCACCCGTTGCTGCTCCCACAACGACACGTCTGTATTATCTGGATAGAGTCCATCGTCACGCACTGAGTACACTACGGTGTTGAGTCTTGTGCAATTGCCTTTGGGAATTCTCAACTTCCACACCCAAGTGCGTGAAACCATTAACCTGCTCACGTGTATGGAGCCCAACTCTAAAACTTCATCAACCTAAACTTTAAATATTCTCACTCATTTACAGTACTACGTACCTTCTATCGTGCAAGCTCCAGAAGTCCGGCTTAGGGTTGATTCTAGAGGGTGTATTGAATGAAATATTCTACCAATGATTACTTTCTCTACGGTAGAGTAAGTTTTGTATTCCATCCAAAAGGTGGGTAATCAGATTTTACTGTAAATATATATTTTAAGATTCTCTGAATCCAAAAAAGGTCTTTTGTATAAATTGATGTCTGTTTGACGTTCTCTATGTGTACGGCATAACTAAAAAAATGTATGTATTAGCATTCACATTGCTTCCTCCACTCACTCTTCTTTATTTTATACATAGTATTCCTACAAAAGCTTATTCTTCTATCCACGTCATCTTAATCGAGGTAATCATGAGTTTAGTTTATTGCAGAAATAGTTTGTTACACATTTTGTTATAGGTACAAGAGGGATAGAGGAGCCTGAAGCGATAGTCAAATGTTTAAAAAGTGGGTCGCTATATAATCCTGGATTTGAATTTCTACCCTCTACATGACATTGGAGGAACAACTGAATGTTGATTTCGTATTGCAAAAAGTAAATTAATTAGAAAATTCAAACCAATAGCAACGAATAAACATGATTAATGCCACAAAAAATTATTTAACATAAATTGTGTATCTTAAGTCAACTACGCTTGTTGTATAGTGAGTTTTCGTTTCTATCTTATGCTTTACTGGCTGTGCACAATTATGTAACAATCGTTCAGGATGAAGCGAACTGTACTAGCTATTCGCAGAAAATTCAAGATACACATTTTATTTGTGATATAATTATATTAAACAATTGTATTTGTACTCGAAATTGTTAGAGATATTTTGAGAAGATGAAAAAAAATGTTTCCATGTAAAGGGTAGTTTGGGGTGGGGTATATTTTGTAAACCTTCATGTCGTATCCTTAAAAGATGAGCTCAATTACCAAGTTGAGTATGTATCCGACTTTTCGTTTTTTATTTATGCTCTTCACACACATTTATTTGGATCTGCTTATACAAATGCTCTTTTTTAATTCAGAGGTTCTCAGAACGTGTATTTGCAGTGAAATCCATTGAACTTTTGAGTGAAATGCAATGCTTCCTCTATAGGTAGAGTAGAGGTTATCACCTCCAGGAAGAAGGGACGAGGTGAAGGTACCACAGGAGGCTACAGGCCGTAGGCAGACAGCCACAGAGACGCGCGGAAGTAACTAATATTTCCAACTCGCAGATCTGTTGCACTGCTGGAGCCGCGAATGAAGGCGAAGAACGACTCACCAATCAAGCAGACTCTGAGGTCCACGGGAAATACTCGTTTCATTCCGCGCCATCTATCTGGCACCGGCATAAGCACGAAACCTAGAAGCACACCTGAAAGATTGATATTTAGCAAATTTCATATTTAAGCAAGGTTACAATGGTTTTTAAGGTTACAAAGAATAAAATTCGTTGTTACCTTTTATTTACTTAAAAACTATTCGTTTGATTTAAATATGATGTTTGAGATAATGGATTACTTGTGACGAATTTTCCGTAAATTGACTTCGTTCTTATTACACTTTCAGTTACTAGAAATCTATTAAAAGAAGCAGAGAACCCAGAGATCGTTGAAGTGTCCACTTTATGTCAAGTAACAGCTTTGATCGAATATTGATTTAAAAAATATTAAGTGATTCTCATTTGAATTTATCAGTATTTTGAAATGTACGTGGTCGTTCTTTTGTTTCTTATAAGCTTGAAAATAGTGTGTAATCTCAAGGCTAGTATCTATCAAGGTCTCCTGTATGCTATTGTATATCTATAACGAACTTTTGAAATAATTTTGGCCATTTCTAATGAGCATGTTTAACCTTTTTGAGAAGAAAAAGATAGAAATAATTTGTATAAGACAGATAAAACACGTGAAAAAAGTGGAGGAAGAGATGTGGATTATGTAGATCAGACCTTTTTTCTGTGTCCTCTAGATTTGCCGTAAAATTCGATTCACCTCGATTTTCCATACTATTACACTGCGTCAAAGAGTGCCAAATTGACAAATAATCTAGAATTTAGAATTTTATAGACTTAAAATAACACTTCCTGTAAAATGTTCCAAAATATTTGAATACATGATTTACTTAAAGCAGTATTGATAAAAGGAACATAGTGTCATCCTCGGTGGTGTAGTGCGTCTAGTTCCCGAGGTCGCGGGTTCATACCCGGCAGAGGGCGAAGTATGGCTTCCTTTGGAAGGGAAGTAAAGCCGGTGGTCCCTGATAAAGAGGCCTCTGAGCAAAATTGCCAGTGTTTCACGCCCAATATAGAATGGGACGCTAAGGACCATAGTAGTTAAAGGGTGTCCATAAATAAAACTCGATTTAATTTCCAATTTAGGAACATACGTTACGAGGTCCAAATTTAGGCAAGGCAAAACTGCGATCCTTTCCCAAAACACTGGTTTAGCCATATGATCCCAAACATACAAACGCCAACTTGGTCTTATCTGCACAGGTTTTTCCAAAATTAACGAATAATGTAACTGAAGAAGGATTGAAAAATTGTCCAGAGAAACAAAATGTCCTACACGTCTATCAATATTTCGTCGCTTCTTGACTAACTTTACGGCAAATACGGTGTCTTTGATACAAAATCTAATAACACGAAGAAAACTAGTGTTATATTTACGTGACTTTCTCTATCCACACTTCCTCCAATTATTCATAAATTCATATCAGGGCTTTGAGTTTGGAAGCGGCTGCTGAGCTGTAGGTTTTATCTATAGGTTTATCTCCATTTTTATAGTGAAATACAATCGTATTCATTCCCACTTCCAAAGTGTGTGGACGGTAGAGAATGATTCTAATTAATCATCCGGAATCAAGCCTGGAACCTTTTAGTTGAGAAGTAAGAATTCTGACGAAGTGTAGCAATAAGCTTGTACTTATAAAACAAATGTTTTAAGAAATTCGAGTTGATAGGTCAGAGCATTTACTAAAAGGAGGTTTTTAACTAAATAAACTGTTATTTGTATAAGCCTTATCAGGTTATCCCACAATGCTAAATTTACGATCGAGATGGCGAAGATAGTAGCGTTTGTAACTTGCATTAGTATGGTCATGGGTTCACCTCCCGTGTACCGCCAATCTGACTGTTGATTGAATAGCCTGTACTAGGACTCAAAGTTTCATCCATAGATTGAAATAAATGGAAATAAAACGGATGACACAGTAGTACACAATTAGGCCATAGAGATGAGAATACGCAACTAAAACCATCTTTGTATATCACACACTGACTGTGTGTATGTACATATACGAAACAGCAATCATGCTATCACAAAAGTTTATGGCCCACCTCCGCGGTGTGGGAGTGACGTGTCTGCCTCACATTCAAGAAGTCCTGAGTTCGAACCTCGGTTAGGGTCTGGATAAGGTCTATCCGGGGCATTCCCTTATCCTGAAATGACGAATGTCGGGTAATTCTTAATTTCTAGGGATTCCATTTGATCATCATTTTCAACCATTTCGTCCACTCACCGCCCGATATGATCTACCCAGTTAAAGGACGTTAAACCTTAAGAAAAAAAAGTCTAACTCAAAATAAAATTAATAGCGACAAAACCAGATGGCACAGAAAGGTGACTACGAAACTTAGGTCATCTATCCACCTCACACTGAATCGCATGTATCAAAGAACCTAATGTTATCGTCGGGATATGCTAACCAATGTCAAAGCAAGAAAATAAAATACAAAAAGATAAATTTATAAATTCAGTGAAATAGGAATTATTAACAAAACGTGAATACATGTTTTCTGTTATCACCTGTGAGTTTGTGAGCACAAAATCTCGATTATTTTTTTATTTAATAAATGCATGTGTTGACTCGTTAATGTGAAGATAATTGGTACGTTTCCCGACCCTAGTAATGACACTTATAAATATGATTCAATTTTCCATTTTCGATCTACAGACGACCATTCAGAGGAGAGGAATAAATCGATCATGAAATAAAACAGTGTAAAATGCGACTTTGGACCACTAGCAAAGCGGACTGGCACTAAAACACCGGCTGCTAACCGGGAAGAAAAGCAATTCGCAACCCGAAATGCACATCACGTAGCTTGAGGCGTTGGTGATTTTTATCTTAATTTCCACGCACCTGTCGCCATAACGCGTTTAGTGAATCGTGAAAAGTTTAGTAGCCGGTTTCGTGCACAGCGGGACCTGCCCACGACCCATAGGGGAAGTAAACTGCAGGCTCTATCTAGATCTCCTTGTTGTTTTAATTTAGATAAAAGCCTAGCACACGCTACTCAGATGTGATCTGCAGAGTGAGCAGCATACACGTCATTATACGAACCACTGCTGGCAAAACATGGCGTTGCCAGAAGCTGCGCATATGGGGTACACCATTTCAAAACCAGGCTCCCATTACGCTGCAAAATTGGCAGAGCATTGGGCTTAAAACGGGAGGAAATGGAGGAGGGACTACGCGGTGAAATTTGCCAAAAACTAAACACATGTTTTTTTCTTTCTCTACCACGTAAATAGTAGGTAGAGAAGCTATTACATTCCACCCAAAAATTCGATATCGATATTTCACCAGAAATACATGTTTTAAAGACCTTGAATCCCAAAAAAGCAGTTTTGGAAAAAGGTTCGTTTGTGTATGTGCGTGTCTAGGAACAGCATAACTAAAAAACGAAAAGTTGGATAAATACCAAACATAGTATTTAGGTTCAGCACCTTACATAGATACGACACTAAGATTTTCAAGAAAAATCCCCACCTCAAACTACCCTTTACATGGAAAATGTTTCGAAATGTTTTATTTTCCAAAATTGGCTTTAACGATTTTGATTAAAATACAATATATTAAATATATTAACTTGACAAATAAAATGTATATCTGGAATTTTCTGGGAATAGCCGATGAAGTCCTCTTTATTCGGAGGGAATGTTGTGTAATCTTGTATAACTGATAAACAATAAGTGTTAGACGAAAGCATACTACACAAAGTGTAGGTCTCTTTAAAATACCAAATGTATTTCAAAAACTGTTTTTGTGGCATCAGTTATTTCCGAGATATCCATTATTAATGATTCGATGCGCTCAATACTTTTTCAAGTTCCATTGACTTACAGTTGTTTCTCGCGATTGTTTGTGGGATTTTAAGGCCAGAATATAGCTGGCCAGTTCTTAAAGATGTGACTAACGCTGTTCCCTTTTGAAGCAGAAACACGCGCCTGACAATTATTTATATATACACATATAATAAATAGAATAAATGCACATTAAATTAGTCATACTTGTAGCATAAGGAATAAAATTTCAAAAGAGCTAAAGTTTGCGGAAGGGTAGACCGGAACATGTAGCTGTTAAAAGAGCTTGAGGCTATAACGGGACACACCGGAAAGGTCTTCTGCCTTTTAAGAATTCTGCCGAACATGTGGTGTTCTGAACAAAGACAGAACATTCCCACGCGACTTAGAGGCACCAAGATGTACGTGTTTAATCGGTCTCCAAATTCACTGAAGTGGACAAACCAACGCTAGAAATGAGCGACAGGCCATAAAATATTCCCAGATTGAAAATAGTAATTCGCACTGGGTAGGAGAACCGCCAATAAGAATTAAGCATAGAAAAGAAAGCAGCAAATAACCGACGTGATAAGTCACGTGGTTAGGGTACCAAACCAAGTCGCCTAGAAAATGGGCGTAAATAGGAAAAGATCCTAGAGAGGACGAGGTAGGAGCTGCGAAGACGAAGGGACATACTCGTTCCGACCGGCTTCGTGTTAAAACGCTAAGTGTTGCATTTCCGACGTAGTGGTCCGCAAAATAACTAAGTCTACATTAACAAAGTTCACGTATAGTAATAATCATAGAAATTAGCGTGTTATAGCGAGGAACGACGATCATCATCGGAACGTAGCATAGGTGACAGCAATTTAATAAATTATCGTAACTGTAGGGATTGGCTTGTGTTTTGTGTGCAGGACAGAGGGAGTGTGTTTTTGGCAAGAATAAAGCGACCAGCAACCGATGGTTGTCTACTGGCTACCTGGTCTTCTTTGCTTGAATACCTGAGATAAGAATCCTTCCCCGGTCCAACACCACATTATCACTGAAAGGGGAACGAACTCATGAGAGGCTAAGAACTTACGACCAAAACACGCGTCCCCGCACCCACAACGAACCTAGCAACCCAACAATACCACACCAATAGTACCCGACTTGTTTTAACTCGTACCAACGAGTCCAATCCAATAATCCCACACCAAAATGACGCCCAACGTATCTATACTTTTGTCATTTAGTTAAAGTGCCGTCGCTATTCAGTTGTTTATTGTGGTAAAAGAGAAATACTACCACACCACTTTGTACTATAACGAGGTTTGTAACGTAGCTATTACTGCAGAGGTTTATCTCTATTAAAATGAAGTACATAAAAAATTAACTTTCGTAGGAATAACTTTTATACCTACTAATAAACGATAGGAGTTAGGGAAATTTATGTGAAAATACATATCAGATTATAGTTTTTTTACTTATAAATTTTAACTTAATTTCATATATATTTTATGATTGTACACACAATGCTCATATTTTAAATGTGTATACATTTTTACTTTCTCTACTGCGTATAGTAAGTAGGGGAAGTATTGTATTCCACCCAAAAATTCGATACCGATTTCACCGGAAATACATGTTTTGAGACCCCCTAAATCCAAAAAAAAGCATTTTTGGAAACATGTCCGTGTGTGTGTGTGTGTGTGAACAGCATAACTCAGAATCGAACAGTCGGATAAACATCAAACTTGGTATTTAGGTTCAGTATCTTACAGAGATGCGACACGAAGGTTTTCAAGAAAATCCCTCCACCCCAGACTACCCTTTACATGGAACATTTTTCGAAAATTTTAATTTTCTCAAAAATGGGCCTAACGATTTTGATTAAAATATCATATGTTTAAGATATTGTCATGAGAAATGAAATGTATATCTCCAATTTTCTGGGAATGTCTGCAAAAGTATTCTTCATTGTGAACGACTTTTGCATAACTGGTAAACCATAAGAGATAGACAAAAGTTTACTACACAAAAAATGTAGATCGCGTTCAAATACACAATTTATGTCATATACATTTCTTTTGTTGAGTGAACCGTTTTCGAGATATTGCTTGTTATTCCGTTAAATTTTCCAATACTTATACTCTTTCTCAAATTCGTTGTTCATTTTTTTTGCCCTGGATATGCAAAGAGAATGGAATGTGCCACATAGCAACCAGCGTTAAAATATTTGACTATCGCTTAAAACCTACCATGTTCCCCTTGCATCCACAAGAAAATTAGCAATAAGATTGATATCTCGATATCTCGTTTAACATGAAGCATATGGAGAATAAGCGTTTGTAAAAATAGTCTGTACAAGAGTAGAGAAAGTCATGTGAGTGTAACACATCAGATTTTTTAATATTACCATGTTACCATATAGATGGGGAAATGCTACTTAGAAAGTTTCTGGCTGTAAAAGGAGATAAAAAATATAAAAATTGTAGGGTATTATTTGAATAAAGTTGGGGAGAAGAGTGAAAAAAGGGGTAAGAATGAACAATAGGAAGTTGGAATTAAAGGGCTTTAAAAATGATAGCCTTGGAAATTCTAAATAACCATAGGATGATACAGTAACAATTACTGGGGCCCTGATTACACAAATAACACGGAGTGTGTATGTAAATGTAGGCAACCTCCAAATAGAATATTTAAGGGAGACAAATAAGATCTATAGCATTTTATTCTAGATTCTATGTTATGCTAGAGTATAAGAAATATCAAATTATATAAAATTTACCTATGATGAGAAATAAATATCTGTCTACCGAGTTAAAATATTATAAAAATACAAGTAGTTGATATCTGATAATTGTTCCTTTACATCGGCCTTGTACATGCTAAGGTTGCATTTAAAAAAAATACTTTGCCAAGCCCGGACCTTGAACACGAATCTTGCGTGTTATTTAAATCGTGTCAGTCATTAATAAAAGAAGTGAATAAAAACTAAAAATCTGTGTAAGCCTACATTCTTCAGACGCACCACAACCCTGCTAAGAGAAACGTGTCCCTAACAATAATAATGACGCAGCCGAGGCAAATACAAATATATAATAATTAAAGAAACAGTCAAGTTACAAAGTTAATATTTTTAAATTTTTGGACGAAGGCTACCGGATACCATACGTGTGGTTGCAACTACTTCAAGTGTTCGGCTCCCCAACAGTTGAACTACAATACAACTCCTACTTCAAATCGGCTTTCCAAACGTAAAGATACTATCTACTTCACTTTGTACCTACAACGAAATATGTATTGAAACTATTTTTCAAATGTTTATCTTGATAAATATGAAATAGATAGAAAAATAGGCTTTCGTAAGAATACCCTGCAGAAGAGAGGTAAAAAAAATCTGATGTGTTACACTCACATGACTTTCTCTACTCTTGTACAAACTATTTTTACAAACGCTTATTCTCCATCTACTTCATGTTAATCGAGATAAACATTTGAAGACTATCTTATTGCTAATTTTCTTGTAGATGTAAGGGGAATATATATTTACAAGGGCAATATAGAAATACAGTAGCCTTTAAGCACATACATATCTCTTAATAGCTGGTTGCTAGGTGCAGCACCATTCCCTTTGCCACAGAATAATACTCTTTGCATACCCAAGACAAAAAAATGAATAACGAATTCCCATTTGAGAAAATAAGTATTGAAAAAATTAAGGGAATAACAAACAATATCTCGAAAATGGTACACTCAACAAAAAATGTATGACATAAATCGTGTATTTTAACGTGATGTACATTGTTTGTGTAGTAAAATTTTGTCTATCTCTTATGCTTTACCAGTTATGCAAAAGTCGTTCACAATGAAGAATACTTTTGGAGACATTCCCAGAAAATTCAAGATATACATTTTATTTGTTATGAAAATATCTTAAACCTATGATATTTTAATCAAAATCGTTAGAGCCATTTTTGAGAAAATTAAAATTTTCGAAAAATGTTCCGTGTAAAGGGTAATCTGGGGTGTGGGGATGTTCTTGAAAACCTTCGTGTTGCATCTCTGGAAGATACTGAACCTAAATACCAAGTTTGGTGTTTATCCTACTGTTCGTTTCTGAGTTATGCTGTTCACAGACAGACACACAGACACTCAGTCACACACACACGGACATATTTTCAAAAATGCTTTTTTTGGATTCAGGGGGTCTCAAAACATGTATTTCCGGTGAAATCTCGGTATCGAATTTTTGGGTGGAATACAATACTTCCCCTACTTACTATACGTAGTAGAGAAAGTAATAAACGAGCTTGCTAGAGAAAGTCATGTGGATGTAACACAAATTTTTCACCAACTTAAAGCTGTAAATTTGTTTTAAATTAACATACAAGAAGGTTAGAAAAGTTCCTTAATAGCTCAAATTAACTAAAAGTGGAGGAATATTTTACTGGACAACTAAAGGATGTCTATAAACCATTCTCAGTTATTACTGTCCTCTATGGCAGGTCTTTATATCGCTGGATATTCTAGAACACTCCCTTTTCAGGTGCTTTATTAGGGTTTAATTACACCCAGGATATACACGTCTCTGTAAAAGGTCATGTGGCATGCCACAGTGTCCCTTGTGTTACTAAAACAGATGACACTACTACAGAAGGTAATTTATCTACTCAGATACACCTGGGATTCTATATATCATTTATTTCTGAGCCAAGGGGCTGCTGGAAGCTATAAAGCAAATTGCCATACCGATCTTAATCTCCTCTACCTTTAGAAAAACATTCATGCTGATTGTTGTGGATGCAATTCTCTGGAGGTGCTTCAGCTTTAAGTCAATGTAAAAGATAAGGTAAATTGCTTTTTTATTTGTTGCTGGCGTTATCGTATGAGTATTTTAAAACACGGGGCTGTTATATTGGGAATAGGATAGGCGGGTAGCTATAGGAAGAAACGCATATATCGAGTAGAAGTGTGTTATATCCGTGAGTTAAAGATTTTATTTGTACTAAACTTTATAGGTTATAAAGGTTCATATCTACTGCATTGTTTTATGAAATGAAGTATCGATCTACGGTATTTACTCTTATATACTGCGTGGTTTTGAAAGCTTAGTTGATAATACTGATTGATACATCCTTCGTTTCCTGGAAATTCTCTTCATAATTGCACATTTTCTCTAACGATAGCTTTGGTAGTGAATAATTTAACGACAATTAAAGTAGTCTTTGAACAGTACTAAAGTTAGCATGTATATGTGTCAGTTTTTCTGGAATTAATTAACCAAAATTAAATTGTATCTGCTTTCTGCGTCTACTCATCTACTTTAATTAGCTGATTCATTTTAACTACTGAGATATAAATTTAAAGAAACTGTTCTGACTTGTCCTAAATTCTTAAAACACAAAGTAGACCTAATTTTTGTGTGAGCTTATCTTGAAATACACAACTTGTGGCGTGAAGTCTCATGCGTTAAGTTGAATGTCTTCGCTCTGCGGTAGCATAGCTCATGCGATTATGGAGGATAATAGCGATTTGCAGTTCAGTCTAACATTATGTGCGTAATATGTGTTTGGAATAAATGTTATGTGAAGCTGTCAGTAGATTCGGTTTGCTGTGTGCAGTTACCATGGGGTAAAGGACAGAATAGAGTGTATTTCTTATATTCAATTGAACTGGAGTTACGGAATGTCAGCTTCAATATACACAGAAATGTGGATCTAGTGGAAATAAGTAAAGAAAATCGCGACCTCATATTACGTGTTTTTGCTGACAGAATAACTGACTGGCCTGCTCGCTCTCCATATCTAAAGCTATGTGATTATTATCTATGGGAAATGCATAAAGATAAAGCTTATGCAACAAATCCACACACACTCAACGAATTAGGATATAGTTTCTAGCGCAGGTTTTCCATTATATCGTCTGCAGAAGTTCATCGTGTCCAATAATGTGTTCAACAAGTACCAGGCTTGTATAGACACAAAGGGATATCATTTCGAACACCACTTACTAGCATTATCTAGGGGAAAAGCGGTGGGCTGGTCCCATACACCACGAAACCTGGAAGCGCAACTGGAATATGAGAAGAAAATGGGATGAAAGGGAAATTATGCTAAGTAAATCGTGACAGATGAGAAATCACCTCAGCATTCGCCTACCGACAAGGGAAAACGACGAAAACCCAGTAGAGTGGGCGGTCGACGGGAATCGAACCCCGTACCTCCCGAATGCGAGCTTACGCAGAGCCATCCTGCTCGGTAGGGAACCTTCTTTGTATCTCGTAATACATTCTGCAAATATTAATATGTAATGCCAAGATCAAATATAAATTTCAAAGCTTCTAGTGTACCTATATGACTTTTAAGCAGTTGACTGTTGAGAATATATAGAGCATATGTTGTTAAACCATTTTTACGAATGAAATTAATTGTTCTTCTACACAAGCTGTGTTGCACAAGGTTGGAAAGGTAGAATCAAACGACTGAAAAATTCAATGCCGTAGCCGGGATTTGAATCATGGATCTTCCGGTCTCTGTCCGGTTGCTCTAACCACTGAGTTACCACGACAACATGCCGGTACGATCTTAAATTCCCCAACTTTCACAATAATTGATTAATTCATTAATTCGCATTAATTGATTCCATTAATTGACCTAATAGCGGTCGAAACTATGCAGTCCGGGACTTAAAGTACTTACACATTGTAAGTCGTCAATGGGGTATGTTATCTCAATACAATTTGATATCTCCTTGTGCGAATCAGTTGGGGATCCATGGTTCAAATCCCAGCTATGGCATTGAATTTTGTAGTCGTCTGATTCCACCTTTCCATTTCTATGAATATTTATAACGTTTACAAAAAGTAGATAGAACTTCAATACAAATATAATTTGTAGAATAACTGTCAAAATAAATGATAGTGAAACAGAAAAGTTGTTACATTCGTCAGGTCCACTCAGAAATGAAATATATCCGCCCACCCATTGATGCGTTCTTCTCTCCGAAAGGATAGCCAAATCAGAGCAGAGCTTTGGTTGCTTAATACAAGGGTCAGTCAATAATTAACGACAAAATTACTGTGGGTAGCAATGCTGGCAGCTTTGTAGTTGGCAATACTGTTAGAGTATCTCCTAATGCTGGTGTTGACGCAGCTGGCTTTGGTTACTGCCAACGGTTGATTGTTTTAGGTTACGGCAAAATGGAAGCCGTGTTATCTGATTGCGCCAAAGAAGCACAGTACTGTTATTTGATTTCTATAGCTCCATCAGCAGAAATTTGCCACAGAGTGAAAGTGCATATCTAATTGTGTGGCAATGGGAAACGTGCTGGGGCAAATTTTGCCGAGTAATAAGTAAAACAATTACATTCGATATGTTACTAACATGAGGCAGTATTTTAATACCTAAATAATTTCAATTGTATTTTTATAATAGGTAAATTCAATAACAGCCCGTCTTGAAACAATATGTATGTAATAATTATTTTAAATGTATGTAACAGTTATGGCAAATGCTTATTTTTATTGTAAACATGTTTTATAATGTTATGTGAATACTTTACATACTTTAATAATGCAAGAGCTGTGAGAATAATAATTTTAAGTTGCTAACAATGAGGTAATAATGAGGTAACCTTGTAGCAATAATGAGTTTGATAGTTTGAAAGTTACTAGTCATGATTAGAGCAACGATAAGGTAATTTCTGTGACAGTTTAAAATTAGCCAATCAATAGCAAGGAAAAAGTTTTAACTAAAATGCAGAATTAGAATAAGAGTCTTGAAATACCGAAGCTTACGGGTTTACCGGTTGAAACATGTTCAGGTTGCTGGCAAACCTTGGTAGTGACCAGATGGAAGATGTGTTCTCTACAGAAATATTACGTGTGAATCGAAAAATATGTCTACGCGTTAGCTAAGTGAAAGTATTAAAGAATGTCACAGCTCTTAAAAAGTGTAGTGCTTTATTAAAAATGCGCAAAGGATAAAATAAAAAGGAAGTGAATTTAAAAACTTAAAATTTGTGTATGTCTACAATTATTGTCATACCGCACCCTGCCTAAGAGTTACATGACTCTACAAACATTACTGACGCAGCCGAGGCAAATTCAAACATAAATTATATATAGAAGCAGTTCTTAATAATAAAGTTAAATAATATAGTGTAAAACTTGGAATGTAACAACATAAAACACATCTTAAAATCAGCTTCCCATACGTAGCAGCATATTGCGTAACAACAGTAACTATTACGTAATCAACAAATTCAAACCGACGCCCAAAGCGTGTTGCAAAGTTCTTAAACAAAGTTAACTCCAAGAACAATAATTTGTCAAGTTAGCTTCCCAAACGTGAAGCTAAATAATTACGTAAAAATATTACGTAACTGATCTCTAACCATTATCGGTTTCTTTTCATAATTATGCTACACATTAATTACACAAAAACGTTACTTTCTCTACCACTTACCTAAATAGTAAATATAGCAAGTATTGTATTCCAACCAACGCATGGAAATGAGTACTTTAAGATCCTTAATTCAAAATATATTTTAAAACAAGGTTTTGTGTGGGTGTGGGTGAGAGAGAGAGAGAGAGAGAGAGAGAGAGAAATCAGCTTATCCGAAAAGCGAAAAAGTTGGATAAATACTAAACTTGGTATTCAAGAAGCTCAACACATTCTAAAAAATGCGACACGAACAGGTCCACCCATCCCAGCTATTCTTTACATTGAAAATATTTGGTTACTTCTTACGTCCTCAAAATTGACTAACGAGTTTGATTAAAATAGCTATGTTGAATAAACAGTTTCATTCTGAGTGAATTTTGTACAATTTTGTATAACTGATAAACCATAACAAATGATACTACTCAAAAATATATGTCATATTGAAACACACAATTTAGTTAAATACATTTTTGGGTGTAAACTATTTCCGATATATTCGTTTCCGCTTGGTTGTAATTTTGCAATATCTGTTTATGTTTTAAAACTTCCGCCACTATTCTTTTGCTTCTCACGATGTCGTACAAAAGATACGGAATTTCAGGGTCTGTATTAACGACCCGCTTTTTAAATATTCAACTCTATCTTTAAGCTCCTGTAAATCGTAATTAAATGTATTTTGTAAACTTCTCAATAGATATGAACTATATAGGAAAACAAAAATTGTTTGTGGAGGAATGGGTGGAAAAGTCATATGAATATAAAATAAGAAGTTTTCAAGTAGTTCCTGTTAATCATAATCAGTATTCACCAAAAGTGGTTTCAGTTAGGTAATGTGTGAGCTGAAAAACCGAACAAAGACAATTTAAAACATTTTAACTAGCACTGCTTAAAATGCGGAAAATTTTAAATCAGCAGCAGTAAATATTTCGGAATTGTTAACGCCAGCAAATATATCTGTCAAAATATTAACTTTCTATATTTTATGGTTTTCATGTTCCACGTGAATACTTCTTTTTGAAAATAAGCTTATAGTTCATCTGTTATAGGAGCTATCTCGAGGGAAAGGAGTAAATAAATACTTTTTCTTTCCTTTCATTTTAAATGTAGAATGATTGATTACCTATATTGGCTTCATGCTATGGCTTCGTCAGAGAGCCAACTTAATCACATAAAAAAAGCTAAATAGCTCACGAAGAACATGATGGTAGCGGAACTTGGATGCTCATAATTGGAATACATTGTGACCTCAAAATATACGTTAACATGAAATTTTGTTTTCAAATTAAGTAATACTTCTACAAAGTGATAGCATATATTAAACACAGTTTTTAAGCTATCTGAATTGAAGAAAAGGTTCAAATGGAATGACTAGCTTCCGAGAGATAACTTAGCACACAATTATTACTTCTATATCATTTCCTTTTCATAGTTTTGGAAATGAAGGCAGAAGCTAGTTTAAGAAAAGTATATACCCATTGGAGACAGAATAACAAATATGACTAAATTAGCATTATTGTTTTATTATTTAAAATGACAGTATTTAAATTAAGGTAGTAATTATGTCTAGAGAGACAAGATGATAGATGAATGGACTGCATAACAAGCTTTAATTGGATACCATGCTCATAATAATACGTCTATCATAACTTTGTGTGTGAGAAAGAGAGAGAGAGAGAGAGATAAAGCCACGCATAGTTAGGGTTCCAGCAGTTTGAAAAGCTAAGCATGACACGACAATACTTGGCAACAGAAAAATGTGAAATCAATAAAAGACATTAGTTTAAAAGAATCCAAAATGTTCCAATCATGTGCATTATAACAACCTCTGTCGCCACACACCAAGGCTACCGAAACCATGCTATTTCACTTGGCATTGGATTTTTTTAGGGGACAAGTTGCACGTAGCACAAATAGAGTTCCTTTATGCGAGAAGTGAAAACATCTTAAAGTACCCGGCGAGAACTAAAGAATCGCGGATATCGAGTAATAAAATCATACAAGATAGAGAATAAGTGCACAGTAAGAAAAAGCAAAAAAGTATATGCATAACTGTATTCGGGGTCTTAGAAAATTTCAATTCCTCGAAATCTAACTCGACGCTGGTTACGTATACGAAAAAGTTTAATAAACAACACAAAGCATGTTAAGTAATTTTTACTTTCTCTACTGCGTATAGTAAGTAGAGGAAGTATTGTATTCCACCCAAAAATTGTATTCCGCCGAGATTTCACCGGAAATATATGTTTTGAGACCCCCTGAATCAAAAAAAAGCATTTTTGGAAACATGTCCGTGTGTGTGTCTGTGAACAGCATAACTCAGAAACGAACAGTCGGATAAACACCAAACTTGGTATTTAGATTCATTATCTTCCAGGGATGCGACACAAAGGTTTTCAAGAAGGTCCCCCCACCCCAGATTACCCTTTACATGGAATATTTATCGAAACTTTTAATTTTAAACTTTTAATTTTCTCTAAAATGGATCTAACGATTTTGATTAAAATATCATATGTTTAAGATGTTTTCATGGCAAATAAAATGCATATCTTGAATTTTCTGGGAATGTACCCAAAAGTATTCTTCATTGTGAACGACTTTTGCATAACTGGTAAACCCTAAGAGATAGACAAACTTTTACTGCACAAAAAATGTAGATCGCGTTAAAATACACAATTTATGTCATATACATTTCTTTTGTTGAGTGAACCATTTTCGAGATATTGCTTGTTATTCCCTTAAATTTTCAAGACTTATTTTCTCAAATAGGAATTCGTTATTCACTGTTTTGTCTTCGATATGCAAAGAGCATTAATCTGTGGCAAAGAGAATGGTGCTGCACTTAGCAACCAACTGTTAAGATATAAGTCGATGCTTAAAGGGAACATAGTAAGCCTTAAGCGATAGTCAAATATTTTTAGAACTGGTCGCTATGCGTAAAATGTAATTCTCTTTGCATGTCAAAAAATAAGAGCTTGTAAAAATAGTTTGTACAAGATTAGAGAAAGTTATGTGAGTGTAACACATCAGATTTTTTCTTTAAAATTTAAATTGGTTCTTTTGCAATAAAATGAAAGAGCTGTAAGAGTTTATAAATTCACTTGTGTATTAAGAGGGGTTTCATATTATGGTTGCAAACCAGAAAGGAAAACACGGTAAACGAAGAGTACAATTTTGAATTTGGTTTCCTCGAAGCTGTAGTCCCGCAGATTTTGTTAACAACTTTGCATGTATTTTTCTCATCCATCTTCATCTCCACTTAAATGTGCGTATGAAAAACGCTACACTTTGACAAGTTCTCTGTAATCCACTTCACGAAAATGAAAGAGGTCGCAAAGGAAGCAAAAAATGCTTTATCATCATGTTTGAAAGCAGAAATGAAAAAAAAATCGTTCAAAGTAATACCTTTTAAAGTTGGATATGGTTGTAATACAAACGTGCAGGACGCAGCAAGGCTCGTTTTCTGAAACTGAGCAATCTAGGAGAAAAGAACTGCCTAGTTACTTCACCTCAACTGCTCCATTCACTGTCGTTCAAGTGTCAGCTTAAACTGCCTCGCTTGACGAGGCAGTGATTACGAGATATTAATCCAAGGATTAAGTCTTGCGTTTCACCGTCTTCTTTGCTACAGCAGAGGAAATAATCTCCTGCTCTTTGGTTTGCATGAAAGAGAACATTCCAAACGCTGAGCAGCAGCTCGTGATAAATTGCTATAACCATTAGCCACAAGATAGCGCTTTTGTATCGAAAATGGGGATGCAAGCGCAAAAGTCTCCATTGAAAATGTACCTAAATGTACCTGAAATTACAATCGTCTTATGGTACCAGATGATATAATTCCCTTGCATTGACTGATTAAAGTGAATACCACAACATCCCATATCACAAACGCATGTCTAAGTCTAAACGTCTTTTCTTAAATGCAGAGTTGAAAGAGGCGCTTAATGTTTCTTCAATATACTATATAATTTATTACTCCAATAAAAAGGTCCATAGTATTCCAGCATTTGGTAAATGGCAGATCAAATGCCAGATCTGGTGGCAGCGGGCACACACCAGCGATGGCCCCTAATGTTTCCAGACGGTGCATGGTGACAGAGCGCCCCTTCGATGTCCAGATAAGTTAAGCAGTATGTTACGATTCTAAAGTAGAAACTACTGATCCTGAGATATAAAGTGCGAAATGAAATAAGAATGAAGAGCGGGAAAATTCGTTACACTTAATAATCCATTACAGCATTCACCTAGTGACCGAATAAAACCACAAAATAACCGCTGGTCAGGATGGTTTTAGCTCCAAACCCCGAAGGCAAACCTCAGACCCTAGCACTCGATAGAAATAAAGACCGTTTTAGTTAGAAAACCTAAGACAACATAGCTGATTTATATGGCCCTCATATTGTGTGTCAGAATTGAATAGTATGTTTAAATTCAGGCATGAACACCAACTATGAATAGTAGATAAGTTGGCAAAGTTAATGTAAAAATATGAAGTAATACATTCACATGACTTTCTCTACCCTCTATCGTTTACTAGTGGGTATCCAAACTATTCCTACCAAAGCTTATTTTTCTATCTACTGCATTTTAATTCAAATAAGCATTTGCAGAAATAGCTACATTACATATTTCGTCCCAATACTAAGGGAACAACGATAGTCAAATGTTTAAGAACTGGACACTTCGCTGTCCTTAAAAATTCCATGCTGTTTCCATGCAATCATGAGAAACAACTGATTGTTGATAGGACTTATTGTACTCCACCCAAAAACTCGATACCGAGATTTCACCGGAAATACATGTTTTGAGACGCCCTGAATCCAAAAAAAAGCATTTTTGGAAACAAGTCCGTGTGTGTGACTGTGTGTGTGTCTGTGAGCAGCATAACTCAGAAACGAACAGTCGGATAAACACCAAACTTGGTATTTAGGTTCAGTATCTTCCAGAGATTCGACACGAAAGTTTTCAAGAAAATCACCCCAGGTTACCCTTTACATGGAACATTTTTTCGAAAATTTCAAATTTCTCAGAAATGACTAACGATTTTGATTAAAATTTCAAATATTTAACATATTTTCATGACATATGAAATGTAAATCTCGAATCTTCTGGGAAAGTCTCCAAAAGTATTCTTCATTGTGAACGACTTTTGCATAACTGGTAAACTATAAGAGATAGACAAAATTTTAATACACAACAAATGTAGATCGCGTTAAAATACACAATTTGTCATATATATATATATATATATATATATATATATATATATATATATATATATATATATTTGAGTGAAGCATTTTCGAGATATTGCTTATTATTCCCTTATATTTTCCAATACTTTTTCTCAAATGGGAATTCGTTATTCATTTTTTTATGTCCTGGACATACAAAGAGAATGGAATGCGCCACAGAGCAACCAGCTCTTAAAAGATTTGACTGTCGCCTAAAGCCTACCGTATTCCCCTTGCACCTACAAGAAAATTAGCAATAAGATTAACGTCTCGATTAACATGAAGCTATGGAGAATAAGCGTTTGTAAAAATAGTTTGTACAAGAGTAGAGAAGGTCATGCGAGTGTAACACATCAGATTTTTTGTAGTATTCGTCTATATCTTAACGTTTACTAATTATACAATACTATACAAAATTTCTTCCAAATGAAGAGGACTTCACAGAAAATTCAACATAAACATTTTATTTATAATTTAAATATCTTTAATATATGGTGTTTTAATCAAAATCGTAAGAGCAATTTTTAGAAAATCAAAATTTTCAAAAGCTGTTCCATGGGGTGGGGGTTTTTCTTGAAAATCTTCATAATGCATCTTTGAAAGGTATTAAATGTAAACACAAAGTTTGGTATTTATCCGAATTTTCGTTTTGAGCTATGCTGTTAGCACACACACACGTGCGCGGACCTTTTCCTAAAATTGCTCTCTATATTGGATTTAGGGGCCGCAAAACATGTATTTCCGGTGATATCTCGATATCGAATTTTTGGGTGGAATATTTAGTAGTATATATGTTTGTTAGCCCCACGTTTGGGAGCCAATTTGTGGCGGTATTAATGTTTGTAGTCGAAAATGCTATTGTTTATCTGCCGCACGTATGGAATACAATTTGTCGCGGTCACTTCGTGTTATCTTTTACTGAGCGCCTATTATTGTATTTAATTTTGTGTTCACTGTCCTCCAGCTAGCTATGATTTCTCGGTCAAGCACTTCTCTTGTACAGGGTGTGTAAACGGAAAGGAGTTTTTATCCAAAGATAACACTGATGAAAGAATTTGTTTTACACTTTTATTGTCGTAACACATTATTCGCTTTCACCTATTAATCTTAACACTCGCCAAACTGAAACTGTTATAATAACTTATTTACTACACATTATTAATTCGCGTACTTCAACTTTTTGTGTAATTAACTTTACGACGCGAGAGATTTTTCATAAATTTGCTACGCGTAACCTTGATGAACTGCGTGCGACGCATACTCCATGAATGCCTCCGTTGAACTTCGCGAAACTCGACTCTGACATTGAATTTATACTACCTCGCCCGATATGCCTAAAGATTTATAACCGAGCTGCTATTGGTTAATAAAACGCGCCAACATTAGCGTCTATATTTATATCCAATGAAAATTACGAAAACATATGCTCTAGGGAAAATGTTCCAGCAAATTCTAAGAAACACACGCCACTCTGACGTCATTTGCTCGTCTCTAATAATGATAAACAGCTCACCCCCTCGCTACATTATTACACGCTATTATTGTCAGTTTCAGTAAGGCAGTATAAACCCACTTCTCAACAATGATTACAATCAACAAACATCTCAAATCAATGTCACACAACAATGCATATTCACACTACAATCACTCTGGCATTTACATTATTGTGATACAAATTACTGCTTCAAATACAATACTTCCCCTACTTACTATACATAGTACAGAAACTATGTATGCATTTTTGTTCCAATAGCAGATTAATGTATTTAGACTCTCCTGACTAACTTGATACCTAAGTTAATATTTTTTATTGAATACAGGCATTTAGTAAGCTTTTATTATTTAGATGCATCCTTTATGATATAGATTTTCATACACACTTATATAAAACGTACCCATATATTTAAAAATGCTCGCTGCATAGGGCTGCGTTCTGGTTTAAGAATTCGACGAAACCCCACTGTATGGTACTGTGTTGTCTATTTTCCCCTTCCCCGTCTTGGGCTTGTTCGTGATACACATTTCTGGAGTGGCTAAGTGGATTGCGATTTATTTAAGAAAAAAAAGATTTTTAAATAAGTTTTAACAGTTTTCCCAGAAACCTCGCACGCTGAAATGTTTAAACATATTCACGACATTTTCGAAAGAGTAGATTTACGAGCTTAGTTTGTCGTATTTAACAAAAATGCAGTACTTAAACTTCACTTACCAGAGAAACTAGTTCATAGAACACAAAGGTATAAACGTTTATAAGGAGAACATTCCTTCTGTTGTATGGGTCGTCCGAGAATGCCTTTTATAAGCAGAACAGAGTATTTTCTTTTTGAAATATTAAACCTTAATCTCTTTTTTCATACCAAGTAAGTGGTAATTTCTTCTGCTTCCAGGTAAAACTGATGGTGTTTCTCTAAATGCAGTTTTAAATAATTCAGCATTACTTGAGAACGAATTCAACCTTTCTTTCTCTCTCTTTCCTTGTTTCTGTTTTTAATTGTGTTTAGCGCCCGTTCTCAGCATACGTCACTAAAGTGTTGGATACAGATGATGCATGAAATTAAATGAGAGACACTTTGGAAAGTTTAGGGTCCATTATCTGTTATTTTCAAGGAGTCCGTTCAGTCTCTTCTTCATGAGTGTTTAAGCTGGCGTGCAGGTATCAACTCCCATTATTTTCTATCGTACATCACACACGTGGTGCAAGTCAACTGGCCTGTAGATCAGTTCTGAGCATGGTATTTACGACCGTACAGCGATTTTGAGCAGATAGGCGGGTAACAAAAATTAAACTGAGTTTTATTTATGGATGCTCTTTAGCTGCTGTGGTCCTTAGCGTAGGCAGATTGACTAGTGGTCATGGCGAGGTTGTGGAAAAGAACGATTTTATGTAATTATGTTTTAGGAATAATGGTTGGAAAATATTATTATTTAGAACATTATTAATTCTTTGCTACATTATTAAATTTGTCACTAGGATTTTAAAATAGTGTGTTCATTTCGAATTCATGTGGGAAAAAATTTTAAAATAAATAAAGAAAAGTAACAATTTTTGTTAAAGCAAAGGACAGAATGATTTGCTATTTTTATTACGATAGTAATATATTTTCTACATCTTAATAAAAATCAATTAGCTGCTGCTGTTGAAATAAATAATAATTGTATATTTTAAATACAGATGCATAATTAAAGTCATTAAAAACCATGTGGAGTGTCTATTTAGTTTGACTTACTTAACTATAGCAGTTATGGATTCAGTTGTAATTATCCTTAAGACTGAAACATAAGGGTTTGTTGTATTATCTCCTATCACCATTTTTAGTTAAATAACTACGTCCCATTAAGGACAGCAGTTTATTAACCAAGTTTTCTTTAGGAAAATCATCATTTTGGTTTATCAGAAGCAAAATTTTATGCCTTTCTCCTACCTGGTACTTCACATTTAAAGATTATATAAGAGGCAGTTTCATTCTCTAGCCTATTTGGTTTAGTGTTAGGCATAACATTTATCATTAAAACTTAAAGCTTTCTGAATATGCTTTGGTTTGAAATATTTTCCTGTCTAATGCAAAATTGTAACTAAATCGTAATAACCTTTTTATTTGCTGTTTATTAAATTTGCTAAGGAGCTTGTTACATGCAGATATTAGCCAGTGTACAAAATATCCTTAGGGCATAAGCTGGCAGAGCTTTATGCTCTATTTTAATTATTTTACGTCATGGGTAATAAATAATAATAATAATAACATATTAAATTAATAATAATAATAATAATATTAATAACAATAATACTATATCGAGATAAACGCTTGCAGAAATAACTTCATTACTCATTTCGCTGTAGATACGAGCAAGATAGAGAAAATCGGACCGATAGTCAGATGTTTAAAAGCGAGTGGCTATATATCACCCTTAAAATTCCGTGCTCTTTCCATGATATCACAAAAATCTTATGTGTTACACTCACATGGCTTTCTCTACTCTTGTACAAAATATTTTTACAAACGCTTATTCTCCATATGCTTCATCTTAATCGAGATATTGAGATGACAATCTTATTGCTAATTTTCTTGTAGATGCAAGGGGAATTGTGACGCAGTAATTTGTATCACAAAATTATGTAAATGTCAGAGTGATTGTAGTGTGAATATGCATTGTTGTGTGACATTGATTTGAGATGTTTGTTGATTGTAAGTATTGTCGAGAAGTGGGTTTATACGGCCTTACTGAAACTGACAATAATAGCGTTCAATAATGTAGCAAGGGGGTGAGCTGTTTATCATTATTAGAGACGAGCAAATAACGTAATATTGGCGCGTTTTTCTTAGGAATTTGCGGGATCATTTTCCCTAGAGCGTATGTGTTCTTAATTTTCATTGGATATAAATATAGACGCTAATGTTGGCGCGTTTTATTAACCAATAGCAGCTCGGTTATAATCTTTAGTCATATCGGGGTGTGGGAGTATAAAAAGAGCTAAGTTAGAAGTAGATCCCTCCCAGTCCATCGGAAACATTTGTACATTACACGTCGGCTCCCAGTCCATCGGAAACATTTATGCATTACACGTCGCTGAGTTAAACGAAAGCAGTCATGGTGAATACAGAGCATAGTTTATCGATTCGCAGGTTACGCGTAGCAAAGTAATGAAAAATCTCAAGTGTCGTAAAGTTAATTACACAAAAAGTTGAAGTACGCGAATAAATAATGTGCAGTAAATAAGTTATTATAACAGTTTCAGTTTGGCGAGTGTCACGATTAATAGGTGAATGTTAATAATATGTTAAGACAATAAAAAGTGTAAAACAAATTCTTTCATCAGTGTTATCTTTGGATAAAAACTCCTTTCCGTTTACACACCTGTATAAGATAAGTGCTTGACCGAGAGATCATAGCTAGCCGGAGGACAGTGACCCCAAAAATTAAATACAATAATAGGCGCTCAGTAAAAGATAACACGAAGTGACCGCGACAAATTGTCTTTTATACGTGCGGCAAATAAACAGTAGCATTCTTTCAAACAAACACTAGTACCATCGCATATTTGGCTACCACAACGTGGGGCTAACAAACAAACTTAACAAAGAATACTTTCGCAATTGGTAGGCTTTAAGCGATAGTCAAATCTTTTAAGAAATGGTTGCTATGTGGAGTATTCCAATCTCTTTGCATTACCAGAACAAAAAAATGAATAACGAATTCCCATTTGAGAAAAAGTAAAAGTATTGGAAAATTTAAGGGAATAACAAGCAATATCTCGAAAATGGTTCACTCAACAAAAAAATGTATATGACATAAATTGTGCATTTCAACGCGATCTACGTTTTTTGTGTAGTAAAATTTTATCTATCTCTTATGATTTACCAGTTATGCAAAAGTGATTCACAATGAAGAATACTTTTAGAGACATTCCCAGAAAATTCGAGATATACATTTCATTTATCATGAAAATATCTTGAACATATGATATTTTAATCAAAATCGTTTGAGCCATTTTTGAGAAAATAAAAATTTTCAAAAAATTTTCCATGTAAAGGGTAATCTGGGGTGGGGGTATTTTCTTGAAAACCTTCGTGTCGCATCTCTGGAAGATACTGAACCGAAATACCAAGTTTGGTGTTTATCCGACTGTTCGTTACTGAGTTATGATGTTCACAGACACACACACACGGACATGTTTCCAAAAATGCTGTTTGTGGATTCAGGGGGTCTCAAAACATGTATTTCCGGTGAAATCTTGGTATCGAATTTTTGCGTGGAATACGATACTTCCCCTACTTACTATACGTAGTACAGAAACTAAAAGTTACAAAAAAAAATGAGAACTCAAACCAATAAAACAAATAACGAATATCTCGGATTGACTGATGCCACTAAAAATTATTTTAAATAAATTGTGTTTTAAATAGATGTACATTTTCTGTGCAGTACGTCTTTGTCTATCTCTTAAGGTTTACCAGTCATATAAAACTAAAAAATTTCTCAAGTATTCCTAGAAAATTTAAGGTATGCATTTTATTTGCTAGGTGTATCCTAAATATATCGTATTTTAATCAAAATAGTTAGTGCCATGTCTGAGAAAATAAAAAATTTCAAAAAAATGTTCCATGACGTGGGCAGTTGAATGGGTGGATTTTATTGAAATCCCATGTCGCATCTTTGGATGATACAGAACTTAAGTTTGCTAAAACTTCATCCGAGTTTTCGTTTTTGAATTAGACACAGGTACACGCACAGACATACACAAGGACCTTTTTCTAAAACTGCCCTTTTTATTCAAGGTGCCTCAAAATCGCTATCAAATTTTGGGTGCTAGAGAAACTAAAAGGGCTATTCCGTTTGAATCTATTTTAATAAAACGCAATGCTGGAGTATTGTAATTCCCTTTCCAAACTGAAAATAAAAAAGTATCTTCTATTGATGACGATACAGAATCATTTGATCGCAAGGTAATAAGATACTGTTGTTCCGCGGCTCTCACTTACACTCTGCATATGCGTCTCGCTTAGTCTACGGATACTATGCAAAAAATCTGATGTGTTACACTCATAACATTCTCGACTTCTGTACAAACTATTTCTACAAACGCTTATTCTCCGCCTACTTCATGTTAATTCGAGATAAGCATTTGCAGAAACTATCTTATTGCTAATTTTCTTGTAGGTGCAAGGGGAATATGGTAGGCTTTAAGCAATAGACAAATATTTTAAGAGCTGGTTGCTATGTGGAGTATTCCATTTTATTTGCATGTCCTGGACATAAAAAACAAATAACGAATTCCCATTTGAGAAAGATATAAATATTGGAAAATTCAAACAAATAACAATGAATATCTCGGAAATGGTTCACTCCACAAAAAAGGTGTATATGACAAAAATTGTGTGTGTCAACGAAATCTCCTTTTGTGTGTGTGTGTGTGTAGTAACACTTTGTCTATCTCTTATGGTTTGCCAGTTAGACAAAAACTATTCAGAATGAAGAGGCTTTTGGAGACATTATCAGAAAATTCAAGATATACGTTTAATTTGTATGAAAATATCTTAAATATATGGTATTTTAATCAAGATGGTTAAAAATTTCTTAGAAAATCAAAATTTTGAAAAATATTTCATGCAAAGGGTAGTCTGGAGTGGGGGAATTTTCTTGAAAAATACTGAACCTAAATACCAAGTTTGGTACTTATCCGACTTTTCGTGTTTGAGCTATGCTGTTCACAAACAAACACACACACACATACATCCACCACACGGACCTTTTTTCTAAAAATGCTTTTTTTGGATTCAGGGGGCCCCAAAACATGTATTTCTGGTGAAATCTCGGTATCAAATTTTTGGATGGAATGTACTACTTCCCCTGCTTACTATGTGTAGTAGACAAATTAAAATTATGTTGCTGTTTGTCGTTGAGGTTTGTCATAGTTGACATATGGTGATCACCACCCTGTAATAGAGGAACCACTAATTCAAACGGTCCAAAACGTATAAAAGGTGTATTTCATCCTCGTGGATTACTTGGAGGTGTAAAGCAACTACTAGACAGTTTGCGTTTGTATTGCTATAGACAGGAAGACTTCCCTTTACTTTGTTTTTGTGAACTGTCCCTTCTGCTACTCCACTCACCATACATTCTAGTACCACGTTGATTAAAAGGCCCTCCTACGAAATACGAATATAAGTCCGACGTAGATTTTTAATCGATATGCTCAAGGGTAAGGTTATCTTAGAGATGAATCGTATGCGCTTTCTAAAAGAAATCTCAGATTAGACCAATCACTTATACTTTTTCAACTTTTAGTATGTTCGGCACTTTTGTGTTATATTCTGACATACTGATAAAAATAAATGAAAACCCAGGAAGTAATTTTAAGATTTGTAATATTTTTGAGACATTTAATTTCAACAAAATATTCAATTTCCTGTTTATTGACGTCATGTACTACGGACCCACTCCTCCCCTCCACAACAGCCGATTTCATTGCGACCGCTCCATTCATTCCCTGCATAACATTAACCAGTGGAGAACTGTAGCAATATACCTAAAGCAAAGAAGAGTTTATGCATTAAAATTAGCATCATTTGTGGTGATATGTACAGGAAATACTTCAGCACAAATACTGAAACTTTCAGATGCAACATATACCTCAAAAGACGCATAAACATTATGTTAAACAACACTGTAATTCAATGAAACACAAGGAACATGTGACATTATTAGAAAGGAACAATGAGAAAAGTAGACCTTCAACCTCCTCAATCCCATACTACCGATCAGAATTTTTCGAGGATCTGTGTTACACACTAATAAGAGCGAATATTGCTTTACAGAATGTACAACTTTTGAAATGCACCTTTCGTTAGCTTTACAAACTAATTGGACATTATCATTGCTTTCTTTCTTCGAATATTCCTTAATCCTGACTTAGCTGTTTTCGAAGCAGGGTGTAGTGTCTTCAACAATTTATCATATTTGTTTACAGAGAGCACTGCAAGGTCGCAGTCGCTTCCACCTTCCCTCGTCACCAACCCGGTGTGTTCCTAACTTGATGGTTTAGTTACTGAAACTCCTCCCTGTTGATAACATTTGCAAGATCCCATCTATGCTGAGTTATTCTGGGAGCATATACTGTGTTAAATGTAGCCATAGTTTACCTATTTTTCATATATTTTACATTAAGAGTTTCCCCAGTGTAATATCAAAGGTAATCATAAGTATTATTGCTGCTTTTTCGAGCATCTTTGTGCGACCCATTTTAATTAGTTTACACATGGGAGGATACCCCTTCGTGACTAAAGTTTCTTAGAAGCAATGGAAGCTCGATAAGCAATCTCCCCTCAAGATAAGAACAATTCATAATCATGTTGTTTTCATGCTGTATGTCTTATGGAACTAGAGTGATTTAACTTTTTAATACCATATCTCAGCTTGTACTTCCATATGCCAACCTTAAAGTCGATCGCGACAATATCAGATGTACACGTCGTGCATAAAAAGTGGCCCATAGTGTTTTACCCTCCGTAAGGTTTTCACCAATGGTAACCAACTTTTGACTCCACCCTGGCAGTATCAGTTCTCTATGTGACTGGCCTGAAAATCAATTCATGGCCATACAATCTAACCAATGAACAATGTTTATCATTTATGTGGAATGAAGTGGTAATTCTGATACCACCGCTATGAAAGATTTCGTTACAACTGGCAGGCACATAGGTAAAGGCTAAACAAATTACAAATAATTCGACCTTCTAGAGGAAGGTGTGAGGAATTATTTGCATGTGTGGTTAAACGACAGCTACGACATTTACATAGACGAGAGCTTTCATCAGCGACATGGAGTCGAAGGTTAAGTTATTGTTTGGAAATACTTTGGGGGAGGTAAAGTACCGTGCCAATCCAATGGCTAGCATTATGCTCGAAAAACACGATGGTCACGCTGGTAGGGGGTGGGGATATATTTTGCCAGTACCAGCATAAACAGCTCCGTTCCATTATGGGCTACATTTTAAGTTCGCCGATATACGTTACTGGGGTTCAGATAGGTAAGCATGGTTGCCAGGTTGTATCGTCTGAACTGCCTAAACACGGATACTACGTTTACAATTTTGAAGATTCCAATAAGCGCCATTTGGGCAGTTTGTACACTGAATATTGTGACATTTCTATTTGATGATACATCGCTGAGTGGATTCATTGAGTGCTTAGTGAAAAGTTATTAAACTGTGAGCTGTTAGACGCACTATACCTTTTGCATCATCTACATCATGTATTGGACCATAAGACCCGTTACGTCTGTAACAAAGTCTGGGCCAACCATATTTTTCTTGCTCGCGCTAAGTTTCTGTTTCCGGCTGGTTTGTATTTTATTATTTGTTTTGATGTTTGAGGCAATATTTTATATCATAACATGCTGTGAATGCCAGAGTGATTGTAGTGTAAATTAATATTATTGTATGTACAGGATTTTAGATGTTTGTTAGCCATAAGCATTGTTAGGAAATAAGTTTGCACGGCCTAACTGAAACTGACAATAGAAGTGGGCAACAATAAACCGAGGGGGTGATTTGTTTATCACTAAGAAGAGATAAACAAAATGACGTCAGGGTAGCGTGCCTTTTTTTAGAAACGGAGGGAATATCTACCCTAGAGCATATATGTTAGTAGTAGTGATTGGCTGACCAAAACAGACGCTAAAGTGGGCGCAGTTTGGTAACCAATAGCAGCTATATTATAATATTTAGGCAATTCGAAGCGAAGGAGTATATATTCTCGAGCCATAAGGAAGTGTCGCACAGTTCTGAAGAAATCTCTCACGAGGTGCACGTCGCAGAATTAGTTACAAAAAATGTAAAGTACGCGAAGTAATTGGTGCGCGGCAACTATAACGACTGTAGTTACTTTCGGAAATATCACAGTTTCGGTCAGGCGTGTATAAAGATTAAATATGTCAATTATTAATTAAGTGTGACGGCAATAAAAGTCTAGATTCAGATTTTTTTATCAGTGTTATCTTTTAGTAACAACTCCTTTCTGTTTACACACGCTACTTAGAGACACGTGCTCAACTGAGTTATAATAGCTAGCCGGAGGACAAAGAACCCAATAAAACAATAAGCGCCCAACAAATAAGATAACACAAGCCATTGAGAACTGCGACATGTTATATTACTGTCCATTCTATTAAAATGAACCCACCATTAATTTATTAGTTTATTATTATATCATTAAATTCTCTACCCTTAAGCGCTTTGTCCTCATTTTCAAACGTTCTGTTCTTGATATGCCTTCTACATTTCTCAAAAATCTCATTTCTGCTACCTATAGTCTTCTTTCATCTGCCACCAGTCTATATAGAGCCGAAGTGTTGAGGGTCAACACTTCGGCTCTATGTAGACTGGTGGCAGGCGCAGGAGTTTTATACAGTTTTATTTTTGTTTATTTCGTTAGGTTTTTTTTATATTTCTATTAATTGTTACGTTAATATGATCCATTCTGTTTATTTTTGTGGAATCATTTCAAAATTACATAATATACTCGCATTATAGCCAAGAAAGTTAAGTGATGCAACTTGTTCTATTACGTTATTACTGATAACAATACTATATATTTTTGGAAACGGTTTCACGGAATGAGATCTTCCCTTTGTACATGATCAAGAATTGCCCAACGTTTCTTCATCGGGTTATGGATAAATAATTACTTTTTTAGTGCACGCTCTCTAAAAAAAAGGTTTGTAGGACGGCTACCACGCCGAAAAATAGTACTAGGCCGATAAAGTTGACATAGAAACCTTTAGGGACGTAATAAACAAAATCCAGATCGCAGTAATCAGTTATACCAACTTTAAAAGGGTTTTAAACAAAATACTTTATCATAAAACAATAAATATAAGCCAACATTGTTTTTATGTTAACCATAAACAGTCTTTAAATGTAATCTTTTCCTTCTCATACTGCAGCCGAGATTTTGCGGGCAGCAGCTTCCATTCAGTGTTTCCGGTTCGGATTGAAATTTCCTCGGAGTTTTCATATTGAGTCAGAAGCATGTTGTTTAGAAACGAGCGCTCAGAATAAGCATTCCCATTTACATCCGCATCTCGTATTATTACATTCAACAGTTCCGGATGCGTTAATACTGTTCGGGTGAAGGTTACCAATGGTTACAGAAAAAGGAATTAATTTAGATCACCCCCACACGTACATGGGGATGGCGTAACTCGCTGGCAGCAAACGTCGCGACCTTGGTGTGGAATTAAGGAGAAGGCGTGAGTTTTATTCTATACTGAAAAATTACATAACTCACATTACCTTTACATACCTGAGATTTATTCACAACACGTCTGGCGGCTCTACATGTTGAACAAACGATAATGGGTGGAGGGAAATGCCACTAAACCGTAGACATGCCACACACACTCTAGCTCCAACGAAAAATTTCACTAGTGACGCTATCTTACCCCCAACAACCGTGTCTAGCCAAAGCCAGACAAGGTTGGCGTCATACCAGACAACTTCAAAAAGATCTCTCCCTTTGGCGTGGTCCTCACTGAAACGAAATACCGTTAAGCCGAAATATTACTAAATAAACACAACAATACTACGTCTGGTAGCAACAATACAGCACAACAGTGCGTCTGGTAATGACAATCAAATTAATAATACGCCACAATAGGTTCTTAGCGTAGGATTCAGCCGCTGTGAGAACATATCAACAAATGACTATGATATTTATACAGTACTTACATTACATTTGTTTATTTTATTTAATTTACTAAAAACTATTGTATACACCACGTATACAAAAGCTTTAGCGGACTCATCCAGTATTTCTGACTCGGCTCACGTCTCGTCTAAAATATTCAATTCGTCCGCTAAAGCCTTATTTTGCGTACTTGATCCATAACCAGCTATTACGTTTTCTAAAATTACTATACATTGGCACAGTTGAACAAGAAGTAATATTAATGAATTCAGAGACGAATTTCCTATAATGAATTTGAAAACAAGTAAAGTTACATAATTTAATAGAAAATGTTCGCTGGTATTCAATTATGTCCACGTTTAGTGACTTCAGGTAATTCATGCAACTACCCTGTCTACGGGATCAAATACGCCAAAGGCTACTTTCAGTAAATTTCAAATTACATTATTAACTCCCACTTCTCTTTGTTTGATTCCGTGCTGCTCCAATATGTACATCGTATATAGACATGAAAGCTGAATAAAATATTCATAATAAAGGTTCATTAGGTGATTTCGGTTTTATACCAGGGTACAATCATTCTGGATTCAGAATGCAGCTTGGCATTTGAGACTATATCGATTATCGTGGAGTATCAGCAGAGAGATGAGCGTTCTCTTCAGGTTAGTGTTTTATATGCAGGCATAGGAATTCATAAACAGTTAGCTTCAAGTTATGTACACTCAAACCAAACGGTGAAACCCATCTCGGTCCCATTTTCTACTTTCGACTCCTAACTCGGTCCCGTCTTCCAAAATATAAACAATCTAACTCGGTCCTGTAGGAAAATAATCTCAGTGTACCTAATTTAAAAGGCTTGAGGCTTTCAGCAGACCTATAGTGACTGTAAAACGATATTGCAGTTTCACCAAAACCGATTTTAACCGCAAAATCTGATGTTTATATAAAAACAACTATACAAAATGCATATAACAATGTTTAAACTTCAAAATGAAACAGTTGAAAAACCTAGTATTATTAAAAAAAATTATAATTCTTATCTAACGAAGATTTCCAAAAATGCCAAAATATGTAATCTGTAATAACGTTTTGTTCTTTCGTCAAGAGCTACCAGCGATGTTGTGATCACAACCAATTACTTGTGTTAGTGCCACTATCGATTCTTCGTAACAGGGATGTCACAACACTTTACACTTCACTATGCTCAGAGTATCATTACGGTTTCATACTATATCCTGAGGGAATGAGTTGGGTTGTTGACAGTATATGCTACGGGACTGAGTCGGATTGTTGACAGTCTATGCTACGGGACTGAGTTGGGTTGTTGACAGTACATGCTACGGGACTGAGTCGGATTGTTGACAGTCTATGCTACAGGACTGAGTCGGATTGTTGACAGTGAATGCTACGGGGCTGAGTCAGGTTGTTGACAGTATATGCTACGGGACTGAGTTGGGTTGTTAACAGTCTATACTACAGGATTGAGTCGGATTGTTGACAGTGTATGCTACGAGGTTGAGTCGGATTGTTGACAGTGTATACTACGGGACTTGAGTCGGGTTGTTGTCAGTGTATACTACGGGACTGAGTCGGGTTGTTGTCAGTGTATACTACAGGACTGAGTCGATTCGTTGTCAGTGTATACTACGGGACGGAGTCGGGTTGTTGTCAGTGCATACTACGGGACTGAGTCGGGTTGTTGTCAGTGTATACTACAGGACTGAGTCGGTTCACTGTCAGTGTATACTACAGGACTGAGTCGGTTCATTGTCAGTGTATACTACAGGACTGAGTCGGTTCATTGTCAGTGTATACTACGGGACTGAGTCGGTTCATTGCCAATGTATACTACAGGACTGAGTCGGTTCATTGTCAGTGTATACTACAGGACTGAGTCGGTTCATTGTCAGTGTATACTACGGGACGGAGTCGGGTTGTTGTCAGTGTATACTCCGGGACTGAGTCGGGTTGTTGTCAGTGTATACTACAGGACTGAGTCGGTTCATTGTCAGTGTATACTACAGGACTGAGTCGGTTCATTGTCAGTGTATACTACAGGACTGAGTCGGTTCATTGTCAGTGTATACTACAGGACTGAGTCGGTTCATTGTCAGTGTATACTACAGGACTGAGTCGGTTCATTGTCAGTGTATACTACGGGACGGAGTCGGGTTGTTGTCAGTGTATACTCCGGGACTGAGTCGGGTTGTTGTCAGTGTATACTACAGGACTGAGTCGGTTCATTGTCAGTGTATACTACAGGACTGAGTCGGTTCATTGTCAGTGTATACTACAGGACTGAGTCGGTTCATTGTCAGTGTATACTACAGGACTGAGTCGGGTTGTTGTCAGGTATACTACGGGACGGAGTCGGGTTGTTGTCAGTGTATACTACGGGACTGAGTCGGTTCATTGTCAGTGTTGAGGCAGTATTTTATATCACAACATTGTAAATGCCAGAGTGATGGTAGTGTAAATTAACATTATTGTATGACAATGATTTGAGATGTTTGTTAATTATAAGCATTGTTAGGAAATAAGTTTACACGGCCTCACTGAAACTGACAATAGGAGCGGGTAACAATGTAACGAGGGGTGAGTTGCTTATTAATTAGAAGAGACAAGCAAATGACGTCAGAGCAGCGCGCTTTTCTTTAGAAATGGAGGGAATATCTTCCCTAGAGAATATGTGTTCGTAATTTTGATTGGATAAGAAAATAGACGCTAATGTTGGCGCGTTTTATTAACCAATAGCAGCTCTGTTATAATGTTTAGGCATATTGGGTTGAGGGAGTATAAATTATGAAGCCAGAGACAAGCATCGCGCAGTTTAAGAGAACATTCACGGGTTACACGTCGCGCAGTTCAACAGAATCATTCACGAAGTACACGTTACGTAATTCTACAGAATCTCTCGCGTCGTAAAGTTAGTTACAAAACTGTGAAACACTCGAATTAATAATGTGCGGCAAATAAGTCATTATAGTTACATTCGAAAATATAACAGATTCAGTCGGGCGTGTATCAAAGAGTATGAAATTAATGAAGTGTGACGGCAATAAAAGTGTAAAAACGAATTCTTTTATCGGTGTTATTTTTAGTAACAACTCCTTTCCGTTTACACACCCTGTTCAAGAGATTTGCTCGACTGAGTAATAATAGCTAGCCGGAGGACAAAGAACCCAAAATTCAAAATAGTAAAACAATAACAGGCGCTCAGGAAATAAGATAACACAACGATACCGTGACAGTGTATACTACGGAACTGAGTCGGTTCATTGTCAGTGTATACTACGGAACTGAGTCGGTTTATTGTCAGTGTATACTACGGGACTGAGTCGGTTCATTGTCAGTGTATACTACAGGACTGAGTCAGTTTATTGTCAGTGTATACTACGGGACTGAGTCGGGTTGTTGTCAGTGTATACTACGGGACTGAGTCGGGTTGTTGTCAGTGTATACTACGGGACTGAGTCGGTTTATTGTCAGTGTATACTACGGGACTGAGTCGGTTCATTGTCAGTGTATACTACGGGACTGAGTCGGTTCATTGTCAGTGTATACTACGGGACTGAGTCAGTTTATTGTCAGTGTATACTACGGGACTGAGTCAGTTTATTGTCAGTGTGTACTACGGGACTGAGTCGGGTTGTTGTTAGTGTATACTGCGGGACTGAGTCGGTTTATTGACAGTATATGCTACGGGACTGAGTTGGGTTGTTGATATTTTACTCAGGAAGATAACTGGACCGAGTTAGGATGCGTTCAACAGAGGCCAAGGGTTTTTGGCGGCAGGTAAAAACCGATTCGAGTGCTATCTACAAACGCCAATAGATCGACGAGGGTTGTGGGTTGGTTTGTTATCTACGACGCCCTTTACCATAGTCCAGTGACAGTTCAACCTTGTTTCCTTCCGTCCTGGCTTTAATGCTTAGAAATTCCTATGCCAGATTATATCTAACGTTACATGGCATTCCCACCAACCAGTGTGTTAATCGAGCTAAATGCAAATTTCGAGGATGAAGTGCAAAAATCATAAGGCATGCCTCTGTGGTGTAGCAGTAGCTAGTCTGCCTGGCTCTCAAGAGGTACCGAGTTCGAATCCCGGTTAGGGTGAGTTACTCAGATATGGTTTTTTCCAGGATTTTCCCTTATCCGGAGAAGACGAATATCTAGTAACTCTAAGCTTTACGGACTCCGGATCGTTTGAGTAGCGCTTCACCCATTTCATTCTTTCATCTTCCGATATGACTACCAGGTTGAATAACGTTAAACTTAAAAAAATCAAAGGACATGGGTATTGGAACATAAGCTAAGAATATACTCTTGCGAATTTGAGATGAGGAAATAGACCAAGTGGGCTGCTTCATATATTTGGAATATGCCCTAAATAATAGCATAAGCTTGAAGAAGATATTGTCTTTACGTTGTTGTTTATTGTTGTTGAAGTTTTACTGTTGGAGTTTTTGCCCCACGCTTCGGGCGTTAATTTGAAGTAGGATGTGTCCCACGTATGGACGTCAACTTGAAGTTTGTTTGTTACGTAATATGCTGCTACGTATGAGAAGCCGATTTTTGAAGATGTATTTTGTTGTTGTTACGCTCCAAGTTTAAAAATATTATATTAACTTTGTTATTAAACTGCTTCTATAGATAGTATTTATGTTTATTTTTGCCTCGGCTGCGTCAGTATTGTTTTAGAGTCACGTATCTCTTAGACAGGGCGTGGTGCGACAAGAATGTAGGCTTACACATATTTTAAGTTTAAATTCATTTCTTTTTATTAATCCTTGGCACAAATTAAATAGCACTACACTGATAACAAGAGCTGTGAGATTCTTTAATTTAATACTTGCACTTTGTTAATACGTATACATAATTTTCGTTTCACACGAATACGTAATATTTCTTTAGAGAACACATCTTCCATCCGGTCACTACCAAGGTCTACAGGCAACTGAACATATTTCAACCGTCCAAACCCGTAAACTTCTTTATTTCAAGTCTCTGATTGGCTAATCCTAGTCCAATAGAATATCTGCATTTAATTAAAGCTTTTTCTAGCTGTTGATTGGCTAATTTTAAACTGTCACAAAATTTACGTTATTGCTACCCTAATCATGACTAGTAGTATTCAAACTCACAAACTCCTTATTGCCTTAAGGTTACCTCATTGTTAGCTCATTGTTAGCAACGTTAAACTTATTATTCTCACAGCTCTTACACTATTAAATTACACAATGCATTCACATACAATTATTAAACATGTTTACAATAATATAAGCATTTGCAATGACTGTTACATTTTTTTTAAAAAATTATTACATACATATTGCTTCAAGGCGGGTTTTTATTGAATTTACATACTATATAATCTAATTAAAATTATTCAAGTGTTAAAATACTGCCTCAAGCTATCGTGAAGAAGTCTACAAGTGGATAGCAATGTCAAAGTTTTTAATTCATAGATTAATTAAGCGTTTTGTGTAAATGTGGCATTATATGGTGCGAAAACTAAGACTGTACGGTACTATACAGAATGTGAGGTACTATAGTACTCATTGGGTATGACCCTAGGTGAGATCAACTGGCAAGCGCAGACGGCCGTTACATGAATTTATACATCATGTCGCTGTCAAGTCATTTACTTCTCTCTTGGATTTTCTATGCATTTTAATTTAAGGAGCTATGATGACCGACTCCGCCGGCAAACAGTATGTTTCCCGGCGCTAGGTCGGCCATATATCCAAACGAAGGCGTATATGTCAAGGTATCTTAGACTTTGTTACAAAAGTTAGGATTTTTAACTTTGAAATTATAATACTGTGTCTTGTGCAAACGTTGGATAAAGTTTTAAGAATTATAATTGTTATTAAATTTAAAGCCTCGGAATGCTTATTGTAAACTATTTTACTATTTGTGTGGAAGAACAATTAATTCTATTTAATAAAGATTAAATATTCATGTAGATTGCTTATTTCGTATCTTTTAGCTTCTCATACATATATATATATATATTTCTTACGGGATTACTCTGAAATACTTAGTAATTAATTGTTTGAATATGAGATCAGGTCCTCAGCAATCCTAATGACCAGAGACCGGAAGTTTTGCAGAATGCCTTTTTAAATGCGTTATTTCTATCTTCAATTTGATAGTGAATCTATACGATTTACATATTTGTAATTGAAAGGCTGCAGTTTTATGTTGCCTTTTTCCGAATTTTTATATAAATGACTAATTGCCGAAATAAATGTCTTTTGTTGCCCTTTTGATTATGATTCATTCTTTTATTATTAAAGATTGCCTGCATGTGTATTTAATTTATTTCTTTAACTGCTGCAATGAATGTGACTGCACCGAAACTGTTATTTATTGCCTTCCAGTCAGTTAATTTTCTCTTTACAAGCAACAGTGAGTGATACCGCAAAAAGAGGTAATAGTAATTATGGCTTGTGTTGACTTGGCTTCCTATCATATCATATCATACCTCCAAAAGCAAAAATAAGTGCCGGAGCTAAAACGTGGTTTCATTATTGTTCTAAATTTCTTTCTTTCACTTTTCATTGCGACGTTGCCCAAATTCAATGTTCCTTTACGCAGTCAATTGCAAAGTTGCATTAATACTTTCAGATCTGGTATATTTCTGCTGACGGTAAAATACTTCTCTGCAAAATATGCGAGCAGTCGGTGATCTAAGAAAAGAAATGTTTTATTTCTCAACATATCAGTATAATCAAACTCAAAAGTACACTTTCCAAGGCTACTGGGAAGATTTATTTGCTTCCAATGACAATTGCAACATTAAGTGAAAATCGCAATTTGCATTCGACTTACGTAAAGCTTTTATTGATGCAGGAATCCCTTTGTTGGAACTACAGAATCATACATTAAGGGAGTTGTTGGTGAATTATACGCCGAAAATGTTGCTTAAGTGAAGGTTACAATGATGTAATGAAAATCATTAAGGATTGACTAAAGATAGATAATAATAATAGCAGAAAAGCGCACGAAATGCATAGCAAAGTTTGGTTGGTGTACTTAGTTTTTGGCACAATCACACAAGTACTTATGGTTGTCTTTGCACTTTGTTATGTGGTAATTTTCAGCGCACAATGTGCACACGCATTTTTCGTTGGAGTCATAGTAAGATGAATTCCTGCCTTAGTTTTTGGTTGGCGTTAGTTCAATTTCAGTCAATCATTGCATCTATGCCATAGAAGTCTAGTGGAATATCATCTCTCTTCTTCCTTCTTTCCTCCAGGTTTCCTGCGTTCTCTTGTTCGCAGGACCTCGATGAGAAAGGTTTCCCTAGGCTAGTTCATAAGACAGGTGCGACTGAGTATATTTTGATATACCCATTATGCTCTTTAGGTATTTTGCTTTCATCCCTTCAATTGTGGCTAGGTTAGTCATTATTTGATAGCTTTTCCCATATCATGTGTATTCCATATGTTAAACATAAAAAGATCTGGATTTCAATCCTTCAGAAGGTGAATAAATAAAAGCATTCCTGCCCACAGAAGAGTGTCCGGAAAAAGTTACAATTCAACAGTCGCACAGTCATTTACCATTTCATTACAGTTACTGTGGCCTGAAGAAATTCAATACCACATGAAAAAGGCTTCGTGACCTGCGTAGCACATGGTTTCCACATGGTTTTGGAAGAGATACGAAGCTTGTTTCTGGATCTCAACAATTTTTCTTTTTTATTTATGGTTTCCTTTATACCCCGCCTTTAACTACATTGGTCTTATCGGCGGCCTTTCCTTTGGAACTTATTGCCTATTGGCACTAGTGTTGGCTTATTTGCTTGTCGTTGGGTCGACATATTGAATTCCAGTATTAAGAATATTTTAATATGAAAATGAAAACCTCGTAAGGATTCAGACATTTAAAACATTGCACCAGATATACCTCTGCTGCTTAACGTATCATAACGAGTTGGGAGACATGAATTTTAGCAGCAGTTTACTACGGTTCAAATTTCCCGAGTATATCTAAGGTGGGTGCCGCTTTGCAGGGAAGCATCTTCAATTGTAACAACAAAGAAACTTCTCGAATCTTCAAAAGTAAGAAATGACTAACTTTCCTGCGGCCGAGTTCGGTTTCCTGCCACAAGTGATCTGCCAGCTTTAAGAAAGAGGGCAGCCTTTGACGAAGTCAGTGGAAATTGTGGATGATGCAGTGCAAAGACAGGAGATTTGCCTGGTAATGGGGTTTACTAGTTAGGGAAAAGTGTAAAATGGTACTTTCGAAAAATCCTGATCTTGACAAACGTAGAAAAATTTTAAACATTCTACAAGGTGACAATTCTACTGCAGTAGAAATGGACCCTACAATAATTCAATGGTTTATATTTGCTCCAATTACCTCTGTAGATGTTGAGAGGTAATTTTATCAGATGTATATCTGACAGGAGACTCAACATCACTCCAGAAAATTTTAATAAGCATTTGGTTGTCATGCGCAAACAATAAGCCGATAAAGCATTGTAATGCATAGGCCTTCAAGAAACATTTTATGCAAAGTACAATTAGCATTTTGTTTAAAACGTTAGTTACTTCAAAAATATAATACAACACGATGTTAACATAAATATGCTGATTGTGCGATATTATGAACAGTGAAATCTAGCAAATAAATATGCATAGATTAAGGTTTTTTATATTGCCTTTTATTGCTTATTTTGACTATTTTAATGCCTTCCTGCCTGCCTAGATTTATATTGCCTAAAATTCCGGTCTCTGCTAATGATTAACTCAAGAAGCTTCCTCGCGTAATTAGTTCTGTGCCATAGACAAGCTGAGCAACTGTACGATCCATTTCAAAATTAGGCTAACACACACACGAGATGTTAAAAAGTAGTAAAGGGAAAGTTTTCTTCTACGGTTCGCGTTATGTGACAAGTCATTCCAAGTGGTTAAGACGAAAGCAGGTTCATTAATTGATTCAAGAAGTATAACATAATTTGCTGTATTTGTTTAACCATAGAGGTCCAGCATACACCGGTCATTATCGCAGTGTGGTTTCGTTAAATCACAAGTAGTTGCTCGTTGTTCAGCTAACCACGCCTTATAACAAGTGAGTCAACCACACATCACCTCTTTTCTTCTGTAGGTAGCTATGGTTCTTCTAAATAGTTCTTCTTTATAGTGCCTAACCATTATTCATAATTAAACGATACACAAAATGAATGCAAATAATTTGACAGAATGATTTTATAAAAACCGTTGCTCGTACACAACCTCTGAAAAGCTTCTAGTGTAGAGTGCAATGGTACTTATAAGAGCGTAATGTACACCCAAATCTGGATGAACCATTTTCAGTTGTAGAATCCTGTCAGCTGAGCCCAAAAAGTTAACCAGAATATTAATTAGGATCGTATCATTTTTTAATGTTTTACTATATTTGGTGTTATCATGTATCATGTCATTTGTGTAATGTAAATTCTTTATAAATACCACAAAGTTTTATGTGTGTATGACCAGTCTTTAAAATCTTGACTGTACAATATTGTTTTTAGCTTTCATACTTTGTGCATAATTAGCATATCTCAAAGCCAAAGCAGTAAAAAAGGAAGAAAGGAAAGAAAGGTTAATATAATATTGGAATTTGTGCCTTCCTCTGATAACTTCCGGCTACGCCTGATGCTCAACGTGTTTTTCCAACGTGTTTCCAACGGTTGAACGGTTGTCACCTCAAAATTATTTATGCAGTTAAATTTTTGTACGGTGTGTTTTAGCATAAAGGGGGTCTCGCATATTTCCGAAGTGGTCTGCAATTCTATCACACAAGGTTCCTCAAGGGGCTTTTTCATTGTGTATTGAGCCTTCGTCCACTGTGATAGATAAATGAGATGTTGGCAGACGACACAAGATACAGATCTTAGGCCTTAGTAGATTGCATGAATTCGAAAATAACTAAGAGAGGCTTAATATTTTGGTATATCTTATTTCAGTGAATTAAAGTGGCATGTGTTTATTATCTATTTGGAGTAAACCAAATGGAGCTGGAATTATAAAGGCAATAATTATCATGATATTCTGAGAAGGATAGCGATATAAAATAAGTAATAATGTATTTAAAATCAGTGTATGTACAAAAAGGAGAAGCATTGTGAAAATTGTTGACTGTAAAAGCGACAGAAAGACGAGACAGGCACAGTTTTGTTAATTAGGGACCAGCCTCAGGTAGAAAGGGTAAATACCATTGAAGCAAGTTTTTCCTGGTAAACAGCCGAGTACAGCTGCACTTAGCCTGGTGAAGGCCACCGGTGGCTTCATGACGCTAAGTTTAAGGAAAGCGTTTGAGGGGAAGTTTAGGCGTTGGTTTTCCTTGTAGTAGCGTGGGTAAGTCAGTCCGCCTGAGTGCCTGGTGAGTGCAAGACGACTTTCTCGTGTGGAGAAGAATGGTGGCAAATATGCTAGAGGGTAGAATGCTTAGCTGTAGTTAAGATACTTCAGTCTTGGTAAAGACAAAGTAACTTCGTATGCATTTAATAGTGATCGGCAAACCTAAAGTATTACTTTAAATAGTGAATAAAAGTGTTTCAAGACAGCGTTTGTGTACACACGCTGTCTTGAAACAGCCACGCATACCACGCATACCCTGAGGTTAAGGTTTCATGCGGGAACAGCCATGGCAAAAGAAGAACCAACTGGGAGGAGACAAGCAGCAACCGTGGGGCAAAGGTATTGCTTCATTGTTGGAGGACGGAGCGTGGCTGCGTCATATTGCGCCTAAACGTGGGGCAGAAAGAATTACCTGCGTCACAAAGATAAGAATTGTTATATTGTACCCCTTTTTAGCACCTAAGGTGTAATTTCAATACAAATTTAAATCGTACTCCAGGAACTAACAACGTATTGTTTAAGTTCTTATCCGATCGAGATCAATTAGGTTGTTGCAGAAGCATATGAATATTTTTTTCGGACGCTCTTCTATAATTGCATTTCTACTACATGTTTCAATATAAAAACTATTGCCCTGGATTTCATAATCATCTCAATATAAAGAGGATAGAGTTGCTCGCATGTAAAATCACGTTGCTAATCATGCATGCACCACATGTACTCTCGGCTACAGGCAAAGCCTCAGGATATGCGTCACATATTGAAATGAAATGTCATATTGGGGTAAATCATGAAGTCCACGGATAGCTTATCTGTCGTCCGGAATTACCTGGTAGCTATAGGGATTCAAGATTCCAATCTCATTGGTCAGTGTGTCAACCATCCTATCCACTTTCGACAGTCAGTGCTTACAGAATGGTAGAATCAGTACTATGTAGATAATATGAGAATTATGAATACTATTAATTACATCTTCATAGTATAATGGTAGTATGTTATTCAAGAAATAACCATGGAGGTTTCCCCTTTCTTCAGAATACAAAGCTCTAACTCGAATATGATTTTATTAATCATGGTCTCTTTAAGGGACATTAAACTCCCATATAAAACCAAAAATTAAATATTATTATGATCTCACATTACTGAGCCAAATATGTTAACCGAAGTTCAAATGTTATTGACTCCCTGTGAAATGACTTTTACCTAAAGCAAGGATGTCAACCGTCCTTAAGCACTAGTTTTATTTTATTTACGTATTCATTTATTGGAGTTAAGATCATCAGCACCTGAAATACAAATATTACAAAGATATATAATGAAAATAATTAAAAAAACAATAATACAATAACTTCACAAAACTGAAGGATAATAGGATTAAATCCGTTAACTATGTAAATTCAATACAGAAAAGCAGGGAGGGACTTGATTACAATATGAAAATACTCACACTGGCATAATTAACACTTTAATCCTGTTTGTTAAAACATATTTCTCTAAATTGAAGTAGAATATCTTTACGTTATTACCACCACGCTTTGGGCGCCAAACTTGAGATTTAATGCTGCTGTTGGAGAGCCAAACTTGATGAAGTAACTGCCCCAATATGGTACAAAGTTTCCGGTGTCCTTCGCCCCCAACGTTTTTTAAAAAAATCAACTTTGTATTTTAATGTTTATTGAAATATTATATGTATGCCTCGGCTGCGTCAGTAGTAATTTGCAGAAATACGTATCTCTTAGCAGGGGTAATACGGCTAAAGAATGAAGGCTTACACAAATTATAATGGTATTTACCTTCGTTTTATTAATCTTTCTCACGATTAAATAACACTTAACTAATATATCCTACTGTAGAACTGTGAGATTATTGTTACTTGTGCTTTTTAACACGTAAACTTTATATTATTCACGCCGTAATGAGTTTTTATGTCTCACACTGAATACGTACCGAGCGAACTGCTCGGGAACGCTACCTTCTAGCATCTGGCGTCTACCGCCTAAATTTATACAATTTCTCTATTTAAAGTCTCTGATTGGCTAAGCCTACTCCAATAGAATACTTTTATTTAACTTAAAGCTTTTCTAGTTTTTGATTGGCTATTTATAAACTGTTTTTGAATATTACATTATTGTTTCAAAAATTATTAGTAGCATTATTAATCTTTCTAATTCATTATTGCCTCAAGGTTACCTCACTGTTACCTCATTGTTAGCAACTTTCGGCTTCCACATTGTAATTCTGTTCGCTACGGAAGGTATTTTGCTTCCATTCTCACAGCTCCTACATTGTTAAATTACATAATACATTCACATAACATTATTATACATGCACATAATAATATAAACATATTACAATGACTGTTACATACACTTTACATATTATATTATACACATATTGCTTTAAGGCGGGCTGTTATTATATTTTATATTATATAATTAGACGGATATCGTTTAAGTGTTAAAAATGCTGCCTCAAAATTAATCTAAAAATAAGGTAATGTCCGACAGTCCCTCAAATCAGCAGGTACAGAATTCTGGAGTTGAGAAATTGCACCTGTAAACAATAACAATATATATAAATGATGTTTCGTGATGAAGGATGATGCCTTGTAGTTGTGAGAAATTTAAAACGTGAAGCTAAGTAATCCGGACTATAGGTATTCATTGTCTCAAAAAGTAACAATAGGAAATGTACGCTTCTTATTTCTTAGGCAAAATAATAAAGGTATTATTAGAATAAAATTTGTGAGGCACATCTCATCCATACGTAATCAACACGTTGCAGTTGAAGTTATTTTCTGCCCCACGTATGGAAAGTCAGTTTTAAGTAGGTATTGTTTTTACGTTATTTCCAACTTTATTTGTACCACGCTTTGAAGTAGGAATTGTATTGTAGTTCAACTGTTGGGGAGCCAATCTTGCAGTAGTTGTAACCACGTAGGGTACCCAATATTAACTTTGTAATTTGAGTGTTTCTTTAAATATTATATATTTATGTTTGCCTCGGCTGCGTCAGTATTATTGTTAGAGACACGTTTCTCTTAGCAGGGTTGTGGTGTGACTAAGAATGTAGGCTTACATAGATTATAATTTACTTCACTCCTTTTATTAATGCTTGATACCATTTAAATAACACTTCACTGATAGAGAGCTGTGAGATTTTTTAAATTACGTGTTAAAAAGTGCAAGTAATTAAACTATTTTCGTCTTACACGAATATGTATTAAATTTCTCGAGGACGTATCTCGCGTCAGGAACACTGTCTACAATCAACGCGTCCAGTTATGAGCACTGTCTACCAGCAACTGACTTCTAGATTTGTAAATTTTGCTATATTTCAGTTTCTGATTGGCTAATTGTACTCCAATAGAATACCTTCATTTAACTAAAGCTTTTTCTGGTGGTTGATTGGCTATTTTTGAAACTGTCTCAAAAATTACATTATTGCTTCCAAGAATCATAAGTAGTACTCTTAAACTTTCAAATTGATTATTGCCTCAAGGTTACCTCATTGTTACCTCATTGTTACCTCATTGTTAGCAACTTTTAACCTATTATTCTCACAGCTCCTCCATTATTAAATTACGTAATACCTTCACATAACATTATTAAACATGGATACAATAATATAAACATATACAATGGCTGTAATATATACTTTTTATATCTTGTTACATACATATTGCTTTAAGGCGGGCTGTTATTATACTTTTTATTATATAATTTGACTAAAATCCTTTAAGTGTTTAAAATACTGCCTCACAGTCTTTCAACTAATGTTGAATTTAAGCTAGCAATTATGAACCACAGTAATCGAAATGAGACATTACAAGCGTTTGAATGATAGTTTTAGATAAAAGCCTTAAAGAACGGTAGGAATTATTGGTGTGAAATAAATATTTGTGACAAAATAAACATTACATGTATTATTTGTAGATGATGTATTTTCATTATTTGGCAAAAGTTATGAACTAAATAAAATGCGTAAATAATGGATATTGGTATATCGAAAAATAAAACCAATATTGGCGTTCAAGGAAGGATACACAATAAGAACGAACATAAAAATACAAAATAAAATTATAGAACAAATCTTCCTCTTCGAGCATTTAGCGTATGTTGTAACTTATGAAGAATACTTAGATACTAACAGGAAAATGCAGAATTTTAAAGAATCTGTGGAATAACCCAACACACATTAAGTAAGAAATGAAGCAATGCTTGGCTTTGGAAAGGTAGAATCATAGAAAGGTCCCGGGCTTCATAGTTTCGACCACCGTTAGTTCAATTAATGGATTGGACAAGGCAGGAAAGGTAGAATCAGGCGACTGAAAAATTCAATGCCATAGCCTGGATTTGAACCACGGATCTCCTGGTCTCCGTCCGGTTGCTTTAACCACTGAGCTACCGTAGCAACATTCCGGTACGACACTTAATTCCCCAATTGATTTAAGTTTTAATTGTCGCATTTTTAATGTCGTACCGGCATGTTACCGTGGTAGCTCAGTGGTTAGAGCAACCGGACGGAGGCCGGGAGATACGTGGTTCAAATCCCGGCTATAGCATTGAATTTTTCAGTCGTCTGATTCTACCTTTCCAACCTTGTCCAACACACGGCTTGTGTGGAAGAAAATTAATTCCAATGCTTAGTTTTTATAATGAAATAACGATAAACGCAATGCCTACAGTAAGCAAAGCATGGAAATGTAATTCCTACACCAATAAAGGCTTGCATTAAGGTAGAGAGGACCTTATAGAGAATGGAGATCAAGGATTTCGACCACCATTACAGGTAGAAGCCTAAATAAAGGACTTCCAGAATATATCCTTACCTCTCACACGGTTTAGCGTCTCGGTAGCTGGACATGCCATATTCAACCTTGCCTGTATTCGGATTCGCTTCATAAAATTGTATAAAATGCTGGAAATGCTACCCAGTGAAACAAGCAGTCTACGTAAACACACAAAGTAGTAAAGCAGTAAACACATTCCGGAAACACGATTTGTTTCGGTCACCGTAATACCTCACATTTCATTTTGAATGTTTTCCTTGAGTTTTTCTAATGTATGAAGAATTGTTTTATGCACTTTGTCTTTCAGATTACTTCACAAATAAATTTTGGAAGATTGTTAGATATGGAGAGCAAGAGGGGCATACATCAACACTAATAACCTTTATCTTCAAATATTTCCCCAATTTTATCCAAGGACTCCTCTACTGTAAGACCAAAACGGAGACTTGTTGAAAACTTACGTAGGATTTCTCTTCCTCTGCCAGATGATTGAAAAATAGGGTCAAAATATAATGTCGATCTATTTTCATTTACTTTCTCGGGCCTTGCACTAATTGCCCACCAAACTCCAAGCAGGCGGTGGATGGGGATGGCCACCGGCTTTGGCCGAGACTCAAAACCCCATCTATAGGTAAAGATAATATATTCTGGAAGGCGGATATGCATTGCATTCACATAGATTTCTCTACCAACTTGCTACAAACCTACAAAAGCTGATTCTTCTATACACTTTTTGTTATTCGTGATAAACGTTGAGGCAGTATTTTTAACACTTAAATAATTTCAGTCTAATTATATAATATATATATAAATTCAATAACAGCCCGCCTTAAAGCAATATGTGTATGTACCAATAATTTGTAAAATGTATGTAGCAGTCATTGTATATGTTTATATTATTGTATCCATGTGTAACAATGTTATGTGAATATATTACGTAATTTAATAATATAGGAGGCTGTGAGAATAATAAGTTAAAAGTTGCTAACAATGAGGTAACCTTCAGTCAATAATGAGTAAGAAAGTTTAACAGTGCTACTTGTGATTCATGGAGCAACAAAAATATAATTTTAGTGACAGTTCATAAAATAGCCAATCAACAACCAGAGAAAGCTTTAGTTAAATGAAGGTATTCTATTGGAGTAGGATTAGCCAATTAGAGACTTGAAACACAGAAATTTACAAGTTTAGACGGTTGAAATCAATTCAGTTGCCGTAAACAGTGTTCATAACCGGACGCGAGACACGTCCTCGAGAGGTGTAATACGTATTCGTGTGAGACGAAAATAGTTTACGTATTAAAAAGAGCAAGTATTTAATAAAAACATCTCACAGCTCTCTCTCTATATCAGTGAAGTGTTATTTAAATTGTGTCAAGCATTAATAAAAGGAGTGAAGTAAAATTATAATCTTTGTAAGCCTACATTCTTGTTGCACCACAACCCTGCTCAAGAGAAACGTGTCTCTGACGCTGCAGAGGCAAACATAAATATATAATATTTAAAGGAACAGTCAAATTACAAAGTTAATATTTTTTTTAAACTTGGGCCAAAGGCCACCTGAAAGTAAATTTGGGGTGAAGGCTACCGGAAACTGTTTACTATACGTGCGGTTGCAACTACTACAAGTTCGGCTCTCCAACAGTTGAACTATAATACAACTCCCTCAATACAAAGTACTTTAAATTGACGCCCAAAGCGTGGTGCAAATAACAATACAACAAAATAATAACTTCTTCAACGTTAGCAGAAATTGTTTAATTACACATTTTGTTATATACATAAAAGGGATTCAGTAGAATGAAGCGATAGTCAATCATTAAAAAGCGAGTCCCTATTTAATGGCTTTGATCACCTACAAAAAATGTCCTAAAAAGAATACAGAAACAAACCTAGAAAATACAGCTACACTGTAGACTAAAAACCTCGTAACCAAAATAATAAAAATATAAAAAGTCGACTATGTGGTGTGAGGGTGTCTGCAGCATGGTTGATTCACGCATAAGAGGTCCTGAGTCACATATCGGTTAGGTTGAGTTACTTGGAGGACGGAAAAATGAGGGATCGCAACAGACTGGAACATAAGTCATACAGCCCAACACGCCATACCATACTCCACAGAGGAAAGGGTACTGCACTCGTTTCACAGTGCAGACACAGAAAACATCATCCGCTGCAGCTTCTACTTCGTGAGTAGCACTTTTAGACAGTATTGCTGACCTAAGATTGTTGTGATTTTTATTTATAATATAATCAAATAATACCCCGCCTATAAATAATTTATATAAATTATATATCTCAATCATTGTGTAATATGTATAAGATTGTGCTTTGTATGCATTACTTTCTCTACTACGTATAATGAGGGGAAGTATTGTATTCCACCCAAAAATTCGATACCGAGATTTCACCGGTAATACATGTTTTGAGATCCCCTGAATCCCAAAAAAGCATTTTTGGAAACATGTCCGTGTGTGTCTGTGTGCACCTGTGTGTGTCTGTGAACAGCATAACTCAGAAACGAACAGTCGGATAAACACTAAACTTGGCATTTAGGTTCAGTATCTTCCAGAGATGCGACACGAAGGTTTTCAAGAAAATCCCCTCACCCCAGATTACCTTTTACATGGAACTTTTTTCGAAAATTTTAATTTTCCCAAAAATGGCTCTAACGATTTTGATTAAAATATCATATGTTTAAGATATTTTCATGACAAATATAATGTATATCTCGAATTGTCTGAGAATGTCTCCAAAAGTATTCATTTCGAGATATTGCTTGTTATTCCCTTAACTTTTTCAATACTTATTTTCTCAAATGGGAATTCGTTATTCATTTTTTGTCTTGGATATGCAAAGAGTATTAATCTGTGGCAAATGGAATGGTGCTGCACCTAGCAACCTATTAAGATATATGTCTATGCTTAAAGGCTACTGTATTTCTATATTGCCGTTGCAAATACAAAACAAGGGGAACATAGTACGCCTTAAGCGACAGTCAAATATTTTTAGAACTGGTCGCTTTGTGTAAAATGTAATTCTCTGTGCATGTCAAAAGATCGTTTCTGCAAATGTTTATCTCGATAAATATGAAATAGATGGAGAGTAAGAGTTTGTAAAAATAGTTTGTACAAGAGTAGAGAAGGTCATGTCAGTAACACATCAGATTTTTTAAATTTATTAAGGTGTGACAATGTTGTGAGAGTTGGTAGGATGTTTAAATGCGTTACTCCGACCATGAGCCAGCCAAGTTTCCATGGTTACACAGAATCAGCGTTTACAGACGGCCGCAGACAGCGCTACACAGAGTGGGCGTAACGTAGGGTGCAGATAATGCAGGCCAAGACAAGCCTGTGCCCATGTTAATTAATTTCGCTTCGTTTTGGATAAAACATTTGAACTTAACTCTGCTCAATGTTGACGCGTCAAATAGTATTTATGGGCTGGAAGCGCTAACTGCTTTTCCTTTAAATTAAGCGCAAGATTTAAAGGGGATTGAATACGAAAAGCTGTAGGTGAAATGGCTCACAAAAATGTGATAGGTAACAACCACACGGAAATCTCTGCCAACTATTGTTTCTGCTAAACCTTATTTTTACAGTACATTCCGCTTATACAATGCGTTTCATAAGTGACGCATATTTTCTGCTACAACTAAATGGAAATGTTTTTCAAAAAAGGCTCTCGACACATCAAACAGTATACTGTAAGACACTTTTTCAAAGAAAAAACATTAATATCATTGTTGTGCAAGTTGTGACGTCATCGGTAATAACTCACGTGTCTACGGAGGCTAACTGTATTTGCAGGCTACGTTGCTTGGCATGGTGTATAGTGAAAATAGTAGCTATATGTTGATATTGTTTACTGTGTGTAATAGTGTGTTGTATACTACAGAACAATGTGTGTTTATTGTGTTAAGATTTGCTCCAACACAAACTTAACAAATCCGCAAGTTATAGGTTGCTAGATTTAAACAGACTGAGTCTGTGTATCGAATTTTTGGGTGGAATACAATACTTCCCCTACTTACTATGCGTAGTAAAGAAAGTAAAAAAAAAAAGGTCTGTGCTACATCCACATGAATTTGTCTACCCAATATCGTTTGTATATAGCTGCTTCAAACTATTCTTACGAAACCTTATTCTTCTATCTCTTCCTGTTAACAGAGATAAATCTTTGCAGAAATAGCTTCATTACATGTTTCGTTAATCGTACAAGGGGTAATCGATAGTCAGATGCTTAAAAGCGGGACGCCATATGCTGGTCTTGAAATTCCATACTCTTTGCTGGACCGTGAGAAAAAATTAAATAGCAACAGCACTTTTAAAAAGTGACAGAATATTGAAAAACTCAAACCAATAATAAAGGATATCTCTGAAGTGGATCATGCCATAAGGAACGTTCTCTAAAATAAAGTGAGTATTTTAAATAAATATACATTTTTGTGCACAGAATTCCTTCCGAATAAAGAGGTTATTCACAGGCTGTTGTCAGAAAATTCAGTACATACATTTTATTTGTCATGCCAATATCTTAAATGTGTGGTTACGTCTGTTCGGGAGGTCATGGCCGACCTTCCTGACACATGGGTTTGTGTCCGAATTTCCTGTCCCTCCATTTCATTCATCCTTCATCCCGTTTGGTCTGTTTCAGGGTTGGAAGTGTTGGCGATGGAATTTCTTTGCAGCGTGGTGGGGAAAAGTGTGCTCTGTGTGAACCTTCTTCGTTCCTCGGCCTTCGGCTGGTTGCTGGGGTATAAGGAACCCCAGTGGGGGCGTTGGACCCCATTTGGGGCGCGCTCGCCGGTGTGACTGTTCGTCTGCCGAGGCGTTTATATCTGGGAATTTTAGTGATCCTGTCATTTGCTGTGCCGTCACTCCTGGTTCCGGCCGACCAGTGTCTCCTCATCCCTTCCTCCCGTACCCCTTGTGGGGGGCGTACGGTACAATGTCCGGACTCCCTGGATGAGTGCTGTAATCCCCTCCGCTTTTCATTACATTCCATTAATCAAAATCCTTAGGACCATTATGGGGAAATCAAAAATATCTAAAACTTTTCCGCCTACAGGGTAGTTTGGGAAGAGAGGTTTCTTCAAAATCTTCTCGTCGCATCTTCGGAGCATACTGAGCTTATATTTGGTTAAGTTTCACAGACAGACACACACACCCTTTTCTAAAAATGCTTTTTGTGTATACATGTTGGCTCTAATTATGTATTACCCTGAAATCTCGACATCGAGTCGTCAAATCTCGACATTGAATTTGGTTGGAATCAATACTTTCACTTACCTACTAAGGTAGGTAGCAGAGAAAGTAAAAATCTATTACACATACATATTATAGATACCAACTGTTATTTTTGGGCTACTTTCTGTTAATCACGAAGCTTATTCACCAAAAATGATTTTAGTAAGTCAATACTACAGTAATCTGCATTTTGCACGATGAAAAATAATTCCACTATTAAAAATCAGTTAATACTTTGTATATGTTAGGCATAATACTATATACTCTTTACAAGAGTTCATGAAGAATAAATTAATGAGCAATTAATATTTCAGAATGTACAAGTTAAGAGTACAAACAAATTCAAATAGGCAAGAGCGGAATATTTAGGAAATTATTAATCTTTTTCTTAATGGAGTCAAACTTAAACCTGTTTCTACATCAACAATCCGATGTACTTAGGTTTAGGTTATACAACAGAGAACTACATAGATGTATTGTGGCATCTCCAGCAGAAACAGATGAAGTGAAGGAATCACAGGAGACTGCATGCAGCAGGCAGATAGGCCACAGAGACGCGCGGAAGTTCCTAATAATTCCAGGCTCTAAGACTCGTCCCACTACTGCAACAGTCTCCTAATGTCCACAAGAAGTGCTCTTTCCTTTGAGCAAGCATCCGTGCCGCCATTGTCATGAAACTTAGAAGTACTCCTGAAAGATGATAATGAAACGGAATAAAAGGGACATTATGGAAAGGAAATCGTGGTAGGTAAATAAGAAACAACCCCAGCGTTCGCCTACTGACCTAGAAAAACCACGAATAATCCAACCTCAGAGTGAGCGGTCGACGGGAATTGAGACAGTATTTTTAACACTTGAATAATTTCAGTCAAATTATATAAATAAAAATTCAATAACAGCCCACCTTGAAGCAATATGTGTATGTAATAATTTGTAAAAAGTGTATATTACGGTCATTATATATGTTTATATTATTGTATCCATGTGTAATAATGTTATGTGAATGCGTTACGTAATTTAATAATGTAGGAGCTGTGAGAAATAGGCTTAAAGTTGCTAACAATGTGGTAACCTTGAGTCAATAATGAGTAAGAAAGTTTAACAGTACTACTTGTGATTCTTGGAGTAACAATAATGTAAATTTTGAGACAGGTTAAAAATAGCCAATCAACAACCAGAAAAAGCTTTAGTTAAATGAAGGTATTCTATTGGAGTAGGATTAGCCAATCAGAGACTTGAAATGCAGAAATTTACAAGTTTAGACGGTTGAAATCAATTAGGTTGCCTGCAAACAGTGCTCATAACTGAATGCGTTGCTTGTGCGTCCTCGAAAGAAATATAATACGTATTCGTGTGAGACGAAAAATAAGTTTACGTATTAAAAAGTGCAAGTATTTAATAAAAACATCTCACAGTTCTCTCTCTCTCTCTCTCTCTCTCTCTCTCTCTCTCTCACTCTCAGTGAAGTGTTATTTAATTTATGTCAAGGATTAATAAAAAGGAGTGAATTAAAACTTAAAATCTGTGTAAGCCTACATTCTGGTCGTACCACAACCCTACCAAGAGAAACATGTCAGCAGCCGAGGAAAACATAAATATAATATCTAAAGAAGCAGTCAAATTACAAAGCTAATATTTTTAAACTTGGGGCAAAGGCCACCTGAAAATACATTTGGGGCGAAGGCTACCGGAAAGCGAGTACTATACATGCGGTTGCAACTACAAGTTTGGCTCCCCAACAGTCGAAATACGATACAACTCCAACAAAACACCTTCTTCAGAATAGAAACCGGGACTCACAGTTACCTCGCTCGGTTGCCATGTGCTTAAGTGTTGCACAAGAGTTTGCCTTCCCTTGGCATATAATTAAATAACATTGTAGATATTCTCTCTGGCGGCATTCTTTGGATATACATGTGCAAAATATCCTTTATCTGTATTATACTTTCAGTTAAAATGAAGAAATCGAAATATCTTCTTATGTGTACGAGTTTCCCTTTCTATCGCAAAGAGTTACGCCTTATAACAACTTCATTTCTGCAACTTCAACTTTTATTCTGGCTGTGTATTTATTGGCTCTCCATCCATATGTTAGCACTTACTGCCGCTGTTTTATAACACTTAAATTGTCTCAAAGGATGCGGCTATTCTTCCGCATTAGCATAAAATACGTTTTTCGACCCCTATTCTTAAATAGTAAAATTCTAATAAATATATGTTTAATTTTACAAATGTTTAGTAACAAACGTTAATACAACTTACTTTAACTTAACTTTTTAACTTTTTTAACTTTAGTAATTCAACTTTTTATACTGGGATATATCTGTTCCATGTTTTACATTTAGAGTAGTCTTCAATACCGAATAATTTGTCCACAAGGTTGGGAATTTCATTGTTTTTTATATTTCTTCAAAGTAAACCATGAGCATATTTTCTGACAATGAAGGTACATTTTTCCTTACTCACCAAACCATGAACTTTTTTTTCTCTCTATTTTATTTTACGTCGCTTTAACTCCCTGGTCATATCGCGACGGATCTGTTGGTAGATAACTCTTAGAACGACCACGAACTTCTCACGCAACTCTTCATACATTTTCTTTGGTTTTTCAGGGAGTAAATTCTTGCTTACATTCCTCGCTTCCAGGATATCAGGAGGTATGAAACTAAATTCCACCTCTTCAAATTCACTAATAAACATTTCTGTCTCCATCTTATAAAATCAATACCTGCGACCTTGAATCGATATTCACTTGTTATCGAAGTGCATCTAAAATACGTATCGAGAAATTGATTTAAGACATTTTTATTTTCTATCGTATGCATCTAAATATTAAATATTTATTGTATATGGAAATGTCATAGAAAAACTTTTGTATGTAACTTTCGTATAACGGTTATTAAGACTCTCGTGAAGTTTTTGGCGCTCGCGTCGTAACTCCCATTATGGATCGTTGTATAAATAACTCTTAGTTTAATGTGCGTATCTGCATTTCGACAGTAGGATAAATTAAAATCCAAATAATAGGAGTTATTTACTTGCACTAGAGTTTTATTATTTACACGCAGTCCATGGTGCTTCACTTTGGAATTTTTAATCTCGCCAGTCTAAATATTTAAATCAAAATTAGAGACAGGCAAAATGTTCTAAACCATTCTTACTCTCACTGTGGTAACAATTATTTTTTGTGATAGTGCATAGAAATCAATGCGCGAGATACAAAAAAACACACTTCATAATATTTTCATAAATCTTCGTATTTCATGAAATGTTCATATTTCCTCACGTTTTGAAATATTTGCATTTTCTTTAAATAATTTCCGTTTGCAATGTATCGGGCTTTCAGTATTCTATTTGGCCAATTTTCTGTGAAATACATTTAGAAAACCAAGCCATTCTTGCCAGGAAATGCATCTGGAAAAACCCGCACCACATTTTCCAACAAGTCGGGCACAGTATAGAAAATACAGCATTTCCTCTATGTAACGTCTCGTGCAAAATTAAACTCCCTTTTTCTTGAAGAGTTTTACTTTTTTAAACCGATGCTTTTAATGGCATGTAGTAATTAGTATTCAGCAAGATCAAAGCAAGCAGTAACTTTTTTTTACTAAGTTTAAGGGTTTTAAATTATTAAAATCTCTAAACTTCGTGTAATTAGTCGTATTTCATTCGATTTTTTATTATTAAATATGGACAAACATTTACAAAAACTACTTTTTAAACCAATTAAATGAACCTGCTCCAAACCCTTAAAGTATGTTTTGGCATTAAAATGTATATTTCATATTTTGGAATCTCTTTTCTTCATATTTTCATATTTAGGCAAATGTTACTTCATATTTGAGGCAGTATTTTTAACACTTAAATGATTTCAGTCAAATTATATAACATATAAATTCAATAACAGCCCGCCTTAAAGCAATATGTGTATCTAACAATATATTAAAAACTCTATATTACAGCCATTATATATACTTATATTATTGTATACATGTGTAATAATGATATGTGAATGTATTACGTAAATAATAATGTAGGAGCTGTGAGAAAAATAGGTTAAAAGTTGCTAACAATGAGGTAACCTTGAGGCAATAATGAACTAGAAAGTTTAAATGCTACTGGTAATTTTTGGAGCAACAATAATGTAATTTTTGTGACGCTTTATGAATAGCCAATCAACAACCAGCAAAAGGTTTAAGTTAAATTAAAGTATTCTATTGGAGTAGGATTAGCCAATCAGAAACCGAAATATAGCAAAATTTAGAAATTCAGTTGCTTATAGACAGTGTTCCTAATCGGGCGCGAGATGTGTCCTCGAGAAATTTAATACGTATTCAGTGTGAGACGAAAATAGTTTGTGTTAAAAAGTGCAAGTAATTAATAAAAGAATCTCACAGCTCTCTATATCAGTGAAGTGTTATTTAAATCGTGTCAAACATTAATAAAAGGATTGAAGTAAAATTATAATCTGTATAGACCTACATTCTTTAGTCGCACCACTCCCTGCTAAGACATTCATGTCTCTAAAAATAAATACTGACGCAGCCGAGGCAAACATAAATATATAATATTTAAAGAAACAGTCAAATTACAAAGTTAATATTTTTAAACTTGTGGCAAGGCCACCAGAAAGTACATTTGGGGCGAAGACTACCGGAAACTTTTTACCATACGTGCGGTTGCAACTACTTCAAGTTCGCTCCCCAACAGTCGAAATATAATACATTTTCAAACTGGCTTTCCATACGTAGCAGCAACAAAACTTCTTCAAATTGGCTCCCAAAGCGTGGGGTAAACAATATAAACAACACCTTTCTTCATATTTTTCCTACTTCTGATTATAAACCATTTCTAATTCTTTCCTCCAAACTCTTTATGGATCTTTGGAGGTCATCGGACTCTTTAGGTCAGACGGAAAAGACAACAGTGGCAAAGCATTCCCTGCTATTTGGCCATGACGTAAACTACAGGGACACTGTAGTGCTCTCAAAAACAAGACACTACCACACTCGCTTGACACGAGAAGCGATTCAAATATTTAAACATATCAATGCCTTCACTCGCAAAGAAGAGAGGCAACAGATAAGCAATGCGTGGATCCCGGTTCTGAAAAGAGCAAGAGTGAAACCTAGCAAGAGGAAGCTCTTCTCTTTATACCGCCGTCAGATTCATGGCTTTGGCTTCCCTGAAGATGCCGGACGCAGTTTTCGACGAAACATCGGAGAAGGAAACAACTGGACCGCAGCCTACAAGACCGGAAGACATAAATAATGAAGTTTAAGATAAATTATAAACCTGTGGGTAGAAGTAGTGACAGAACGATGCTGAGATGGATTCACAAAGTTTAGCCTATTAGAGCGGAACAAACCCATAAGGTGTTTTTTTGCTTTTTCGATGAAATCTCATTTAAGTTTTGGGTGGAATTCAATATTTTCTTTGCCTTAGGTAGTGGTATTGAAATTAAAATACCTTATTCCATAAATTAAACATTGCATTTATATCCGTTTAGTAATGACCCATTATAGGATTATTTACGTGAATAATTTTAACTCTGTGCACTCAAATGCGCAAGGTATGCAATGTAATATTTAACCGAAATTTTTAATTTACTATTCCAAGAGACAAGCGCTACGCTCTAAAACAAGCAAGCACTGAATTTAAGGTTTAATTTATGGTTTTAATTTACCAAAATTCAACATCATTTATATTTTGCATCAACAGCGTGCGTGTTTTATTGGGAAATGTTAAAGAGCTATATTTCTTCAACACAGCTTGGTATAAATGTACTTGTTTTGCATAAATTATTCTTCCAAAGCTCTGGATCCTCTTTCTTTAGAAAGTAACGAGTGGCAGAAGTGTTTACAAAAGAAACCTTAAAACAATCTCATCTACACCGTTTGAATTTATTTGCATTCGAATGAGAGGGAATGGTAACACTGCTGGGATTTCTGTATCAAAGAAGTGTTTTACTGAAGTAGCAAATAATTAATAACTGTTTTCCAGGGGGAAATTTCAGCTTGCATTTCCACCTCGTTGCATCCATGTGCCACGGAGACACTCCCTTTCTGATCACGCCACAACTGCTATGCATAACACTGCGAGAAGGTTCAAGGTCAAATGATATCACGTGGTATTGACAAGTGCAGCAGTAGAGGGCAGGATGCGATGAGCTGGCGTAAATCCTTTAAAGGCGATACATGAGTAGTACATGAGGAAAATCTAGGCAGTAATTATGTTTCATACCACAGAATAGATAAAATTCAACTCCAATGGGAAAAAATATTTGAAGACAGTATAAATTTAAAAATATCCTAAAATAAGTTGATAAGGGTCTTCTAAATCGGAAAGAAACTGTTATCCTAGGAGATGTAATTAACTGAGAAGCTCGTTTTGAGGTAATAGTTTATTTGTTTGTTTTTTGCGTTTTCTTGTGTTGTATGCTTTTGACAGTTTTTTCCAAATTTATATAAACCGCTCATTAATATCTGCTTTTGAAGCAGATACCAACATAGTAATAATACATCGTGCTTTAAGCCTTCATTACATCGCTGTAATATTACACTTGAAGGCAAAAACGACTCTGTCCTTCCAATGTAGTATAAGAAAACTTTAAACCAACTAATTTCTTATAAAAGATTACATGAAATGTAACATACTCGTACTTCTTTATCTTTAGAAAATCATGTTATCTTTTTGGCGCTTGAAACTTCATAGAATTTTGAGAATGATATTTTTACTTTCTGTGCCACCTTTGTATATTAAGAGGAAACAAGTATTCCACCCAAAAATTCGATGTCGAAATTTCACCAGAAACATACGTTTTGAGGTCCCATAAATAAAATAGCACTTTTAGAAAAAGATCCGTTCGCGCGAATGTGTGTACGAGCAGTATGACTGAAAAACGAAAACTATGCTCCAAAGAAGATTTTCAAAAACATCCTCCCACCATAACTGCCGTTTACATGGAACACTTTCCGAATATTTTTTAATTTCTCAAGAGTTTGATCAAAATATCGCATATTTAATATATTTACCTGACAAATAAAATGTATATTTGAATTTTCTGGGAATAACTTTGACGCCCTCTTCATTCGGAAGGAATTATATACCTACAATTTTAATGACTGGTAAACGTTAAAGAGTATATAAAACATGAGCAGGGAAAAAATTATATCTCTTTAAAATGGGCAATTTATTTCAAATAACTATTTTCTGGCATCAGCCATTTTCGACATATCTGTTATTATTGGTTTTAATTTGTTCAATAAGTTTGCAGACAAAGATCAACATTGGAGCTACAAAATGAAATAAAAACTAGTTGGGGTAAGGAAACATATATTTTGGAATAGGGTATAAAACAGAGGACGGGGATAGCATGGTTAGGTTGGGAGGGTGAAAAGCTCGCAAGATTGCTGATGATGATGATGACAGGAGGATTTGCCAATTATGCGGGGAACAAGAAGACTGAACGCATATTTTGGCAGCATGCGTGCAGACGGAGAGTATTAGGGAAAAATTATTACCGGAAGTATTTTTGGCTTCCAACAGACGGAGGACAGCATGCTGGGACATGATTCTAAACAGCCAAAACTGGCCAAGCTTGGGCACACACTTAATGGAAGTACGTGTACTAAGGGATAAGGTGTTTATGTAAATTTTCTTTAAATATATGTGGTGCTTGTGCACCTGTGTGTGGGTTTGCGTGTGTGATTCAGAGTGTTTTTTTTCAATTTTATATGTATGTATATAATGTGGTGGTTATAAACATAATAGTTTCTGGTCGATTCTGCAAGCCACGTATACAGACCAGGTATTTTTCTAGAGAGCATGTACAGTCTTATGACCCATGCGACTGTGTTATGCAATTAATGTAATACTAAGTACTTAATAAATTCCACTACTACTATATCCCCTTTACCTACAACGAAATGTGTAATTAAACTATTTCTGCAAAGGTTTATCTCAATTAGCATGAAGTACATAGATATATAAGCTTCCGTAAGAATCATAATTTGTGAAATATAAAAAATGAACGATAGTGAATACTAAAATTCATGCGAACGTAAAACATGGTTTTTTCTTTCTTTCTTTACACCAACGAAATTTTGATATATCTAAGTAAAGCTGACAACTTGACGCTTCAAATTTTTTGAAAGCAAGGACGAAACATTAAAGCTTAGCAGAAGAGAGTGCAGCTTATGAAAAAAAGTCTATCTTCGTCAAGTGTTGCAAGAGGCCACAAAAAATGATTCGCTTTTTTCACCAACTGAAATATTACGTAAACGCACGCACTCTGACAAACTAGTAACTGTATTTTAGCAGGGCGGTAGGAGCGTGGATGTCATTCTTTAAACCAGAGAGAGGTTTTGATAGGTGTATTGAAAATGTTTTCAGAATAATAATTCTTATGTAGAGGTGTAGGAAAACACGTTAAAAAAATATCTGATGTGTTACACTCACATGACTTTCTCTACTCTTGTAAAAACTATTTTTACAAACTCTTATTCTCCATCTTTTTCATATTAATCGAGATAAACATTTGCAGAAACGATCTTTTGACATGCAAAGAGAATTACATTTTACACATAGCGAGCAGTTCTAAAAATATTTGACTATCGCTTAAGGCGTTCTATGTTCCCATTTTTTTGTATTTGCAAGGGCAATATAGAAATACAGTAGCCTTTAAGCATAGACATGTCTCTTAATAGCTGCAGGTGCAGCACCATTCTCTTTGCCACAGATTAATACTCTTTGCATATCCAAGACAAAAAAGTGAATAAGGAATTCCCATTTGAGAAAATAAGTATTGAAAAATTTAAGGGAATAACAAGCAATATCTCGAAAATGGTTCACTCAACAAAAAAAATATATGACAAATTGTGTATTTTAACGCGATCTACATTTTTGTGTACCAAAATTTTGTCTATCTCTTATGGTTTATCAGTTATGCAAAAGTCGTTCACAATGAAGAATACTTTTGGAGACATTCCCAGAAAATTCGAGATATACATTTCATTTGTCATGAAAGTATCTTAAACATATGATATTTTAACCAAAATCGTTATAGCCGTTTTTAAGAAAATTAAAATTTTCGAAAAATGTTCCATGTAAAGGGTAATCTGGGGTGGGGGGATTTTTTTGAAAACCTTCGTGTCCCATCTCTGAAAGATACTGAACCTAAATACCAAGTTTGATGTTTATCCGACTGTTCGTTTCTGAGATATGCTATTCACACACACACACACACGCACACACACACACACAGACACACACACGGATATATTTCCAAAACTGCTTTTTTTGGATTCAGGGGGTCTCAAAGCATGTATTTCCGGTGAAGTCTCGGTATCGAATTTTTGGGTGGAATACAATACTTCCCCTACTTACTATACGTAGTAGAGAAAGTAATAGAGATGTTAGGCATCCAAGCGCATTCGCGCTTGAGGGGTAGATTAACTGTACCCCACAGCAGTATGTGGGTGTATTTTCGAAGGCAGCAACAAATATATGCATGGTATGGAATTAGCTCTTGCTAGTGGTATTCAATTCCGAACATTAACGAAATGTTCAATGATAAGCAAACAAAATGAAATCGAAATGCACTTTTTTAACTTTAAATGAAGGAACGAAAGAGAAGAAACGTTTTACTTAAGCATTTTAAATAGAGTTTTATTTAGGTACCTCTTTAAATGCTATGATTCTCAGCGTCCAATTCTATATTGAGCGTGAAAGGCCGGAAAGTTTGCTAAGAGACCTTTTTTATCACGTTTGAGGTTCTTTTACATGTCGTAAATTTACGTCACGGGACGTAGATTTACGGCTTTAGTTCCAAAGAAAGCCATGGTAAGGAATTTTACGCCCTAAAAACTCCATTGCCCTCCGCCGGGTTTGAACCCGCGACCTCGGGAACTATAGGCTATCATGGTAACCCCTATACCATCCGTTTCGCCCTGAATTATATTTCAAAGAACAAAGACATGAACACCTACACTATCTTCACCGACTCGCTGAGTAACCTATTGGTTCTATAGCAACAATCCCCTAGCCATACTGTGGTAGGGAGATCCATCAACTATACAATGACTTAATATCAGCTGTCACAAAAAAAAATTATCTTTGCATGGATACCATCTCATCGTAATATACCAGGTAACAATCTTGCTTACTTCTTTATCTTTTTTAGTTACTTAAACCTTTTAAAAAAAATATGTGTTGCACTCACATGACTTTCTCTACTCTTGAACAAACTATTTTTGTAAACACTTATACTCGATATGCTTCATGTTAATCGAGATGTTAATCTTATTGCTAATGTAGATGGAAGGGGATTTGGTAGGCTTCAAGCGATAGTCAAATATTTTAATAGCTGGTTTCTTTGTGGAGTATTCCATTCTCCTTTGCATTACCAAGACAAAAAAAAGAATAACGAATTCCCATTTGAGAAAAAGTATAAGTATTGGAAAATTTAAGGGAATAACAAGCAATATCTCGAAAATGGTTCACCCAACAAAACAAATGTGTGACATAAAGGGTAATCTGGGGTGGGGGGATTTTCTTGAAAACCTTCATGTCGCATCTCTGGAAGATACTGAACCTAAATACCAAGTTTGGTGTTTATCGACTGTTCGTTTCTGAGTTACTGTTCACAGACACACAGACAGACACACACACACGAACATGTTTCCAAAAATTCTTTTTTTGGATTCAGGGGGTCTCAAAACATGTATTTCCGGTGAAATCTCGGTATCGAAATTTTGGGTGGAATACAATACTTCCCCTACTTACTATACGTAGTAAAGAAAGTAAAAAACTTTTAACCCTAAACCAAACAAATAAAAAATTTAAAGACAAAGGCAAAAATGTTTTTCATACCGCTAAGGAAGCTACAAAGCACCCTTGCATTTTACCAAACCTCAAGCTTCCACATGAAGACTATTTATCACACCTAAGATGCAATATCTTACACCAGACTGAACTACCATATCCACCAGCAAACTACATGATGCCTGCCCAGTACCTAACCCTTTCTACACCCATTACAACACTAACCCGCCGAGATCAGATACTAGTAACTGACTATGTATTGGTCAAACTGCACTAACCCATTCCTACCTCTTCTCTCATTAACCTGCTTCTACATGTTCATTCATTCATTCATTATCTGTTTACCCTCCTCTTATGTAGGACTTACAGCCCCCAGGACTTACAGGCGGGTGCCTGGGGTCAGAGGTCCGTCGAGGAGCAGACACTCATGGATCAGACAGAACATCCAGGATGGGTGATCAGCCCGATGCCTGGTATGGGAAGGAAGTAGATTTGGGTGAAATGGATGAAAGGAAAGGTGATGATGGAGCAGTTGGTGGAATGAATGGCGCTTCGTCCACCACAAATCCCACATGCAGGTCCCTGGGATTGAACCCGGGCCGCCTCGGTCTCGCCTCTCACTATCCATCATGTGATCACAGCTTGCCCGAGATATACTACTCAGCGACTTAAATGTGGTGTTTCTGAACACCTACAGCTGGCCTTGGGCAACTAACATTGCGCAGGAAAGTCACTAAATTCACCAAAGTTTTAATGATGTTTAAGTCATTGATAATTTTGTTATTGTTTATCATTTACTGCAAGCTTTAATGTCACATTTTACAATTTTACTTCAATGTACATCTCGGCATTTAGTCGCGATATGACTTTATTGTTGAAGCAACTATAATAAATAAAAAATAGGTTCAGATTATAATGCCTCTTTGGCCGGTTAAGAGCATGCTAACCTCCAAATCCAGAGGTCCTAGGTTCGATCTGGCTGGAGGGTGGGAATTTTTCTTTAAACAAGATTATTCCCTATCTTCTTTAGAGTCTGGAAGTATGAAAAAGAGTCTGAATATGTGTGTGTGTGTGTCTTAGTGTTAGATAGAGTGAGTGAATGAATTTAAAGACAATCCAAATAGTCAACGAGTGAACACCATACTCGTGAACAATTCTCTATAGGTAAAAGCGCCGATATGACCTAAGATGTTAAAGGCGAAATATAAATGAAACAAAAACTGTCGGGTACAAAACAAATTGGCTTGCGCTCTATAAAGACAAAATTAAAGTAAAATTGGTAAGCTTGTTTAACAAATTAAAAGAATAAAATAACAAAGAAAATATTATAGAGGCTTAGAACTACCTTGTCCTTTACTTTCTCTACCACTTACCTGCAGTAGTAGAGAAAGCATTGTATTCCACCCAAAAGTTCGGTATAAGGATTTCATTCTTATGTCCATATAAGGAAAATTTAAGTTGCCTGAATCAAAGAAACATTTTCAGAAAAAGGATTTGAGAGATAGAGAGAGAGAGAAGGAGGGTGTATAGAGAGAAATATCAAATTTCATATTTAAGTTTAGCGTCTTCCAAGCATGCGATACGAAGTTTTTCAAGAAAATTCTCGCATTCCAAACTATTCTTAGCATTGAAAATATTATTTCTTTTTTATCTTCTTAAAATGGCTCTCACGAATGCTAATTAAAATACCATATTTTTTAAAGATATTTTGCATGACGAATAAAATGTAGACCTGAAGTTTCTGTGAAGTCCTGTTTAATTGAATAAATACTGTATACTTCTGCTTAACTGATAAATCATAGGAGATAGACAAAACTCTGCTATACAAGAACTGTGTACGTCATTAAAACACACAATATACATTATCCATTTCCGAGATATCCCTTGCTATTGATATGAATTTTAATATACTTTATGCTTCCTTGAAATGCTTAGTTGTCATTCTTTGTTTCTCGTGATTATTCAGACATGGAATTTAAAAGCCAGTATATAGCCACCCATGTTTTAAGAACTGACTAACGCTTAGCCTCCATATCCACCTTGTACATAGAAGGAAATGTGTAGAAAACTATTTCTTCTAACATTTATCTCGATTAACATGAAGTAAATAGAAAAATAAGCTTTTGCAAGAATAGTTTGTATTCATTCATTATCTGTTTACCCTCCTCTTATGTAGGACTTACACCCCCAGGATTTACAAGCGGGTGCCTGGGGTCAGAGGCCCGTCGAGGAGCAGACACTCATGGATCAGACAAAGCATCCAGGATGGATGATCATCCCGATGCCTGGTATGGGATGAAGGAAGTAGATGAAAAGAAATGTTGGTAAAATGGATGAAAGGAAAGGTGATGATGGAGCAGTTGGTGTAATGAATGGCGGGGGAAACCGGAGAACCCGTAGAAAACCCGCCCAGACGCCGCTTCGTCCACCACAAATCCCACATGCAGGTCCCTGGGATTGAACCCGGGCCGCCTCGGTGGGAGGCGAGCGGTCTAACCACTCGGCCACGACGCCGACGCCGAATAGTTTGTAGAAGCTATATAAAAATAAATTATAGCACTCTCCAGAGAAATGTCGTGTAAATATATCACATATAATAGAAATCTATATAAATTTGTTAATATGACGTTACAGTTTATTATCATTGCACACATCCACAACCTATTGGTCACTGGTAGGGGCAAGGCATCCGGTTAAATTAAGCCCATTCTGCTGGTGACGAAACAGTGAGGATTCCCTCCGGGAGGCAATCTTGTATGCAGGTGTGCATACGTGTTAGATTGTTTCAGTACGCGATCTATACGTTGGGTATGCATGCTGTTTCGTGCAATCTGACATAAAATATAGAGTTACATCGAGCATCTTAGGTTGAAGTTGTGTTATCGTGCTAACAGACAGATGTATGTGTTCCAAATAGATTCTTTTAAAATGTTTCACAATTTCCAATGGATGCAAAACAATTGTCGGCTGCATTCCATATGTATCGAAATAGGATTTATGTACGATATAAAATGAAATAAATTGCTGCTAATATCATTGAAAACTACTCAGTACGAAGCTGTTTTCTGAAAATGAGATATTAAACCTCAAAGCAGCATTTTTATTTTATTTTTTATTTTATGTTTTATATGCATATAATCCTTTATTTAGAAATTGCGCTCAGAACTAGGTTAATCTGGAAGTAAGGGTTCAGTAAATCTAATTGTTCATATGGAGCGAAATGCTGTGGTTCGTTTATTTGTGAAAATTTGCACATTTGTGCCTTATATAAAAAAATATGATGTGTTACACTCACATGACTTTCTCTACTCTTTTACAATCTATTTTTACAAACGCCTATTCTCCATATGCTTTATGTTAATCGAGATATCGAGATGTCAATCTTATTGCTAATTTTCTTGTAGATGCAAGGGGAATATGGTAGCTTTTAAGCGATGGTCAAATATTTTAACGCTGGTTGCTATGCGGCGCATTCCATTCTCTTTGCAAGTCCAGGACATAAAAAAATGAATAACGAATTTGAGAAAAAGTATAAGTATTGGAAAATTTAAGGGAATAACAAGCAATATCTCGAAAACGGTTCACTCAACAAAAGAAATGTATATGACATAAGTTGTGTATTTTAACGAGATCTACATTTTTGTGTAGTAAAATTTTGTCAATCTCTTATGGTTTACCAGTTATGCAAAAGTCGTTCACAATGAAGAATACTTTTGGAGACATTCCCAGAAAATTCGAGATATACATTTCATTTCTCATGACATTATCTTAAACATATGATATTTTAATCAAAATCGTTAGAGCCATTTTTGATAAAATTAAAATTTTCGAAAAATGTTCCATGTAAAGGGTAGTCTGGGGTGGGGGCATTTTCTTGAAAACCTTCGTGTCGCATCTCTGGAAGATACTGAACCTAAATACCAAGTTTGGTGTTTATTCGACTGTTCGTTTTTGAGTTATGCTGTTCACAGACACACACACAGACACACAGACACACACACACACGGACATGTTTCCAAAAATGCTTTTTATGGATTCAGGAGGTCTCAAAACATGTATTTCCGGTGAAATCTCGGTATCGAATTTTTGGGTGGAATGCAATACTTCCCCTACTTACTATACGTAGTAGAGAAAGTAAAAATAAAGAAAAAAATTTAAAAGGAAGCGTTTCAATACGCCAAAGAGCCACTTTCAGGGTCACTTTCACTGGTACTCAGAAAGTAATAAGGTTTTGCTGTAAACTGTAATTTATGAGTTCACTATAATTCTGAACTAAGGGGTCATGTAAGGCGCGTGCTGAAACTGTGAGGATAATGAGCATAGGGTTCATCTTTTTATGAAATGTAGAATTAATGGAATAAAAAAATACGGAAAATAAACTTGAGAATAATAGAAGTATAGTGATTAAGAAAGTGCTAACTAATCAGACTTGGTTAAGCATTGCCGAAGTTTGATGAAAATGGTCATTTGGAATTAATTGCGCGATTTAAATAATATTCAGAGAATATAATTTCGAAATTCGTTTTTACTCTTGCCTTTATATGCAATAAGATAACAGCCTGGGATGTAATTATCTTTACATTTTATAATTTGAGGTTTTGAATTTTTTTTCTCTTGGCTCTTATTTATCCAAAACCTTCCATACAATGGAGTTTGAATAGAAATTTCTCTGAAATTGGTGTATATTCCGAAAACAATTTAAACTGTCATATAAATGGTTTCTATTGCCAAGCGTTTTCGAATTACTAAAGTAACTTTGAATTATTGATGATTTTGTAAAATTACTTTGTTTTCAATAACTAGCAAGAAAAACATAACGGCTTTGTGCGTTATGGTCAAATAAATAACATGGATGTTTAGAGAAAGATAATTTTTAAAATTTCGTCTTGTGAAACACTTATTATTGTAAAATAACATTGATTTTTAAAAATCACTAACTCAAAAAGTATAAATGACGTCGAGAACTGTAAACCCGTTTACGGTGATAAACATAAGGTTGCGTTTTCAGCCAAATTGATGAAAAAGTTTAGAAATAGGATTTTTAATGGGGCATCCCCTTAAGGAGTGTAGGGGAATTTTATTGGAATGTCTAGAAGAAATGTAAATAGGTAATGAATAACAGCCAGTAGGGATAAGTAAACAATTTATTAGTAGTGGAGCATAAAAATTAGTTTATAACAAATTCTCTTTTTGTATTTAATACACGGTACTCTCGAATCCTCGTTTCCTTCTTCAATTTATGCCTCGTAGTTGTTCACGGCTCACCGGTAATGTTGGTTGTATGTTGCAGGGGTTACAGGACTACTAATTTTAATCAGTTACATAAATATATAGGTAAAGTATAATAGTATTACAAATACAAAAGTCTGCAGAAGGGAGCAGGATTTGAATTCGAAGCCATCTCGTTAGGAACCCGCCGTCCTAACCACTCGTACACAAAGCATAACTGCGGGCATATATGTACAGTCAAAGCAACTACCTAACAGATAATCAGAAGTCTGAGTCATGACGGACGGAGCGTATCATCATCCTCCATATTGCAATGTATTACGGAATTTACATTAGTATTCGTATTATAAACATTACAATGCTCTAATGTAGGAAACAATTAGTAATATACAAACAGTATGTCTGCTAGATCGACCTAACAATCAAAGCTAAATGTTAGTATACCAAATACACTCGCCTCGTACACAGTGGTATTATCAAAACGGAACACTTTTAAATAAAATAATTGAAATACAATGTAGTATTCCTAAGTAATGTAATGATGAAACAGTGCGGATATTTTACCATCCCTGATGTTATTTGGTTTGCCTATTCGAACAAAGTGGACGGCGTTTCGGAGTACTGTATGCTTGTATATACCAGTATATTGTTATACACCGGGGTGAGGCCAAAAGGTATGCAGCTAAAATATTAAATTTAGTTGCCCCGACATAAGCATTGGAGAACGTATCATCAGTGCCAACCAAGAGATACCATGAACTTGTGCACAAAACTAAAGCGGTCGTGGGATATTTATAAATAATGCATATGAATTCACATTTAACTCTGGTTTATTATAAAGTTACCTTGGTACTGCTACATGGTTCCCTAAAGGTTACGGACAAACACTGGGGGAGATGCCCCACGCGCACACAGTCCACACACGCTATATACAAACCACACACATTTAGATATACACTAGACTGACGCTACTCATAGACCCATGCTATCAGATAAGAGGCTCTTCCCTCAACATGCCTTCACCCCCCTTGACTAGGAATTGGAGTGAAGTATGCCGCGTCGGACAAGAATTCAAAGTTACAAACAAATAATTAGTTCAACAATATCATTATATACAGCAATAATGTGTCCGACACGACAATGCACACACATACGCTACAATATATGAATAATATTTCGGCACAACTGGCCAGGGCCATCCTTTAAATTAGTTCACTTAGTACTAAGTAAATTTAATTACGTTACATTACAACGCTTATGTTCGTTCAAGTAGGTTTCATTGGAGGATTATGCTCATGCATGATAATGTCTGGATGTTGTGGAAGGTAAACAGGCTCTAATAATAGAAATAATATCACAAGATTTTTCAAGCTGGATATGCATCTTCTACTACTGAACTGTTATCTCTGGTTCGCACAATAGGCATGGCAATAGGCCAAAATCGTGATTATCACCATTGCTGAAATTACGGGACAGGTGTCTGGGAAATATGATATTTCTTAGATTCTAAGAGGGTTCGCAGTGAAACATGATTACGTTGCAGTGAAATGTTTATCAACTGAAACAACCGCACCTGTCAATTATTTTTATTACTGACGATAGCGAAGCATGGCCAATCAAATCCAGGATTTGACATAGCAGTTTGCCTCTCTACTGGTCCCTCGGCACATCCTAGAGGCAGAAGCGCCAGATGTCTGTCGGATTTTACCCGTAGGGCTAACCCCTTGGCGTCTAGTTTCAGCGGTTGAGTGCACTCGAGACCTCGGGGCAAATACTACATGCTAGAGGATCTAAAGCCAGAACTAAGACAGATGAGCCTAAATGCATCGTTCGCGATACAAAAGTGCTTTTAGACATACGAAACACTTCCTTGCTTGTACAGCTAATGGTAGAATTTAATTTTAAAATGAAAGAAATATTTTAATTCAGTAGCATATCCATTATTTCATCTCATAGCTCATCGTCATATTTCTTACTTTAGACAGCTGTTTCGCTTCCTAGAGGTTAACTGGTAACCCCTGCTTCCAACTCTACAGTCTTCTTGTGAGCCGTTTTATTTCTCCCTTTCCTTTATTTTGCCCTAGATGGATACCAATTTATCAGCACCATGGGCTGTCTCTCCTGTGGTATTCGCGAAATGTGCCTATAGCATAGTAAAATCCAATACTTGAAGTCTGTTGGATATTCACTATTTCCAGGAGTGTGTCCTTCCTGGTTTTGGAATTATTCCATTAGAAAGTTTCCGAACTGAACTTTAAGTAATATTAAACCTGTCTAGACATTAAATCTGTTTATTATTGTTTTTTAATGTCTTAGACTTCTACATCATTTACTGAGTGTTTATTTCAAAGTGATTCATCACGTCATTAAGACAGTTTTTTGAAGTGTCAGCTCTAAGGGGAAGGACGTAACCTAGTACACGTGTGGCGGAGAAGCTGCCTACCAAACGGGCGTTCAATCCGAAGATTACTAATACGGTAACGACATTATCCATAAAAGTAAACCAAATAACGCGCCTTGCAATGTCACACGCAAAAGTATAAAATAAATAATTAAACATAATAATTCTTGCATAACCCTACCAGTATCCATTCATTACATAAGATAATGTTTTAATTCATATTCGCAGAAGAGAACATCAACACATTCTGTTGACAAATTCATGTTGCCGTACCCCGTCTACAGCTTTCACGATCTTCGAATCTAACAAACAAAATACAGTGCGGAAGAGGTTTCGATAGGACACACACCGTACAGACCAATGCCTTGTGCTGGCATAAAGATTCTCATGTACGTACTAAACTCCTTGCTTGTCAGGCAACTTCTCAGACACACGAGTCATACGCTTCTGCGGAACTACTAGGCGGGTTCTAGGCTCAGTGGTAGGCATGTGTCATCATACAAGACGTCGGGCACACTTTGAAATGAATATCCAACACTAAACTCTACCAAAAGTGACTTTTATTGAGATAAAAACAGCCGAAATAATCCAGAAGTGTAAGGATTGAGACATATTTCACGAACTTGAATTTTGAGGTGATGCTAAAAGTCGCAAACAGGAGTCTTTGGTTGCAAAAAGTATTATTTTAAATTCACGAATTCATATTCACGGTAGCTGTAAATCATAATAAATATCAGTGAAAAGTTCCCAAAATTTTACTCACTCCTTTACAAACCCGCGATCATAAGAAGTGAAAATATTCTGGTCAGATTAGAATACATCCGTGCAGAATCATGGCAAACGAAGACACAATGCCGGTCAAAATTTTCCGGGAATCAGTGAAATTAACGCAATTCAGCGTTTAGCTAGAAAGTACAAGTAACCCAAAAATCACCGTTTGGAATGCAATATTAGTTTTTTAAAAAAAACGAGTGTAGTAATACGTTTTAAAAATTTACAACCCAGGTCTGGTACTGGGTGCTTCTACCTGGCCCGTCATCATCCAGGTATACCATACCACCGATTATTTAACCTGGGCCCATCCCATCCTAATCCACAGGCGAGGTAGAGCACCCAGTGGGTCTAGCTACACCCCACCCACAGCATATTTCCGGCCGTGAAATAGAGGCTATTTTAACGTCAGAGAGCAGTTCAACTCGTGTGATATGACTTGCAGTTTTCAGCCAGTATATGTATGACTGCGAAGGCGCAAAATCAGTCCGCGAGAGTCCTCAGTTATAATCATATTAAAAATTTGCTGCTGCTTTCAAAGCGAAACAAAGGTCTATATTAGCATATAATAATATAATTACAAATTTTGATGTGAGAAAATCAGGTGCTAAAGTTACAGAAAAATAAATTCAATGAAACGCGGAACTCTGTCATTTAGGCGTTAAAACTACACAACAAAAATGCATGAAATAATCACAGCACATTCAACAAATTACAAAGTATTAAAAAATTCACACAAATAATGCTTATTGGCTCATGCCAGAAAGAAAGGCGTAATTCGGTCATTTGTTTCTTAGCATAAATAAACCATTGGAACAAAATGAAAACGAAATGAAATTAATTATTATTATCGCATTAAACTTGAAAGAGACAATAAAAGATTTCAAGTTTTTCTTCTTTATCTTTACTATCCTATTATTTTTTTTTTTTAATTCCGCTGAGTGTCCGGAAACTTTTCGCCCACAGAGTAGATTAAATGATTCGGTTATTTAAGAGAAGTACATGCGAAACTCTTTGCTTTTTAATAATATTGACAACCCAAATTAGTCTTTATATGGACTAGTTTTCGTTTATTCTTGACTTTCTCAAAAATGGATCGAATACTTTTGATTAAAATATCGTTAAACATATTTTCCCGGCTAATAAAGTGTATAAGCTGCATTTTTTGAAAGCCTTTGAAGCACTTGTCATTTTAATATTTTTATTAGCTTTATACAACTGGAAAATCATAAGAGATAGACAAAAGCTTACTACACAAAAATCTGATGTGTTACACTCACATGACTTTCTCTACTCTTGTACAAACTATTTTTACAAACGTTTATTCTCCGTATGCTTCATGTTAATCGAGATATCGAGATGTCAATCTTATTGCTAATTTTGTTGTAGATGCAAGGGGAACATGGTAGGTTTTAAGCGATAGTCAAATTTTTTAAGGATGGCTGCTATGTGGCGCATTCCATTCTCTTTACATGTCAAGGACATAAAAAAATGAATAACGAATTTGAGAAAAAGTATAAGTATTGGAAAATTTAAGGGAATAACAAGCAATATCTCGACAATGGTTCACTCAACAAAACAATGTATATGACATAAATTGTGTATTTTAACGCGATCTACATTTTTTGTGTAGTAACATTTTGTCTATCTCTTATGGTTTACCAGTTATGCAAAAGTCGTTCACAATGAAGGTCACTTTTGGAGACATTCCCAGAAAATTCAAGATATACATTTTATTTGTCATGAAAATATCTTAAACATATGATATTTTAATCAGAATCGTTAGAGCCATTTTTGAGAAAATTAAAATTTTCGAAAAATGTTCCATGTAAAGGGTAATCTGGGGTGGGGGGATTTTCTTGAAAACCTTCGTGTCGCATCTCTGGAAGATATTGAACCTAAATATCAAGTTTGGTGTTTATCCAACTGTTCGTTTCTGAGTTATGCTGTTCACAGACACACAGACAGACAGACAGACACACAGACAGACACACACACGGACATGTTTCCAAAAATGCTTTTTTTGGATTCAGCGGGTCTCAAAACATGTATTTCCGGTGAAATCTCGGTATCGAATTTTTGGGTGGAATGCAATACTTCCCCTACTTACTATACGTAGTAGAGAAAGTAATATAGATCTCGTTAAAACGCGTAATATAAATCAAATGTTTTTGTAGTATTTACCACTTCCAAGATATCCAGTGTTCTTTGTATGAACTTTGCAATCTTTTATCACACATTTTTATGTGCTTAGTCACCACTCTTGTTTTTTGAGATGGCTAAAGAGTAGATACTATGAAATTTCTAAACCAGCATACAGTGATCCGCCTTTTCATATTGCTTTTGTAATTCCACATTTTGCATGGCATCGTGAGAAACAAACTAATGGTGTCTTAAACTTCACGTCTATTTGCAGAATATACTATATACTCGTACATTTTATTCGTCATACAGATATTCTAAACGTATATTGTAATTAAAATCGTTAGAATTTATTTAGACAAAATAAAAAGTAACGAAACGTTTATATGTAAAGGGTAGTTTGGGGTAGGAGGATTGCCTGAAATGCTTTGTGTCGCATCCTTGGAAGATGCGAGCTTAAATACCAAGTTTGTTATTTATCCGACTTTTCACACACACATGCAGGAACCGTTTTGAATTCAGCGGACCTCAAAACATGTATTTGTGGTGAAATCTCGATATCAAATGTTTGGATAGAATACTTCTTCGACCTACTACAGGTAAATGGTAGAGAACGTCCTGTATGTTATTTTGTCTTCTGCAGCGGAGGGAACTCGACATCTATCCAAAGAGGATATTGTACCTATGCCCCACCCTGAATGGAGGGAGGAGATGAGAGGAGACACCAGGCAACCGTAATCAGGAATTACGGTACAGCAATGACAGAGTCCCTACCTTTCCAGATTGAGACACCTGGGTAGTCGGACAGGCAGACCGGAGATCCCGCCCCACACAGAGGGGGGTCAACGTTCCTCATAGGGTTAGGATACCCCGGCAACCAGCCGAAGACCATGGATGGATAAATTTCCACAGAGAGCGTCCTTTTGCCCTGTCACGCCGCACAGAAACACAAAAGTTCGGCATTTATCCGACTCTTCACTTTTGAATTATTCCGTTCGCGTATACACACACATACATACGGTCATTTTTCTAAAAATGTTTTTCTTGATTCAGGGATCTCAAAACATGCATTTCCGGTAAAATATCGATATCGAATTGGATGGAATGCCATATATTCTCCACCTACTATGCACGTGGTAGATTAAGAGAAAGTAAAAATGAATTAAGAGAAAGAAGGTAATAGTTTTGAGCACCATGCTTTTAAACTACCAATTAAGTTCGATTCTGATTGGTGAATAAGGCATCAATGAGAACGTACATTGATTGAAAGGCGTCCACGTGTGCATAATTATTTCAGCAATAATGCAGAAAAATTCATAAGGTAGTTTTCAGAAAAGAAAACTGTTGCAAGGATGAGCTTGACCAAGGCATATTGAAACTTAATTAAAATTATCATTAGTTCAGTACAATATGTCATTACTATTTATGATAATTTCATCATCATTGATTCCATGCAGTTTCAACGATGAACAAAGAAATTAGAGGAAATTATCAAATACATTTCCCATGCAGAGCAGATTTATCATTCAGTTACTATCAGTGACTTCGTCCGCTCTTTCTCTAGTAACTCTTTAGTTCTCTCTCTCTCTCTCTCTCTCTCTCTCTCTCTCTCTCTCTCTTGCTCTCTTTTTTCTCTATAGCATTTAAATTAACTGCGCGCAACTCAATCGTCGCTCACTAACATGTCGAACTCAGGACTCGCTTCTCTCCTCACATAGTCGACTACTACTCGCACGCAGCAAGCACTCGCTTACGAAATAGCAGAGCACGGAGGCGCGATCACTTTTCTTTAATATCGAGCGACACTTTCTCTAATATTATACCAGACCAGGAGAGGGGTGAAATGTGGATATTTTTATCCACATCACTTTTGAAGTTATGGACAGCTTGCAAGGTAAGATTTCCCCCCTTACAAACCAAGCACACCCCAACCGCCGCTGAAACCATGCCCTGCCCCAAGGCGGGAAAAGCAGACAAGACTTCGCTACATAATGGTTTAGTGAACGAAGCAAATATTGATCAATAATCGCTTTGAAGACGAAGCCAAAGTAGAAAATTTCTTACAGAAGTTACTGTAGGCAGTCCATTTGCTTTCTAGGATCAAAACTCATCTGTAAATCTTAGGTCTTAGTAGCAAATCATTGTTTACGTTTCGCATTTCTGCAAAAATAAAGTATATTTTCATCCCTCTTTCTAAAAATTACCTGCAGCGATAAAAAGCCGTTTAAGCCCATTTTAAGCCGTTCTATGTTTCAAACTTGTTTTCAGCGGGTTATGAAATCTCTTGCACTCCATTCATGTGCACGTTTACGGGGTTGTTAACTGCACAATTATACGACACTGCGCGCTGTCTTTGACACATAAAGTAAGGCAATAATCGCTGCTGTTAGTACTTCATAACTAAGCAATGAATGATACATCTTGCGGAGGACACATTCACGGTTTCATTGTGTAGTCGAATATTCAGTGCTAAATTGGCGGGAAACAATCGTCCTTTGTGAAGTTAATATCTTGCCCTTCAGGCTTAGTAAGCTGGCTCCTTCGCTCACTGTCTTTTGAAAGTCAAGCTTAAACTCCGCAACTATTCTGATTTTCTGCTACGACTGGCTTCGCCCACATCGCCTTGTCGCCCGGAAATTACCAATCCTTTGTTCGGCGGGAACGGCTCCCATGTGCCAAGTTCTCTAATACTGCAAATAAATCCTCTCTTACAGGCCTTAAGCACAGACCACTTTAAGATCAGTTCCATAGAGTGTAGCACTTAAAATGCTTGCGTTTTGCCTGAAAAATTGAAACGATTTTTCGTAGCAGAAACTCTAGACAGATTTGTCTAGGCAAAATGTGAAATGTAAGTCAAATGACTTTTCCTACCCATCATTTATTTCCTGTATAGTCATACAACACGTGAGTAAAGGAGTAATTGCATCCAAAAATTTGGTTTCGAGGCTTCTCTTAAACCCCTCAAAAAGCACAAATATCAAATCATTATTTTCGCAGGTAGAATAATGAGAAAGAGAGAGGTAGAGGCAGAAAGAGAACAACATAATCGAAAAAATAATGTCAAACTTCGCATTTATATTCAGATATTTCAGATATAGTTTTATATATATAAATGTTTGAACACATCCTCAATATCACAGAATGTGTAGTAACATGCCTAAAATATATTAATCATATTTCTAATCAACAAATCCTACACAAAAAATGGAAAGTGTCGTTTAAACCATCTTCCATTAAACTCCCACTTAAGAATAGCTAAACATCTGTGTACACTTCAGTGCTTGTATTGCCAGTCATGGCTGACGCTTGGAGTATCTATTTACTCCATTGGAGATAATGGTGCTAAATGTACATAGCGACCTAATAGCTCACCTCCACAAACATTTCGTATGACTTTTTTATCACTCGGATTATTTAAACGGAGATTAAGTTACAATTTTGATATACTGAGTTGTTACTGAAAAAGTATTTATTTTCAGGATATATGTAATTTTTAATTAATTTTGACCAATTTATATTGAGGCAGTGTGCTTAACATTTAAATTATTTCAGTCTAATTATATAATATATAAATTCAATAACCGCCGGCCTTAAAGCAATATGTATATGTAACAATATATAAAAAGTGTATATTACAGTCATTGTATACGTTTATATTATTGTATACATGTTTAATAATGTTATGTGAATGTATTACGTAATTTAATAATGTTAGAGCTTTGAGAATATTAGGTTAAAAGTTGCTAACAACGAGGTAACAATGAGGTAACCTTGAGGCAATAATGAATTAGAAAGTTTAAATGCTACTGGTAATTCTTGGAGCAACAATAATGTAATTTTTGTGACATTTCATAAAATAGGCAATCAACAACCGGAAAAATCTTTAGTTAAATGACTAGGATAAGCCAATCAGAAACTAAAATGGAGCAAAATTTACAAATTCAGAAGTCAGTTGCTTATAGACATTGTTCCCAACCGGACGCGAGATGCGTCCTCGAGAAGTTTAATACATATTCAGTGTGAGACGAAAATAGTTCACGTGTTAAAAAGTGCAAGTATATAATAAAAAACAAAATCTCACAGCTCTCTCTCTATATATATCAGTGAAGTGTTATTTAAAATCGTGTCAATCATTAATAAAAGGAGTGAAGTAAAATTATAATCTGTGTAAGTCTACATTCTTCAGTTGCACCACTCCCTGCTAAGACATTCATGTCTCTAAAAATATAAATACTGACGCAGTCGAGGCAAACATAAATATATAATATTTAAAGAAACAGTCAAAATTACAAAGTTAATGTTTAAAAAACATTTGGGGCAAAGGCCACCGAAAAGTCCATTTAGGGCGAAGGCTACCGGAAACTTTTTACCATATGTGCGGTTGTAACTACTCCAAGTTCGGCTCCCCAACAGTCGAAATATAACACATCTTCTTCACACTGGTTTTCCATATGTAGCAGCAACAAACCACATTCTGCAAATTGGCTCCCAAAGTGTGAGGCAAATAACGTAAAGACATACTTACTTCAATATTCTGATCAATAGCTATACGAAATGTGTACATGTGGTTCGTTCCTAGATTTTGCAACATTATTCCTTACATCACAATTTAGTTATACCTATATCAACGAGTCGAATTATCTGGTCTGATAATATTTCTGATTGTTTCAAAACATACTTTTAAAACAGGAGGAATTGCTTTGTTATAATATGAGAGTAAGAATCACCATAGTACTACATATAGATGTGTTTGTATAGCAACAAAAACCCTTGACTGGGAAACAACAAATATACTTCCATAACGAACACAGTATGTATATTATATGAATAAACACAGACACAACACAAAAGCTATATGCATTTTTTTTAAACTTCCGTTGTTTTACTCAGTTTATGATACTCTGATCTTACTGTTTTTGTTACCGCTTATCACCGCAATTACACAACACACACAAATACCCATGCCCATGGCGGGACTCGAACCCGCGACCGTCAGTTTGGCGGAATGCCGAGCTATACGCTCTAGCGACCGCGGCTACGAGGACCGGAAACTCTTCGCAAAAACTGTTACATAGGCAGGTTGGCATTACTCCCTCCACCTACCACCCTCAAGCTGGTGTGGTTATTTATTTATTTTTTAAATTAATTATTTATTTTCGCTGGTAGGAGTTAAGGCCATGAGGACTTCTCTTCCACTCTACCGGCAATACGCATAATAAAAACAAACATACAAAGGTCTAATACAAGATATTAAAATGAAACAAATAAAATACTGCAAACAAAATACTTTTAAGCGGAATATTCATGGATAAACACAATTACTCCAAATACATTAATATTTAAATTGGAAACATTAGTTGCTAGCACATATAATAATAATAATAATAATAATAATAATAATAATAATAATTATTATTATTATTATTATTATTATTTATCAATCGTATAGCAGCAAATTAGGTGGACTATAAATTCAGACAGTATCTATGGTGACATATATACATAATAATAATAATAAGAATAATAATAATAATAATTACTAACTGCAATAATTAATAGCCCTCATCAAATCAATCACTATTATGAGAAGTAAATCCTGTAAAATAATAATAATAATAATAATAATAATAATAATAATAATAAGCAAGATACTTGTTATGTAATTACATATTAAGTATATTTATATATATATATATATGTGTGTGTGTGTAGGAGTTTAGTTTGGAGTTGTGGGAGGACGCTTGCATGAAGCAGACAAGCAACATTTTGCCAGAATTAAGGTGCAGTCGAAGAGGACTGTATGGGGAAGACACAATATCACAACTTTGAGTTACTGTGCAGAGGATTTTTGACCGACATTTTTGAAGGAAAGTTAAGTAGCTCAAGCAGAAGGACAACAGTCAATGACATTTGAAGTGTAAGATGTTTAAATTGTTAATTTAAGAAAGTCGGTGAGTAGCGTCCCCGAGCTTAAATCAGTGTTGTGTGGAAAGTGCTGTGATGCAAAGACCGTAGCTCTTCTAAGTCGGGGATATGAGTTGCCTCAAATAATGTAGTAGGTACCTTAAAAACATATTATAGAAAGTGCAACGATGTAAAATAGTCCAAATGTTACGCAAGCACTTAGAAAATGTGTTCGTTGAAAGCTTAGCTACATATGTAAGGGATATTCTACATCTTCAACAAACCCATTTATTATGAAAATAACAGTGTAAAGTATTACAAGTGCATATAATGCATGTGCAATTACAGTATTGTGCTCTTCAACTAAATTTTTCATGTGTAAGTACTGTTACTACATACTTTTCTTCCCGTACCAGACCCATACAACAGCAACCGTGGCAAGAAAGTAGCAGAACATGCCTGGCAATTTATTAGTAACAATCTAACACTGATATAATAATCAGACATAGATGTATGCATGGATGGATGAATGGATGGACGGAATATTACATACAAATATTACTAGACAGATAAGGTATCTTTATTGGTTTCAAATTATTGAAGTTATTACACAAGTATTTAGTGCATGTGGTCATTGACCGTACATGCATATTTAAGATACAAGGTATGGTGACAAAATAAACCACATAAAAAGAAAACAAAACAAAAAAGAACAAGAATAAAGAAAATAGAGATAAATTACCTCTGTCTAACTAAACAAATTTGACCTAGCTTCGCGCACTTTAGCCAAGAAATTGCCCATGTTTTGCCAGTTCCTCTGGTCAACCAGTAGCTCCCAACATGCCAATCTCTTTCTTGACGGATTTAAGAATTTTTCTTTGAGTTTAATTCTTCGCTGGTTCTCCCAGTGTGCACATTCCACCAAAATGTATACCCAGTCCTCATCCAAATCACAGAATTGGCAGCTTCTCCAGCCAGAATCGTCAGTCATTTTCTGTGCCCTCCAGGCCCCCGGTCTAAACCATGCCATTCCTGATCTTTCCTTTCTTCCCAAGTTAAGTACATACACCTCTTTACCCCAATTCAAATTTAAATCATTTTCTAGACTTGGAGAAGGTTTAATTTTACAATCCGATTGTATTTCCTGTTGGTTGATGTCTCTTAGTCTTCTTTGGCACCTTTCCATATGTTTTTGTCATTTATTTCAGCTCTTTGCCATACTGACCCCATTCCTATTCTCCTCAAGCCCCTTTACAAATCAGCATAACACGTTGCAACCGCTACAAGATATATGTCCTAATTTTCCTCTTGAAAGTATAATGTTCCGGCAAGGAATTCCAAAGATAAGCTAATGCTATAATGAATGACCATAAATAGAAGGTTATATGATGAGCAGACATAACCAGAATTAGAGAGTTTCGAGAGCGAGATTCTGGATTATGAACTGTCAGAACGCATTTAAAGCGAACATTTAGATATTTGCGTTTCTCCAAGCCTGAAGGAGGACTTTGAAGTCCGACATATAGCGTTTGTGTCCTGTCTGTATTCCTGTATTTATATACAGAAATACACACACATCAGCCGCAGCTCTGCTCCTGCTTTTCCGTGAAATGTTGAGATTCTTCTCTGCCTGTCTCTCTCGCTTTCTCACATTTCTCCCTCTCCCCTCCCCCTCTCTTTCACTCTCCCTATATCTCGGTCTCTCTCTCTTACTACCTTTTCACTTATAATTTTCTCCCTCTTCCTCTCTCCTCCTTTGAGCAATTTAAATTATATGTAATGTTTCCAAAACTGTAACAAAGCTGTTTTAACTTTTTCTACAAGTACCTAGTAAGTAGGGAAAGTATAGCAATCCACCCAAAAATTCGATACCGAGATTTCACCAGAAATGTTTGAGACCCCTTGAATAATGTATAAGAACAAGCACTTTTTATAAAAAGGTCCGTCTGTATATGTATGTGTATGTGAACAGCGTAACTCAAAAACGAAAAGCCAAATAAATACCAACTTTGGTATTTAGATTCAGTATCTTCCAAAGATGCGGTACTAAGATTTTCAAGAAAATCCCCTCACTCCAAACTACCCTTTACATGGAACATTTTTCGAAATTTTTTATTTTCTAAAACAATAACTCTCATGATTTCGATTAAAGTATCACATATTAAGGATACTTACATGACAAATAAAATGTATATTTTGAATTTTGTGGGAATGGCCTGTGGAATCATGTTTATTCAGAAGGAATTTTGTATAATGTACCTATAACAGCTAACGATAGACGAAAACGTACTATACAAAAAATGTAGTTCTGTTTAAAACAGACAATTTATTTCAAATAACATTTTTGTGGCATCAGCCATTTTCGAGACATCCGTTATTAATGCTTCGATTTGTTCAATACTTCATTCTTTTTAGTCCCATTGATCTTCAGTTGTTTCTGGCGATTGCATAGAAACAATACGGAATTATAAGGCCAGCAGATAGCGTCCAGTTCTTCAACAGTTGACTGTCACTGTTCTCTTTGTAGTCTAACTAAATTTGTAATCTAAATATTTCTGCAAATGTTTATCTGGATTAAAATGATATAAAAATAAACTTTCGTAGGATAATTTCTATACCCAGTAATAAATGATAGAGGATAGAGAAAGTCATGTAAATGCAATGCATCAGATCTTTTAGTGTAAATAACAATTAAAACCTAAGCAAAAGGTTTAAGGTCAGACTAACTCGTGCCTTTTTCTTGTGCTTACAATGGGATAGGAGCTATACTGTTTCTCATGGTAAACGGTTTACTTAGGAAGAATAATGGTTACAAAGGCATATCAATAGTAGATAGCATGTTTGGAAAAAGATCCGTGCGTGTGTGTGATCAGCATAACACAAAAATGAAAAGTCGAATAAATGCTAAGCTTGGTATTTAGTTTGAGTACGTTTCAAAGATTTTCAAGAAAATCCTGCAAACTAAACTACCCTTTACATGGAAAATTTTTCAAAATGTATTTTCTAACAGATGGCTCTAGTGATTTTCATTAAACTACAATATATTAAAGATATTTATATGACAAATAGAGCTATATCTCGAATTTTCTGGGAATAGTCTATGAAATCCTCTTCATTCTTGTGTAACTGGTAAACGTTAAGTGATAGACGAAAACATACCCACATAAAATGTAGATATCTTTAAAACACACATTTTGTTTCACAATACTTGCTTTTTGTAGCATTAAACATTTCCGAGATATCGTTTGTTAACGATTCGAATTGCTCAAAACTTAGCCATTCTCCAAATTCCTGTCGATTTGCAGTTGTTTGCATGGAAACAGTATGGAATTTTAAGGTCAGCGTATAGCGTCCAGTTCTAAAGCATTTGTCTATCACTATTCCCTTTGTATCTATAACAAATGTGTAATTCAACTATTTCAGGAAAGGTTTATCTCGATTAAAATGAGGTAGTAAGAAAATAAGCTTTTAAAGAGTAGTATGTATACCGAAAATGATAGAGAGTAAAGAAAGTCATGTGAATGTAATATATACAGTTTTTCTAAAATGCGCTTGTTGGATTCAGGGTGCCTCAAAACGTGTATTTGCGGTGAAATCTTGCTATCGAATTTTTGGGTGAAATGCAATGCTTCCTTAAATTAAGTTTTATTTGTGGACGCTCTTTAGCTGCTGAGGTCCTTATTGTCTCATTTGAGGCAGTATTTTTAACACTTAAATGATATCAGTCTAATTATATAATATATAAATTCAATAACAGCCCGCCTTAAAGCAATATGTGTCTAAATAACATATAAAATGTATATTACAGTCAGTGTATATGTTTATATTATTATGTACGTGTTCAATAATGTTATGTGAATGTATTATGTAATTTAATAATGTAGGAGCTGTGAGAATAATAGGTTAAAGGATGCTAACAATTAGGTAACATTGAAGCAATAATGAATTAGAAAGTTTAATAATGCTACTGGTAATTCTTGGAGCAACAAGAATGTAATTTTTGAGACAGTTTATAATAGCCAATCAAGAACTAGAATGGCTAAAAAGTTAAATAAAAGTATTAGCCAATCAGAAACTGAAATAGAGCAAAATTTAAAAATTCAGAAGTCAGTTGCTAGTAGACAGCGTTCCTAACTGGACGCGTGACGCGTCCACGAGAAGTTTAATACGTATTCAGTGTGAGACAAAAAATAGTTTACGTGTTAAAAAGTGAAAGTAATTAATAAATAATCGCACAGTTCTCTATATCAGTGAAGTGTTATTTAAATCGTGCCAAGGATTAATAAAAGGAGTGAAGTTAACATTATAATCTGTGTAAGCCTACATTCTTCAACCCCACTACGCCCTGTTAAGAAATTCATGTCTCTACAAATTAATACTGACGCAGCCGAGGCAAATATATATAAAGAAACATTCAAAATACAAAGTTGATTCTTAAACTTGGGGCGAAGGCCACCGGGTACCATACGTGCGGTTACAACTACTTCAAGTTCGGCTCCCCAACAGTCGAAATATAACTCCTAAAATAAACAACCTTCTCACATTCTATATTGGGCGTGAAAGATCGGTAATTTTGCTCAGAGGCCTCTTTATCAGGCTTGAGGTTCTTTTACGTGCTGTAAATCTACGACACGGGACCACCGGCTTTACTTCCTTTCCGAAGGAAGCCATACTAAGGATTTTTACACCCGAAAAACAATTCATCGCCCTCCGCCGGTTTTGAATCCGTGACCTAGGGAACCATGGTAACCACTACACCACGGAGGATGACACAATGCTTCCTGTATTTACTCTTGGTAAGTAGTAGGGAAAGTATAAAGGAACCCAAACAAGCGCTTGTACTTTGTTTAGAATGCTCGTATGTACTTCACTGAAAAGAACAAACACCTCCTTTATATAATTGAAACGCAAGTCTATGACTAATGTATAAGAAGAGTAAAACATATTTCCATTTGTTTCGGTTCACCGACTCTAAGGGTATTCCAGGTAAACATTTCATCTTCGGTTTATATTAATGCTTTTGTTTGCCAGGGAAACTTATTATGACTAAAGCTTGTTTGCTCTCAGCTGCTGTATAATGAACTCTGACTTGAGCATTGAAAATTGCTCCTTTTCATATTACCACAAAATAAGTGCTCGCATTTGTTCTAAAGTCTTCATTTAGCTTTCACTTCTAGAGGCTCAGAGGTTATTACTTTAAAGAAATATTGTGCAGACCTTTTCTTGGTAATAAGGCACTGGATTTTCTTTAATAAGCTCCTTATTTAATATATTTATGTTAATTAAATATTTCCGCTTGACTTCCTGCTGTTACAAACCCTATGCATAACGAGAAACTTTGAATCTGGGCGAGAGAAGTTTGTAAGATCTCCACCAGGGACAAGCTGCCACTGGGTTGAGTTCCTTCCTGCCTCTCAGAAGGCAAATTTTAAGGGACTTTGGGTCCATATCTTGTGCTTGTTATCGTTATGAACCATCTGCAGCCTCTGTTCCAAGTTGTTTAAGCCTCCAAACATATTTCTGCTGGCCTATAACATATCCTGTTGCAACATTCCTTCTCTTGTAATAGAATTAAGTTCATGTTTTACGATTTCACAAAATAATTATTATAAACTAAGTCGTATCAATATAGCAATTTCCTCCCGCGTTTCATTGTAAACTACAAGAGAGAAAATGGTGTTTGAAGTAAACAATACAAAATATTGTCAGCTACAGAGTTCCTCAAGGCTTCGTTCTGTGACCATCCTTATTTATATTTGTAATGCTTCTGCCTAGAAACGTTCGTAATTTTCAGTCTTGGACGTTTAAACTTCACATAAACTATATAATATAATTGCACTTATGAAAATAAATAATCGTATAAATGTGTAAACGAACTATATTTCGCTTTTAGTTTACTGTTTATTTGGTTTAAAAATGTTTAGACCATTATATTTGTGAAACGTTCCATTTTGGCATGTTCTCTCTAATGCTTGTAAATGGATAATATGTTAGTATTTATACAATACTTTTACTTTTTTAGCATAAGTTTAACACATATATCCCTACGTATTTTTTTTCTATCACGGTTTGTATTGGCATTATTTCACGTTGATCTGTGAAGTCCTTGTCAGTATTACTTCTGTTTAAAGATTTCTTCTTGAAAACTTAAAAGAAAATGATTATTTTCGAAATTTTTTGAAAATTCACTATAGAGTTTTGTTTAGAAAACTGCGCTCTTTAAAACATATCAAATAAAACTTCTGAGTTTAATCTGTTCACCAAATTCCGCCTAAAAGTGTCTGTATAAAAAGACTTATTATGCTGTAGACGAGTAAGTATATGAATGATAAACACCAAGTTGATACACCTATGGATTTTATATGTAGTCGATATTAATCTATATAAAGTTGTATTTAAGATTACGCTGTTTAAACATGTATAAAATATGAAAATCGCCTTTGTATATGACATTCAACTTGTGTAAATGCTTTATAATATATATGAATAATTATACACATTGTTGTATAACTTTAATACTTAGACTATACGTGTATAAAGTGGGAAATAAGTGACCTTTGTATCTGGGAAAAGTTTTATTCCGAGTTCTTATTCTGCAGATGAGTAACATGAATCGCCATATTAAGTTATAAAATTTGTCTATAATTGATATTGTGACTTTATCCAGTTTTCAACTGTCACTTCACTAGGTTCTCACTGTTACTTCACTAATGTGATCTAGTTCAACATTCTCTGTGACTTCACTTAATTAATTCACACTGTCGCTTCACCAATGTGAACTAGTTCATTTTCCTCTGTCACTTCACTTTCATCGCGACGTAGCCTTTTCTTCGATCCACTTCACTCGCTGGTGTGTCGAACACAAGACGTCTCTAATCTCTCGCAGTCACTGTACGTTTCAACTGTTGTCACAAACTCTCTTGTAGAATCACACTTGATGTCACATTAGAAACGCACCCACCAACTCTTTTCCTCGCGAGAACTCTCGCTTGTGTAACCAATTTTCCACAGAGTTCCAGAATGTGCGAGAGTCGGAAAAAGGGAAACTTCCAGAAGATTCTGGTTATCTCTGGATAACGTTACTGGTGAGCGCTAGTTATCTCTCGCTATGTCTCACCAAGTTGGCGGTCAGCCAATTGATAGCGTGGCTCGTAGCATATTCATAATATGTGTATAGTTATATATAAAGGATACCATCGTAGCTGACAATGTTTAGTCCTTGTGATTTTTGTACGAACTTATGAAATGCTCCTACAACTCAACTCTAGTTCATTACATATTTAAACTATAGCTGGGTCTCTCTTCACTACGTGGAGCCAATTTTAGACCGACCACTAGCATTTCTCTTTTTGAATAAAATACTGCTGAGTGGTTGTTTCTGTTTGCACCTGAAAGCTATGATTTTGTCGTGATTGATAAACTTAAAAAATTATCACTGCTTCGTTGGGATTAGTACTTTATATTCAATGGGATCCAAAACAAAACAAAAAGTGACATTATCTGTAACCGGTTAATTTCGGGACCAATGTTTACTGGGACGTTTTTACATTCCTTTATTTTTACCCCATCCCTGCATTTTGAACCACCTGAAAAATTTTGCGTAAATGCATTTCGGGCCAATACACAACTTCTTTTTTCCATTCTGCAATTTTTGAAGACGTATTACGATGTTAAAATAGCTGGCGAGTAGGTCTTTAAAGGTTTGTACCATTTGTTTTGTTGCGGTTTTCTTCAACAAATGTTTTTCAAGATATAAATTCATTGCGCGTCATTTACTGTGAATTTTAATGAAAAATGTTAAGCTTTATCTTAAAAGTATATTCACAGTTGTAATCATTATTTCTTCAGTGCTACTGTTATTTACTGTTAATTACAGAAATTTAAGAATCTTTTATGAACACACAATTTTGAAAAGAAGGTAAAATAGTATCTTAGTAATCAAATGTATTATTTAAAAAATTATATATATATATAGTTTACATTCACATGACTTTCTTTACTAACTCGCCTGCAAACTACTGTTAAAAAAACGTATTCTTGTATCTTATTCATGCTAACCGAAATAAATTATTGCAGAAATGGTATCATTACACATTTTATTGTGTGCACAAGGGGGATATAAAGTCTGAAGCCATAGTTAAATATTTAAAACGGACCACATTCGGCAGGCTTTCTAATTGCATTTTTTGCATAGAAACAATTTAATGGCTACATAGCACTTCAAAAAATATAAAATATATGAAGGTTTGCACCAATTACAATGAATATATAAATAAACGTTAATATCACAAAAAATGTATCTCACATAAATTGTGAAATTTAACAGAACATGCTTCTGTCTCTCTGTTATGGTTTACTGGTTATATAAAAGCATACAAAATTCATTATGAATGAAAGATACTTTCAAACTATTCGCAGAAAATTCAACACTTACTTTTCATTTTTGAGTTAAGCTGTTCATATAGGCAAACCTGTACATATACCACACCTTTTTAATACTCTTTTATTGGTTCAGGGGTTCTCAAAAGGTGAATTTCCGGTAAAATATCGATATAGAATGTTTACTTAGAATAAATTAGATAGGTAGAGGGTATAGAAAGTAAAAATCTTATGTGATACATTCACCTGAATTTCTCTGCTCTCTATCATTAGTAATGGGCATAGAAACTATTCTTACTCAAGCTTATTTTTCTATCTATTACATTTTAATTCAAATAAACCTTTGAAAAATAGCTACGTTGTACATTTCGTTAGATACAAAGAGAACAGCGACAGTCAAATGTTTAATAACTGGACGCTATATACTGCCTTAAATTCCATGTTGTTTCCATGCAATCGGGAGAAACAACCAAACATCGATAAGACTTTAAAAGAATGACAAGTATTGAACAATTCGAACCATTAATAACGAATATATCAGAAACGCTTCATGCCACAGAAAAAAACTTATTTTAAGTAAACTGTGTGCTTCAAAGAGATCTACATTCTTATCGCTTAACGTTTACCACTTATATAAGATTATACAAAATTCCTTCTGATTGAAGAGAACTTCTCAGGCTATTCCCAGAAAATTCAATATATATATACATATTTATTTGTAGTGTAAATATATTTAATATGACATTTTACTCAAAACAGTTAATGCCATTATTTAGAAAATCTAAAATTTCGTAAACTGTTCCATGTAAAGGGTTGTTGGAGGTAGCAGATTTTCTATAAAATCTTTGTGTCGCATCTTTGGAAGATACTGAACCTAAATACCAAGTGTGATATTTATCCGATTTTCGTTTTATAGTTGTGCTGTTCACAGACACACACTGATCTCTTTCTAAAAATGCTGTTTTTGGATTCAGGGGGCCTGAAAACATATATTTCTAGCGAAATATCGGTATAGAAATTTTGGGTGGAATTCTCTACTTACTATGTACGTGGTAGAGAAAGTAAAAACTTATCCTAGTCTTTTAAGGTTATAAAACCAGAAAGAAACTCTATATATTTCTGTACTTTAATTGTTATGTTGTAAGGTGTTTTTAAAACACTATCAACTTTTGTATAAACTTTTTATAGAATTTGTAGTAACTTGAAAGTTAACTATCATTATTATATTGAAATTGTGTACAACCATTACCACTGTCGTAAGAGGCATGTACAAATTAACTTCAAAATTATGAGGCAGTATTTTTAACATTTAAATGATTTCAGTCTAATTATATAATATATAAATTCAATAACAGCCCGCCTTAGAGCAATATGTGTATAAATAACATATAAAAGGTATGTAACAATCATTGTATTATGTTTATATTATAATGTACATGTTTAATAATGTTATGTGAATATATTATGTAATTTAATAATGTAGAAGCTGCGAGAATGTATGCCAAAGGTTGCTAACAATGAGGTAACCTTGAGGCAATAATGAATTAGAAAGTTTGGTAATGCTACTGGTAATTCTTGGAGCAACAATAATGTAATTTTAAACAGTTTATAAAATAGCCAATCAACAACCAGAAAAAAACTTAAGTTAAATAAAAGTATTCTATTGGAGTAGGATTAGCGAATCAGAAACTGAAATAGAGCAAATTGTACAAATTGAGAAGTCAGTTGCTAGTAGACAACGTTCCTAATTGGACGCGAGACGCGTCCTCGAGAAGTTCAATACGTATCCAGTGTGAGACAAAAATTCAATACGGCGAGAATATTATAATGTTTACGTGTTTAAAAGAGCAATTAATAAAATATCTCACAGCTCTCTATATAAGTGAAGTGTTATTTAACCGTGTGAAGGATTAATGAATGGAGAGAAGTAAAAATTATAATTTGTGTAAGCCTACATTCTTTAGCCGTATCACTCCCTGTTAAAAAATGCATGTCTCTAAAAATTAATACTGACGCAGCCGAGGCAAACATGAATATATAATATTTAAAGAAACATTAAAATACAAAGTTGATTCTTAAATTTGGGGCGAAGGGCACCGGAAACTTTGTACAATACGTGGTTGCAAGTACTTCAAGTTCGGATCCCCAACAGTTGAACTACAATACAACTCCTACTAAAATAAACCTCCTTCAATTACAAAGATGTGCCATCAGCCTCTGGGTACCTTAAAGAAGGCTTACAAAAAAGAAATTAAAAGAAATTGCATCTCCACTTTTATAACATTAATTGTATAATAAGGACTTAGATGCATGCCTCCTAGATACACTGATCTACTTTTATACAATATTGTCGTTTTCTAAGGAAGAAATGATTTTTACTTAAGTGTATAATATGTGGATTAACATTTATCAGCAGACGTTTCAAACAAACAAAAATTGTTTGCCATCCTATTAACACCAAAGTAGATTCTGAACAGCAATAAGATGCTTTTATCAGTCTAAATTACATATACCTGTCTTCAATAGTTTCAGCGAAGGTGAATAATATATATCAGAAAATGCTCATTCACAAAAAAGCTTTCAATTTAAACATAGAAGAAAAATCCTTGTGTATATTTACAAAGAAAGAAACCACATAGCATGGGCACACGAAAGCTGCTATATTAGGAGTACTATCTATTTCTAGAAAATACTCCCCTAAAATCGTACTTTATCTCCCTACTCCAAAGAGTATAAGAGATATGAGTTTTTTTCTGTGAAGCGGCGATAACTTAAAAATAAAAAACGATAGTTGCAGTATCATTTTTAAAACGCTGATGCGTTATATTCACATAGCTTTCTCTACCCTCTTTCGTTTATTAGTGGGTATACAAATTAATCTTACGAAAGTTTATTTTTCTTTCGACTTCATTTCAGTTTTGCAGACATAGACTACGTGAACAAACGTATACGGACACCTGGCTGAAAATGGCGTACAAGTTCGTGGCGCCCTCCATCGGTAATGCTGGAAGTCAATATGGTGTTAGCCCATCCTTAGCCCTGATGATAGCGTTCACTCTCGCAGGCAAACTTTCATTCGGTGCTGGAAGCTTTTTTGGAGAATGGCAGCCCATTCTTCACGGAGTGCGGAACTGAGGAAAGTTATCGATATAGGTCGGTGAGGCCAGTCACGAGGTCGGCTTTCCAAAACATCCCAAATGTGTTCTATGGGATTCAAGCCAGGACTCTGTGCAGGCCAGTTCATTACAAGGATGTTATTGTCGTGCAACCACTCCGCCACAGCCCGTGCAGTATGAACACGTGCTCGATCGTGTTGAAAGATGCAATCGCCATCCCCGAATTGCTCTTCAACAGTGGGAAGCAAGAAGGTGCTTAAAATATCAATGTAGGTCTGCTCTGTTATCGTGCCACGCAAAACAACAAGGGGTATAAGCCCCCTCCAGGAAAAACACGACCACACCATAACACCACCATCTCCGAATTTCACCTTTGGCACTACACACGCTGGCAGATGACGTTCACCGGGCATTTCCCATACCCACACCCTGCCATCGGATCGCCACATTGTGTACCGTGATCCGTCACTCCACACGACATTTTGCCACTGTTTAATCGTGTAATATTGACGCTCCTTACACTAAACGAGGCGTCGTTTGACATTTTCTTGCGTGATGTGTGGCTTATGAGTAGCGGTTCGACCATGGAATCCAAGGTTTCTCACTCACGCCTAATTGTCATAGTACTTGGAGTGGATGCTGATGCAGTTTGGAATTCCTGTGTGATGGTCTGGATAGATGTCTGCCTATTACTCTTTACGACCCTCTTCAAATGTCGGCGGAGCGTCCCATTCTGCTGTTTCACGATGTCTAATGACTATTGAGGTCGCGGATAATGAGTACCAGGCAGTAGGTGGCAGCATAATGCACCTAAGATGAAAAACGTATGTTTGTGGGGATGTCCGGATTTTTTTGATCACATAGTGTAGCTACATTAAACATTTCGTTAGGCTACGAGAGAACAGCAATAGTCAAATGTTTAAAATAAATTCCATACTGTTTCCATGCAATAGCCAGAAACAACTGAATGCTGAATGGACTTTAAAAGAATGAAATATTGAACAAACAGATCCGAGTAAAGAATAAGAAGGAGAGAACTGGGATGTGCAAGTTAAAAAACCAAAGAAATGGGTATACTATGGCGAATGTCCATTATGTAGGGGAAGAGAAAACGTTCTGTACATAGTCTTCGAATGTGAAGAAACCGAGTTACGGAGAATTGAAAGTTTAAGGGGAAAAAATGGCTTAAAGTGAACGGAGCATTGGCTTTAAATGTATCAATACTTATTCAAAGTAAAAAAATAACTGTAAATGGCTGTAAAAAAGAGCATAATAATTGAAGATATGTATATGCTTGTATATGTATATAGATGGCTGAATGAGTAAGTAGCCGGGTAGTAGTCTTTGTAACTACTTACTAATTAAATAAACAATTATTATTATGCACTGTAATCTGTTACGATTCTTGTTCATATTTATAATTCCTTCAATGTTATCTATAATTAATTAATACCGGTTTATTTATTTCTACAGCTAAGATCACAAGAGGTTATGGAGTAATCAAATAATTTCAAAATCTCGAGTAACATTTATTGTGACTGTTTCGAATAAAATGAACATAAATTATAATTATAAAATACATACTATAAATTAATTTCTACATAAATGTTGTTTAAAAACAAATCTTACCTTACGGTATATTGCACCACAGTACCAACTGCTGAATTAGGAAAAAACAGTTAATGTCAAAAGCAAAGGTAAAATGTTACATTAACAGGATAAATGCAAATCCACAGAAAGAAAAAATTTATATTTAAAACAAACTAATTAATTCTATGAGCTCGACCAAATCTTAAAATTACGATTTTGCTTTGAATCTCCTGCAATCGTAAACGAAAGACAGACACTATTTACTGCATAAGGACGCGTTTAAATATGCAGGAGGCATTATCATATCCTGAGGGCAACGTTTCTCCTGCAACTAAGCTGCGATTCGATGCATTAGAAAATAGAACCTTTGAGGAGTTCAGACCTTAAAGTAATAGTATCCAATAAGCATCTATATTTGAGGGAATTCTGAAACTGTTTAAGAGAACAGGTTGGCTGAATTAGTACAGCTGGGAGAGTTAAATTAAATTTAGTTTTTTTTACAGGCGCTCTTTAACTACTATGGTCCTTAGCATCCCACTCTACCTAAGAGTCATGAAAGACCGGAAATTTTGGTCAGAGACCTCTATTAGGCTTGAGGGATTTTTACGTGCCGTAAATCTACGACACGGGACCACTGGCTTTACTTCCCTTCTGAAGGAAGCCATCCTAAGGTTTTTTACGTTCGAAAACATCCATCCCCTCCGCCGAGTTTGAACCAGAGGCTAGCATGGTACCCCTAGACCACGGAGGATGACATAACTGGTAGAGATAATACCAATAAGCATCGGCTTCGATGCGGGCAAGATGGATAAGCCCATCTTGTTTTGTCCTAGATTTTATCAATCAACCAAGCTGCGATTCGTTGATATCCAAGGCTATTCTATCAGCCAATAGTCGATATCGTGTATAGCTATGAGTAAAACTCTGATGTGTTACACTCACATGACTTTCTCTACTCTTGTACAAACTATTTTTACAAACGCTTATTCTCCATCTACTCCATGTTCATCGAGATAAACATTTGCAGACTCTATCTTATTGCTAATGTTCTTGTAGATGTAAGGGGAAAATATATTTACAAGGGCAATATAGAAAAACAGTAGCCTTTAAGCACATACATATCTCTTAATACCTAGTTGCTAGGTGCAGCACCATTCCCTTTGCCACAGATTATAACTCTTTGCATATCCAAGACAAAAAAATCTGATGTGTTACACTCACATGACTTTCTCTACTCTTGTACAAACTATTTTTACAAACACTTATTCTCCATATGCTTCATGTTAATGGAGATATCAGATGTCAATCTTATTGATAATTTTCTTGTAGATGCAAGGGGAATATGGTAGGTTTTAAGCGATAGTCAAATATTTTAACGCTGGTTGCTATGTGGCGCATTCCATTCTCTTTGCATGTCCAGGACATAAAAAGAATGAATAACGAATTTGAGAAAAAGTATAAGTATTGGAAAATTTAAGGGAATAACAAGCAATATCTCGCAAACGGTTCACTCAACAAAAGAAATGTTTATGACATAAATTGTGTATTTTAACGCGATCTACATTTTTTGTATAGTAAAATTTTGTCTATCTCTTATGGTTTACCAGTTATGCAAAAGTCGTTCACAATGAAGAATACTTTTGGAGACATTCCCAGAAAATTCGAGATATACATTTTATTTGTCATGACAATATCTTAAACATATGATATTTTAATCAAAATCGTTAGAGCCGTTTTTGAGAAAATTAAAATTTTCGTAAAATGTTCCATGTAAAGGGTAGTCTGGGGTGGGGGGATTTTCTTGAAAACCTTCGTGTCGCATCTCTGAAAGATACTGAACCTAAATACCAAGTTTGGTGTTTATCCGACTCTTCGTTTTTGAGTTATGCTGTTCACAGACACACAGACAGACACACAGACAGACACACAGACACACAGACACACAGACAGACACACACACGCACATGTTTCCAAAAATGCTTTTTTTGGATTCAGTGAGTCTCAAAACATGTATTTCCGGTAAAATCTCGGTATCGAAATTTTGGGTGGAATGCAATACTTCCCCTACTTACTATACGTAGTAGAGAAAGTAAAAATGAATAACGAATTCCCATTTGAGAAAATAAGTATTGAAACATTTAAGGAAATAACCAGAAATATCTCGAAATGGTACACTCAACAAAAAAATGTATATGACATAAATTGTGTATTTTAACGCGATCTACATTTTTGTGTAGCAAACTTTTGTCTATATCTTATGGTTTACCAGTTATGCAAAAGTTGTTCACAATGAAGAATACTTTTGGAGACATTCCCAGAAAATTCAAGATATACATTTCATTTGTCATGAAAATATCTTAAACATACGATATTTTAATCAAAATCGTTAGAGCCATTTTTGAGAAAATTAAAATTTTCGAAAAATCTTCCATGTAAAGGGTAATCTGGGGTGGGGGGATTTTCTTGAAAACCTTCGTGTCGTATCTCTGGAAGATACCGAACATAAATACCAAGTTTGTTGTTTATCCGACTGTTCGTTTCTGAGTTATGCTGTTCACAGACAGACAGACACACACACGGACATGTTTCCAAAAATGTTTTTTTTGGATTCAGGGGGTCTCAAAACATGTATTTCCGGTGAAATCTCGGTATCGAATTTTTGGGTGAAATACAATACTTCCCCTACTTACTATACGTAGTAGAGAAAGTAAAAAATCGCTAATATCGGGAATATTTTGCGATTTATCTTATATAGATTAATACGAAATACTAACTCGCAATTAATAATTAAACAGAACGCCCATGCTGTTACCTCAAAACTACAGCCTGCAGATTGCGAAGCAATATATAAACCCTAGAAGCTCGAAACCGCTTACTATGTTAGAGGTAAGGCAGACTCTAGGGGGCAAAGAGAAACTTTAGATGGCGTCATAGTTTAAAGAAGCCCCAGCCTCCGCTCTCCGAGGAGCCATTTCATGGCTCACGGGTTTTCAACAAGACAAGGGTCACACGGGGGCTCTTACATCCCACACACATACACACACACTCACGCAAGACGTTTCCTAATTTACCTCCACCTGTTTCAAGATGTTTATAAAAAAATGGTGCGTATCGATCTTCTCTGCCATTAAAACTCGCGCCATTGAAAGCCAGGCTCCTCGTGAAATCTGAGCCGTGTAGCAGTTGCGGATGCAAACAAAAATGGCGCTGGGTTTTTCAGCGAGTTTTATAACTCTCTTACCCTAAAACTGCGATCTGTGTTTACCTTAAATTTATGACATTACAGGCTTATTGCAATGTTAAAATACAGGGTTATTCAAAAAGAAGAAACAGACTTTACATATTTATTTCTAGTGAACGACAATAGATAGCAACACATACGACACATCATTGAGTAGGTCAAAGTTTAAAGTTGTAAGCCCCACCTATTAGTTCCATTCAGTGCCTACAGTGGCGCTGTGTTTGTTTACGAGAAAATGGCGACGCCACAGGAAAATTCGTTTAGTGTACTGCAAAGAGTGAATCCATTGTTTCATTGCAGCGTGCATTTCGTTGTAAGTTCAACAACGAGTCGCTTCGTCATAAAAAATTTACAATTGATTCAATAAATTCGTAGAAGATGGTTGCGTATGCAAACGGAAAAGCACTGGTCGTCCTCGCATAACAAATAGTACTTATTCTTGGGACCTGAAACACTCATTTCCGATGAGGTCTCGATATTTAACTTATTGGTCAGATGCTTTATTTCAGGCTTAGTCAAGACGAAATCGAATTTTCACCATTCTAACATTTCACTATTGATTAAAACGAGTGAACAGCTGTTTTTGATAATAAATTTCAAGCCTAAACTTGCACTATAAGACTTTAATACACTAATCCACACATACTTTACGGGGATGCTATATTTAGGACTCATAGGGGGTATATTTCCAAATATGGGCCTATGTTACAGTACGCTTAGGCACTTAAAAGATTCTGCTACTTCAAGGTTCAGTATTGCTGGATGTTGTGCTTACTGCCTTCTTCCTTTACAGGCCCTAATGGTGCAAACATCTCAGTTATCAAACAAATTGCGCTTCCCAACTTTGCCCATTAGGGCGATGAAATACACGGCAGCACAACTAATGATATATCTGGCACACATCGAAGTATGGAGATAGCTGCTTATTCAGCTATCGAAAAGGCCCAGCAATTTAAAAGATCAGTTTTAACAGTAACACTAGCATTAGAGTTGAGGATTACATAGGATTAGACACAAGCATAAATGTTTTTAAACATTTTATGTATTGGTTTGCACTGCGTGTTTATTGTAATTCTTGTATTATCTTTTAAACGTTTAACTTGTAAGGCCCTATTTAAACTCCATGGTTACATCGGGGCCTTAGACTTGAGAAACATCTGAAGGTGTTGTAACTCGTCGGCTGTAGGTATTTCTTTAAACGTTGGTTTGTTAACCTTTACTATGAAACATGCTTACATTCATATTCGCAAACACGGAGGGTAGGAAATGAATCGTAATTAAAGTAAAATTCCATCCCTCCGGGAATCGAAACCGGGAACTCTTGAGTTGAAAAACTCACTGACTACAGAGGTAAACATTGTTTTCATGATGTCACATGCAGGAAGTAAATAAATAATAATGTTATTAATATAGTAAAGAGGATTTTCATAATGCTACTAATGATAAACGAATATATGTGTTACATTCACATGACTTCGCCTAGTCACTATCGTTTATTTTTGCATAGGTTCTACAAACTATCTATGCAATAGCTTATTCATCTAGCTATTTTAAATTAATTAAAATAAACGTTTTCATAAATAGTTTTATTAAACATTTCATTATAAGACCACGTGAGAAACAGCTGAAGCTTACAGTACTTTAAAACATCAGAACTATTACATTCACATGATTTTCTCTACCCAGCATATGATTTATTTTTATATAGCTTCTACAAACTATTCTTACGAAATCTTATTATTTTCTCTACCGTCTCTCCTCTACCTAGCTGGTAGAGGAAATATTGTATTGAAGCACTCCATTGGATATCGAGATTCAATGGCCATACAGTATTTTAGGCCCCCTGAATCCAAATAAAATGCATTTTACAACAATTTATTGTGTGTGTGTGTGTGTGTGAGAGAGAGAGAGAGAGAGAGAGAGAGAGAGAACTGTATAACTCAAAAACGTAATGTTAGATAAATACCAAACTAAGTATTTAAGTTCTATAACTTCCAAAAATGCGACTCGAAGATTTTTGGGAAAATTCCCCTCCCCAACTACACTTTAAATGGAAACCTTTTCGTTATTTGTTATTTTCTCAAAAATAACATACGTTTTAGATATTTACGTGACAAATAAAACTATATTAGAAATTTCTGGAAACAGCCTTTGACGTTCTCTTCATTTGAAAGAATTATGTATAATTTTGTATAGCTGGTAAACTATAAGAGATAGACAAAAGCTTACACATAGAACCCTTATGTCAGAAATTTGTGTTGTATTTTCTCTGCGTGTTGTAATCAACTTCATTACCAAAGTATGTTGCACTATTATATAAAGGAGGAAAATTGTGTCCAGCCTAAGTTCAGAAACTAGTGAAATGGTAATGTTACAGACGACATTGTTATGAAGTAGATAGATAAGGTATCTTTATTGGTTTCAAATTATTGAAGTTATTTCACAAGTATTTTGTGCATGGGTCATTGACCGTACATGCATATTTAAGATACAATAAGGTGACAAAATAAACAACAGAGAAAGAAAACACAACAAAAAGGAACAAGAAAAAGGAAAATAGAGATAAATTACCTTTGTCTAAGTGAACAAATTTGATCCAATTTCGCGCACTTTAGCCAAAAAATTGCCCATGTTTTGCCAGTTCCTCTGGTCAGCCAGTAGATCCCAACATGCCAATCTCTTTCTTGAGGGACTTACGAATTTTTCTTTTAGTTTAAATCGTTCGCTGGTTCTCCCGCTGTGCACATTCCGCCAAAATATGTACCCAGTCCTCATCCAAATCACAGAATGGGCAGATTCTCCTGCCAGAATCGGCAGTCATTTTCTGTGCCCTCCAGGCCCCCAGTCTAAACCATGCCATTCCTGATCTTACAGAACCAATGAGGAGATTGAATAGATGGATGGACGGACGGACGGACGGACGGATGGTGAAGCAGAAGAGATTCGGCACCGATTCAGGACATTGTACCGAATGCCTCACGAGGGCGCACTCCTGGAAGAAAAGGATGAGGTGAAAGACACCAGGCGAACCAGGAGTGATGGAACGGCAATGACAGGATCCCTTAAGTTTCCAGATTGAGACGCCCCGGCAGTCGGACAGGAAGACTGGGGACCCCGTCTCAATAGAGGTTAACGCCTTCCAAGGGCGGTCCTTATACCCCGGTACCCAGCTGAAGACCGAGGGATGGAGAAAGTTCACAGAGAGCATCCCTTTTCCCTGTCATTCTGCACCGAAACACCATCGCCGACGATTACAACTCTGAAACAGATCAAACCAGTTGAAGGATGAATATTATTAATGGAACGAAATGTAGACAGGAAATTCGGAGGATGAAAGAAACCACATCAACTTCGCATGACGACCCGAGAAAACCTCGAAAAACCCCATGGGTCAGAGATAGCCGGGAATCGAATCCGGGACCTCCCGACCTCCTAGAGCCATCTCACTCGGTAAAGAGAAGATACTAAGGTTCAAAAGTCCATCCACTCGGATTATCTAAAAAGTTACTCCATCATTCCGATAATAAGAATAATACTTTCCTCGCTAAAATATACCTATTTAGAATCTGTACTTTCCAGAAGTTGGAACATTGTGGAGGGGAAGTTCAATAAATCGGAAATACAACATCCGCTGCGTATCACTCCCATTTCCGTATCAGGGGATTTTTCATCCATTAGCTGCAATACCAAGAGTCTTTATGGAATGATAATCATAAGCAATAAAGGCGAGGATTCACCTAAAAAATCTTCTACACTGTATAGTAAGTTCATAAGGACTACGTGGTGAAGGTAAGTGAAATTAATTTAAGCATCTTTCGAGGTTGAAAGAGCCACCCGTGTAACGTCGAGAAAGCCAGGTAGTTGTTAATGTGTGTCGAGTTTCAAGCGCGTATTGTAGCTATAAGGAGAATAAGATAAAGAGAAATAACAGTAAGGAAGGAGAAGAGAGGCCTAAGAAAGTTCTGTGCTTGCCTCAGTCATCCAGGTCAAATTGGGACATGTATGCCGGAACCCAAATTTCGCAGATTATAACTTAAACGCATTTTATGAGCACATTGCAATTTGAAGTCAGGCGAGAATTTAAATCTGCACTAATATTAATATTATAAAGAGAAAAAAATTGATAGATGTGGGCATGTAGTGTAGTCTGAAAAATCACTCAACAGTTTTTGATAATTATTTCTCACTGTAAACCCCAGTTCTTTCTGGCAGACAGGTCTATAAAATACTTTCTATTTCGCTTCATTTCATACATTTCTAAAAGATTTTATCTACTAATATAATATAATAGTTCTTAGTTACTAGGCAACAAAGCCTATACTTTATATTCTATCAAAAAATAATAAAATACAGGTTCAACAAAACGTAAAATACACTCTTTAAATATACCTTTAATTTCCAAAACTTACTGATTTCAATATCAGAATTTATCAAAACAGTTGATCTCACCATGGGATATTCTCTCCAAAGACTCGAAGCTTTAATACTGCTTTTAAAAGTTTTCCTGATGAACCGTGAAAATCACCTCCACTCATTTTTTCTTTAAATTCACATATGAAACTAGCATCCAAAATTGCAGAATATAACAAGGTTATTGACTTATCGTCTATTTTTTTTCCAAAGCCCCACATTACTGTTTCTCTAAACATATCTTTTCCGCAATAAATAAATGTCATTAAATATGCTAAATATACAACATATACTAAAATACTCTGAACGTAGAAAAATATTGTAGAGAACACGTTAAAAATTAGGTTTAGTAACTCGCTAATATTAGAGCGCTCCCTTCGGTCGTGTTCTAACTTGAGCCTGTCGTTAGTAAACTTCTACTTTTGTAAATAGCCCTCCAAATAACTAAGGATTCACAAAGTCTTGCACTTGAACACTTGAAGTTATAAAAGAGCATGTTTGTGAAGAAGGCTTTGAATTTTAATTCAGAATGCCAAGGAGTTTAAAATTGTTTTTCTCCATAGAATACACATATAAAAGAGGGAATAAAACTCATATGAATGTAACATGTTAGACTAGTTTCCCTTTCTTGTATTTTCATTGCTACCACCAATAAACATTTGAATGTTGATTCTGCATTTTGAAACATCTTGCTTAATTTGAAACAATTCCCTAGGTAAAAAAATTCTGATGTGTTACACTCACATGACTTTCTCTACTCTTGTACAAACTATTTTTACAAACGCTTATTCTCCATATGCTTCATGTTAATCGAGATGTTAATCTTATTGCTATTTTTCTTGTAAATGCAAGGGGAATTGGTAGGCTTTAAGTGATAGACAAATATTTTAAGAGCTGGTTGCTATGTGGAGTATTCCATTTTCTTTGCATTACCAGGACAAAAAAATGAATAATGAATTCCCATTTGAGAAACGTATAAGTATTGGAAAATTTAAGGGAATAACAAGCAATATCTCGAAAATGGTTCACTCAACAACAAAAACGTATATGACATAAATTGTTTATTTTAACGCGATCTACATTTTTTGTGTAGTAAAATTTTGTCTATCTTTTATCTTATTTTGTCTATCACAAACGTCTTCTGAGATAGGCGTTATTAAAGGTTTTAATTGTTCATTTCTTGGTCATTCTCAGGTCCTTTCATCATTCACCGTCCCGAGGTCGCGGGTTCAAACTCAGCGGAGAGCGATGGATTTTTTTTTCGGACGTAAAAATCCTTAGTGTGGCTTCCTTAGAAGGGAAGTAAAGCCGGTGGTCCCCTATCAAGATTTACGGCACATAAAAGAACTTCAAGCCTGATAAAGAAGCCTCTGAGCAAAATGATCGGTCTTTCACGCCCAATATAGAATGGGACGCTAAGAACCACAGCAGTTAAAGAGCGTCCATAAATAAAACTCAGTGTTTTTTTTTTCAATATTCAGTATGGACTTTTAAGATCCTATTCTTAAACATTTGACTATCGCTGTTCTCTTTGTATCTATAACGAAATTTATAATGTAGCTATTTCTGCAAAGGTTTATTTGGATTAAAATGTAGTAGAAAATAGAAAAATAATCTTGAGTAAGCATAATTTGTATACTCAGTAATAAACGATGGAGGGTAAAGAAGGTAATGTGAATGTATCACATAAGATATTTTTTTTAAAAACCGGTTCTACTGATTTCATGAACGTGTCATATGTTCAATATATTGACATGAGAGATAAACTGCATTTCTTGAATTTTGTATATTCTTTGAGCTTCGCATTATTTGATTTAATTCTGTATAACTTTTTATAATAAAGAAGTCTTAAAACATACACAAAAGCTTACTGCAAGAAGCGGTTGCACAAAAAGCCTTTTAGGGCGACCTGCGGGAGATCGATAAAACTCCAATAAAAAATTCTGTCATCTAATCTAATCTCATCTACTGCAGCAAAAATGTAGAGCTCATTATAATCTATCAAATGCTTTTTTTCGTAACACAGAAGTTTTCGAAATATTCCATGCTGCAAGTTCAGACCTTTCCTATGTCTCACATAACTGACATGTTGACAGTTTGCGATTCTTGTGCCCCATCCTGCTTTGTTTCGTTTCTATCGCAAGAGCTTGTTACCACGAATAAACATTTGAATGTTTTTCAGCACGTTGAAACCTTTTTGATTAATTTAAAACAATTCCTAGGTAAAATTGAATCGAAAGTAACGTAGAGAGTGTGAAAAAATTACTTTTATATGAAGAATATAATGTATAATGAATAATTGCATATACATGTTTTCATTGATAGAGAGAGGCGTGTGAATACGTCACGTCAGATGCTTTTGTGTTCCTGTTTCCTTTGAGTATTCGGAGAAAGAAATAATTGTTTACGTTTAACAATAACCTAACCCAAAGGATTACTTCCCGCGGTGTCCACTGCCTGTCTCCAGGAAGGAATGTCCGCTTCTTTAGTAGACAGATTTACTTGCGGCAGAAAGGGATGGGGAAAACGGAGTGAAACGAGAAAATACTTGCGAATCGGATAGCATTTTCACCCCATTCCCTCCGAGTGCTTTCTGTGACGTTAAACCCAATCAGCTCTGTCTGTTGCTACTTCATCGAGGCGCGTTTGCAGAATAAAACCGTCCGCCCCTGAAACTCTAAGCTCTTGGTGCTTTTCAAAGAAATCGACTCTTTACGGCCTATTTCTTCACACGCACTCCGTTTCTGCTTAACAACAAATCTGCAGGAGAGAACTCGCAATGAAAAGGACCAAGAAAGCGCTTGAGAATGAAACACAATTGGTGTTTTAAGATGAATGCTTGCAGCATTACGCCTTGAATTCCTGCGGTTACACCAAAAGAAAAGGGAGGCATTAATAGAGTATTTTCTCGCTCTTTTATTTTCGCCCTTATTCATATGGTGTTTTAACAACTGCAAGGAACTCTGCATAAGCGAAAAGCAGTAAACGCTTGTTTTCACAAAAGAAAGAATGTCAAAGCCTAGACTATAATGTACAAAGTTTAATACCATTTTTATACAGCTAACACTAAATGTAGAGCTTTCAACAAGAGCAACTACTATAAGAGTTTATAACACTCGGTGGAATAGCATTTTTACTTTCTCTACTATGTATAACAAGTAGGGGAAATATTGTATTCCACCCAAAAATTCTATACCGAGATTTCACCGGAAATACATGTTTCCTGAATCCAAAAAAAGCATTTTTGGAAACATGTCCGTGTGTGTGTCTGTATGTCTGTGTGTCTGTGAACAGCATAACTCAGAAACGAACAGTCGGATAAACACCAAACTTGGTATTTAGGTTCAATATCTTCCAGAGATGCAACACGAAGGTTTTCAAGAAAATCCCCCCACCCCAGATTACCCTTTACATGGAACATTTTTCGAAACTTTTAATTTTCTCAAAAATGGCTCTAAACATTTTGATTAAAATATCATATGTTTAAGATATTTTTATGACAAATGAAATGTATATCTCGAATTTTCTAGGAATGTCTCCAAAAGTATTCTTCATTGTGAACGACTTTTGCATAACTAGTAAACCATAAAAGATAGACAAAATTTTACTACACAAACAATGTAGATCGCGTTAAAATACACAATTTATGTCATATACATTTTTTTGTTGGGTGAACTATTTTCGAGATATTGCTTGTTATTCCCTTAAATTTTCCAATACTTATAATTTTTCTCAAATTCGTTATTCATTTTTTGTCCTGGTAATGCAAATAGAATGGAATACTCCACATAGCAACCACCTCTTAAAGTATTTGACTATCGCTTAAAGCCTACCAATTCCCCTTGCATCTACAAGAAAATTAGCAATAACATTAACATCTCGATTAACATGAAGCATATGGAGAATAAGCGTTTGTTAAAATAATTTTTACAAGAGTAGAGAAAGTCATGTGAGTGTAACACATCCGATTTTTATAACACTCCATTGTTACCAGCCTTGTTTCTTGCAATGGAGGTTATAGTATTTATATTAAGCGGAGACTTTTATCATTTATTTAAGTATATGTTTATTAATAGAATTTTGCTACACTTATTCTGTTGATTTATTTTTGCCAGAGCCTTCTATATATTATACAATGTTATAATTGCGTAAGGAATCATGTTGTCAGCACTGGTGCTATGAAGGATAAACAACAACGAAGGCCAAATAACAACAGACTGGAGTTCACCATTGTGCATGTCCGAAAGTATACTGCTGTTTCCACACAAATTTCAGCTGTATACTCTATATTTAATATATTAAGGACCGTCTAAAAATAGTATATGACAATACATGTAAAAGAGATTCTCGTATTTTAGCAATTCAAGGGTACATTTGAAATTGCAGAAATGAGTTGTATGCATCTTGAGGGTCTACTAATCGGATAAAAAGGCTCAACTTTTTATGTGTAAGATCGTTATTAAAATGTTTTACTACTGGTTATGTATCAAGTTCGTTCTGTGAAACGTTCATATCCACCTCGCAGTCACAGCGAAATGAAGAAGTTAGTTTCTGCCTCACGTATGGAAAGTCGGTTTGAAGATGATGTATTATATTTCGACTGTTGGGGAGTTGCAACCGCACGTATGTTAAAAAGTTTCCGGTAGCCTTCGCCCCAAAAAATGTACTTTCCGGTGGCCTTTACCCCAAATGTTTAAAAAATATTAACTTTGTAGGTTTTTACTGTTTCTTTAAATACTATATATTTATGTTTGCCTCGGCTGCGTCAATATTTATACTTTTTTTTAGAGACATGAATGTCTTAACAAGGAGTGGTGCAACTGAAGAATGTAGACTTACACAGATTATAATTTTACTTCACTCCTTTTATTAATGCTTTACACGATTTAAATAACACTTCACTGATATAGAGAGAGATCTGTGAGATTTTTTTATTAATTACTTGCACTTTTTAACACGTAAACTATTTTTGTCTCACACAAAATACATATTAAATTTCTCGAGGACACATCTCGCGTCCGGTTAGGAACACTGTCTACAAGCAACACGTCCAGTTATGAGCGCTATCTACAAGCAACTGACTTGATTTCTACCGCCTAAATTTGTAAATTTCTGTATTTCAAGTCTCTGATTAGCTATTCCTAATCCAATAGAATACCTTCATTTAACTAAAGCTTTTTCTGGTTGTTGATTGGCTATTTATTAAACTGTCTCAAAAATTACATTATTTTTGTTCCAAGAATTACCAGTAGTATTAAACTTTCTAACTCATTATTGTCTCAAGGCTACCCCATTGTTACCTCATTGTAATGTAATTCCAAGTAAACACAGGCCAGTTGGAAACCGGCGCATTAGCGTGAGCGTCTTTAATTCTCCCCCTCTTGCTTATCAGCAAAGATGATTAGCGGATCGCGCTCATTGAGAGGCAGTTACCAAGCTTGCACTAGACTGTACAGTCCGTGATGATAGACAACAACAGTGCAAACAGACCAAAAAGGTCTTAGAATATTTTTCATTCCAGTTACAGAGACTTTATTTTAGAGGGATTAAACTAGCTTTGACAAACAATTAAAAAGTATTTATTAGACCTATCATTATGTATCCATAGCTATTGTTTGCATTTATGCTGTTCTTGTCTAGCATTACGGACTATGCACATTGTAGAGTTAATTGCAGACATTAAATCCCGTAACGAAAAACCAACCATGGACGATTACTAGGCATAGTGCATAATAATAATAATAATAATAATAATAATAATAATAATAATAATAATAATAATAATAATTGTTATTATTATTGATAGCAAGCGAACAAATGCCAATAAAACACTACGTGCTCTCATGTTTGCATTTCTATGCCCAAGTTGAAAGATATTCGCAGGTTTAAAAATGTGTTCCGGTTATGTGTCAGCCACTCTATGACTCTTGACTACCAAGACTGCTGGGCAAGAGAAGTGTGCATCAGAATAATCACAATAAAGTTGAGTACAGGTCAAGACGCACATTGTCTGGTAGTGGTCTGAACACACATCATACTGAAGATTTATATCAGTTGGATTGATAATTTAAAATTGAGTCGTTATATGTTAATTCCCATCACATTAGCGCTAGATGTTAACTAAGAAGCGCTTTCGGGAGATATGTTTCTCCCATCTTCAGCTAAGTCCGACTAAACGGCTCTTCCTCTCCCCTAACCCCAAGAAATATTTCATTAGACGCTTCTTCTGCTCTCTGTTGTGAAAAATTGGAAACTGGTAGTGTCGTTGCCATCTGTAGTGAAGGTTGGGAACTCATCTCTCTTCTTTCCTTTGTCTTGTAGTCCGATTGGTCCGCATTCTGTTGTGAAGAATTGGAAACTCTTGGTATTGAATTTTTTGCCATCTGTGGTGAAGGTTGGGAACTTCTATTTTCTCTCTTGTAGCCTGATTGGATCAACTGCATTAAATGGTCTGTAGGCGGAATTTCAAAATTCAGAGCATTCTTAATGTTGAGATGAATGAAAATCTTTTCCCAAATTTCTAAGTGTGAAGGGACATGTATGGATTTTAGTAGTTTTATCTCTTGTCCTATTTCATGGTTACTATTCCATAAATGGTTGGCTACTGCTGATTTATCTATTTGCTTCAATTTTATATTTCTTTGATGTTCACTTAGTCTTATATTTAAATTCCTTTTAGTTGGATTATTTAAACGTAAATGTATTATCTTCGTACAATGCACAGCACAGTTAATCAATAATAAGCTTTGATTTTATTCAAAATAGTGATAATTTATTATTTTGAATTTAAGTCTATATAAAAAGGAATGACTCAAAATGGTTGTTGCGTATATCTCCCCCGTGAAGTATACATAGCTATATAGTAATACGGACGTGTTTGGTACATCAAATAATAGTCACGATAGATGGCACCATCACAACCTCTATATTTTCGTAAATGTTGAGTTTGTTTTTACAAAATTTGTTTTTCTTGGCTCATGGACCTTTCCGAATTGGAGTTCAACAATAATCACGGGTGACACTGTATCTCACAAGTAAGGGTCTATAGCCTGCCAAGAAAATACTGTGACATGAGATGCAACAGAATACAGATACAAGCCGAAGAATTTGACGTAAGACATTTTATTAACGTATACAATCAACCATAATTGTCTATGCAAAGACGAGTGCTTTACTGCAAAGCCCAGGTGCCTCCATTTGCTCCTTTATCTCAATTTCGTTTTCATCTCCGGAGATGAACTATTCCTTCCAGTGTATCTCTTAGAAAGTAGTTTATTCTTCGCCAATATTCAAGCCAATTTCTTTTCTTCTTCCAGATAATTTTCAGTGCAGCTCCTCCTCGCCTACTATTTCTGAAAGAGCTCATTTCTTATTTCATTCTATTATACATGCTCCATCCGTCGCCAAGTCAGGATGTACATTCTTCCAATCGCTTTTCCTCACTGCATTGGAATGTGCAAATTCCGCACTATGTAAGGTCATAGTCCATTCAAGCCAATTCCTAATCCTCTTCCAAAATTCTTTCTTCAGACACCTTATATGAAAGTATATGCAAGCAGTTTATGCAAACATGAACAAACTAAAGTTTTCCTGGAAATCATGTAGCTAAGTTTGCAGGATAAAAATAGTATTCATGTTACTTTCATCTACCATGATAGTTGTTAGGTTTTACAGGTTAGGGAAGCTGTACCTAAGCATAACCTTTTCAGGTCTTCCTTCCCTTGTATTAGGAGTCCGATGCTAGCTATACAAATTATAATGGACTAATCGTTATTAAAGTATACCTAAAGAAACACAGATGATGTTCATCTATTAAAAAAGACTTCGGTAAAGTTAGAAGCAATAATAGTTTCTCTGAGTAGTAGAAACTGTGATGATTAATTTACTCTTTTGTTATGAATTTTAACTGAGTCTTCCTGAATCCTGAGGATCAATTCTTACTCGGTGCGTTCAACAGATTTAGTACCTTGATCAAAACGTTTAAAGTTTTCGCAGATTCTTTGAATGTTTACCAACTTGCTTCTAACGTTGATAAGCGTCAAACCGTATCTGTCCTTTTCTTCTTTATCCTCTACGTTGTGTGACACTTTCACATCAAACACACACTGTGTTGCATTAAGGAAATTAGATTAGAAGGAAGGGAGAGAATCCTAAACCTTCAGAAAAAGAAGAAGGAAAACAATGGAAAGCAGAACAAAAAATCTGATGTGTTACACTCACATGACTTTCTCTACTGTACAAACTATTCTCCATGTGCTTCATGTTAATCGAGATATCGAGATGTTAATCTTATTGCTAATTTTCTTGTAGGTGCAAGGGGAATATGGTAGGCTTTAAGCGATAGTCAAATATTTTAAGAGCTGGTGTCTATGTGCAGTATTCCATTCTATTTGCACTACCAGGACCAAAACAAATGAATAACGAATTTCCATTAGAGAAAAAGTACAAGTATTGGAAAATTTAAGGGAATAACAAGCAATATCTCGAAAATGGTTCCCTCAACAACAAAAATGTATATGACACAAATTGTGTATTTTAACGCGATATACACTTTTTGTGTAGTAAAATTTTGTCTATCTCTTATGGTTTACCAGTTATGCAAAAGTCGTTGACAATGTAGAATACTTTTGGAGACATTCCCAGAAAATTCGAGATATACATTTCATTTGCCATGAAAATATCTTAAACATACGATATTTTAATCAAACTTGTTAGCCATTATTGAGAAAATTAAAAATTTCGAAAAATGTTCCATGTAAAGGGTAATCTGGGGTGGGGGGATTTTCTTGAAAACCTTCGTGTCGCATTTCTGGAAGATACTGAACCTAAATACCAAGTTTGGTGTTTATCTGACGGTTCGTTTCTGAGTTATGCTGTTCACAGACTGACACACACACAGAAATGTTTCCAAAAATGCTTTTTTTTGGATTCAGGGGGCCTCAAAACATATATTTCCGGTGAAATCTCGGTATCGAATTTTTGGGTGGAATACAATACTTCCCCTACTTACTATACGTAGCAGATAAAGTAACAAAAACAATTAAAATATCATATACAGTTTACTGAGTGTAATCAACGAATTTAAAAATTGCATGTTATATTGTATTTAAATATACACCGCAGTTGACGATGTCCGCGAAAGCCAGACTGATAATCTCAAAGTTCGAAGCCGAAACATAACGACGCGTCTAACACTAGCCTGTTTGCAAAATGTGGCCTAATTCTAAGTCCGAAAAACCTAAACTTGCCAAACAATTGTACCTGCCTAACATATCAGGCCATTAAATCTGTAATGATATAATAAAAGGAAGTGAATAACAATGGGGACGTTCATTTGCTTGTGCCATATGGACTGATCCATTTTTGAAAATTCTGTAAATCTCGGAAACACAACAGAACCGTTCACTAACTACTACCAATGTCTTGAACATGGATTTTGTTAAAGATACTTAAGGAGGGGGAGGATTAGTGTAAATCTCGAATAATTCCGAATTTTACGACAGTGGATCCTTTCTCTACTAAAAAAAGAGAGAACAAGTAATTTGTAACTCTTACTCCTGATTATTGTAACACTATTTGCTCTGAACCAAGTAATAACACCGAATCCTCAATATATCACTGCAGTGTAGCACATGCACATGATGCAAAAGATTGTATTTCTGGATTTCATCTTTAGAACTCGCTTTAGTGTGTCTGCCTGTTCTTAAAGAAAACCTTGCCGGATTAAATGTGTATTTTATTTCACAAAATATAATTATGGTCCATCTACAAGGATATACAAGTAAGTATTTAAATGTATTGAAATTCACAAAATTACATCGATTCAAATCTGTCCAAATGTCGCGCTCGGTCACGCAAGGACAGAATTCTCCTCTCTTTAGAGTATGATGTACGATTACTCCCAATTAGTAGAGGTAATTCCATAGTTTGGGATCGCCATCAGAAAACTTCTTTGTACGACAGAGGTCCAGGCAATACTCAAATTCTCTCATGTGTTTGATTAATTCTCCACATTGACTGTTTAGAAGCAACTGAGATCCACTACAAGTTTTGTATACGAGTCTTTTTTGACCCCCAAATCCGACAACTATGTTTGTTGACGATTACAGAAACTTCAATCCATCGTTAAAAACCTGATGGGTTGCATTCAAATAACTTTCTCTTCTCGGTCTTCCAAAAAATGTTTCTTACAAAAATTATTCTTCTTTCTACTAGTTCTTGTTAATACAGATAAACCTTAATTGCTCATTTACTCATTTCGTTGTAGGTATAAGAAAAATCTTGTGTGTTACACTCACATGACTTTCTCTACTCTTGAACAAACTATTTTTACAAACGCTTATTCTCCATATGCTTCATGTTAATCGAGATATCGAGATGTTAATCTTATTGCTAATTTTCTTGTAGATGCAAGGGGAACTGCTAGGCTTTAAGCGATAGTCAAATATTTTAAGAGCTGGTTGCTATGTGGAGTATTCCATTCTCTTTGCATTACCAGGACAAAATAAGAAATGAATAAAGAATTCCCATTTGAGAAAAAGTATAAGTATTGGAAAATTTAAGGGAATAACAAGCAATATCTCGAAAATGGTTCACTCAACAACATAAATTGTGTATTTTAACGAGATCTACATACCAAGTTTGGTGTTTATCCGACTGTTCGTTTCTGAGTTATGCTGTTCACACACAGACACACACACGGACATTACTTCCGCTACTTACTATACGTAGTAGAGAAAGTAAAAATGAATAAGCTAAACCGATAATCAAATCTCTTCAAAGCCACTGGCTATGTGAAGGCTTTAAAATACTGTTATCTTTGCATGAACATGAAAAATAAAGAAAGAAAGAAAGGAAAAAGGAATAACGGTTTGTAGTTGAGAAAACTATAGAGTATCTCAAAATTCAAACCAATAACAAAGAATACCTCGGAAATGGTTAACGCCAAAAAATATATTTGACATAAATTGTGTGCCTTGACAAGATGTACATATTTGCGTAGTAAGATTTTTCTACTTCTTACAGTTTACCAATTAGAATAAATGGTTCAGAATAAAGAGGTCTTCAGAGGCTATTCCCAGAAACTCAAGGTTTACATTTTGTTTGTCATGGAAATGACTTAAATATATGGTATTTTAATCAAAATCGTTAGAGCCAGTTTTGATAAAACGATAATGTAATCCTGTAACAGGCCCTCACTGCAGCGGAAAATAGCCAGCTGCTCGTCCCACTGGGCTAGTTTCTCCACGTGACTGGTGATAACCAATCACAAGGAACGCGCTAGTTGCACGGATATCTACAAGCTTCACAGTATAATACAGGTAACGTACTGCAAATGTTCCATGTTTTGACTGTTTCAGTTAGTAACGTGCTCTTCTTCCTTGGAAGCAATGCGCGGTGCGCGACGGACGTCAGTTATCATGTTAAGGAAATTAGTTGGCAATACTGCTTATCTTATCAAATACAAATTGTGTGGGGTACTTCACTAGTTATCGTAATCCTCAGTCCTCAACCTTAACTAAAAGTACATTGATAAGAATTTCGCTATGGTTTGATATCCGCTTTTATTTCTGGTTAGAATCTGTGTTCAGTGGACTTAATAAAATGAATTGTTGACTTATTTCAATTACAGTAAATCAGGTAGAGAACTTTATGATAATATGGTTTGCGATAAAACATTGATAGGCATAAATAGAAATGGCATTAAATGTGAAAATAGATCTGTTTTATTTCTTGTGTGCAAATGTATGCACAACCGGCAAATATTATATTCTGTAAAGATTATGTAATGCAAGTTTTCTATAGCAATAAGCTTTATTTTGGTTTCAAATTTTGTAAAAATGGTAATCCCATATGAGGGTGCACCATCTATTATTAGCTACTTTATTCTCTAGAATACTGTACACTTCAATTTCAGTTTGAGAATCTGGTAACTATGTGATTCTCTAACAATTAAATAGACCAAATTAATTCATGTACCACAACATGAATAATTGTTTAATTTGTTGATGGAAAGTTCATTATTTCTAATTATCCCATAATAACCTCCAAAAGTATATGAAGTACATTATATTATAGTTCACAAGTCTCGAACACACTCTTTTAAACAGCGTCTTTAGAAAACGTCCACTTTCGTGACTCCCTCTTTAATACAGTGAGTATTATAAAAATGATCCTTTCTTGACAAATGACTTCAAAACCGAAGAACTTTTATCGAATGGGAATAAAACGGTTACCTTTGAAATTGCTTTTAGCTTCAAATTTAAAACCAAATTGCTTGCAGATGAGTCAAGGAAAAATATTCCCACGACCCAGTTATGCATCTTTCTTGCATTTGAAGACATTTATGAAAGTCTTCTCCAAATTTCTTTGATGATTACTACTTGCTTGTGTAAGTTTTGGCCTTGTGCTCTTTAAAATTACTAAAAATACTTTACTCTTTATTTTTTCAGGAAATCTAGAAAGCAAATCAAGAGAGAAATGGAATATTTGTGATGCTTCCGTTTCCCCGGCTCAGAACTCGAAAAGAAAGTAGATGATGAGCCATAATGGTTCACTGCTATATAGCTTTTTCAAAAGTTTAAAAAATACAGTTCGTTCAATTTCTTTATGCAAATATGTACGTCCAGGTTGGTAAATAAAACTGGTCGGTGGTGAGCAAATAGCCCAGAAAGCTACCGAAGGCAAACAGAAATATACCGAGGTTGCTGAAGCGTAAAAGTAAAGCTTAAAGGAATTTATAAAGTTACAGGTAGATGATGGAGAATCCTTTTTCCAGGAAAACTGTGAATAAATCCGAGTTCGGTGCTTACGTCTCTTTAGCGGGATAGATGTGATACTAGATAGGATTATTCTCTTTTCTTTTTTTCTTCTTCTTTCATTTTATATAACCTGAATATGTATTGAGAGATTAATTAAACCTTGAAAATTAATATGCTGGACCAAAAGAAAATCTTAAAATATTTAGGAGTGTTTATGTGAAAGGAATAAGTAAGTTTTCGAGGAACAAAAGTTAAAGATTTGCAAACAAATGAATTAAGGAAGAGTAAACGACTACAAATTGTCAAACACGCTACATTTTTAGCTTTCTCATCTTATAAATTGAAATTGTTTCTTTAATTTGATATGTGCTTTATCATTTTAGGCACAATACTTATCTTTTAAATACATTTTTAAAAATTGTACTGCATCTACCATTTTGTATTGTGAATTCTGCCCCACTTCATAGGAAAAACGTATAACTCCTCCACACTTTTAATAGAGAGGGGAAGTTTTACTCTAAAAATTGGTACTCACACTTCAGTGTGAGCAAATATTGTGGTTTCTTTGTTTTCAAATATATACTAGTTTGTTGTTTTCTGTTTTTGCTTTGAATATCTTTTTCTGCAAATGGTATTTTCTGATATAAATGAACCGTATTCTCAGAAACTATGAAAGATAGTTAAATAAAATTTTGGGATGATAAAAACAACCTTTTAAGTGCTGTGTGGGTCTACGTTGGTATTAAGATGTTTGGTTGCCCATAAATTTTAATCAAAGAATGGTATAATTGAGAAAATAATTCCATATCCCGTGATAGTCAAACTTATTGTATAAAAGCAGTTCATGCGCTTTATATATACACGTATATCCTGTAAAAGTTTTAGTGTGATATGTAAAATATCTGAGCTAATGGGTCATGAATTTAGCAGATTTAACATTGGAGGGATAATACTTCTAATCTCACCTTAATTAGTTCGTTTTTTCAACCTGGAAAAATTGTTGCATTAGGATAATAGAAATATTGAAGTACATTATCTTCTTTTATCAAACGTTTCCTTTAGTTTATGAAAATAAATTTCTATAAAAAGCATAATGGTACACAACTATCTAATCTAAAATAACCATAAAGGCCTTTGTCTACACTGATTCTGAGGCCGGAAAAGATATGTCGAATTGTATGGAGCTTGTTGAGTCATCTGGAGTCTGTGCTCTTTTGAATACATCATCTTTATTCCAAATTTAAAAACATTTTTCGTAATTAAATCACTTGTCTATTCAATTTGTCTATATGTAATGGCACTTTTCTTTTTGTAATTCTGCTATTTTTATGTAGGAATTTACAACATGAGCAAAGTCTAAATGAAGTATTGACAATTGCTTATAGTATCCTCTTATATGCATTCAGTTGTTGGGGCGTATTTTTTTACCTCTATTAATGTTTTACCAAATATGTAGTTAAGGTTTTTTACTTGCATCCAACACCATTGCGTAGGTATGAGAAAGTATGCAGAAAGTGAAAATTTAACTTTTTGCCTCGTATAATCATTTCCCTGTTCGTTCTTCAAATGTTACTGTCCGCCAGAAACTGTCAATATGAAAATAGTTGTAATTGATAGGAGTTTTATTACTGTAATGAACACATTTTGAGATAAATAAACGACCAATGACATTTATGATAAATAATTACCTTCCATTCATTTAAATAGCAAAAGGATTTCACTTTATACTCGCTCCACTCCACACATATTATGACTTCGTCCGCCCTACCTCTCGTCACTATTTGATTTTTTCCTGCACGTAGCTGACGTACCAAACTCAGGATTCTCTTTCTTTTCTCTTTGTACCGTTTCTTGCTCGACTTGTTGCTGGCAGGCTGAAGTTCAGCCTGACTAATTTTGCTGCCTGCCACCATCAATGGTGTTTTTGCAGCGTATTTATCTTAGCATGGGTATTTAAGGATGCCTTCTCTATTTTAAGATGGATCGGTTAGAAAGGACATAACATGTTGCTCCTCGACGTCTTTCTGTTAGGGTGCAGCGGCCCTTCTCTACCCTAGTGGAAGTGGTTTTAAAAGATGCAATTTTATTGCGAAAGAATTTTGAAGCCAATCAGCTCTTGGCTGGATATTTAATCCAAAAGCAACGGTCAGGCTTATGTATATACCCGAGTGCTGTCTTCTAGATTCGCATGAGGCCAAAGGGAGGGAAATTCCGGAGATTTCTACCCATGTCACTATAAGAGTTCCGAATAGTTAGGAAGGCTGAGAACACCCACCCCTCCTTGTCTCTAACTAACCACAAGCCGGCCGGCGCTGAAACCACGCCGCGCCAAAGACAGGGCAATCAGCCAGAGTCGCCTGGAGAACTGGAAACAAGTGAGAAAGATTCCCATAGACGGAAACTTAGATTAAATATCCATAAGTAAGCTTGTAATCCTCAAGACCGATAGAATGCAATGCAGTGCTTTAGGTTACCGGCCCTGTTGAAGGAGTGCATGTGTATATAGCCTAGTAGGCAGGAGTGAATATCCAGTCGTTTTGTTTTCGGTCCCCAGATTATTAGCGTGTTCATTAGTAGCTTTTTGTCCTAAATGATCCCCTTTGTTGAGTGAAAATGCGGATACAACAATTTTAGTTTAAAATGTAATAGTTAAAAATTATAGTTAAAATTGTAATACATGAGCATTTTTACCAGCATTTGAATTGAAATTTCTCGTAGAGATATTTGGTAAGAATTAGGGTTAAAAGACTTTAGGGACTCGACCAAGAAACTATTTAGTATTACCAGCAAATCATCTCATACTATAGAATGAGCCAAAAAAACTACGAACCTGTTCCTATTCACGTCCTCGGCGCTCGTTGCCGTCTGCCGCTATCATAGAAAGGCGCAGATGAAACCATACAAAATTTTTAAAACTACTTTTAAAGGCTTTATTTACCAACTTTATGAAAGGATATTTTGTTTTAATTCTTCCAGGGTGTGTGGTTTGTCTTGTACACTTTATGTTTTAAGTTACCGAGAGAGAAATTGCAGGGGTTTAGGTCGGGAGACCGAGGGAGCCACAAATCTCTACTAATAATTCTGTCCTCAAACACACTTTCATAAAGTTGTTAAGTAAAGCCTTTAAAGTAGTTTTTAAAATGTTGTATGGTTTTATCCGCGCCTTTCTATGTCAGCAACGAGCGCCGAGGACCGGGCAGGAAAAACACCGCGCAGCCGGTTTGTAGTCTTTTGGCTCTCCCTGTAGAAGCCACATATTAGAACTTTGGAATCTACAATTTTATTTTTTCTTAAAGCAATTTACAATAAATTCTTCCATTAATTTCAACTTATTCATATGAAATAGCAATAACTCACTATCTGTACAGAGGCTCATTTTATTGTCTATCTATTTAACAGTTGTTTAGATTCAGCAAAATGAGTTTACATTTGACTACTTTTACACTATTACCGCTTCGTCTGCAGAGTTCCGGAGCAGGAAACAACTATTGTTGTTGATATTGAATGTAGAGGCTATAAAAGACAGCACAAAGAAGTAGATCGCTTAATTCACGCACTGAAGGAGCGTGTTAGAAGACGATGGTGGAACTGGGCCTTCTGAACATTCGCTATTTCGCGTATATTGCAAAAGATTACTCGATTACCGGCGTTTTCCTCAATGATGCGCCCCTCAACACATGCTTCTCCCTCCAGAGCTATTCCACTACTCCGCCCCAACATCCAGCCCATTAAACCTAACTACATACTTAGGTCTGGAATTTGAAACACGTTGCGGAATACCAGGCGAGCCGGGAATACGGAGCAAACTTATCACGGATATATTTTTTTCCTAAAGCTCTGGTTTCCTTCCATGTTGCTGGTCCAGTTGTGGGTTATGGCAAGATTTCTTTTGATAGCTTGTCCCATGCGAGTCTCCATCAACTCTTATAGCTATAACGGATCCTCAGGGCAAACCATCTTCTTTGCCGCTCTTTATGATTCCCATTCCTGGCTCAGATGTTACCCCGAAGCTCTGTAATGGAATTCGCAGGTTCGAATACGGCTTGGGTCAGATGTTCAATTTCAGATTTTCATCCTGATTGTTTTCTTGTGCAGCTGGTAAGGAGAGCGAATGCGCAGACCGATTCACCTAAGGGCAGATGGTAATCTTAAGGATTTAGGAAAAGTGAATAAATATACTTCAAACAAAGTAGATTTTCAGCCCGTTGCTTCTTCAAATTCATTCTTTTTGGGGTCTACGGAACGCCCGTCTTCCTCTAAAAATTGTCTGCATTCTTTAATACTTTGCAAATTTTATCGTTAATAGTGTACTAGTAAATTAATGCCGAACTAATAAAATATTGTGGAATTATATTAAAATTCAGTTTTCTATATTTTTGAACATTTTTTTGGAAAAAGTGCTCAGTACCCGTGGAATGGAATGCAGTTAGTCATTTCTCTATTTAAAAAAGGCAATAAAAGCGATGCAGGGAATTATAGAGGAATAAGCTTATTAAGTGCAGGCTATAAAATTTACGGGAAAATTCTAAATCACAGCTTACAAGCTATCACTGATGCACTGATATCAGAAGAACAATCAGGCTTTAGGAAAGGACGTTCAACTATTTATAATCAGACAAATTATTCAAAAACGTCGTCAATTTAACTTAGAAACTCACATAGCATTTATTGACTATGAGAAAGCCTTTGATAAAGTAAAATGGCCCCTTTTATGGAACATTTTAGAGAAAAGAGGATTTCCTAAACATCTTATCAATGCTATCAAGGCTTTGTATGTTAATACTAAAATAAGAATTCATTCTGGTTTTAAAATGTCAGCTGAAATCTGAACAAATCAAGGTGTCCGACAAGGGTGTAGTATATCACCCACTTTATTTAATTTATATATTGACGATTAGTTTTGTATTGCAAAGATGAAATGCAGTTCAGTATAAAAGTAGAATTGGCGCCTTTAAGTACTTTACTATATGCTGATGCTCAAATAGTTATACAAGAAACAGAAGATTATCTACAAAGAGCAGTATATAGACTAAGCCAAAATGCAATTCATTACAACTTAACTATATCTATAAATAAAACAAAGACAATGGCTTTTAAAGGAAGAACTCCGTTAGATCAAAGATACTAATAATTGGTAAAATATTAGAACAGCTATCCCACTTCAATTATCCAGGATGTGACATTAGTTTTAAATTTGACAAAGACATCGAGATGAAAGTTAATAGGTTTCAAACCATTTGTGGAACGATTAGAAGAACTCTAGGAAGAAAAACTAGAAAAGAAACACAAATTAAGTTCTATAAGATTATGCCTTTACCTACTGTATTACGTGATTCCGAGTCGTGGACAATAACAAAAAGAGAGAGAATCACGCATTCAGTACGCTGAAATGAAATGTTTGAGGTATGTAAGAGGATGCACTGGAGCTGACAAAATAAGAAATGAACCAATAAGTTCAGATTTGAATATTGTATCAGTAAACGACAAGATGATGAAAATAAAAGAAATTGGAAACAACATGTTGATAGAATGGCACATGATAGAATACCAAAAAATATAATGAATTGCCAACCGACAGGGAGGAGAAGTTTAGGAAGACCACGCAAGAGATGGCTACAGACCGGAACAGGTGATATCACCTAATGCTTGAAAGGAGAAGAAGAAGAAAAAGAAGAAAAAATAAGAAGAAGAAGAAGTGCACTAGCATCTGATCAGTTTCTGACGGATATCCACATGTCTTATCATGTCTATCCCTTCTTGTGATACCTACTTAGGATCTCATCTCCGTCTCCGTCCTTGTTCTTTAGTGTAAAAATTTCACCCCCATAGTTATAAATATCGGTATCCTGGGACATCCGTTAATTGATTATGATCGATTCCTTTGTTATAGTTTTAATGCTGTTTTTACCGTCCACGCATTAAATCTTTAGATTCTAGACAGACAGACAGACAGACAGAGAGAAATAGAGAGTGAGAGAGTGAGTGAGTGAGTGAGTGAGTGAGTGAGTGAGTGAGTGAGTGAGTGAGTGAGTGAGTGAGTGAGTGAGTGAGTGAGTGAGTGAGTGAGTGAGTGAGTGAGTGAGTGAGTGAGTGAGTGAGTGAGTGAGTGAGTGAGTGAGTGAGTGAGTGAGTGAGTGAGTGAGTGAGTGAGTGAGTGAGTGAGTGAGTGAGTGAGTGAGTGAGTGAGTGAGTGAGTGAGTGAGTGAGTGAGTGAGTGAGTGAGTGAGTGAGTGAGTGAGTGAGTGAGTGAGTGAGTGAGTGAGTGAGTGAGTGAGTGAGTGAGTGAGTGAGTGAGTGAGTGAGTGAGTGAGTGAGTGAGTGAGTGAGTGAGTGAGTGAGTGAGTGAGTGAGTGAGTGAGTGAGTGAGTGAGTGAGTGAGTGAGTGAGTGAGTGAGTGAGTGAGTGAGTGAGTGAGTGAGTGAGTGAGTGAGTGAGTGAGTGAGTGAGTGAGTGAGTGAGTGAGTGAGAGAATCTTTATTGCTTTCAAATTATTGAAGTTATTTCACAAATATTTAGTGCATGGGTCATTGACCGTACATGCATATTTAAGATACAATAAGGTGACAAAATAAACAACAGAGAAATAAAACACAACAAAAAGGAACAAGAAAAAAGTGAAATAGAGATAAATTACCTTTATCTACCTGAACAAATTCGACCTAGCTTCGCGCACTTTAGCCAAAAAAATTGCCCATTTTTCTTTCAGTTTAATCGTTCGCTGGTTCTCCCACTGTGCACATTCCGCCAAAATATGTACCCAGTCCTCATCCAAATCACAGAATGGGCAGATTCTCCTGCTAGAATCCTCAGTCATTTTCTGTGCCCCCCAGTCTAAACCATGCCATTCCTGATCTTCCCTTTCTTCCTAAATTAATTATATATGCTTCTTTACCACAGTTAAATTTTATTTCATTTGCTAGACTTAGAGAAGGTTTAATTTTACAATCCGATTCTATTTCCTGTTGGTTAATGTCTCTTAGTCTTCTTTTAACACTTTCCATATGTTTTTGTCATTTGTTTCAGCTCTTTGCCATACTGACCCCATTCCTATTCTCCTCAAACCCCTTTCCAAATCAGCTGCCCAAAACGTAGGAGACAGGTTTTCTCGCTGGTATTTATAACATTTGGATCGTAGTTTGGAGTTATCACCATGCATCAGCCTCAGCCAGTACTTCACTGCTCTTATTTTACAGTGTATTGTGTCTTCATAACATTCCACCTCCCTCAATACCCCCGAATTTGATGTGCCTTGTGAAACTTCAAGAACTCTTTTCCAAAATGCTACCTGTGTTTTATTTACATGCTCTGCTCTTTCCCATCCCCAGATTTCACTTCCGTATAACAAAACCGGCCTTAAAATAGAGTTATATATCTTAGATAGTTTTCAACTTCCTGTAAAGATATTCTGCAATCCAGCTTGGATGATGAAACTGTTTACTGTTCAATATTTCAGGATTCAATATTAATTTAATCTACCGATATTTTTTCATTTGTACAGTCATAGAAATTTCATTCAATTCATAAAATAGCCTCTGTACCTATGAGCGTATGATTTTGTATATTTATATAATATGTATATATTATTAATGCTATACACATTCTGCTCTCAATTCTTGTCATGCGCAGCTTTAGGTACGGAATAGCGTTTGAACTCTCTATTATTTTTATATTCTTTGTGCTAAAATGTGATGCCTGCACTGCTGCTTTATGAAAATCTGCCACTTTCTTTCTTTTCTGTTTATGAAACATTGTCGCAGGATAAGTAACCTAATTACTATTAATCCGCCAAATTTAAACCTTGACCTTGTATCACAGCTTTCTGCACGACGTGAATAACCCGATTATCTCTGAAGGTATTGTCTAAATTCTTTTTCAGATTATTCCTGATTCCTGCGTTTCATAAGGCAAATGTTAGGTAGCGTTAGGAAGCGTAGCTATTGTAGCTATTAATTGACTCAAAATCAAAAAGTTGGATAAATACTACACTCAAGCTCCGTTTAAAATTACAAGACGAAAATGTTCAAGTCACTCTTCCCACCCCAAACACTTCTTTATGTGGAAATTGTTTCATTTTTCATTATTTTCTAAAAAATCTGATGTGTTACACTCACATGACTTTTCTCTACTCTTGTACAAACTATTTTTACAAACACTTATTCTCCATCTAATTCATGTTAATCGAGATAAACATTTGCAGACTCTATCTTAATGCTAATTTTCTTGTAGATGTAAGGGGAATATATATTTACAAGGGCAATATAGAAATACAGTAGCCTTTAAGCACATACATATCTCTTAATAGCCGGTTGCTAGGTGCAGCACCATTCCCTTTCCCACAGATTAATACTCTTTGCATATCCAAGACAAAAAAATGAATAACGAATTCCCATTCGAGAAAATAAGTATTGAAAAATTTAAGGGAATAACAAGCAATATCTCGAAAATGGTTCACTCAACAAAAAAATGTATATGACATAAATTGTGTATTTTAACGCGATCTACATTTTTTTGTGTAGTAAGATTTTGTCTATCTCTTATGGTTTATCAGTTATGCAAAAGTCGTTCACAATGAAGAATACTTTTGGAGACATTCCCAGGAAATTCAAGATATACATTTTATTTATCATAAAAATATCTTAAACATATGATATTTTAATCAAATTCGTTAGAGCCATTTTTGAGAAAATTAAAATTTTCGAAAAATCTTCCATGTAAAGATTAATCTTGGGTGGGGGGATTTTCTTGAAAACCTTCGTGTCGCATCCTTGGAAGATACTGAACCTAAATACTAAGTTTGGTGTTTATCCGACTATTCGTTTCTGAGTTATGCTGTTCACAGACAGACACACACGCATACAGACACACACACGGACATGTTTCCAAAAATGCTTTTTACTTTCTCTACTACGTATAGTAAGTAGGGGAAGTATTGCATTCCACCCAAAACTTCGATACCGAGATTTCACCGAAATACATGTTTTGAGACCTCCTGAATCCAAAAAAAGCATTTTTGGAAACATGTCCGTGTGTGTGTCTGTGTGTGTGTGTGTGTGTGTGTGTGTGTCTGTGTGTGTGTGTGTCTGTGTGTGTGTGTGTCTGTGAACAGCATAACTCAAAAACGAACAGTCGGATAAACACCAAACCTGGTATTTAGGTTCAGTATCTTCCAGAGATGCGACACGAAGGTTTTCAAGAAAATCCCCCCACCCCAGACTACCCTTTACATGGAAGATTTTTCGAAAATTTTAATTTTCTCAAAAATGGCTCTAACGATTTTGATGAAAATGTCATATGTTTAAGATAATGTCATGAGAAATGAAATGTCTATCTCGAATTTTCTGGGAATGTCTCCAAAAGTATTCTTCATTGTGAACGACTTTTGCATAACTGGTAAACCATAAGAGATAGACAAAATATTACTACACAAAAAATGTAGATCGCGTTAAAATACACAACTTATATTATATACACTTCTTTTGTTGAGTGAACCGTTTTCGAAATATTGCTTGTTATTTCCTTAAATTTTCCAATACTTACACTTTTTCTCAAATTCGTTATTCATTTTTTTATGTCTTGGACATGCAAAGAGAATGGAATGCGCCACATAGCAACCAGCGTTAAAGTATTTGACTATCGCTTAAAAGCTACCATATTCCCCTTGCATCTTCATGAATATTACCAATAAGATTGACATCTCGATATCTCCATTAACATGAAGCATATGGAGAATAAGCGTTTGTAAAAATAGTTTGTACAAGAGTAGAGAAAGTCATGTGAGTGTAACACATCAGATTTTTTTGGATTCAGGGGGTCTCAAAACACGTATTTCCGATGAAATCTCAGTATCAAATTTTTGGATGGAATACAATACTTCCCCTACTTATTATACGTAGTAGAGAAAGTAAAAATGGTACTGCTTTTTTTTTATTAAAATAGCATATATTTTCAGGCGTTATCGTGACGAACGAATCTTTAATTGCCTGTAAATATTCTGTAAATTACTCAATATTCTACTGGAATTTTCCATAACCGAGAAATTGAGAGAGATTCACAGGGTGTCTAATGATACTGGAAATACTTGATATACTAGAAATATACTTCATTTGTTTTTACATACTGAAATTATGCTGGAATTAGTAATTACATAGTGGATGAATTGGATGAAAAGTTCACATAACATTGATTTATTTCAGATTAAATTTTCAAGTGATTGCTTTTGGAAGATCTTGTTAATCAAATACGTTTTTTGAATGTTATTGTTATGCATTATCTTTTGTTTTGTAACTTTTTATTTTATGAAAAAATGACTCAAACATTGAATAATGTTTCACATCTAACATTCTTTTACAGGCTATAACAACTTCCAGAATTTTGAAGTTTGTTTTAGGGGACGGCGTGGCGAAAGCTAAGATAAACACAAAGTCTTGCTGACATTTCATTTCCATTTCTGTGAATACTAGTGTTTAATTGGTCAATTATTATGAACTAGCATGGGAGTTTTATGAAATTACAGTTCCAAGTCGTAATAGGGAGAAATCGGCATAAAAAATCTTCTACATCGTTGTTCAATAACTTCATAGGCTGGGCCCGTAGCTCAGTCGGTAATGCACCTGTCTACTGTGCGAGGGGTCCTGGGTTGGGGTGGAATTTTTCTCTAGCCAAGATTAATCCCTATCCTTCCTAGAGTCTGGAAGTATGAATGAGAGTGTGAATGTGCGTATGATCTAATGACTAAAAAACCAAAAGTGCAACCCAACGTCAAGAGTTACACAAGTTAACACCATTGCCAATAAGCAATACGTTTCAAAGAAAAGGCCGCCGATAAGACCAATGTAGTTAGAGGTGGGGCATAAATGGAACTTTATACACAGTACAGAGAGTAAATTTCATTAAATCGTCATTAGAAATTTAAAAAGACATCCGTTCAACGTCGGGTATAGCAGCTACAAGGGGCACTATTTATATTTTGAGCCTAATAATAAAACAAAGTAATTTCTGAATGAAAACTGCTTTATTGTTTTTCAAAATATTCTCCTATATGATCTCCTTTTGTATCCGTTTGAATCATTTGTCAAAGCATTTATTCCAGTCTTCTTGAGACGCCTCCAAAACATGGTTTTTGAAGGCATCAACGGCTTCTTCTGCCAACGAAAATCGTTGTCCACGCAATTTATTCTTGATGTTCGGGAACAAAAAGAAGTCATTGGGTGCCAAATCAGGACTGTATGGCACCCACCCAGTTCGATGTTGTTAGACGTGATGTGTGTGCGCTCGCATTGTCTTGATGAAGAACGATCCTACGGTTCTTGTTGGTTTTCCTTACTTCGCCGAAGACTTACGGCAAACAAATGGTTGTGTACCATTCGGCATTGACCGTTTTACGTTCCTCTAAAGACACTGTTGCCACATGGCCAGTTTTGCTGAAAAAGCAAGCGAACATTTGCTTCAAAGATGCTTCGAGTGCGAACAACTTTTGTTGGATTTGCTTCACCTTGAAACACCCATACAGTCAACTGCTGTTTACGTTCCGGCTCATACGCATAGATTCATGATTCATCACCTGTTACAATCTTATATACGTCTTTTGAGGCACCGCCATTGTATTTCTTGAGCATTTTTGTACACCAATCGACACGAGCATCTTTTTGAGATTGCGTCAAACTATGTGGGATCCAACGAGATCAAACCTTTTTCACGGCTAAATAATCATGCAATATTTTATATATGTTGGTGGAACTAATGCTTAGGGTTGCCTCAATCTCACAATATGTCGTATGACGATCTTTCATTATTAGTTTTTGCACATCATCAAGGTTTTCTGGCACAACTGATTTTGGATGATCTTCACGAACTTCATCATTGAGCGAACGGCGGCCACGATTAAATTGGTTATACCAGCGTTTCACGGTGGCAAAGGATGGAGCTTCGTCGCCAAATGTGGAAGTTAGTTGATCGATGCACTCTTGTCTTGATAATCCACGTCGAAAGACGTAGTAAATCATTGCACGAACATTTTCACGAGTTAATTCCATGTTTTTGTTGAGACACAATTTTCAAGTTAGTGTAAACAAAACAATGACGCTCTATTGACAAAATGTTTGAGGTAGATTATGGTCAAAAATGTCAAACTTTCCATTGGAAACGTCCGATGGTACCTACAACATTCAGGGTTGCCAAGGCTCAAAACATAAATAGTGCCCCTCATAATAATAAACACAACTTCATATTATGGCTATGGGAACAAATAAAACCAATGAAGATGTTAAGCTAGTATTTGAATACTGTTGCATTTTTACTGCATTATGACTCGATGGAATACTGGAATTTTGTCAAAACTCACACTGGAAATATACGGGAATTTTAAAGCTTCAAGGCAGTAGACACCCTGTATTCATATAAACTTACTGCGGAAAGACGTAGAGCTTATTAAAGTATACAGCTTATGAAAATACCTTTTTTAAATAGTATTTCATTAATTATTCCTGAAATACTCTCTTGTTGATTTGAATTTTGAATATATTAGCCACCATATTTTGAAACATTAAGTGGTCCCTCCATTTCTCACAAGTTCATATAAAGAAAAATTAATAAATTATTTAAGATATTTAACTGTCTGATCTCTTTTGTGCTCTTTAGTTTAAAACAGTATAAGTATTGTACCCATTTTAAGCTCGTGTTAGTTGGTGGTGGGTCTATTTAAAGTGAAACACTATCATTATTAATAGGAAACAGAGAGAAAAATGTCTTTATGTGAGTAATTTGTAGAACAGAGGTGTAAACAAATAGGTAGTAATTAAGGTAATAAAACAAATGGGTAGTGATAATAAAGGTCTGCGATGGTTACATATGACTTTTTGGTAGACTTTCTGCCTTTTGTAGGCTTAGGATATTTATAACACAGCTTGGAAAATTATAACTATGAGTCTTTTTTTATATTAGGAAGGGAACACGTGAATCTACTCTTGACCTTTCTCTCTCTCTTTGTGCCTTTTGTTATCGTATTCTTCGTCTTCTTATTATATGCGACATTTTTAATACATTCAGCTAGCTGACGCTATACATAAAGCTGGGCAACAAGAAAAGCATTCTAAATTAGTAAGTTTCCCAGCATATTTGTTAACAATGTTAGTCGCAAGCGGAAAATAAATAAAAAATGAAAACGTGTACAGTACCAACAAAATTATATGCTCACTTATGTCAAACAGTCATTCTCGTTCTTCTAAAAGCTTCCAAATTCATACCACGTTTGTTTGTAGCACACAGTAAAAGTGAAACTACACTTATTTGTACGAATTGTAATGTGCTAACGAAACATATTTCTAAAGCCTTATAAGACAAACTGTTTTGTAAATAAAAGCTTACAACTTTAAGGAAGAAATAACCACTCCAGCTTCCTCTTGCTTCTCTTCTCTTACTTGTTTCAAAAAGCCGATATTCCCATTACACTTAGGGTTCTAAGGTTTTTAGGTCTGTCCATGATCGTCTCATTTTTGGTTTATATCGAAAATATGCAATCATTCCTTCCTTCCTTCCTTCCTTCCTTCCTTCCACTTTATGCAATTTTCCTTAAATATTATCCTTCAATTCCTCTCCCAACTCTTCTCCAAAAACGCACTCATCACTACCGGGATTATGTTAGTTGCGTCTTACAGGAGGCCCAACGAGCAACCGACTATATCTGGTCATTCTATGAGAAAACCTCTGAAAATCTGAGGACTATCAATGGCATAAGGAATTGTATCACTATAAAATCTTCTTAGGAGTGTGTGATTGTATAATAACAATGATAATATGGTGCGTTTTAATAATATTTCTTCTTATTCTTCTGCCATTCATGGTTTAGGTCATTGGCCTGTTGAGATTTCACTTCCATCTTAACGTAGAGTTTCCTAAAGACCTTCTTTCTCTCTTTCGGTTTATAATCTAGCATCTTTCTTGGTATCATGCTTGCACCCACGTGATTAATATGATTTTTCCATTTCTGTTTCTGTTCTATAATTAATTCTAGTATTGGGCTAACCCCTCTTATTTCTTAATTGGTTAATCTATACTCTCTTGAAAGATCTCAAAAATATATTTCTGCCGCCTGAAAATCAATTTTGCTTTCTGTTTTAAAACCCACCTTTCACTCCCATTAAGTATTGGATTGAATAGTGGAGCGGAGGGATTTGACACCAATCCAGGAATGAGGATATTGTACCGATGCCCCACAAGAGGGCGCCCACGAGAGGAAGAGACGAGGTGAAGGCACAGCAATAACGTGGCCCCTACAGTTTTCAGTTGTAGACGTCTCGGCAGTCGGACAGGAAGACCGGAGAGCCCGCCCCACAGAGGTCCGACGGCCCCCAAGGGGCGGTCCTTATATCCCGGCAACCAACCGACGTCCGAGGGACAGAAGTAGTTCACAGAGAGCATCCTTTTTCCTTGGCACACTGCACCGAAACACCATCGCCAACACTTGCGACCCTGAAATAGACCAAACGGAGTGAAGGATGCATGAAATGATTAATAGGACGAAATGGAAAGACAGAAAATTCGCGGGACGAAAGAAACCACTCCAGCATTTGCCTGAAAACCAGGGAAAGACCCCGTAAAACCCCATAAGACATAGTGGCGGTCGACGGGGATCAAACCCGTGACCTCTCGAATGCGGGTCACAGACGTTAACGCCTGAGCTATCCCGCTCGATCCCAGTAAAATTACTGGAACGGTTACATGATCTTACAGAACTTCAGCCAGTTAGAGACATTAAACTGTGATAGTTTAAAATGCATGGTTATTTGCTCAAGGTTATCCAGCTCAACGTGTTTCAGCTGGACATATTATGTCCTGAGCTTAAATCTAAAACAAACTTAAGACCAAACTAAATATCTATTATTTTCAGTACAATAAAATAAAATCCACATTTAGTTTTAATACGCAATATCCGTATTACGGAAATTGAGAAGGAATTCACAGGTTTGGAGCACTAATTTTAGAAGCGACTTCTGGTTTATAACAGCAGGATCCTATTGATTTATTTGTTCTTATGGCACTATAATATGTACTTTTCATCAATATAGGGGTGCAGTATCATCTTGCAGCTTCAGAGGTTGCCAGAATCTGAAGGCTTTGCCGGAGCTCTAAGAAGTTCCGTTATCAATATATTGACAACCAATATATTGTCAAACATTGCACCTGCATGGTAGTTCCACTAGATTTTGTTATTCGTGTTTGCTATCATCTAAAAACACCATCGGTTAAAGGACTTGGGCGCAGAAGTTTGGCTCCTCGACCTCGTGCCGTTATAGGTTTCCCTCGGGAGCTACAAGAAGCGGCTGGTTTAGGAAACTTCTGTATTCTCACGGGGTTTTCTGGGAAGAAAAGACGCAGCGGTTAACAACTATATTTAACCAATGGGTCAAATACAAAAGTAACGTATAACAATCGCACTTCTTGCACCCACATATATATATATATATATATATATATATATATATATATATATATATATATATATATATATATATGTATATATATGTATATATATGTATATATATATATGTATATATATGTATATATGTGTGTGTGTGTGTTTTCTAGATATTTCACAAATTATTCATACAAAAGCGTATTAGTTTCTATGCTGCCTATCCAAGCTAGAAATAGTACTGCATTTCATGCAAAAATTCCATATCGATTTTGCAGTAAAAATGTTTTGAGTATCAAACAAAAACGAAACACTTTTAGAATAACGTTTGATATTTTTATGAAGAGCATAACTCGAAAACCGATAGTTCGGTAGGCAGCAAATATACTGAGACCGGAAACGTTTTAATAAAACTAACAGAATATTTTAAATGGGGAATCTTACATTTTTTTTAATTTTCCAAATTATTGGCGTTAACCTCTGTTTCAAATCCGAAATGATAAATGAAATGCATATTAGCATTCTAATATTTATTTTGAATGGTCCTTCAGTAACTTGTGCACAAACATATACACAAGTAATAACGAAGACGTATTCATTATATCTAAGTTCTATAAATAACAAAAGTTAGAAGGTAAAAGTGTTTATAATATTTTGCATAATGTATTTTATAAATCTCAATAATATTTCGTGCTTTGACGTGGTTCATACTGTGGCGTATTAATAATTTGGGGGGTTTCATTGACATTACCAGATATATTGTTGTTTTCCTTTCATGTTGACTGGGATGACGTCACTCCTGGCTGGGAGTCTTTGTTGGCCACGAATGGTGAGGATATAGCGTCTGTCTTGCTGAGTATTTGAGTATTCCGAGGAGAGCGGATCGCGCGTGCAAGCCGGCCTTAGGATCGTGGACATCTCCCCTCACCTTTCATATTTAATAATGTAGGAATCCTAAATGGTTGGGAAATAAATCTAGGAATGTGTAAGTAGATTTGTGTTATGGATCTTGCACAGTGTAAAACCCACGCCTTCCTCTTAGCCTCCACTACACGTTTCGGTCCTCCGCGGCCAAGTGAGTATACGCCCCTCAATGTACGCGCTGGGTACTAAAAATTAATTTAATTTTTCATGTGAACCTTTAGGCCTCTTCCCAGCACGTAACAATATAATAATCAGTTTTAGGGATAATATTTAAGATCACATTAGGCTATTTTGTAAATATTTTGCATACCAAGCTTCAGTGCAACATTCCAGTCATTCTCGAGCGGAAAGCCCACATACACGCGTACACCCAATGATTTCCCTTCCTTGCAAGGACCAAGTTGCTTGTGTAAGTCCCTTCAACATTCTGTGGTTTCTCGCGATTGCATGCAAACAGTATGGAATTTCAAGGCCCGCGTATAGCGACTAGTTCTTAAACATTTACTATCACTGTTATCTTTGTATTAATAATGAAATGTGTTTTGTAGCTGTTTCTGGAAAGGTTTATTTTCTGGATTAAAGTGTATTGTATAGAAAAATAAGCTTGTGTAATAATAATTTGTATACCCACTAATAAACGATATAGGGTAGATAAAGTCATGCGAATGTATCACATCAGACTTTTGTGTAATACGTTTTCGTCTATCGCTTAACGTTTACCAATTATACAAATTATATGAAATTCCTTCCAAATGAAGAAGACTTCATAGGTTATTCCCCGAAAATTCAAGATATACATTTTATTTGCCATGTAAATACCTTTCATATACAGCATTTTAATCAAAATCGTTGCAGCCATTTTATTTATAAAATCAACTTTTTTAAAAAATCTTCCATGTAAAGGGTAGTTTGAATGGGGGATTTTTTGAAAATCTTTTGTCGCATCCCTGGAAGATACTGGACATAAATACCAAGTTTGGTACTTATCCCACTTTTCGTTTTTGAGTTATGCTTTTCGCATACAGACATACGGAGGGAGATGTTTCAAGTACGCTTTATTTGAATTCAGGAAGCCCTAAAACATACACGTGGTAGAGAAGGTAATAATAGTGGGCATGGATAACGGCAACAGCATCAACCAGACAAAGTACCACTTCTTATTGTTATTATTATTATTATTATTCTTTTCCTTTGTATATTCCTTTTGTCCATTTTATTTTGTCTTTTGTGTGTTTCCTTAGAGTTTCCTTCATATAGTTTCCTGAGAATGAACAAGGTTATATTTGAGTTAATTTAAACCGTTATTATTTCTTCCCAATTTCTCTATAAATAACGATGAGGCAGACCAAACACACAACGTAGAAGTCACTTAGCTGCATTCACGAGAAATCACCATTACAAACTGTGTAATTTGTGGTGGTTCCTGCAGTATTTTCTCGGCATTTTTATTTTTATTTATTTATTTTTTATGTTTGTACTTTGAGTCCTGAGAGTTTTAATTAACTCTTATTTTAAGCAGCGTGCGTAATAATTTTTAAATGTCTCCAAAGAAATGCAAGACTAAGGTTAAATATTGTAGATATAAACCGTCAAACCACGGGCAACGACGGTATTTCAGCTAGTAGGTTATACAACGAAGGGGACTCCTCATGCACTGCACCTACTAACCCCAGGAGGAAGGGATAAAGTAAAGGAACCACAGAAGGCTACAGGCCGTAGGCAGACAGGCCACAGAGACGCGCAGAAATCCGTAAGTCCCAGGCTCGAAGACCCCTCCTGGCTGGAGTGGGAGATGAACGATGTCCACGGGGAATACCCTTTCCTTTGACCAAATATCCGCGCCATCTGTACGGCACCACCATACGCCACGAAACCTAGAAGCACACCTGAAAGTTTAGAATAAAACATAATTAAAGTGAAATGATAGAAAGGAAATCGTGGTAGATGAGTAACCACATTAGCATTCGCCTACCGACAAGGGAAAATCACGAAAAACCCAGGGTTAGAGTGGGCGGTCTACGGGAATCGAATCCGGAACCTTCAGAATGCGAGCTTCGTACGTTACCGCTGAGTTATCTGTTCGGTTGGAATTTATTATCTTCCGTCTCAATGCATTTGTCAAAACTATTATATCATCCTAGTTGTTGGAAGTGAGATACTCGCTTTAAATGTTTTTCATTAATATTTTCTAAGATATTTGTTACCTTTAAAAGCCTAAGCCTTGTTATTTATAGATGTCTTTATATAGTGCTATATTGCATTTTGGCTTAAAATGTACATGGCATTTGCCAGAAAATTGCAGACGTGTCGTGTACATCAACTGGTACTTTCCATCTGACTGTAACACAAACAATATTTAATAATATACCCTTTATGCATGCTGCGGAGGAGCCATGTTGTGGCAGTAAGGAAGGGAAAAAGTGTGTAAAAGAGAATCCAAGCTTATCTCTGACGTTATCCCAGAGAGCTAGATGGTAATTTAATGTAAGAAGTATTAGCTCAGCGCGTTAGTCTCTGAACAAACTTGTAAAACGGCAAATATTCTTGGCGCTGCAGAGGGATTCGGTTGGTACGCGCTTGGAATCTTGGAACTCTTAAGTGAAAGGGATGTTTGTTTGTTGTGATGGTCTGTTGTTCCCGTGTTAGGGCGAATAGCTCTGGGAAATGCTGTGCAAAGCCCAATGTTTATATGTCCCTCGTGCTTCCAGCTCACGACTGCACAGCGTTAGTTGAACTTCTCTGATGGTATGCGAATTATTTGCCACCCTGCGGAGTTCGTTTACTTAAACGAAACTCTTCATTCGTCTTCTTCCTTTTCCTTACTCTATTTAAAGTAGCCGACCCGAGTTCGTTTGGGACTCTCAAACTGTGGAGCACGTTCCTCAGTGAAACAAAGTGCGCCCAGTACCGGGTTTGTTAATGCTACAATAGTACTAACCAAGCAACAGCAAATGGAGGGAGAGTTTAAGTTAATTCAACTGGATGAATGTTAGAAAAAATCATTGTTCATTACAATCAACTTGTAGATTGTCGCGGTAACTTCGTGTTATCTTATTTGCTGAGCGCCTGTTATTGTATTACTAGTTTGAATTTTGGGTTCTTTGTCCTCCGGCTAACTATTATTACTCAGTGGAGCAAATCTCTTGAACAGGGTGTGTAAACGGAAAGGAATTATTACTAAAAGATAACACTGATAAAAGAATTTGTTTTTACACTTTTATTGCCGTCACAATTAATTAATTTCACATAATTACTCTTAATACACGCCCGACTGAAACTGTTATATTTTCGAATGTAACTATAATCACTTATTTGCCGCACATTATTAATTCGCGTATTTCACATCTTTTAACTAACTTAACGACGCGAGAGATTCTGTAGAACTGCGCGACGTGTAACCCGTGAATGATTCTGTTGAATTGTGCGACATGTAACCCGCGAATGATTCTGTTGGACTGAGCGTTACCCGTCTCTGGCTTCATAATTTATACTCCCTCACCCCGATATGCCTAAAGATTATAATCGAGCTGCTATTGGTTAATAAAACGCGCCAACATTAGCGTCTATTTTTATATCCAATCAAAATTACGAACACATATGCTCTAGGGAAAATATTCCCTGCATTTCTAAAGAAAAGCGCGCTAATCTGACGTCATTTGCTTGTCTCTTCTAATTAATAAACAACTCACCCCCTCGCTCATTGTTATCCGCTCCTATTGTCAGTTTCAGTGAGGTCGTGTAAACTTATTCCCTAACAATGCTTATAATTAACAAACATCTCAAATAACTGTCATACAATACTGCTAATTTACACTACAATCACTCTGGCATTCACAGTGTTGTGATATAAAATACTGCCTCAAGATATGTAGTACTCATTATTCTGAATCTCAACATTCTTCCTGCTAGTTATTGATAGTGTTTAAATTTTCATACTTTGGTATTTCTCTGTCGTTTTTAGGTTCTCTTATAATGGTTCAGTGTGATGTCATGGTATTACATGTTTTCTATTGCATTTGCTAACAAATAATGTACTCATGCGGTTCCCTTTCTCCAAGAGCGCTACCAGATTTTACTTTTCGTTAAAATAAACAACATTTGTATGTCGGAAGCTACAAGACCTTACGCCCAAATTTTAAATACAAAAGATTTACCATGAAATTTATATCTTTGTCTTGTTTAGTAGCGATTAAGTATAGTAGCCGTAAATTTAATTGGTTCATGCATCAATGTTGAGCTATACACTCTTGTTTTCTTGCGTCAGGCACGCCATCACACTTCAACAGCACTATAATCACTAGGGACGGCAACTGAGACAGGTAGTTACACTACTTTTGCACTACAAGAGACTGGTTATAACTCGTGAGGTGTAATGCATGTCTTTTCAGTCAATAGTGAACCGATTTTAAGTGCAGTCCTGATATCACACGTCTTGGGTCACATCCCTCGGCCAATAGTGAACCGGTTTTACCTGCCGTCTCTACTTCACACGTCTCGATTCCCATTCCTCACTGCTGGCAGGTGGCTACCCGGACATTGCCCTATACTTTTACCGCACCATTTTAAAATATTTCAGGGCTACTATTAAGTTTGGAAAGAATGTATCTCGCGATCAAGATCAACGAAAAGCTGTGTTATTAGAGTGGCGGTTCGCTGATCTTCTGAGTAAACATAAGTAACATTTTGGCAACTGCGGCGATGGTACTGAGCCTTATTTTCGATTAACCTTCTCTTTAAGAAGAGAACCGCTGTACTTAGCGTTTTTCTCAGTCTTTATAAATGTCAAATGCCGGAGAAGAACCCTAAAATAGGGTCTGGAACGTTCCCTTCAAGAAATTTGTTTCTCAAATATAATTTCATGGCATGCGTCATCAGTGCCCTCCTGTGATAGCGTATGCAGTACGAATGGGCGTTAAAAGCTACTAAACAATGGTTAGGTGTCATTCAAACTCCGATTTATCAGTCGAAAACTTCCTGCAGAATTAATGCTCGAATTCTTAAGAAGCCTTGTTCACAAAGTTCTTTCGTTTTAAATTTCCTGTGAATATGTGCAATACTGTAGTATTTTTATAAGCAAAAGATATATTTTTCAGAAATATTGAGTAGAAATCATTTTTCATTTGATAAAAAAGAGCACATTGTATTGGAATATTTAAAATTTAGTACTCCACCAGAGACCTTAATAAAATACCACATACAGAGATGATATGAAATATGAAAATGGTTCACAGATATTGATAAAAGCGGAGCAGATGAATGACATATTCCTGTTCGAAAATAATATTCGTACGTTATCTGCATTCTGTTTCTCGAGCTTATAATATTCCTATCGTTAGATGGAACATTGTTTTCTCCATACCACATGTGTATATGTAGACCTGGCTGCGAGAGGAATTCACCAGAATCACTTCATTAAAAGTCAGAAGCTGCTAATGAAAAATATAGGAATAACCGAAACATAAAAGCAGGATGCCGCACAATAGCCATGTCCCTGCAATACAAAGGGCTCGTGTAATGAAAAGCTTCGTGTAGCATGAACATCGAGAACAACAATAAGACCAGAGCTTATAAACTCGTCTACTATGCAGGTATGTCGCTGTTGTTGTTTTTTTACTTGGAAGTTTTAATTACTCACGTCATGTATTTAACCAACGCTTTTCGATCATTCGCAATAGCTCCATTTTTTCAAAACCGGGATGCCGAAAACAAAAATAAAACTTTCGCAATTAAATTATCGGAAATTTTATTAAGCTATCCAAGCAAACATGGCCCTACGCTGGTAGGGATTCAGTGGTCTGCTAACGAGAAGGGGAAAGTTATCTATGATTTTCCCAAAATCGGACCGCAGGCTCCGTTGGAATATATATGTTTCAAGGGGTCATTGCATATGAACAAACATTGACTGGAGTTGTGATTTAACACTAAATAACCCAATGATTCTATGACTTGGTCTTTCCTTTCCTTTGTTTTCCCTTTACCTTCTCTTCCATTTCCTCTCCTTTCTCTTTCCCTTTTCTCGGCTTAACTTTCTCTACTGCTTACCTATGGTAAGTAAGGAAAGTATTGCATTCACGTTTTGAGATCCCCTGAATAAAATAAAAGCATTTTAGAAAAAGCTGATGTGTTACACTCACATGACTTTCTCTACTCTTGTACAAAGTATTTTTACAACGCTTATTCTCCCTCTACTTCTTAAACGAGATAAACATTTGCACACTCTACTTTATTGCTAATTTTCTTGTAGATGTAGGAGGAATATATATTTACAAGGGCAATATAGAAATACAGTAGCCTTTAAGCATAGACACATCTCTTAATAGCTGGTTGCTAGGCGCAGCACCATTCTCTTTGCCACAGATTAATACACAGATCAATGAATTCCCATTTGAGAAAATAAGTATTGAAAAATTTAAGGGAATAACAAGCAATATCTCGAAAATGGTTCACTCAACAAAAAAATGTATATGACATAAACTGTGTGTTTTAACGCGATCTACATTTTTTGTGTAGTAAACTTTTGTCTATCTCTTATGGTTTACCAGTTATGCAAAAGTCGTTCACAATGAAGAATACTTTTGGAAATATACATTCGAAATATACATTTCATTTGTCATGAAAATATCTTAAACATATGATATTTTAATCAAAATCGTTAGAGCCATTTTTGAGAAAATTAAAATTTTCGAAAAATGTTCCATGTTTCGTGTCGCATCTCTGGAAGATACTGAACCTAAATACTAAGCTTGGTGTTTATCCGACTGTTCGTTTCTGAGTTATGCTGTTCACAGACACACAGACAGACACACACACACAGACACACACACACGGACATGTTTCCAAAAATGCTGTTTTTGGATTCAGCAGGTCTCAAAACATATATTTCCTGTGAAATCTCGGTATCGAATTTTTGGATGGAATACAACACTTCCCCTACTTACTATACGTAGTAGAGAAAGTAAAAAATGGTTCGTGTTCTATCTGTCTCTCTGTGAACAGCGTACCTCAAGAACGAAAAGCCGATTAAATACCAAACTTGCTATTTTAAAAACAGTGTCTTCTAAGGATGCCATACGAAAATTTTCAAGATGATTTCCCTACCTCAAATTACTCATAACCTGCAAAGCGTTTCGTCATTTTTTATTGTTTACAACAAGACTGCTCTAACATTTTGAATAAAATATTATATATTTAATATATTGGCAGAAGAAATATAATATACTCTTGAATTTTCTGATAATAGTCTGTGAAGTCCTCTTCGTTCTAACTGACCTTTGTATAACTGGAAAACTATAAGATAGAAAAAAATATTTACTACATGAAAGTTTGGATCTGGTGAAAACAAGTAATTTATGTCAAATAATTTTTGTTTGTGGATTTAATCATTTTATTCTTTGTAATTGGTTTGAATTTTCAAACACTTCTGTGTTTTCAAGTGGTAAGTCGCTATTCATTTTTTCTCATGGTGATGCAAGGAGCTTAGAGTTACAAATCCAACACATAGCGACCCATTTTTTTATCCTTTTTATGTCCACAACGAAATGTGTAAATGTAAACGTTTATCTCGAAGAAGAAGAAAATTTGCTCTTACAAGAATACTTTGTAGAAGAGCAAGTAGAAAAAGTCATGTGGATGTAACACCTCAGAATTTTCTTTCCCATTTTAGTCATTCAGTTTACTTTTCTCTGTTTCACAACCGAATATCTGAAATACACTTTTTAATTTCTCTACTACGTAGAGTAAGTAGGGGAAATATTGTATTCCACCCAAAAATCCGATACCGAGGTTTCACCGGAAATACATGTTTTGAGGCCTCTTGAATCCAAAAAAAGTATTTTTGGAAACATTTCCGTGTGTGGGTCTGTGTGTCTGTCTGTGTGTGTGTGTGTGTGTGTGTGTGTCTGTGAACAGCATAACTCAGAAACGAACAGTCGAATAAACTCAAATATACGAGACCATTTCGAGATTTTACAGGAAATTGAGTTTACAGATGAAAAGAATGCTTCTACGGATAAGGAGCCAGAGTGGTTTATCTGCTCCTTTTAACAGTTTGTTTACTATTGCATGTCGTTGCACCAAACGGAATACAGCCCAGTTTATCTGCTAGAATAGTATGCCTACTAATGTTAATTGCATACTTGATTGGTAACCCTGACTGGTGTGTATGTGTTTGTGTGAAAATAAGAGAAAATGCTTACGTGGCGTATTCCTATTGCTAACCGAACGTAATGGCTCGGACGACAACGTCTGTAGCCCGCATTCAGAAGGTACCGGGTCTGATTCCTGGTGACCACCACATAAAAACATAAAACAAAATATTATTAAGATAAAATGTTTTAATAGTTTATAATAAAATATTTTTATATTTATTTATTATATAAATTTTAATTATCATATAAATTTATATGAAAATAACAATCGGTTTTACCGTGGTTTTCCTTGGTTGACAAAGCGAATGTTGGAGTGGGATCTTCTAGCACGGCTCTCTCCTATTACCTCTCATTTTATCTCTCTCTCTCTCTCTTTCACGTTACGGGTTGACTCCGGGGTTGTATGTCGGTCGGCGACGGGCAGATGGCAGAGGAGATTGCACTTTGGAAGTCCTTCTCGGCCCCACCAGTTGGCAGCCGTTCGAGCCTCCACTGCTGGGTCGAGCTTTCCTCGTCTCTGCTGGAGGAGAGCCTGTGAGCCGCTCTCTGACCGGCTGATCAAGCCAGTAATCATTAGGATATTCTGCGCGTCTCTCTCATCCGCGCCGGCCGGTTCTGCGACCCATACGTCTCCTGCGGTCCTTCATCTTATCCGTTCCTCCCGGGGGTGTTGCACAAAAGAGCCCTTACGGATCGAGGTGCTAGGTGTCTCCGTCTACTAAACCTAATTCCAATCCTATTGCTATCGTATGCTAACATTCTAGCATTCATCCCAAGCGGCCATGATTCAGTGATGCCATTAGAAACGTCTTGGCAATACCTACAAAGAAGTGCTTTTATAAATAAAAAAGAACTCGGTGGTTCATGAGAATTTTCTCCCCAAACTTTAGATCAAATGAAACAATGGCTAACTATATCTTGCAAGGTTGTGTTAAACAGCACTTAAAGATGGTCTTATAAGGTAACATTTAAAAAATATGTGTTACCAATTAATCAATAAGAAGGCCATAAGTTGTGGCCTTCTTATTTATTAATTGGTAACCGATCAGGAAACTTTGGAAATATTTAAGACAATACTTAAAGACGTTTAAAAGGCGAGGAGGCGTTACCCACGGATTGGAAAATAGGCTACAGATCTACGATACACAAGAAAGAGGCAAGTAATGATTGCAAGATTTATAGGGGGCTAACAGGCATTAGTACGGTAAATTGGACATACAGACGTATATTAAACAATTTAATACAACTTGAATGTAAGAACAGAGAAGCAGAAGAGCAGGCAGGATTACACCTGGAATATCTACTATTGATATTATATATTGTTTAAATCAAATAATAGCAAATATTAACAATTATAACCAAGAATTACACATTTTGCCTTTCGATTTGGAAAAATTCTGTGATTCAACTCCCTTACTTAAACTGTCGCAAGCTGCAACCGAACATTCCTGTCGGTAATGGCTAAGTAATAAGATGCATTCACGTCAGTAACGATTAATGATATGAGCTAAGAACCTAATGATTATTATTTAAGATACTAAACCGTTACAACGTTATTAAGGCGATATCTGTAACTAAAACATACATTGAGAATATAAACGCATTCTGAAGACAAGGAAATTGTAGAATATTCTTGGAAGCAGAAACTAAGGGTTTAGCGGACGTCCCGTTAGCCCAGGTCTTAACCTGACTAACAATAGGCAGGCATCCGGGCAACCACAATAGTGTCATTACCTCAGGGTAAGACCCGCCCCAGTTTCTCGGGAAGCAAACTGTTTCAAGACTATAAAGATACGTGCATAAAAACAGTTAAGGCGTTTATGGCAATAAAAGTGAACGCCAAAATGTGCTTGTCTTATCGTTAAATCTTAACCAGTGCACAAGATTTTTTGCTAGCAAAGTAACTGGACCAAATAGAAGCAGGGGGCCAGGAATTGAGAACTACCAATCATAATTTTCCAAAATATTTAAAACCAAATATAGGAAATAAAATACATGACCATGAAAGAGAGGGGTCAAATATCCAGTGTGGAGAAGCAGTGTGCAGGCTGTCGCAAACTTACCATCACAGTGTCAACATGGTCATGCGAATAGTTGCGCATTAAAATTGAGTGGTGAATTGCACTAAAGAGTAAAACCACAATGGAAATTTGCACATTTATATAAAAAATACAGCGCGCCGAAAGAGAGACTTAGGCGTCTGTTATGTCGGAGTGGTTTGTGGCGAAATCACTAGGAATTGGAGAATGCTAATCAGATCACAATAAATTGAGCATAATTTAAAGCTAGAATCAAGAATTTATTTATGTCTCCGTCAACACCTACACGCCCTGACATCAAGATCTCATCGCTCCAAGAGGAAGAGACACCATAATCCACAAACCTCCATCTCGCCCTTCCTCTCCCATTCTCCCCGCCCTCCAAACTGCAGCCGCCCGGCGAGTGGACCGCCGCAAAGTGTTTAAAATGTTCGTATATCAAATAAATTAATATATGTAATATAGAATTTATATAAAGAGTTTTTAGGAAAAATTAAAGTAAACAAAAAATTTCCATCTGCATTTAACATGTCGAGAGGATTACCTCAGGAAAGGTGTTTGTCCCCAACATTATTTAAAGCATATGTGGGTCACTGCGTAACTGCAAGAAAACTGTAGCCTTACAGTTTGCAATGGCTAGATGGTTTTAACTCAACATTATAATGATTTAGAGAATAAATGCTGAAAATTAACTGAATAATGTGATTGATGAGGATTAAAAGTAACTTTTTAAAAACATATGTTTATGTGTGTTTATAGGAGGTCGAAAACAGGACAGTAATTGAAGGTAAAAGAGGGATTGACATGATAAATATTTGGGTGTTATAATCAGTAATTATGGAAGAAATTATTCAGAACTAAACACGAACTACAAAAGGAAAGTCTGCTTTAACACTACTAAGCAGAGTTTTTGGGGGGGATAAACAATATAACACGACAGCAAAAGTAAAAGTTATAACTTAATTTGTTAAAGAGGCATGGTTTTGAAGTTCAGCAATTAACTAATGCATATAGCGAATTGCTTTGCAGTGGAAATAGATTTTTTGCGAAAACAATAGGAGCAATATGAGAGAAAAAGCATGCTGCAAAAGACATATATTAAATTGCATTTGAATGTATTCAACAAGCAAAATAGAAACTGGATGACCTCAAACAACATAGTGGGTGGGAATTATGAAAGCTATGAATGTGTGTTTTACATTTATATTTTGGATATGCGTCCCAATCTAAACTAAAACATGATAAGGTTAAGGAAGCTTTTGCGAATGAAACTCAGTAGTGTTTGAAAAACTTAATGAACTAATCAGTGAAAGGTGTGCGAATTTTTACTATTGCAGTGTATTGAATAACATAAGGCACTTACAGAATTCGCAGCCCACAACTGAAGTTTCTCACAGGTGTGCCAAATTGACCCTCCCCGGAGAAATTTGCTTTAGGCGACTGGGCTGTACTAAAGGAAGGCTGACATGTACGGGAAGAGAAGTGAAACGACTATGGTAGTGGTTCTCAAGCAGACGATAACAAGAAGAAAGGACGCAGTTATTTTGAATCACGCAGTACGTCAGGCGATTGTGGTCGTCGACTGCGCAGGCGCCGGATCAGTTCCAGCTTTCTTCAATGTGCTGTCCACAAGGCTGATCAGTCTTTCTTCGACCGCGAGCTAGGTTACGAGGAAAACAACAGGACAACGTTTAGATAGAATGCATTCTGGACGGTATTTCTAAATTCGTTTTTGGCTTAACATATTCAAAATTCTCTTTAGTAATTCTTCACTTAGAAAAGATTGATCGTCTGAACTATAGACTTGTTTTTGTTAATTTAGAAATATATCGGTAAATATGAGAACAGGAAGCAATTCTGTAATTATGGTAATTTAATTTAAAGCATTGAAGCCGTAAAGAATGTAAACAATAGTGAACGAATAAGGGTTTTGTAAATTGTAATTATCTATGTTATTGAAGTGGAGTTTATTAAATGCAAGAAATTCGGCTTGTTAATTAATTTATGGAATATATTTTCAAGTAGGAATTTGCCATTATTCCTAATTTAATCCACTTCCTTTTGGGTCAAAAATTCACGTTTCACAGGGTATCATGATGTGGCGTATTAATAATTTGGGGGTTTCATTTTCATTACCAGACATATTGTTCTACATTGTCATTACCAAATAGATTGTTTTTTCCTCTACCCGGTGCCTGGTTCTGCCGCTTCTCTAAAATTGCAGCCTCAAGCGTCTGCATACACTTTGAAATCTAATATCCTTTATAGGAAGAATTCTGGATCGACAGCGCCTTTTCACTTATTAGTGATTCCTGAGTCTCTAAAACACGAGATTTTGTCTTCATATCATGACGATCCTCTGTCTGGTCATCTAGGTTTCTCTAGTGCTTCACTAAGATCAATTCCCGCTACTATTGGGTAGGCATAAAGAAAGATATTGAACACTACGTCCGTACTTATCCTGGCTATCAGTCTAGAAAGGCTCCCACAGATCAACGTCCAGCTGGTCTTCTACAACAAATCCCCGTGACCGTCATTGGTGAGCGTTGGGGCATTGACCTTCTAGGCCCTCTACCTCGGTCGAATTCCGGCAATCACTATGTTATTGTCTGTATGGAGTATGCTTCTCGCTGGGTGGAAGCAGGAGCTTTAACCGCTGCCACTATTCCTCGTGTGGCTAGCTTCATTTTACATCGTATCATCTGTCGCCATGGTGTCCCATCGATGTTACTTTCTGATCGTGGGTCTGTCTTAGGATCCGTGAGAAACGGATCGCGCGTGCAACCCCGCCTTTGTTTCGTTGGACATCTCCTCTCACCTTTTATATTTAATAATGTAGAAACCCCAAACGGTTGAATAAATCCAGGAATGTGAAAGTAGATTTGAGTTATGAATTTTGCACAGTAAAACCCACGCCTTCCTCTTAACCTCCACAGCACGTTTTGGTCCTTCGCAGCCAAGTGAGTATGCGTCCCCTCAATGTACGTGCTGGGTATTAAAAATTAATTTAATTTTCATGTGAACTTTTAAGCCTCTACCCAGCATGTAACAATATGTTTTATAGGTTCCTGTATGTTAGGTTGTTTAATACAGTAAATACTCTTTAAAAACATACCACAGTCTTAGTAGTAGCTGATGTGTCATCTTGCTATCTTGTAAGTTCACTTACCTTCTGTCTACAATTTCGTAGTACTGATGCACTGTTTAGACTCTTTAAACAATCTCTTAAGTTCATGAACAGTTTACATCACCATATATAAAGTTCAAACAGTACTCATCATCGAGGACCTTGTTACTTCCACTGCAATTGGGGAAGGTTTTCAATGAGCATATTTTTGCTCAGCTTTTTGGGAGTAGCTGATTCTTAAAGATTGCTTTATGTTGCATAATCATTATCAAGTCTTGTTTAATTCAGTGTACAATTTCTTAACGTTTAAAAACTGAACGAAAACAAATTAATTATATGAGAAGAATCTAATTTGAAATATTCACTTCTACCCTATATCTTTATTAGTGGTATACAAACCATTCTTACTAAAGCTTATTTTTCTCTCTACTACATTTAATCCAAAAAGCTTTGCAAAAATAGCTACATTACACATTTTGTTATAAATATACAGAGAACAACGATAGTCAAATGTTTTAGAACTGGACGCTATATGCTGGCTTTAAAATTCCATATTGTTTGCATGCAATCGCGAGAAACAACTTAAAATCCATGGGACTTAAAATAATGACAAGTATTGAATAATTCTAACCTTTAATAACGGATATCTCAAAAAGTCTTATGCCACAAAAGCTTACATTAAGTAAATTGTGTGTTTTAAAGAGATCTACATTATTTGTGTAGTACGCTTGATACAAGATTATGCAAACTTCCTTCCGGATAAAGAGGACTTCGTAGGTTATTCCAAGAAAATTCAAGATATACATTTTAATCGTGTAAATGTCTTTCATATATGGTATTTTAATAAAAATCGTTAGCCATTTTAAGAAAACCAAAATTTTCAAAAAGTATTCCATGTGAACGGTAGTTGGGGTGGAGGGATTTGTTTAAATCTTTGTGTCGCATCCTTGAAATATACTAAACTCAAATACCAAGTTTGGTATTTATGCGACTTTTCGTTTTTTAGTTAATACTGTTGACAAACAGACAGTCACACGGACGTGTTTCCAAAAATGCTTTATTTGGATTCAGGGCGCCTCAAAACATATATTTCCGGTGAAATCTCGACATCGAATTTTTGGGTGAAATGCAATACTTACCCTACTTACTATATGGAGAAAGTAAAAATGTAGAATTAGATCATCAACCAGGCAATATTACAGCCCAGTATAAATTTTGTAATAATTTATTTTTATTTGTGATTTTAATATTATTATTAATATTAATTTGTACTTATTTTTAATAAAAATTGTTTGATATGTAAATTAAATTTACTCTATTTTCTATATTTTCATGACATGTTAACTACTCTCAGTATTTGCAACCTAAGCCTATAATTTTCTTACTTTTGTGAGGTTCTGTTTGCATAAGGTATTACAATAATAAATATTACTATCAAAATAAGAATAGGTAGCAACTGTATACTATAGAATCTAAGGCCTGAAGCTTTATAAACCATGAAAAAAGAAAGAAAATACAGGGCTTTTACCAGGTAATTGGATGGACAGAACAGAATCATATTGGTCACTTCGAACAAATTAATTGTCTATTTAAATATTATGTTAAAGTTATATATGCATCTGTATGTATTTGTATTTGACTCTCAAAAGATACATTGTAAAATTTACTGAATAATATGTTATGTTGAAAACAATTTTAAATTATCTAAATTCAGTAAACAGACAGTAAATGTACACTACAGATAGGATAAGCATTCCAGAGTGAGCTGGATAGCTTTGTGGCTTACGTCCAGCCTCAACTGTAGAGGTACCTATTAATATCCTCCACCAGTGAGTTGAAATCGAAATATGCAATTATGAATTGGACATACCTGACTAATACATTCCTATGTGTTGAATAAAACTCCCCCACTTGTCTGTGAAACTGCCATACAATGCTTACAATGCCACAAACCATATTGACTTGTCCATTATTTCAAAACCCACGCAATCAGTTTGGAATTCCAACAAGCCTTTCTGCACCATCCGAAAAAGGGGGAAATGTTCCTGCCTTGTCTTTTCTCAGTGAAGTAGCTGAATGACGAAGGTATTAATATTAATAGTCCCATTGGAAATGTGTTACTTGGTGCCTTTCATTTTTATTAAAATACTGTGGGTTTTGGCAGCTGGTTTTATTAGAAAGATAATTTGTCTTAGCGCAGAATACATCACCTCTGATTAGTTCACGTGAAGGGCAACATGATTCGGAGTTAGCGGTAAAAGCTGCAGGTCCTTTCGTTCCATCGGAGGTAATGGAAACCGCCTTCAATTTATAAATGGGCCCAGACATGGCTTAGCGGAACGAGGTTCCCATAAGTTCATAGACCGTATGGGGAGCGTTGGAAACAATAATACATTTTAACAGATAAAAAATCTGATGTATTACACTCACATGACTTTCTCTACTCTTGTACAAAATATTTTTACAAACGCTTATTCTCCATATGCTTCATGTTAATTGAGACGTTAATCTTATTGCTAATTTTCTTGTAGGTGCAAGGGGAATTGGTAGGCTTTAAGCGATAGGCAAATATTTTAAGAGCTGGTTGCTATGTGGCGCATTTCATTCTCTTTGCATTACCAGACATAAAATAAACGAATAACGAATTTCCATCTGAGAAAAGTATAATTATTGGAAAATGTAAGGGAATAACAAGCAATATCTCGAAAATGGTTCACTCAACAACAAAAAATGTATATGACATAAATTGTGTATTTTAACGCTATCTACATTTTTTGTGTAGTACAATTTTGTCTATGGTTTACCAGTTATGCAAAAGTCGTTCACAATGAAAAATACTTTTGGAGACATTCTCAGAAAATTCGAAATATACATTACATTTGTCATAAAAATATCTTAAACATATGATATTTTAATCAAAATCGTTAGAGCCATTTTTGAGAAAATTAAAATTTTCAAAAAATGTTCTATGTAAAGGGCGATTTTCTTGAAAACCTTCGTGTCGCATCTCTGGAAGATACTGAACCTAAATACCAAGTTTGGTGTTTATTCGACTGTTCGTTTCTGAGTTATGCTGTTCACAGCCACACACACGGACATGTTTCTAAAAATGCTTTTTTTGGATTCAGGGGGTCTCAAAACATGTATTTCCGGTGAAATCTCGGTATCGAATTTTTGGGTGGAATACAACACTTCCCCTACTTACTATACGTAGTAGAGAAAGTAAAAAGCATTTTGATTCAACCTAATGTAATGTAATCTCCAACCCTTGCTGTCCCTCGTCCTAACAACTTGGTGGTACTCAATATCTTATCTATCAAACTACATCCTCATAGCCGCTCAGGAATCGATAGTAAAAAGAAAATAAACTGATATGCAGCATTTTGCCACCCATTACCAATTCATAGGACTCGGTGCCTACTTCGTTCCTCTATTTGTGAAATACCTATCTAAAAACTCTTAAGTTGGACACTACACACCTTTATTACACACAGGTTGTGGAGACCAAATTCAACTGTTTAACTGCAAGTCGATTTTAGTTTGTCAGTAGGTCTTGACGAAAAAAGAAGGATCGATTAAAGTGCAATGTTAAATATATTGCGAACCCAAGTAGATTTCATCCCAGGAAAATTTACACCTACACCGTGAAAATATAAATAATCCTTCAAAAAAAGCAAATTTATACCAACTGCATGTTCTAACCAGATATGCAATTTTCGTTTCACAGTATTTAGGAAGTCTCCTAATGGTTTTTGGTTTTATAATATGCATTAAAATAAAAGCTTAGAAACTGCTTACAGAAAACTCAAAATGAGGTTCATTTCGCCATATCAACATCTCAAGATTATAGTTATTGCTATCAAGGCCTTTTTGAGATAGCATAAAATAACGAAAACATTTCCATATAATTATTTGCTTGGAAGAAGTGCTAAAATATTCGCCTTGGATGTATAGGAGATACGTGTCTCTAACTATGAAATTCGGTGTTTGTCTATGCTTTGATTTCCTAATTGTGTTGTTATACACATAGGATTTTAATAAAATTTAATTTGAGATATAACTATAAATCTGGCAGCAATAAATAACAATTCTACCAGTGTTGACAATCGTGATTTTAAAACAGGTTTATAAACAGGGATAACAAAATCACATAATTACTGTGGGGTACTGAAGAATTTTCAAGGAACATTAATAGCTAAATTGTATTTAAACATGCAGAAGTGTTTGTTAATTTCGTGTATAATGATATAACAAGAGCTCCAAATTTTATTTTAACAGAATCTGAAGGTCAAGTTGTATTTCTTTTGACCATTTCAGAAATACATTTTTCCCCTTTCTTACATCGAAAAACGTAACGGTAAAAGGATACCTTTCATGAGTTACAATAACCAGCAGACGAATACTATTCATTTCGTAACGAGAGTGAATAAAATGTAGAACATTCCCTCTTCATTATATCTCCGATTGTAACAGCTGTCGCCTTATCCTTCTTTTAGACACCCAACGTTTTAACATTATTCAAGCTTAAACAAATGAAAGTTACAGAGTTTATTACGGCCAGCTGTCTCCCAGTCTCCAAGACCCTTTGTAATTGGAGTTTTCTTTAGTTAATGCTTGTGCATCCTCCTCATCCTCCTCCTCCTCATATCTACACATGTCCATGTTAGGTTTCTTCGTTTTCCGGGAATCCGTTTGCTAAATTATCTTGCTTTCCTTGCACTTTTCCCTCTTATATGTCTCTTGTGATTTCCACAAAGTTTGCGTTTGATGAAATCGCTTCATCCTATATAAGAGGTAATTCTGACAGGCATCCCTTCAACCAGACATGATATGCTTAAAAAAAATCTGATGTGTTGCATTCACGCGACTTTATCAACTCACTCTCCTACAAACTGTTCTTACACAAGGTTATATTTCTATCTAGTTCTTGTTAATCGTAACACATTTAGGCAATTCGTTGTAGCTATAAGAAGGATACAGTAAGTAAAACGATATTCAGATACTTACTTTCTCTACTACGTATAGTAAGTAGGGGAAGTATTGTATTTCACCCAAAAATTCGATACCGAGATTTCACCGGAAATATGTTTTGAGACCCCCTGAATCCAAAAAAAAAACATTTTTGTAAACATGTCCGTATGGTGTCTGTGTGTGTGTCTGTGAACAGCATAACTCAGAAACGAACAGTCGGATAAACACCAAACTTGGTATTTAGGTTCAGTATCCTACAGGGATGCGACACGAAGGTTTTCAAGAAAATCCCCCGAACCCAGATTACCCTTTACATGGAACATTTTTTGAACATTTTAATTTTCTCAAAAATGGCTCTAACGATTTTGATTAAAATATCATATGTTTAAGATATTTTCATGACAAATAAAATGTAGGTATATCTTGAATTTTCTAGGAATGTCTCCAAAAGTATTCTTTATTGTGAACGACTTTTGCATAACTGGTAAACCATAAGAGATAGACAAAATTTTATTACACAAAAAATGTAGATCGTGTTAAAATACACAATTTATGTCGCATACATTTTTTTGTAGAGTGAACCATTTTCGAAATATTGCTTGTTATTCCCTTAAATTTTCCAATACTTATACTTTTTCTCAAATTCATTATTCATTTTTTTTATGTCCTGGACATGCAAAGAGATTGGAATGCGCCACATAGCAACCAGCTCTTAAAAGATTTGACTATCGCTTATAACCTACCATATTCCCCTTGCATCTACAAGAAAATTAGGAATAAGATTGACATCTCGATATCTCGATTAACATGAAGCATATGGAGAATAAACGTTTGTAAAAATAGTTTGTACAAGAGTAGAGAAAGTCATGTGAGTGTAACACATCAGATTTTTTAAAAGCGTATCATTGTGTGTTGGCTTTGAAATTCCAAGCTCTTTGCAAGATCACTAACATACAAAGTAAATAAATAAGTGAGCGATGGTGACTTATCACTTGAGAAAAATAACAAGTTCAATAACAAAGCATATCTCGGAAATAGTTAACGTTCTAAAAATATATTTGGCATAAATTGTGTGCTTTAAGAGATCTACATTTTAAATCTAACATTTTGGCTATCTCTTACGATTTACCAAATGCACAAAAGTGATTAAGAATGCTGAGGAATTCACAGGCTATTCGCAGAAAATTCAAGACATACACCTCAATAATTGTCATACAAATATCTTAAACATATGCCATTTTATCTGAATTGTTAGTTATTTATTTGAAAATAAAAATAATGAATCATTTTACATGTAAGGGGTATTTTGGGGTGGCAGGATTTTCTTGAAAATCTTCGTGTTACATCCTTGGAACATGCAGAACTTAAATCTAAATTTAGTATTTAACCAACCTTTTTGTACTTATGCTGTTCACAATCACATGGACACGCTCGCGCAGAACTGTTTCTAAAATTCTTTAATCGATTCAAGGGACATCAAAATGTTTATTTCCAGTGCATTCTCGGTATCGAATTTTGGGTAGAGTGCAATACTTCTCTGCTTACCATACGTAAGTGGTTTAGAAAGTAATGAAGCTTAATTTCCATTATATTGTTACTCATAAATAAGGCAGAATTCTTATTCCTTGACACACTAATCCGAATATTATGTTAAAGACGCCTTCATTCAGAACTAATTGCGTCTGTTAAGTAAATACGAAATTCAGTTTCTCTTATCTTTTTGTGGGATTATTTTCCATCCTTTCTACTTATATAACATGCCAGGTTTTAAAGTAAGCATTCTTTCCCAGTTGCATTACCACTTCTTTTATGATTATTCATTAGTAATAATATCGGATTACTAAAATTAAATTTTAATGCTTAATATGAAGTCTTTATTCACCCTGTTCACTTAATTCCTTCAGTAAATACAGAACATGTTTTATAAACTAACATGTCTTTGTGTGTTTCCGTTAATGTTCAGATTTTAGGTAGTATGGTTTTGCTGCATTTATACCGTGTGCGATATCAAATCACAGCCTTAAACTTCTAATATTTTTATTGTAACATGAAGTCGCCATGATAATATAGAATTGTTGAATTCATCATTTCAACCAGTCCACTATCTTCCGTTTCTTAATACAGTTTGAAACATTTCGTTTATAATGTTAATACTGCGCGACCTTTGCAGTTCTTATTTGTCATTGTCTCGTGCCATTACCATAAATTATTGAATTTCTATTGCGTCCATAAAAACGTTTCTTTCAATCCTTTTCGATTTGTTTAAAATTCTTTAATTTGAAAAAGGGTAATTCTGCAGAAGCAAGAAGACGATACGTGCATATCCAATCCCTAAGTTCGTTCATATTTTAATTATTTCAACAACAGCAGTAATAATATTATAATATATAATAATAAGAGCTTAAAGAATAGATATTAGCCATAGAGCTTAAAAATGTTTCTCTAGAAATATATCTCTCAAGATAAACCTATTTCTTGGTACTTTAACTATTTTGGTTATTCCTCTCGCCTGGATAATGAATAAGCATAAGTTATTTGCTTTTGTCCTGGGGATGTACCTAGGTAGAAATTAATTTCAAAATCTGATTGGAATTTGGCACTAATACCATAAGAAGGGTAAACCCAACAGACATTCGAATGCAATACATAACGAGAAAATATAAGGAAAATTGACTTTGGAAACTACGCCCAAAAATATTCAAAGAATATAATTTCAAAATTTATCTTTAGTTACCTTTATATGCCGAAGGTAAAAATTCTGGAATAACTTTCACTTTCTCTACCACGTACCTAGTAGCAGAAAAAGTGTTGCCTTTACCCAAAAATTCGATGCCGAAATTTCAATGGAAATCCAAAATAAGCAGTTTAAGAAAAAGGTACATCTGTGTGTGTGTGCGTGCGTGTGTGTGTGTGTGTGTGTGTGTGTGTGTGTGTGTGTACTAAGATTTTAAAGAAAATTCTGCCAGCCCAGTTTACGCTTTACATGGACAAATTTTCGTTAATTTTGGTTTTCTCAAAACGTATCTAACGATAATATTAAAATGTCAGATATTTGCAAGACAGAAAGTATAACTTGAATTTTCTGAGAATACGCTGTGAACTTGATGTGCTTTCGGAAGGAATTTCCTATCATTTTGCATATCTAACTGGTAAATTATAAGAAACAACAAAAAATTGCTGTACAGAAAAATCTTTAAAACACCCATTACTTTAAACAACGTTTTTGTGGCATCAACAATCTCGAAGGTTTCCGTTGTTATTTGTTAGAAGTGTTTATATTCAGTTGTTTTTCGTGTTACTACGTTATGAAATTTCAGGGCCAGCATACAGCGACCGCTTATTTGACCATTTCTTCGGTTTCCTAAATTCCTCTTGTAGGTGTAACTATGTGTAATAAAGATATTTCTGCAGCCGTTTTTTCTGGATTAAAATGAAATAAATAGAAAACTAAGCGTTCGTAAGAAACGTTTTATAAGTTATGTAAAAATCAACAATAATGGGTACAGGAAATCATGTGAATGGAACTTGACATTTTTTTTTAATTTCTAAGTTTTGCAGTTTTGAATATTATTCTTCTCAGTACTTTCACTCATATCAAAATCAGCCACAAGATAGAGTTTTCGTCCGATTCCACCGAGCTTTGTCATGTATAATCCAAAAGTGAAAGAATTTCATGGTTTAAGGGTAGCATGTTGCATCATATTCAAGAGGCCCCGATTCCGAATTTCGATTAGAATGAGTTACCTGGATAAGGCTTTTTCAGGGGTTTTCCCTTGTGCTAAGAAGACGAAAGTCAGATAAGCTCTAGGGCACCCTAGCTCATTTGAATATATTTCATTCATTCTTTCACCGTCCAATACAACCTCCTGATTAAAGGGTGTTATAATTAATTATAATAATAAACCTGTTGTATATAATTTTCGATGTTAATTTAAAACATATAGAAATTTATAATTGTAAATGTTTTAAACGTATTTTCCTTTTAACTAAAGCTAGTACGTACAAAGAATTATATGATAGCTCTGTATGCTAAGGTCAGGATAATAATATGTACGCTTAAGAGAGAGATTTATTTTTATAAATTCATCTTGTGGTTTGGTTCAGAACAATAAACTTAATTTTTGAAACTCAAGTTGAAAGCTGAAAAGGATAAGGAAACATATTTAAAAATTGATAAAATAGAATTTTCAGTGGTACATTCTGTAAAGTTTTACATTAAATGTTTTTGAAACAAATTCAAGTATGAAACATTATTGGTTGTTCACTATCGCCCACAAATGGAGGCAGCAGACACCTGTTAAGTGCAATTCAGAATCTCTATTCCAAGTTTTTAATCCTCATATTCTTAAACTAGAGTTTTTAAAATGTGTATCTCGTGGTATTATAATTGAATAATACGATTGCATGCATATGTTACGCCTAACGCAAAGTACGTAGAAAAATAAGGTGTCTGAATGAATTATTTGTGGAATAGCTATGCAATATTTGAGTGGAGAAAGTCTTGTGACTGTTGCATATTATACCTTTTAATTAATTTAATTTGAACCTATATCTTAAGTGTAAATTAATATATAATTTTGAGTGAGATGTAATGTTTCCTCCACAGTAGATGAGAGAAAGAAAAAATCGGTGTGTTACACTCACATGACTTTCTCTACTCTTGTACAAATTATTTTTACAAACGTTTATTATCCATATGCTTCATGTTAATCGAGATATCGAGATGTTAATCTTATTGCTAATTTTCTTGTAGATGCAAGGGGAATTGCTAGGCTTTAAGCGATAGTAGTCAAATATTTTAAGAGCTGGTTGCTATGTGGAGTATTCCATTCTCTTTGCATTACCACGACAAAAAAGAAATGAATAACGAATTCCCATTTGAGAAAGATTATAATTCTTGGAAAATTTAAGGGAATAACAAGCAATATCTCGAAAATTGTTCACTCAACAAAAAAACTATATGACATAAATTGTGTATTTTAACGCGATCTACATTCTTGTGTAGTAAAGTTTTGTCTATCTCTTATGGTTTAAGAGTTATTCAAAAGTCGTTCACAATGAAGAACACTTTGGAGACTTCTCAGAAAATTCAAGATATACATTTTATTTGTCATGAAAGTATCTTAAATATATGATATTTTAATCAAAATCGTTAGAGCCATTTTTGAGAAAATTAAAATTCTAGAAAAATATTCCTTGTAAGGGGTAATTTGGGGTGGGGGATTTTTTGAAAATCTTTGTGTCGCATCTCTGGAAGATACTGAACCTAAATACCAAGTTTGGTGTTTATCCGACTGATGGTTTCTGAGTTATGCTGTTCAAAGACACACACTGACACACACAGAGACACACACACGGACATGTTTCCAAAAATACTTTTTTTGGTTTCAGGAGGGCTCAAAGCATGTATTTCCGGTGAAAACTCAGTATCGAATTTTTGGGTAGAATACAATACTTCCCCTACTTACTATACGTAGTAGAGAAAGAAAAAAGTGCTGCCGGAAAAGGAGGGGTCAGTCGAGACAGCATCCAAGCTCGATTTTGTAAATGTAGGTAACGTCTAAAGTGTTTCCATTTTCTTATTAATGTTTCTTCCTGTTAAAAGTAAACATAACAAGAAAAAGTAGATGCAGAACGTGGAACAAAGTTTCAGGCAACAAATGAGGATGCTTACAAAGTGGAAAATGTGTCTGTTAAAATACCTGAAACTTAAGGCAAGCTGCTTTTCCAGCAGAAGACATTAAAGAGCTTGAATCTAAAAGCAGATTGGAGGTAGCTGTTTTAATGAATCTGAAATAAAAAATAAGAAACCTTTTGAAAAGAAAAAGAAAGAACGGAGTTGCGAGTGGACTCAACTTCATGATGTCTCCTGGGTGGCACAAACAGCCTGTTAACAAAAGAAAAAAATGGGCGGAAGGTAAAGGAAAAAGTAAAAGCGAGAGAAATTCTTTCTTGATCCAATGATGGCAGTTTCTCATGGCTTAGTCTCTAAATCTCTTTGGGTGCGATTACCCCAGTAGTCGAAAGCGCTTCTAATATTATGTAAGAAGTAGCGTTGTAAAAAATGTAATTACAATTATTAGAATAGCCGTAGAAAAAAACTGTTTTACCAATTTAAATGGCAGGAAGACTACCATTTAATTAAGATCTACTTGTGTAAGAGGCCTCCCTTTCTCTCCCCCTCCATCTCCCTCTCTCCCCAATCATCTATCCATTCATCTATCTTGTTCACATTTTAACAACCATGAATCCGCAGCTCTGTTTGTGCTCTTACGTTAAATACGAAGATAATTCTTTTCTCTGTCTCTCTCTCTCTCTCTTTCCGCCACTTACTCACACTCTTTCCCTTTCCCTCTTTCTGTCCCTACATCCTTCTTTTTCTCTCTTCCTCTCTTATCTTATTTTCCACTCTCTCCCACACTCGTAATCATTTCCTCCCTTTCCTTCTCTCTGTACAATGCCATGGTACTTTGACAATCGGTAATAAAACTGTTTTAGAGTGTAAATAAACTTAAAATACTAAGAACAGGAAGAATAATGTTTGGTGTTTCGTTTTTTTAGCTTTCTTATTTTGCCTTGTTGCTACCTCCTTGAAACGATATACATAGATGACTTTGCTTTCATTCATTAAACATAATCATATGTTTTATGGAGAAAGCATAACATCCGAGTATGATTGTCGATAGTATCTTGTTTGTTTATTTGTCTTACGTTGCTATGTTTGATCAGCATAGACTTGTACTACTTATAGTAACTAAATATGCGATTTCGTTGGAGCTCTTGCATTTATCTATTTCAATGCGTAACAAAAGAAGAGGAATTAAAAGCAAATTGAAGGAAAAGTAGGAGAGAAAGGAAGGGGCTGGTATTTCGTTTGTCATTGTCAATAACTGTTTCCTAAATGTGATATATACGGCTTTGTTTTCGCTCAGTTTTACTGAGAGAGAAAAAGAGAAGAATGTTGCAGGTAAAATGTCCATTTCCAAGTTTTACGGTCTTTTTACTTTCTTTATTACGCACACAGAGAAGGTATGGCATGCACCCAAAAATTCGATGCCGAGATTTCGCCGGAAGTACATGTTTTGAGACCCACTGAATCCAAAAATAATTTTTAGAAAAAGGTCCGTGTGTGTGTGTGTGTGTGTGTGTGTGTGTGTGTGAGTGTGAGTGTGTGAGAGAGAGAGAGAGAGAGAGAGAGAACAGCATAACTCTAAAACGAAAAGTCGGATAAACACCAAAATTTGGTATTTAGGTTCACTATCTTTCAAAGATGCGACAGAAGATTTTAAATCCCCCATTCCAAACTATCTCTTACATGGAGTATTTTTCGAAAACTTCTATTTTCTCAAAATTGGCTCTAAGGATTTTAATTTAAAATACCATATGTTTAAGATATTTTCATGGTAAATGAAATGTGTATCTTGAATTTTCTGGAAATTTTTACTACACAAAAAATGTAGATCTCTTTAAAACACAGAATTTGTCACATATATTTTTTTTTGTCGAGTGAACCATTTTCGGATATTCCTTGTTATTTGTTTGAATTTTTCAATAGCTATACGTTTTCTCAAATGGGAGTTCGTAATGTTTTTTAATGTCCTGGATATGCAAAGATAATGGAATGATCCACATAGCGACCAGCTCTTAAAAGATTTGACTATCACTTACTGTATTTCCATATTCTCCTTGTAACTACAAGAAAATTAGCAATAAGATAATTTCTGCAAATGTTTATCTCGATTAATATGAAGTAGATGCAAAATAAGCGTTTGTAAAAATAGTGTGTACAAGAGAAGAGAAAGTCATGTGAGTGCAACACAGATATTTCCTCCTTGTGTCAAAGATTACCTACGCAAAATTGGTCGGAGTCGTTTATGTTGATATGTATTTAATACAAACAGAAAAATCTCAGACTTTGTGCTGATGCTTACAGGCTGTTCCAAAAGTCATTTCGGACTTCAAAGTGTTTTAAATTTTGTAACACTCTGTTATCTGTACAATGAGCTTTAGTGCCCTTATTGTTGATGGCCCGCTTCATGGATTGAAAGCACTTTGCTAGTTCGTATTCTATGTGCTGCTGGGCTATGGTCTGGTTGCTTGTCGACTGTGCAACGTGTTACCAACAGCAGTAGGTATAATTACACTTAGCATACCATATTTTCGTTCTTGGTGGGTTGCAGCATAGCATTTGTATGTAAATTTACAAGTAAATGGAACAGTACTGCCTTTCCTTTTCTTTTACAAAGAACATTTTCTGGCTGCAGCTCGTTTACGTGCCTAAAGAGATAAGTCCCTGCCCAATACTTTCTGTCCACATGTTAGGAACGCAATGCGCACATAGCAGTAACAGTAGTAATTCCAGGATAACTGCCGCTGTGCTGTTAAAGAGAAGTGAATAATGAAGCCCAAGGGATGGCTGAAATTTCTATCCTTTAAAATTGTAATATTGTACTCTGAAAAGTTGGGTAGGTACTCGTATATGCTCCAAACTACACAAACTCCAAACTATTTTACAACTGTTGAATTCTATACCACGAATGTATCTGCATAGTCACTATGACATGATGGTAATTTCGAATCTGAATAAATAAAAACAGAAACAAACGAATGTAGCAGCCGATTGTTTATTATACTGATAATAGTGGTAATGCTGTGATCCTCTAAAGTAAACGACACATTCGTTGAATGTGCATAGATTTATAATTGAGCTATAATTATAATCGTTATAATTGTATTTGAATGCTTTGACATTGATATAAGGATTAATAAATAACGGAATATTATTTTTATACGAGGAAAAACATTTGAATGCTTTAGTTCGTAGTGAAACAGCATTACAATAAAGCTTCAAATATCCATACGAAAATATAGTACGGCATTAATAATGAACGTACATAATTATAAGTATTACGTTATCGCGCGCGCAAATATACGCACAAAGAACGACTAAAATAATCCTGCGAACCTGAACGGAGCATAACCTTCGCTAAAATCGCATGGTTTTTGGGATTGGTAACATAAATCCGCTGAATGGATTTGGCAGCACTGCTGTGGACACAAATCAGTCGCGTCTGTCTGCCCTTCCTGCAACATCTCACCTGTCTGCTTGTCGCCTATTTGACTCCGAGCTATTTTGCTGCCTGTGATAGGGGCAGGGTTGTTAATCTGAAATGTTGTTAAAGGTCAGTAATTAATATTTGTAAAGGTATGCTTGATTAAGGGTACAAGCGTGCGCCATGCAACTTGATTTGTCAGTGAGTTTTTGCATGCGCAGTATGGCAGAGTAGGTATAATGGGCTGAGCTCCGCATTTTGCGTAATGGATTTTGTGTTTTAATGCATTTGGGAAGCTCGTAATTCAAGTTTAAGTGATTAATACAGCTTAATAGGATTAAGACGTATGCATTTTTAACCTTGATATTACATGTTCTTGGTTTTGTTAATCTCTGCTTAATCTCAAAGGTTTGCAAATTGCAGCTATTGCATTATATATATTATTTTAATTTTGGGCATTTACCGAGTAGCTTAAGGTTGCTATTAGCTAGCAGCGCTGAAGTATTTTACTTTTAACACAGGATGGCCTTGTAAATTCCTTGGTCAGAATGACTTTATCGGTCCTTAACGATGTATTCCTTACACTTGTATTTGTAAGCCACAGGATCTTCTTGTCGTCCTTCGTGGTGTAGTGGTTACCATGCTAGCCTCAAGTTCCCGAGGTCGCGGGTTCAAACTCGGCGAAGGACGATGGATTTTTTTACCGGCGTAAAAGTCCTTAGCATGACTTCCTTCGGAAGGGAAGTAAAGCCGGTGGTCCCGTGTCGTAGATTTACGCACGTAAAGAATCTCAAACCTGATAAAGAGGCCTCTGAGCAAAATTACCGAGTTTTCACACCCAATATAGAGTAGGACGCTAAAGGCCACAGCAGTTAAAGAGAGTGCATAAATATAACCGAGTTTATTTTAACAGGAACTTCGGTATAAAACCTTACCGCTAGAACGGGGTTTTGCGTCTGGGTAGCACGACATGGCATAGTCGACCGTGACTTCGCTTCTTAAATCTATATTCCTCTAAACTTCATGTAAAAGATTTTCGGAAATTGCGTCTAATGTTTCTTCTGTTAACGCGTACATCTTCGGATGTGTTTCTTGTTTTGTACTGAAGCAGTAGTCTCAAATTTATTCACAAGATCGTGCACTGAAGGAGGCAATTGTGCAAGAAACTTCAGGATAATTCTTCAGAAACGTGACGAGCCGATTCGTATCTAAAATAACATTTACATACAAATATACGTCGTTCTATAGATAACTGCCTTCCCATCTTCGTAAATGAAAGTGACTGCTGACTCTAATGAACTACGTAGTAACTGAAGAACATAAAGCCTGTAGTGAGTAGGAAGTGGGTAAAACAGCCGGCATTGGCTCTCAGCACAACACCGTGGGTCAAGTTTATACCGAAGACCCAGTAGTTAATGAAATCAGTTTGTAAACTGAGTTTATCCATTTACAATATACAGAATCAGTGTTCTAGTTCGTTATACTTTTTTTTTCGTTTCCTTGTAATTACTTAAGTAAGTTAGCTTTCCATCAATTAGTTGTTGCCCTTGTCTATCTAGTTTCTTCTAAACATTTCCAGTTACCCTGTGGCAACTTCAAACATTCGTGTTCGGCATCGCTTACTTTTATGCAGTAATTTTCACAAATTACGCAGGATATGTCAGAAATAGGTTTATGCATCCTGTGCTATTATTTCTTGAACATTACACACAGGATCTTTCGATTTTCCCAATTCTTGCTGGAGGAAACATTCGGATACTCGTTTTTTAATGTAGTCCAGTAACCAAAAGTTGGATAAGTGAGATCTCTGGATCGTGAAGGTTAAGTTGATAATGTTCCTGCTAATGACATGATTGTTAAGTGGTTTGCAAGTCTTAGGTATGCAAATGGAACGCGAATGCTTTAAGGCGTTAACTGTAAATTTATATTTTCTCCGCTACGTATAGTAAGTAGGGAAAGTATTGTATTCCACCCAAAAATTCGATAACGAGATTTCACCGGAAATATATGTTTTGAGACCCCCTGATTCCAAAACAAATTTTGGAAACATGTCCGTGTGTGTGTGTGTGTGTGTGTGTGTGTGTGTGTGTGTGTGTGAACAGCATAACTCAGAAACGAACAGTCGGATAAACACCAAACTTGGTATTTAGGTTCAGTGTCTTCCAGAGGTGCTACACGAAGGTTTTCAAGAAAATCCCCCACCTCTGATTACCCTTTACATAGTATATTTTTCGAAAATTTTAATATTCTCAAAAATGGCTCTAACGATTTTGATTAAAATATCATGTTTAAGATATTTTCATGACAAATGAAATGCATATCTTGAATTTTCTGGGAACGTCTCCAAAAGTATTCTTCATTGTGAACGACTTTTGCGTAACTGGTAAACCATAAGAGATAGACAAAAGTTTACTACAAAAAATGTAGATCGCGTTAAAATATACAATTTATGTCATATACATTTTTTTTTTGAGCCATTTTCGAGACATTGCTTGTTATTCCCTTAAATTTTCCAATACTTTTTCTAAAATGGGAATTCATTATTCATTTTTTTGTCCTGGATATACAAAGAGAATGGAATGCGCCACATAGCAACCAGCTCTTAAAATATTTGACTATCGCTTAAAGCCTACCATATTCCCCTTGCATCTACAAGAAAATTAGCAGAAAGATGAACATCTTGATTAACATGAAGCATATGGAGAATAAGCGTTTGTAAAAATAGTTTGTACAAGAGTAGAGAAAGTCATGTGTATGTAACACATAAGATTTTTTTAAATATTGAGAATGATGTATTCTAACACTTAATGCTAGAATGGTGGCTTGCTCTTCCTTCCGCGTATACAGCCTCTCAAACCTATGACCTAAACAAGGTTAATGAGGATCCGTATAATAGCCCCGCGAGTTGACTTCACCCGATTGACCAAGTCTGGATGTAAACATGGGTTTAAATTAAATTAAATTGTTTTATTTGTAGACCCTCTTTAATTACTATGGTCCTTAGCGTCCCATTCTATACCGGGCGTGTAAGACCGGTAATGTTGCTCAGAGGCCTCTCTATCAGGCTTGAGGTTCTTTTACGAGCCGTAAATCCACGACACGGGACCACCGGCTTTACTTCCCTTCCGTAGGAAACCATACTAAGGATTTTTACGCCCGAAAAAATCCATCGCCCTCCGTGTTTGAACCCGCGACCTCGGGAACAAGAGGCTAGCATGGTAACCACTACACCACGGAGGACGACGTAAACATCAGTATTAAGTCGAAAGCGCCTCATGCAAAAGCGATTTTTATTAGTGTCTTCCGATTCGTTAAACTTTTAGGCTCATAGCGTGGGGACGTTTGTAGTTTATTGCCCTACGTACATAGATTTTATTTAAGTGCTCTTTAATTTGTATATACTTACAGATGCGAGAAAGAATATGTAATTGTGAATTTAAAAATGTATTTAAGTTATACTAATTTATCGGCATATTATTTTTCTCAGGGCATGTTTATTCTTAACCTTACTTATTCTTAAATAAATACTCGTTGGCAATGCTGTCAATTAGACAGGATTAAGATAATACGCGTTTTTAAAAATACCTATACATGAAGCTGAATTAGTTGTTTAAAAAGCAAGTTTATATATTATGTTAAATATGGTATTACAGACTCTATTTATGAATTCTTGAGAGGCAAATAGACTGAGCACTTAAAACGAACTGCTTAAAATGTGAGAGCATATAATTAAATATTTCAGAATGTGACTTAATTGTATATTTTAACGAAATCTGTGCCTTTTCGTAGTAAGTTTTCATATATCTGTTAGGTTTCCCTGTTGTATTATGCCAAAATTTAAAAATAATAATCTTATTCTTAATGATAAAATTATAATATTTTAAAATATATATTTTAATCAACTTGACTAATGCCATTTATTTGAGAAAGTAAAATATAATTTCTTAACACAAAAAAGCGGTTTTTGCAAATTTCTTTTAAAAAAATATATCTTGCATCCTTACATATATGGTCTTGGGCTATTTTGTGACGATTTTCAAGAAAGTCTCCCTATTCCAAACTACCTTTACATGGAAAATTTTCGATTTTGATTAAAATTGTGTATGTTTAACATATTTGCATGACAAATAAAATGTTCTGGAAATAGCCTGTGAATTCCCCTTTATTTGATTGTATTTTGTATAATTCTGAATTACAACGAAACCTTAAAAGATAGACAAAAGCTTGCTTCCGGGAAAATTAGAGCTCATTAAAATACACAATTTGTGTCAAATAAACTTTTTCGTAGCGTTAGCCGTTTTCAAAATGTTCCATGTTGCAATATTAAATATCCCATGCTGAGCGTCAACTTAACGGATGTGTTTAAATTTTGCAATTCTTGCCTCCCTCCCTTTTCTTTCCATCGCAAGAGCTTATTACAATGATAAACACTTGAATACTGTTTCCGCATGTTGTAACCAGGAACGTCTTTGAAATAACTCCTATGAAATAAAAAATATATAGTAAGTAACATATCGTGGATAGAAGAATCACTTTTTATATAAATACTGGGATATACACAGCTATTTGTGAACTTGTCGTTGGTAGCGAAAATCGAATGTATCGCATCATATTTTTTTATGCTGCTTGCAGACGTACACATAAACACACACGAGCCTTTTTATAAAAGGCATATGCTGTAAAGGAAATAATAATTAATGCAATAAACCTTTCATACATATTTGAGGACGATAAAACATAGATTACACTAGATACACGAAATAAAGGAAATAATTGTGTTCTATGCAGTGGTTAAATGAATCTGATATGCATTGGTAATAATCGAAGAAAAGAAGTGAAACGGATTTAAACTCGTTGTTTTCTCATATTACACTGCACAACCTTTGGGTATAAATTTCTTTTTATTATCTCTGAGCACATTTGTAGGCAGAAAAGTTTCTTTCCACCCCACGTGAGGTCAGAAGTGCATATTTCATTGCTGCCACTACAGCTAGTCCCCGAGGTAACTTGCTGCAAAATTCTCTCCCTCTCTGGAGAATCTGACACGCGTTTTCATTTTATCAAGCAGTATTCATCTCCAGTTACCGGTTCTGATTCCTATTGCTTAGCTGCTGAAACTAAAGTTTTTAAAACACTTCATTTTCTTGGAGAATATTGACGTGGTTCAGAAGTTTGGTCAGTATCAAGTTAGGCGTTAAGCTCAACAAATCAAGTCGTGATAATCCCATTATTATTATTATTATTATTATTATTATTATTATTATTATTATTATTATTATTCTTTTACTATTATTATTACCACCATCTTAGGTCTTTATTTATGTTGAGGCAGTATTTGATATCACAACACTGTAAATGCCAGAGTGATTGTAGTGTAAATTAGCATTATTGTATGACAATGATTTGAGATGTTTGTTAATTATAAGCTATGTTAGGAAATAAGTTTACACGGCCTCACTGAAACTGACAATAGGAGCGGGTAACAATGAGCGAGGTGGTGAGTTGTTTAACAATTAGAAGAGACAAACAAATGACGTCAGAGTAGCGCGCTTTTCTTTAGAAATGGACGGAATATCTTCCCTAGAGCATATGTATTCGTAATTTTGATTGGATAAAAAAATAGACGCTAATGTTGGCGCGCCTTATTAACCAATAGCAGCTCGATTATAATATTTAGGCATATCGGGATGAGGGAGTATAAATTCTAAAACTGGAGACAAGTAACGCACAGTTTAACAGAATCCTTCACGAGTTACACGTCGCGCAGTTCAACAGAAGCATTCACGAAGTACACGTTACGCAATTCTACAGAATCTCTCGCGTCGTAAAGATAGTTACAAAAATGTGAAATACGCGAATTAATAATGCGCGGCAGTGAGTGATTATAGTTACATTCGAAAGTATAACAGTTTCAGTCAGGCGTGTATCAAAAGTAAATATGTTAAATTAATAAAGTGTGACGGCAATAAAAGTGTGAAAACAAATTCTTTTATCAGTGTTATCTTTTAGTAACTACTCCTTTCCGTTTACACACCCTGTTCAAGAGATTTGCTCGACTGAGTAATAATAGCTAGCCGGAGGACAAAGAACCCAAAATTCAAAATAGTAAAACAATAACAGGCGCTCAGCAAATAAGATAACACGAAACGATACCGCGACAATGTGTAATCTATGTTTAGTGCATTCGCGATTTTCACCATAGACCTGTTATGTTAAGCTGAAATTTCTTCTTTATGTTAAATTTTCTTGTGCTGTTATTTACGTAAGCTAAACTTTTAATATTCGACAATTCAATCATATGAGAAAGTTTAATGCTCATACCGACATCTCGTAATGGTACTCATTGTCAGCTATAGAGAATAAATGGAAATCCGAAGTTCTGTGGTGCAGTTTCAGCAATGGCCGATTCAATTATCCAATTGTTGGTTTTTTTTGTCTCTAATTTAAGTGATAGAGATTAGAGAATTATGGAGGATAATTCATCTATCTCATCTATAGAGAGGGAGAGATGAATGGTAGGAGTCGTATGAGGGCTTTGGATAAGGAATGATTCGCCGACATGCCCCGAAGTGCTCAAGAACCCTTTCCCATCGCCCTCTGCGCATCCAGGCCATGGGGCTGCACAAGGAGGCAGTGTGGTCCCAGAAGAAGTTACATCTTCAGAACTGTCACAGAGGAAATTTTGGAAATATCAACCAGCATTCGTCGGGGAAAACTACTTTAAAGCCCTCGACCATGTTAGTCAGCACCTACGAAAGCGAGCCACTAGTGGTGTACTGGATCACAGCACAAATTAGAAACGTTTTAAATCTTAATGATGTGTGTGTAATCGCAGAACATTCAAACATGAAATAATTAAACCTTTACGCCAATTCTTTTCAAAGATAAAATCGGTGCTTGTTTCCCTTGTGAATATTTTGCAATATTTTGATGCAAATAGGCAAAACTGAAACCGTGTGAGAAGAACCCCACAGAAAGTAATTTCCGTTATTCTGATTGCTTTATGTGGCGATGAGCGAACGAGTAACGTTGCGATAAGCAGGCATATAGTAATGTTTGAATTTGACTTAATAGAGCGTCACTTTTCCCCCTCAAAGCTAATCTATGGAACGCGTTCCACTTCTTGTTCACTATCCAACAAGATCTTGAGAGTGATTGTCTTGTAGAACCGGTTTAAACTTTTGTAGGCTCTGCAGGAAAATACTGTTTATTTTAGACCGATGCAAAACTTTGCACTTGGAAACTTGTGTATTTTCCAAAGAAACCACACAAGTGGTCAGATGCGATGCTAAAAGCACTGAAAGTCGCATCTTGATTATTTAAAGATGGCAGCCCCTTCCTCTAGCAAACTTACTTTACAGTCTCGAAACAACTATTTCCTTGGAGCTACTCTAAGGAGATAAATAAATACTGCACGAAAGAAAGAAAAAGTACCAGAAGGGGAAGAATCGGTGGAAGATAAAACAGAAGAAATAAGAGGTTCCTTGCGATGAAAAGCCAAATATAAGACACTCTGCTACCAACACAGTAATAATATTCTGCTCCTCCTGGTTGTGAACCATTAGTTGTTGTATCCGAGAATAAACAAAAACTCTCCCTTTTTATGCAAAAACGCCGATGCTTTAAATTACAATCTCATGCTTTACAATATTAGAAGCGTTAAATTTGCATGCATTTAAAACTAAAAGGAAATAAAAAAATCTGATGTGTTACACTCACATGACTTTCTCTACTCTTGTACAAACTATTCTCCATATGCTTCATGTTAATCGAGATATCGAGATGTTAATCTTATTGCTAATTTTCTTGTAGATGCAAGGGGAATTGGTAGGCTTTAAGCGATAGTCCCTTTGCATTACCAGGACAAAAAATGAATAACGAATTCCCATTTGAGAAAAAGTATAAGAATTGGAAAATTTAAGGGAATAACAAACAATATCTCGAAAATGGTTCACTCACAACAAAAATGTATATGACATAAGTTGTGTATTTTAACGCGATCTACATTTTTTGTCTATCTCTTATGGTTTACCAGTTATGCAAAAGTCGTTCACAATGAAGAATACTTTTGGAGACATTCTCAGGAAATTCGAGATATACATTTCATTTGTTATGAAAGTATCTTAAATATATGATATTTTAATCAAAATCGTTAGAGCCATTTTGAAAAAATTACAATTTTCGAAAAATGTTCCATGTAAAGGGTAATCTGGGGTGGGGGATTTTCTTGAAAACCTTTTTGTCGCATCTCTGGAAGATATTGAATTTTAATACCAAGTTTGGTGTTTATCCGACTGTTCGTTTCTGAGTTATGCTGTTCACAGACAGACACACACACGGACATGTTTCCAAAAATACTTTTTTTTGGATTCAGGAGGCCTCAAAACATGTATTTCCGGTGAAATTTCGGTATCGAATGTTTGACTGGAATGCAATACTTCCCCTACTTACTATACGTAGTAGAGAAAGTAAAAAGCATGAAAAACCTTAAGTGCAATAGGCACAGTCTTTCTCTATTCATTACCATTTATTTTCATATTTATTGTAAGAAATATTCATACATGTGATATAAACAGACAGGAAATAGAATCTGATTGTAGAGAAAGATCAACATTGGAGCTACAAAATAAAATAAAAACTAGGTGGGGTAAGGAAATATATATTTTGGACGGGAATAACATGGTTTAGGTTGGGAGGGTGGAAAGCTGGTAAGATTGTTGATGAAGGTGGCAGGAGGATTTGCCCATTATGCGGGGAACAAGAAGACTGGACGCATATTTTGGCAGTATGCGTGCAGACGGAGGGTATTAAGAAAAAAAATATTACCGGAAATATTTTTGGCTTCCACAGATGGAGGACAGCATGCTGGGGCTTGATTCTAAACACCCAAAACTGGCCAAGCTTGGGCACATACTTAATGGATGTACGTGTGCTAAGAGATAAGGTGTTTATGTAAATTTTCTTTAAATATATGTGGTGCTTGAGCACTTGTGTGTGTGTGTGTGTGTGTGTGTGTGTGTGTGTGTGTGTGTGTTTGCGTGTGCGATTCAGAGTGTTTTTCAATTTTATGTGTATGTATATAATGTGGTGATTATAAACATAGTTGTTCCTGGTCGATTCTACAAGTCACGTATACAGACCTGGTATTTTTCTAGAGCATGTACGGTCATATGACCCATGCAACTGTGTTATGCAATTAATGTAATAGTAAGTATCTTAATAAATACCACCACTATTACTAATAAAAGTATTTTTGTGTCTACTTCTTACGAACCACGGTAAATTCTCCCCAGATATATGTTCAGTTAGATATGATAATATATATTTTGTAGATCTAAACTCCGGTGAACCGTTTAAAAAGCAGGTCACTAACGCATGAGCTGATGTAAAACAAGAGAATCCTATGTTAACAGTTACTGCACTACTTAAAATGTTGAAAAATGCAAACAAACTCCAGCGAATTTTCGGAAATGATTAATGCTACACAGAATTTTATTTTTTACAGATTCTGTACGTTAACGACTTCCACATTCTGCATGCCTTATCTCTTGTCTTATTTCATAAGTTGTAGCAATTATATAAAGTTTAATGAAAGGTATACTTATTTTCCGTATTAAAAATCAGGCACATATATAACAAATCAAAACAGTAGCATTTGTGAGAAAAAAAATTTCAGGTAAAAGATTGTCTGTGGTGGGGGACTATCCTCACCTTGTGCCTATCGTTCTGTTACAAGGAGGAAAATGTATCCACCTCAGTATAGACAGTTTGTAGGTACCTAACATGCGAGAGGGAGAGAGAAATGATAGGAACCGCATGGGACTTCTGACTTAGGTAGGAAGTAAACAAAGTTTTTTTTTTCTCAGTTGTCTAACACATTCACTTTTCAAATAAATCAGTGCTTCAAACTTAGTATTGAGCTACCTTCATAACCTAGAGTAAATGAAAATCACATAAAAACTAAAGGAAGCAAATGTACCCTTAGACTAACATTTTTGGATCGAGTCGTAGGTGAGCAGGGTTTAGGTTGTTACAGTGCACTAACTTGCATGGGTTTCTGTACTATAGTGGTTACTTTGGCGTATGTCATGTGAATGACCGGGGTTTGCTGCCATAGCATGCATGGTGACTTTATTTCTTATTAATCCTTATGGTTAATCGTATTCTCATTCATTTACAGTCTTGTGGAAGATAATCCTATTAAATATCTGTTTTATATGATTGCCATGACATGCGTTCAAGTATGTCAACAGTGCCTGGACACTACTTAAGAAATCTTATCTAATTAACGCAGTGCTAACGCTAAAGAGTATACGTTATACAACGGAGGGAGAAAATACGTGCACTGCGACCTAAGGGATTATTTCGGCTACCATCCCCCAGTAGGAAGGGATGAAATGAAGGAACCACAGGAGTCCACAGATCGCACGCAGGCCAGGAAGCTCCTAACAATTCCTGGCTAGAAGACCCGACCCACTACTGGAGCTGCCTAGACAGGGCGATGAATAACCCTGTCCAAGGGGAATACCCTTTCCTTTGAGCACGTATCCGCCCTGTGCCACGAAAACTAGAAGCACATCTAAAACATGAGAAGTAAATGGAATGAAATGGAAATGGTGGAAAGGAAATCGTGGTAGTTGAACAATCACCCCAACATTCGCCTGCCGATCTGGGAAAGCCACGAAAAACCTAAGGTCAAATTGAACGGTCGATTGGAACCGAACCCGAGACCTCCCGAATGTGAGCCTTACACGTCACCACGAAGCTAACTCGTTCGGTACTGCTAAGAGTAAATCAAATACTGTGAAATCTCGCAGATTTACAAAACATCCTATCCCACAACGCAGCCGTAAAACATCCACGCACATAGATATGCTGGCAAAATGTAACACACACTTAGGTACATAGGTTCACCGAGACTTTTTGCATTCCACCCAAAAATTCGATACCGAGATTTCACCGGAAATACATGTTTTGAGACCTCCTGAATCCAAAAAAAAGCATTTTTGGAAACATGTATGTCCGTATGTGTGTGTGTGTGTGTGTGTGTGTGTGTGTCTGTGTGTTTGTGTGTGTGTCTGTGAACAGCATAACTCAAAAACCAACAGTCGGATAAACACCAAACTTGGTATTTAGGTTCAGTATCTTCCAGAGATGCGACACGAAGGTTTTCAAGAAAATCCCCCCACCCCAGACTACCCTTTACATGGAACATTTTTCGAAAATTTTAATTTTCTCAAAAATGGCTCTAACGATTTTGATTAAAATATCATATGTTTAAGATAATGTCATGAGAAATGAAATGTATATCTCGAATTTTCTGGGAATGTCTCCAAAAGTATTCTTCATTGTGAACGACTTTTGCATAACTGGTAAACCATAAGAGATAGACAAAATTTTACTACACAAAAAATGTAGAACTCGTTAAAATACACAACTTATGTCATATACATTTCTTTTGTTGAGTGAACCGTTTTCGAGATATTGCTTGTTGTTCCCTTAAATTTTCCAATACTTATACTTGTTCTCAAATTCGTTATTCATTTTTACTTTCTCTACTACGTATAGTAAGTAGGGGAAGTATTGCATTCCACCCAAAAATTCGATACCGAGATTTCACCGGAAATACATGTTTTGAGAATCACTGAATCAAAAAAAAGCATTTTTGGAAACATGTCCGTGTGTGTGTCTGTCTGTGTGTCTGTGTGTCTGTCTGTCTGTGTGTGTGTGTGTCTGTGTGTCTGTGAACAGCATAACTCAAAAACGAACAGTCGGATAAACACCAAACTTGGTATTTAGGTTCAGTATCTTCCAGAGATGCGACACGAAGGTTTTCAAGAAAATCCCCCCACCCCAGACTACCCTTTACATGGAACATTTTTCGAAAATTTTAATTTTCTCAAAAACGGCTCTAACGATTTTGATTAAAATATCATATGTTTAAGATATTGTCATGACAAATAAAATGTATATCACGAATTTTCTGGGAATGTCTCCAAAAATATTCTTCATTGTGAACGACTTTTGCATAACTGGTAAACCATAAGAGATAGACAAAATTTTACTACACAAAAAATGTAGATCGCGTTAAAATACACAACTTATGTCATATACGTTTCTTTTGTTGAGTGAACCGTTTTCGAGATATTGCTTGTTATTTCCTTAAATTTTCCAATACTTATACTTTTTCTCAAATTCGTTATTCATTTTTTTATGTCCTGAACATGCAAAGAGAATGGAATTCGCCACATAGCAACCAGCGTTAAAATATTTGACTATCGCTTAAAAGCTACCATATTCCCCTTGCATCTACAAGAAAATTACCAATAAGATTGACATCTCGATATCTCGATTAACATGAAACATATGGAGAATAGGCGTTTGTAAAATTAGATTGTACAAGAGTAGAGAAAGTCATGTGAGTGTAACACATCAGATTTTTTTATGTCCTGGACATGCAAAGAGAATGGAATGCGCCGCATAGCAACCAGCGTTAAAATATTTGACTATCGCTTAAAAGCTACCATATTCCCCTTGCATCTACAAGAAAATTAGCAATGAGATTGACATCTCGATATCTCGATTAACATAAAGCATATGGAGAATAGGCGTTTGTAAAAATAGATTGTACAAGAGTAGAGTAAGTCATGTGAGTGTAACACATCAGATTTTTATACTTGGGTTGGCCCAGATTTTGTTTCCGGTCCTTCTTGGCCGAGCGTTCATGTAGGGATATGCGGTGGTGCCTAGTTTGGATATATTAATAGCATGTGAATTGTTCACATTAGTTTTAATTAGGAAGTCTATGGCAATAAATATTAGCTCAAAAAAAAACAGAATAAGAAATTACTTATGACTTTGTGGCGACAACATTACTTACACATATCATGGACCTCGATTTGCCAAAAATTCTGCACATAACAGCAACTTTCAACACAAAGTTATGTCCAACCCCCCCAAAAGCGTTGGTATGGACTGTGACTAGGTGAATGGCATTTAGCTTTTTTACGTGTGTATATATGAAAGTTTTGCAATTTATTGTTTATTAAATATGGCTCTAGTTTTAGATAAATTGCTTCACGATAAATATCAAAACTGGTATACGATTATATTATACTCTCTACCACAATTGTCAGCCAGGCGAGTCCGCTATTTAAGCATGGGTGAGTGACAACTGATGGTGTTTTTAATATAGAGTCAACTGAAAAATTCAACGCCACAGCCGGGATTTGAACACGGTTCTCCCGCTCTCCGTGCGGTTGCTTTAACCATTCAGCTACTGTGACAACATGCCGGTGGGGCATTGAATTCCCCAATTGACTCAAGTTGTTTCCCAGACATACCTACTAAGGCATCTCCCTCGAGATGACAAACTTGCTTATTGCAAGTACTTCAGTGCTGAGTGCACATATATTATTAAGGGTTTTAATTGTTTTTGTTGTTATTCTATAAATTAATTATACTTTTAATAGACCTTAGCCTGATCAAATGAAAAATTCAACGCCACAGCCGGGATTTGAACACGGTTATACCGCTCTCCGTGCGGTTGCTCTAACCATTGAGCTACTTAGCTTAGTAGGTATGTCTAGGAAACAACTTGAGTCAATTGGGGAATTCAATGCCCCACCGGCATGTTGTCAGTATAATTCAATAACATTGTTCACGTGAGTAACAATGATTGACCGAAAGACTCTCTGTGCGACTGTAGCATTAGTTGCTTAACACCTTCTATTCCACATCAGGCCGCTTGTATGCGTTTTGTAATCATTGTAGACATAGACATATCCTTCAATGCACGAAAAAACAAACAAGTGAATATACTGCATGTTTTGTTTTCTATAATTTGAATTTAAAACACACTCAAACTTAATTTACGCTAAGCGAAGTTGTCATATGTAACTTTGTTGTGCAATAATTTACAACCCGTAGGATACTAAAGTCTTAACTTCGTATAAAACAAGTATCTGTTGTGTACACTTTGTATTATTTTACTGCTATAGCTACTTATCTGAAATTATAGAAAGTATTGCATTTCACGTAAAAATTTGATACAAAGAGTTCACCAGTTGTACACTTTTTGAGACTTATTGAATCCAAAGAGAATTGTTTTTACAAAAAATCTGATGTGTTACACTCACATGACTTTCTCTACTCTTTTACAAACTATTTTTACAAACGCTTATTCTCCATTCTCTTTGCATTACCAAAACAAAAAGAAAGAATAACAATTCCCATTAGAGAAAAAGTATACGTATTGCAAAATTCAAACAAATAACAAACAATACCTCGGAAATGGTTCACTCGACAAAAAAAATGTATATGTGTTTTAACGAGATCCACATTTTTTGTGTAGTACAATTTAGTCTATCTCTTACGGTTTACAGTTATGCAAGGTTCATTCAGAATGAAGACGATTTTTGAGGACATTCCCGAAAATTCAAGACAAACATTTCATTTGCCATGAAAGTATCTTAAATATATGACATTTTAATCACAATCGTTGCAGCCTATTTTTGAGAAAATCTAAATTTTCGAAAAATGTTCCATGTAAAGGGTATCCGTAGTGGGAGAATTTTCTTGAAAAACCTCGTGTCGCATCTTTGAAAGATACTGAACCTACATACCAAGTTCAGTATTTACCCAACTTTTTGTTTTTAAGTTATGCTGTTCACAGACACACTCCAGAAGGACCTTTTTCTAAAAATACTTTCTTTTTTTTTGGATTCAGGAGACCTCAAATCATGTATTTCCGGTGAAATCTTGGTATCGAATTTTTGGGTGGAATACAATACTTCCCTACTTACTATACGTAGTAGAGAAAGTAATAAGCTTTCTTCAGAATAGGCTATAGAAGCTATATTAAAATAAAGACAGTCGGTAGAGAAAGTCATATAACTGGAACAGAGCATATTTTTTTATTTTCTCAACGATTTTGAATAAAGTACCATATGTTTAATATGTTTTCATGACAGATAAAATTTATATCTTGAATTTTATGCGAGGAGGCGCCATGGCGGAGTGATTAGACCGTTCGCTTCTCGGGATTTGAGGTGGACGAAGCAGCGTCTGGGCGGCTTTTTCCGGTTCTCCGGGCTTTCCCCGCCATTGATTCCACCAATTGCTCCATCATCACCTTTCCTTTCGTTAATCTCGCCGTCATTTCATATCATCTCCTTCCTCTCTCTCATACCAGGCTTCAAGCTGGTCCCCCATCCTGGCTGTTCTCTCTTATTCATAGTCTGTCTGCTCCCCAACAGGCGTCTAACACCAGGCACACATTTGTAAGTCCTGGGGATGTAAGGGGAGGGTAAATAGACAAAGAAGAATAATGTTATGCGAATAGCCTTCATTCTGTTGAATTTTGTATAACTGGTAGACAACATTTTGCTGCACAAAAAATGTACATCTCGTTGAAGCACACAATCTATGTTCAATAACATTTTGGTGGCCTTAAGAATATTCCGTGTTATTGGTTTGAATTTTGAAATACTTAAATATTTTTTTCAGATGATAAGTCGCTATTCATTTATTCTCGTGGTCATGCAAAGAGCATGGAATTTCCAAACCATCTGCCTTTTAAAACTCTCACTATCACTTTAGCCTGGTTAATCCTTCTTATACCAACAGCAAAATGTGTAATGAATGCGTACCTCGATTAACAAGAAGCATACAGAAGAATGAACTTTTGTGGAAGAATAAATAGAGAAAGTCGCGAGAACGGAACATATACGTTTTTAATATTATTATCCTGAATTATCCTATTCCAGTTTTTAGAGTTGACCTAGAGTATGGGACCTTCAAACATCCACTCATTCATTAGGTAACTATTTACTCATATTTTCAACTGAAATGGTGGTGTTTTGTTTCAGTGTGGAGCGTGGCGTTGGACCTGCAGGGCCCACTGTTTCTGCAGGAACCTCCACACAAAGTCGAGTTCTCCAACAGCTCCGGAGGACGAGTGGATTGCTCGGCACACGGCAGTCCACCGCCCGAGCTCGAGTGGAGTCTTGGAGACGGTTCCCCAGTGACGCAAATACCTGACTTGCGTCTCGTTCACTCCAACGGTTCTCTCGTCTTCCCTCCCTTTTCTGCAGAGCGGTATCGCCATGACATCCACACCGCCCTCTATCGCTGCAAGGCCAAGAACCAGATGGGGCAGGTACTCAGCCGGGACGTCCACGTGCGGGCGGGTAAGTGTCCAGACCACTAAACTATTTAAACTCTGACATTTATTTCGACTAGCACAGTATCAATAAATACCTACGTTTGTTAAGTGCTACGCATGTTAAATGATATTTCTTACGATAGTGGAAAATAAAAATAGTGCCCATGCAAATAAAATTAATTACTAACAGCTGTTGGAAAGTAGTGGCTCTAATAGCAAGGTCACCAAAATTAACTGTTAGTTGAGTCTAAAAAGCAATAACTTGCAGCTCATACTTAGCTGCTGCATTAATTAAATGGTAAGTAAATATTAATAAATAAAAAGGAAGTAAAGACCCAGGTAACACTTAATTGATGAAATTCAACTATAAAATATGATTGCATTTTATGTCGCAATAATAAATACACACAGGTAGATTAGGTTATCAGTATCGCATACAATTACTTAACTCAACTCAACTTTCCACGATGACAGCATGGATGGGAAGTGCATAAAAAAGCACTAACGTCGAAAAATGTTATTGGCGATGTTAAGAATCCTCTTTAAGTAATATATATGCCAGATCCCGTTTAAAGATGGGTCTTGTTTTTTTTAAGGGAAGATGTGTAACTTCCCCTGCTTCGCTTTGCTTTAATTCACATGTAAAATATAATGGACCACCATTGATGGTTATCTATATTCATTATACCAGGTGGCCCAACCGCGCCGTATTTCAAGTGTGTAGATATCCCTTCGTGGTTAAAAGAGTTCCAGAATTCAACAAGATGATTACAAGCGAGCTTCAGTTTTTTTTTAAGTTCTATTTCTGCCCCGCCTTTAACTACAATTGTCTTATCGGCCGGAACATATTATTGCCTATAGGCAATGATATTAACCCCTCTTCGCTTGTCTTTGGGTCTCTAGTAAACTTTGGGCTTTAATCATTAGATCACACGCACATTCACACTCTAATTCATACTTCCACACTCTGGGGAGTATAGGGAATAATCTTGACTAGGGAAAAAAATTCCCACCGGGAATCGATTCCGAGACCCCTTGCACAGTAGGCAAGTGTCCTACCGACTAAGCTATGGGGCCAACCGAGCTCCGTTCTACTCCTCTTGCTTATCAGCAAAGACGATGGGCGGATCGCACTTATATAGTGTAAGTGCGTGATCATAGACAAAAAGAATTGATGTGTTACACTCACATGACTTTCTCTACTCTTGTACAAACTATTTTACAAACGTTTATTCTCCATATGCTTCATGTTAACCGAGATATCGAGATGTTAATCTCTATTGCCGATTTTCTTGTAGATGTAAGGGGAATTGGTAGGCTTTAAGCGATATCAAATATTTTAAGAGCTGTTTGCTATGTGGAGTATTCCATTCTCTTTGCATTACCAGGACAAAAGAAATGAATAACGAATTTCCATTTGATTAAAAGTACAAGTATTGGAAAATTTAGGGGAATAACAATCAAAATCTCGAAAATAGTTCAATCAACAACAAAAATGTATATGACATAAATTGTGTATTTTAACGCGATCTACATTTTTGTGTAGTAAAAGTTTGTCTATCTTTTGTGGTTTACCAGTTATGCAATGAAGAATACTTTCGGAGACATTCCCAGAAAATTCCAGATATACATTTCATTTGTCATGAAAATATCTTAAACAGTAAACAACCTGAAAAGAACTTATGTTTCTATAGTGCGACTGAAACAGCCGAGGCAAATTTATTATTTAAATAATATTACATAAAACAAGCATCATCTTTACTACAAAGTTTAGCTTCTCAAGCATCAAACAACATCAAAGTGTATCTTAAAAACTACTACTTAAATACGTTGGGTAAAATACTTTTTCAAAGTGACGACATCCGTAGTGATTCTCACATCTCATATCCAGTATCCAGCATCCAGCTAAATAACTTCTTCCAATTTGGCAACAAATACAACGAGGCTCAATAGCATTTTCAAAGTGGCGTACAACTGTGGGGCAAACTCCTCCAAACAACTACGTAACCTATAAACTGCCGCAAATTGGCTCCCAAACGTGGAGCTGGCTATGAACTACCGCAAATCTACATAATAAATGTATAATGCAGCTGTTTCTGCAAATATTTATTTGGATTAAAACGTAATAGATATAAAAATAAGTTTAGTAAGAATAGTTTGTATACTTACTAATAAACTATATAGGATAGAGAAGATCATGTAAATGTATCGCATCAGATTTCTTTCAGTCTTGGGCATTGCATGGTCTGGAGATACAGGACAACTTTCAGTATCAACAGTTAGAGAATTATTAAATGCTAAGTGTAATTATAAGTGTTCTTGCAGTGAATGTTATGATCTCGTCAAAAATTACAAACAGTTTCTGTGGAAAATACTATCTAGTGAGAAGTATGAGGCATAAACTTGTGACAGTATTGTTCGAGTGTTGCATACTAAATAATATTTTAATTTACGCTAACTGCTATTTTAAGCTAATAAAATATTTACTGTTCCCCACTGGAAGAAAATGTTCAGGACTCGTATTACCCTTTAAACTCATTAGTAATAAGTAAAGAGCAACAATAAACCCTGCGACAAAAGATAGTGTGGTGATATTAACATGTCAAAAGTTGAATGAAAGAAATAAGCCTATTCATAAATGCAATAGTGCCATATCAAGGTAAACAGTTCAAAAGCTCTACTGTTATAACAGAAAATATATAAAATTTGCATTAGAGAAAGGCAAATACCTCAAAAATAACATTATAAAAATCCAATGTATATTATTTATTTATTACAGCATTTTACATTACATTTTGGTAATACTACATCTAGAGTTTGCTGCCTTACATGAATATTTTACAAAAAATCTGATGTGTTACACTCACATGACTTTTTCTACTCTTGTACAAACTATCTTTACAACCGCTTATTCTCCATCTACTTCATGTTAATCGAGATAAACATTTGCAGACTCTATCTTATTGCTAAGTTTCTTATAGATGTAAGGGGAATATATATTTACAAGGGCAATATAGAAACACAGTAGCCTTTAAGCACATACATATCTCTTAATAGCTGGTTGCTAGGTGCAGCACCATTCTCTTTGCCACAGATTAATACTCTTTGCATATCCAAGACAAAAAACTGAATAACGAATTTCCATTTGAGAAAATATTGAAAAATTTAAGGGAATAACAAGCAATGCTCGAAAATGGTTCACTCAACAACAAACAGGTATATGACATAAATTGTGTATTTTAATAAGAGCTACATTTTTTGGGTAGTAAAATTTTGTCTACCTCTTACGGTTTACCAGTTATGTAAAGTCGTTCACAATGAAGAATACTTTTGGAGACATTCCCAGAAAATTCAAGATATACATTTTATTTGTCATGAAAATATCTTAAACATATGATATTTTAATCAAAATCGTTAGACCCATTTTTGAGAAAATTAAAATTTTCGAAAAATGTTCCATGTAAAGGGTAATCTGTGGTGGGTGAATTTTCTTGAAAATCTTCGTGTCGCATCTCTGGAAGATACTGAACCTAAATACCAAGTTTGGTGTTTATCCGACTGTTCGTTTCTGAGTTATACTGTTCACAGACCCAGACAGACACACACGGACATGTTTCCAAAAGTGCTTTTTTTGGATTCAGGGGGTCTCACAACATGTATTTCCGTTAAAATCTCGGTATCAAATTTTTGGGTGGAATACAATACTTCCCCTACTTACTATACGTAGTAGAGAAAGTAAAAATAAGTTTAGTAAGAATAGTTTGTATACTTACTAATAAACTATATAGGATAGAGAAGATCATGTAAATGTATCGCATCAGATTTCTTTCAGTCTTGGGCATTGCATGGTCTGGAGATACAGGACAACTTTCAGTATCAACAGTTAGAGAATTATTAAATGCTAAGTGTAATTATAAGTGTTCTTGCAGTGAATGTTATGATCTCGTCAAAAATTACAAACAGTTTCTGTGGAAAATACTATCTAGTGGGAAGTATGAGGCATAAACTTGTGACAGTATTGTTCGAGTGTTGCATACTAAATAATATTTTAATTTACGCTAACTGCTATTTTAAGTTAATAAAATATTTACTGTTCCCTACAATGGAAGAAAATGTTCAGGACTCGTATTACCCTTTAAACTCATTAGTAATAAGTAAAGAACAACAAGAAACCCTGCGACAAAAGATAGTGTGGTGATATTAACATGTCAAAAGTTGAATGAAAGAAATAAGCCTATTCATAAATGCAATAGAGCCATATCAAGGTAAACAGTTCAAAATCTCTACTGCTATAATAGAAAATATAGAAAATATGGATTAGGGAAAGGCAAAGTAAGAAAAATACCTCAAAAATAACCTTATAAAAATCCAATGTATATTATTTATTTATTACAGCATTTTACATTACATTTTGGTAATACTACATGCTAGAGTTTGCTTCTTTACATGAATATTTTACAAAATAATAGTACAATTTACTCCCAATATTACTGTAAATAACTACTAATATAATTTTATATAGCTTGTAAGTTTTCAAAATCAATTTTGTTATCAAATATGATAAACTGTTTTTAATATTTGGATCGAAGTGGCCACATTCCACTTACTTTTGTTACTTTTCTCTTTAAATATACTCTTTATTTTTTAATAAAGTACATTCATTTATTAGGTGTTTTATAGTTTGCTAGTTCTATTTGCACTTATACACTTTAAACCTATGGAATACAGCTTCTATGACTAGTTAAAATGTTGCTGTGTTCGGCGTTAATTTTAGTTTTGTTTCTACCCTGTTATGAACGGTGGGTAAATATGACTTCATTAGTTTGCCATTTGATGTTAATTGCCCTTCTCTTTGCCATTTTTCTAAGTTCTGCATTTGATTGTGTATTTCATATTTTATTGTAACATACTTCTAGGCCATTATCATTGCTGCCTCCCTCGCTAGTTGGTCCGCCATTTCATCACTAAAATCCCCCACGCATGCCTTTATGGATTTGAAGTATATTTTCCAGTTACTAAATTCAAATGTTTTGATGCTCATATAAACACTCTACATTTATGCTTTGTGGCCCTGTTTTTGATGGAGTGCAGAGATGTTTGGCTATCCGTATATACCTACAGTTGCCGAGCGGATTCCGTTAACAGCGTGTTCCAATTTCTAAAGTTTTGATTATTGCTAATTGTTCCGCTGATTCTCTTCACGAGAAATTGCATGTGTCCGAAAGGAGTCTCTTACTGTACTCTTGAGGCACTCAACTTTCTGACTAGTGTGGAAGGGAGGATTAAGGCAGTTTTGGCAAAGCCAACAACTGCAGTTCCTGCTTGGTACGCCCCAACAGGTTGTCTTTTGTTTCCAGACAATAGAAATGGCATATGCACTGTTATTACTTCCGCAGTTTCTACGTCTTTTTTGTCATTCGTTTTGTCCTTCGTCGTGATATGCAATCAAAAGTCTTTTACGGGTTCCTTCTCAGTAATTGGGAAGCGTTTGCAAAACAGAGAACAGCTTTTCAGCTGTCGTTTTACTTCTGCAAAATTGCATTCAGTTGCTTAGTTAATGTCCGGAAACTGTTACAGTACCATTACTTACGATGCACAAGGTCACTGCAGAAATAGAGCATATTCACATAATTGTCACACATTTGATTTTTTACTTTCTCTACTACGTAGAGTAAGTAGGGGAAGTATTATATTCCACCCAAAAATTCGATACCGAGATTTCACAGGAAATATATGTTTTGAGACCTCCTGAATCCAAAAAAAGAATTTTTGGAAACATGTCCGTGTATGTGTGTGTGTGTCTGTGAACAGCATAACTCAGAAACGAACAGTCGGATAAACACCAAACTTGCTATTTAGGTTCGGTGTCTTCCAGAGATACGACTCGAAGGTTTTCAAGAAAATCCTCCCACCTCATATTACCCTTTACATGGAACATTTTTTGAAAATTTTAATTTTCTCAAAAATGGCTCTAACGATTTTGATTAACATATCATATGTTTAAGATATTTTCATGACAAATGAAATGTATATCTTGAATTTTCTGGGACTGTCTCCAAAAGTATTCTTCATTGTGAGCGACTTTTGCATAACTGGTAAACCATAAGAGATAGACAAAAGTTTACAACACAAAAAATATAGATCGCGTTAAAATACACAATTTATGCCATATACATTCTTTTTTTGTTGAGTGAACCATTTTCGAATATTGCTTGTTATTCCCTTAAATTTTCCAATACTTAGACTTTTTCCCAAATTCGCTATTCATTTTTTGTCCTGGATATGCAAAGAGAATGGAATGCGCCACATAGCAACCAGCTCTTAAAAGATTTGACTATCGCTTAAATACTACCATATTCCCCTAACACCTACAAGAAAATTAGCAATAAGATTAACATCTCGATTAAAATAAAGCATATGGAGATTAAGCGTTGGCAAAAATAGTTTGTACAAGATTAGAGAAAGTCATGTGAGTATTACACATCAGAATTTTTTCAGTGTGCATACATCAGCATCGCATAAAATAAACTTATAGTATTTAATGACTGCTTCCCAGCGTTAGAAGCTGTTTAATTTTTCTTTGAAGCTTAATCCAAATCACAGTTGTATTTGAAAAACTTAAATCAGTAAAATGCTCACCTATAAGTTAATTTTTAGATTTGAAGATAGGATCGTTATCAGCTGTACTCATGTCTGGGCCCAGACTGTGTGAGAGAGTGTTTCCAATTGTAATCTGTCAATATATAGTTTACCGGCTCACCAATGTGCAGTCATATATCACGGTGGAGAAGCAAGGGCCTTTCTTTTTTGAAGATCATCTGTTCAAATGCGATTTACCGATGACTTTGATATATCACGTTTGCGAGTTATCTCTCTGCAAGTAAATTTACATTTCCAGTTTCCGCTAAATTCTAACATGTTACCGAAGTAATAATATTTAAATAGCCGCTCCTGGTAACAAAAACCATTCGTCCTGTTACTGTTTGATGTTAACAAACTGCTCTAGTTGAAACTGTTTCTCAACGTTGAAAAATCCTTTGTGTTCATGTTGCTCAAATCTGATGTGTGACACAGCTTAGTTTACCCATTAGCATTTCATAATATATTACATTATTCATATAAAAGTTATTCTTCTATCTCTTTTATCCTAATCAGGATAAAATTTTCACTACAAAGGATATAACATTAGGCAATACGAACTTAGTTCCACGCATTCATCTCTTTTTATCATAGGGCAGTTTTCGCTCTTTCATAAGCTTGCTCGTTCTTTTACATAGGTGGTGCACAAAGTAGGTTTTAATTTGGGGTAATGTGTAACAGCTAATATACTTTCATAAATGTATAATGCTAATGCCATAAATAGTCTAGTTTTAATGAGCTCTACAGTTCTTCTGCGGCAATTTTCTGTCCTTCACTCCCACATGTAGGTATACTTCTACTCTGCAGAGTTTAGGGAATGTTTCTAATTGAAGAAAACTTCCCCCAGCCCAGCCAAGAATCGAATCGGGAGCCTTTCAATAAGGAACGCTGGTCACTTTGCCAAAAAATTGATATTTTATTAAAATTATTATCGCCATTTTTGAGAAGTTAAATGAGGAAAAATTGTGCACTGTTAGTGTTTTGGGTTGGAAAAATCACACACACACACACACACACACACACACACACACACACACACACACACACACACACTACTCGGACCATTTACTAAAAATTGTTTTAGGAAGTTCAAGGTATCTCAGGAAGTTTATTTCTGCTGGAAACTGGGTAAAATTCAATACTTCCTAAGCTTGTGAGAGGTAACGCGTTCAGAATGTAGAAGAATAAAAACAAATCGGATGTGTGGCATTCACAAAACTTTCCCTACTCTCTTTTATATAAACCATTTTTACAAAAGCTTATTAATCTATCTACTTTTTGTTAATAGAAATAAACCTCCATTCACACATTTACATATTCGTCGTAGGCACATAATTATAAGCTTACAATAGGTTAAAGCGATAGTCAGATCTTTAAAAGGCCGGTCGCTACGTAATGGCTTTGAAATTCCATGATTTTTCCATCACCACAAGGAAAACTGAATAGCGACTTCCCACAAATTTTTAGAAATTCAAACCAATAACAAAGAATATCTCAAAAACGGTTAGTGTCACAAAACATTGATATAAATTGTGTGCTTTAACGAGATCTTCAGTTTTTGTGTAGCAACATTTTGTCAATCTCTTATGGTTTACCAGTTATACAAAATTTATTCAAAAGGAAGATGACTTCACAGGTTATCTCCAGAAAATTAATATATACGATTTATTTGTCATGAAAATATTTTAAACATTTGGCATTTTAATCAAATTCGTTAAGCATTTTTGAGAAAATCAAAAATAAAGAAAATTTTCCAATAAAAGGTGTAGTTTGAAGAGTATTTTTTTTTAAAATCTTCTTGGAAGATACTGAACTTAAATACCAAGTTTGGTATCTAGCCTACTCTTCCTTTTTGAGTATTACTACTAACAGATACAATCATACACCAACCTTTTTCTGAAAATTCTTTTTTTTATTCAGGGTTCTCAAAACGTGTATTTCCGATGAGACCTCGATATCAAATTTTTGTGTGGAATGTAATACCCTACTATATGTAAGTAGTAAAAAAATAAAAAGAGTGTATATATTGCAAGATACAATCGCAGATTCGTAATCTCGAAAATCTTACAACAGACAAAAAAGCTACTGTCTGTAAAGGAAAGCACTGAACAAAGCTGGTCTCCGTAACTTGATTGCAACGGGAGAAAGTTGAGCACATGGCAATCCGATAAAAACCCACACGGAAAGCCACTTGGCTTTTGTGTTGCACAAGTTCAATAAACTTCGCACATGCTCTGTATTCAGCCTTTGAACGGCATCTCACGTTTCCTTCCGACCGCCGCTTCAAAAAGGGAACGAACAAAAAGCTGTATGCATGTTGCTTTACGGATACCGGTAAAACGGGGAGAGAGAAGCAGATAAATTAGAAAGAGAAGGAGGAAAAAGAATGCTGGTAAATATATGCCAGATACAATCGAGGAACGTACAGAGCTAGAAAAGAAGATTAAGAAGTAAGGAAACAAAGAAAGACACAAAGAACTGAAGTAAAGAGTAAACAAGAAAAACACGCGCGAGTAAATGTCGTATGGCTTTAGACACTTTTGATCCTTAAAGAAAGGCACCGTGCTGCGTCTTGAAGCTGTTTGCATTCTGCATCAGCATATATCAAGCATTTTAGTGTGCTAGATAGGAATAAATCGTACAATCTTGATACAGAGACCATAAGTGATCCTTCATAGTATTAATATACAAGCAGGCCTGACTGACAGTAAGTGTAAGCAATTAAATAATATGCTTAATTTCGACTTAAAACCTAAAATAAAACTCCCAACGCTTCATCGGCGTTTTTAACCATGAATAACAGTGAATATTTGCATTGAAAAATGCTAAATATCACACCTATGCATGAAATTATTATAGTGTTATTACTATTAATAATAATAATAATTTTGTAGTGTTTAACCTGTTCTTGTTGCATATGGTACCACAGGCAATAGATACTGATGATACATGAAATTAAATGATAACTGGTAAAGAAATTTGGGAGGGAAACGTTCCAGGCCTAAATTTAAGCTAGGAGGGCAGTCCCAGAATTACCCGACCTGACGTATATATAGCGGTTGTTGTTTCAAATAAATGACTATGGTAGACAGTACCACCCTTATAAAGCTTAAGTTTGAAGTTTGACGATGCTACGTTGTTTAGTAATTGTTTGGCAGCTATTAATAGTGAACTCTCTCAGCGAATTTGTAAACATGGATAAAACTGGCCATCGTTATGTGACAAAATACTTCCATTTGAAAGCTCTTAGTCCAACTAATATTAAAGCTGAGTTAAATTCTACTCTGAGGGAGTCTGCTCCTTCGTTTACAAATATTCGGTGGCAGAGTAAAGACGAGCTGCCAAGACGAACATCACAGTGGTCGACCAAATGGAGGTGACCACGCCAGAAATTGTGAAGGAAATCCACAAAATTTTATCGGATGACCGTTGACTGAGAGTGCGCGAGCTAGCAGACATCGTAGGCATTTCAAAAAGTGATGTACATCGCATAATAACTGAAAATTTAGACATGAGAAAGCTGTGCGCAAGATGGGTGCCGCGTTTACTCACAATGGAAAAAAAACAGCCTCGTGAGAATGTTTCAGTCAAGTGTTTGGCAATGTTTTGCTGCAATAAAGCCGAGCTTTTGCGTCGATTCATAACCATAGATGAAACTTGGGTCCATTAATTCACACCTGAGACAAAGGAAGGTCAAAACAGTGGATTGAAAGGAGAGAATCGTCTGCAGGCAGTATTCTCTGGCGTCAGTATTTTTGGATGCGCGTGAGATACATTTCATTGATTATCTTCAAAAATGAAAAAGCAATCAACGGCGAATATTATATAAACTTTTTGCAGCGCTTTAATGATGAAATCAAGCAAAAATGGACGCATTTAGCGAAAAAGAAAGTTCTGTTTCATCAAGACAATGCACCAATTCGCACATCCATTATCGCCATGCCAAAATCAATGTTCGAATTGCTTCCTATTGCACCCTATTCGCCAAACTTAGCCCCCTCTGAAAATAATCCAAAGTTGAAGAAATGGCTTGGAGGTAAAAGATTTGCCAACAATGAAGAGGTGGTGTTTGCAGCTGATGGCTATTTTGCAGAACTCGACTATTCTCACTATAAACAGGGTATCGAAGCTATTGAACACCGTTGGGAAAAGTGTATCGAGCTGAAAGGAGACTATGTCTTCTAGGACAGCCCTCGTACCTCCCTGGCATTTGCTAGTTATATGGGAACTGAGGGAAATCTGGTAAAAAAAAAACTCGGTTAGGGAGGACAGTCCTGGTGGGATTTGAATCGCAGACCTCCCTTACACAAATCCCTAACTTATTCACCTCGGCTACCCGTGTTGAGTATTACTATTATTATTAATAGTATTATTGATTGATTGATTGATTGATTGATTGATTGCAGCCATCGTTACAGAGAATATAATAATATTCTTCTTCCAATTCGTTAACTGCGTTCTTTAATTTTGAGATGCTCCCAACTTTCCAGTTTTCCAATAACTGTCTCCGATGGATAATCCAGCTGAATTAGCAGTTAGTTGCACCACTGGTATAAAGAAAATATTTGGTGTGCGCCACCACTACTTACGCACTTAATTATTATTACATTGTGGAACGACTATCCGAAAAGGTCGACAAGGTCAACTTACTGACAAGAGACTGTCCCAATTTAACGGTGTTTAACAATATTATATTTTGAAATTGTAACAAAATACAAGAACTTGAAAAGTTAGTTACAAGTATATATCTTACTTCATTTGAAATTAAATTCCAGGTGAAGGTTAGGATGAGCTAATTATTGAGGCAGTATTTTTAACACTTAAATGATTTCAGTTAAATTATATAATATGTAACTTCAATAACAGCCCGCCTTGAAGCAATATGTGTATGTAATAATTTGTAAAATGTATGTAGCAGTCATTGCATATGCTTATATTATTGTAAACATGTTCAATAATGTTATGTGAATGCATTACATAATATAATAATGTAGGGGCTGTGAGAATAATAATAAGTTAAAAGTTGCTAACAATGAGGTAACCTTGAGTCAATAATGAGCAAGAAAGTTTAACAGTACTACTTCTGATTCTTAGAAGCAATAATGTAAATTTTGAGACAGTTTATAAAATAGCCAATCAACAACCAGAAAAATCTTTAGTTAAATGAAGGAATTCTATTGGAGTAGGATTAGCCAATTAGAAACTGAAAATGAGAAACATTTGTAAATTCAGAGGTCAGTTCCCTGCAAACAGTGTTCCTAACCAGACGCAAAAAGTGTCCTCGAGAGATTTAATATGTATTCGTGTGAGACGAAAAATAAGTTTACGTGTTAAAAAGTGTAATTAATTAATAAAAAGAATCTCACAGCTCTCTATATCAGTGAAGTGTTATTTAAATCGTATCAAGCATTAATAAAAGGAGTGAAGTAAAATTATAATCTGTGTAAGCCTACTTTCTTGTCGCATCACAACCCTGCTAAGAGAAACGTGTCTCTAACAATAATACTGACGCAGCCGAGGTAAACATAAATATTTAATACTTAAAGAAACAGTCAAATTACAAAGTAAATATATTTAAAACTTGGGGCAAAGGCTACCGGAAAGCAGTTACCATACGTGCGGTTGCAACTACTTCAAGTGTTCGGCTCCCCAACAGTTGAACTATAATACAACTCCTACAAGGTAACAAAACTTCTACAAATTGGCTCCCAAAACGTGGGGCTAATAAAAAAGCTTCTACAATATGCTTTATCCAGTTTTTCAACTGTCACATCTCTCTGTCACTGGTGTGATCTAGTTCAACTTTCACTGGGACATCATTTAGTTCACACTGTCACTTCACTAATGCGAACTAGTTCAATTTTTCCATCACTTCAAAGTTAAATTAGCTTAAATTGAGTTTTATTTATGGATGCTCTTTAACTACTATGGTCCTTAGCGTCCCATTCTAAATTGGGTGTAAAAGTAATTTTGCTCAGAGGCCTCTTTTATCAGGCTTGAGTTTCTTTTACGTGCCGTAAACCTACGACACGGGACCACTGGCTTTAGTTCCTTTCCGAAGGAAGGCTGCTAAGGATTTTTATGTCCAAAAGAATCCATCGCCCTCCGCCGGGTTTGAGCCCCGACCTCGGGAACTAGAGGTTAGCATGGTAACCACTACACCATAGAGGATGACTCCTATCACTTTGCTTTCTCAGATTCTTGTAAAAGAAAATCTACAAAAATATGCACTTCGACAAACAATACATACTTGTACAATATAAAATAATTCAGCCTTAGATTTACTTTTTTCTATATTATAAAAAATCTTATGTAATACACTCACATGACTTTCTCTACTCTTGTACAAACTATTTTTACAAACGCTTATTCTCCATATGCTGCGTTTTAATTGACATATCGAGATGCTAATCTTATTGCTAATTTTCTTGTAGATGCAAGTGGAATTGGTAGGATTTAAGCTATAGTCAAATAAGAGCTGGTTGCTATGTGGAGTATTCCATTCTCTTTGCATTACCAGGACATAAAAATTGAATAACGAATTTGAGAAAGAGTATAAGTATTGGAAAATTTAAGGGAATAACAAGCAATATCTCGAAAATAATTCACTCAACAACAAAAATGTATATGACATAAATTGTGTATTTCAACGCGATCTACATTTTTTGTGTAAAATTTTGTCTATCCCTTATAGTTTACCAGTTATGCAAAAGTCGTTTCACAACGAAGAATACTTTTGGAGACATTCCCAGAAAATTCGAGATATACATTTCATTTGTCATGAAAATATCTTAAACATATGATGTTTTAATCAAAGTCGTTGGAGCCATTTTTGAGAAAATTAAAATTTTCGAAAAATGTTCCATGTAAAGGGTAATCTGTGGTGGGGGGATTTTCTTGAAAACCTTCGTGTTGCATCTCTGGAAGATACTGAACCTAAATATCAAGCTTGGTATTTATCCGGCTGTTCGTTTCTGTGTTATGCTGATCACAGACACACAAACACACACACGGACATGTTTACAAAAATGATTTTTTTGGATTCAGGGGGCCTCCAAACATATATTTCCGGTGAAATCTCGGTATCTAATTTTTGAGTGGAATACAATACTTCCCCTACTTACTATACGTAGTAGAGAAAGTAAAAAATACTTAACAGTCACAAACATTTAGGATTACATACGTATAATAAACTTCCGAATCATATTACCTCACTAGCCATTCATAAGTACAAAATATTTCTGCATAAATGACAAAAAATCTGATGTACATTCACATGGCTTTCTCTACGCTCTATCATTTATTAGTGAGTATATAGGGTATTCTTACTAGAGCTTATTTTTATATCTACTAATAATTCAAATAAACATTTGCAGAAATAGCTACATTACACATGTCGTTATAGATGCAAAGAGAAATGCGGTAGTCAAATGTTTAAGAATTGTACGCTATATGCTAGCCTTCAAATCTCCATACTGTTTCCATACAATCGTAAGAAACAACTGAATGTTGAATGGACTTTAAAGAATGACTAAGAAATGAACAATTCACACCATTAATAACGGATATCTCAGAAATACCTTACGCCACAAAAAAAAAACTTATTTGAAATAAATTGTGTGTTTTAAAGAGATCTACATTGTTTGTGTAATACTTTTTCGTCTGTCGTTTAACGTTTACCAGTTATTCAAAAGTATACACAACTCATTTCGAATGAAGAAGACTTCAAAGGCTATTAGTACTTGCAGGCAACGTAACAATTTAGCTTTTACATTAAGCAGATAAAATCTAAATAGAAAATTAATCAAAATGGAAAGAGATATTGCCTTTTTTTTCCTCTTCGATTGAAGAGGTAGCTGTATAAACTACGAGGATGGATACAGTTGCAATTAATTTGGACTCGTGCGAACGTTGTTTGGTCTAGTTTCACCAGTGTCGTCCTTGGTGGACAAATTTGTAATCAAGCGCCAGTGGATTGATTACGGTCTCACCCTGTTGTCCGATACTACAGATTTAACTTCGGGTCGGGGCGGGGATCGGTTATCTGTAAGTCAGGTTTATCAAGATCGTATTCATACGTGATCTCGTTTGTTATCCAGCGTTGGGATTGATGATAGATATTTTTTAAAGTTCCTTTTAGTGTAAGTGTGCATCCGTTTTTAAACTAAGAGAACGTATTTAAAACACAGAAGAAAACATAAATATGTGGAAAATCCCAGGCACAAGAAATATGAATGTCAATCAATGTAACCTTCTCCTGATGTTTAATTACCCAGCAATTAACTTTCTCCCTAGATATTGCCGTGGTAACCCATATTATTTTGGAAGGTACTGGGTAAGCCCACATAGAATAAATGTGAGTCGTTTGCACCTATCAAAATTAATACCACGGTTGCCAGGATGTTAAACAGAATTATTTATTACACACTAAATATAAGATGACAAGAATAATACATTTTATTTACATCATTTTATTCATTTAAACAGTCAAATCTCTCTAACTGGTTCAAGAATAACACCACATTATTCCCCGCAAATGATCATTAGTATGAACATTTAATAATGACAACTATAAAACTATTTGCATTAAAATACCACATAAACAGATGGTACCAGATAAAAACAAAATCTAATTTACTTACGTAACGTTGCTGCCCGCTGCTGCAGCGTACTATCTCGGAGAATTAATCCCCGGCTGCTCCAAAGGAGAAGGTAGAAGAAAGAAGCCTATAAGCCGAAAGAAAGACGACGCACCTGATTGTACCCTCGTCGTGTAAGTAAGGAGCTTGAACATAACGCGCGCATACAAGATCCTCCTACAAGTTATGGAAATTGGAGGACACAATAAGTGCTGGTGGCTGACCCTAGCTCAGTCGGTAGATCACCTTCCTGCTGTGAGAGTAGTCCCGGATTCGATTTCCGGCTGGGGTGGGAGTTTTTCTCTAGCCAATATTATTCCCTATCTTCCCCAGAGTCTGAAAGTATAAATTGTGAGTCTGATCTATATATAAAACCCAAAGAAACAATTAGAAAACCATTGACAATGGTATACCAGTTAACATCATTGCCGTTAGGCAATATGTTCCAAAGATAAAGGTCCCCGATATGACCATTGCAGTAAAGGTGGGGTATAAATGGAACATAATAAAATCTGATGTGTTACTCTCACATGACTTTCTCTACTCTTATACAAGCTATTTTTACAAACGCTTATTCTCCATATCCTTCATGTTAATCGAGTAATCGAGATGTTAATCTTATTGCTAATTTTCTTGTAGATGCAAGGGGAATTGGTAGGCTTTAAACGACAGTCAAATATTTTAAGAGCTGGTTGCTATGTGGAGTATTCCATTTTCTTTGCATTACCAGGACAAAAAAAAATTGAATAACGAATTTGGGAAAAAGTATAAGTATTGGAAAATTTAAGGGAATAACAAGGAATATTCGAAAATGGTTCACTCAAAAAAGAAATGTATATAACATAAGTTGTGTATTTTAACGCGATCTACAGTTTTTATGTAGTAACATTTTGTCTATCTCTTATGGTTTACCAGTTATACAAAAGTTGTTCACAATGAAGAATACATTTGGAGACATTCCCAGAAAATTCAAGATATACATTTCATTTGTCATGAAAGTATGTTAAATATATGATATTTTAATCAAAATCGTTAGAGCCATTTCTGAGAAAATTAAAATTTTCGAAAAATGTTCCATGTAAAGGGTAATATGGGGTGGGGGGATTTTCTTGAAAACCTTCGTGTCGCATCTCTGCAAGATACTGAACCGAAATACCAAGTTTGGAGTTTATCCGACTGTTCGTTTCTGAGTTATGCTGTTCATACACACACGGACATGTTTCCAAAAATGCTTTATATGCATTCAGTGCACCTCAAAACATGTATTTCCGGTGAAATCTCGGTATCGAATTTTTGGGTGGAATACAATACTTCCCCTACTTACTATACGTAGTAGAGAAAGTAAAAAGGTATTGCTAGAATAATGATATCAGATTATAATGGCATAGAATCAAAAATAGTTTCAATTTACTTCAAATCGTTTTTCTTCTCTTCCTTGCTACGTTATATTTTCCATCACACTTCACACAAAGCACTACTGTCCTTTCCTACAAAGGTTAACAGGAAATGTGTCCAATAGAAGCTTCCTTTACTATTGTTATCCTATGTGTACTTCTTGACAGTACCTTAGGTTATTTACTTATGGTACATGGATGTGTGTAACACACAGTAATTGTGCTTAAAATATAGATATTAAACGCTAATTAATCTATTCCTAACGATACATTTCAACAGTGTATTAGTGTGCTCATTTCAATACAGGATTTATGATTAGCTTACAAGCAATTTCTAAAGATAATGGAACTGATGTTAAAAGGTGTTGCATTGACAAGAGTAGGTTTTGATAAACTTAATTCGATAGTTGGAGCAGGTCTTCTATAACAAAAGAGTATATCTAATGCAATTTTTTCTATGATTGAGGTTTTGGATGAAAATGAAGTTGTGTTTGACTCTGGATTCCTATTTGTGATCCAAGATTTGGATACTTTTAAGCTTTCTTAACAAATACTTACAGTATTGTAAATAACAAAACAAGTATTTAATACTAATTAAATTAACCTATAATTATAAAATATAAATCAAGATTACTTTACAGGGTAAGATTACTTTAATTTCATGAAAATCTAATAAGGACGTTTTGTGTTCTTTACTTTGCCCATAAAGAGATTCTCCTATTAAACAGGCTTCACAGAAAGCCGTGTTAGGTTATTTTGTAGCTTTCTCTCCAAACAATCTTCTTCTTACCAAGAATGTAGGAATATCCCTTCCACACAAATAACTACTGATGGTAAAAGTTCTAAAATCATGACCCTAAGGGACTGTTTACTTTCTTTGTCGCTACCTTAACCAGAGGAAAGGTTGCATTTCACGAAACGTTCGTTATTGGTGTTTTACTTAAAATACGCGTACTCAGGATCAATCAATCGAAAAAGAAGCGTGTTTAGGAAAAGTACGCGCACTTTTACGGTGCAACTAAAAAAATTGTGTTGTTGCATTCACATTACGTTCTCCATTCACTCCTCTACTAACTATTCTCACAGCTTGTTCTTTCATCTGCTTATTATTAATCGAGACAAACTTTCACAACTCATTTACGCATTTCGTCGTAGGAGAAAGAAGAACACAGTAGACTAAAGTGGTAATCAGTTTTTTTAAAAAGCGGGTCGCTATGTGCCATGCTTTTTGCATGACCACGAAAAAAGTATACAGCGGCGTATCACTTTAAAAAAAGTATTTAAAATGGAAACCAATAACAAAGAATATATATGAAATGGCTAACGCCACAGAAAGAAAAGCGTATTTGATATAATTTGTGTGATTTAAGGGGACCTAATTTTTTGTGTAATAAGATTTGTTTCTATCAGCTACTGTTTAATAATTATAATATAAGTGTCTTTCAGAATGGCGAGGACTTCACAGGTATTTGCAAAAAAATTCAAGATAGTACACCAACTCTTTCATGCAAATATCTTAAAACATATGGAATTTTAATCACGTTATCATACAATCTATTTTTGAGAAAATAAAAAATAATAAAAGTTTTTCATATAAAGCGTAGTTTGGGTTGAAGATTGCCTTGAAAATCTCCATGAGTTTGGTATTTAACCGACTTTTCCCTTTTGAGTTATGCTGTTCTCGCCTACATGCATGCAGGCAGCCAGCCAGAGACTCTTTTTTAAAATGCTTCTTTTTTCTATTCAGAGAAACCCAAAAAAGGTGATTTCTCCATATCGAATTTCTGGGTAGAAGGCAATACTTCCTCTCTCACTGTGATAAACGGTAAAGAAAGTAACAAAGAAACGCTGTGTACATATCAAATTTAATCATAATTCAAATCCAAGGCGAAGGCGAAGATTTTCAAGGTATCCCCATGATAAGCCTTGTTTTAAGTGGTAATATTCTTTACTTGTTGTTTTCTCAAATAGCAGTTGAGGCAGTATTTTTAACACTTAAATTATTTCAGTCAAATTATATAATATGTAAATTCAATAACAGCCTGCCTTGAAGCAATATGTGTATGTAATAATTTGTAAAATGTATGTAACAGTCATTGCATATGCGTATATTATTGTAAACATGTTCAATAATGTTATGTGAATGCATTACATAATTTAATAATGTAGGAGCTGTGAGAATAATAAGTTAAAAGTTGCTAACAATGAGGTAACCTTGAGTCAATAATGAGTAAGAAAGTTTAACAGTACTACTTGTGATTCTTGGAAGCAATAATGTAAATTTTGAGACAGTTTATAAAATAGCCAATCAACAACCAGAAAAAGCTTTAGTTAAATGAAGGTATTTTATTGGAGTAGGATTAGCCAATCAGAAACTGAAAAGGAGAAACATTTATAAATTCAGAAGTCAGTCCCCGAAAACAGTGTTCCTAACCAGACGCAAAAAGTGTCCTCGAGAGATTTAATATGTATTCGTGTGAGACGAAAAATAAGTTTACGTGTTAAAAATTTTAATTAATTAATAAAAAGAACCTCACAACTCTCTATATCAGTGAAGTGTTATTTAAATCGTATCAAGCATTAATAAAAGGAGTGGAGTAAAATTATAATCTGTGCAAGTATACATTCTTGTCGCATCACAACCCTGCTAAGAGAAACATGTCTCTCATAATAATACTGACGCAGCCGAGGCAAACATAAATATTTAATACTTAAAGAAACAGTCAAATTACAAAGTTAATATTTTTTAAAAACCTAGGGCGAAGGCTACCGGAAAGTGGGTACCATACGTGCGGTTGTCAAGTGTTCGGCTCCCCAACAGTTGAACTATAATACAACTCCTACTTCAAATCGCCTTTTCCATACGTGAAGCAAAAAAAGATAACTTAAATTGGCTCCCAAAGCGTGGGGCAAATAACAACTTAAAGCCAATAACTTCTACAAATTGGCTTTCCCATACGTGGGGCTAATAAATCTACTTTTTGGCATTTGGTTAAAATATCATATGTTTTTCATTCTTATTACCTTCTGAATAAATGGATGAAAATCTTACTCTAAGAAAAACGTACATCTAGTTAGGAACACTCTTTGTGTCAAAATGTTTTACGACGTTGATTTATTTACAAAATGTTTTTGGCAGATATTTATACTGATTAACAGAGTGAGACAGAAACATGCGATTTGTATGAATAATTTCCAGTTAGTTATGAAAATAAATGTATTGGATAATAAAATCAAATAACTTTATATATCGTAATTTTTTTTCGTCTAAATTCTTTATAAGAGAAAAATAATGTTATTTAATTGTTTAACCTATATACCCTAAAATCATCCCTTAAAATTAATTCCACAACATTCCCTACCTTCCCTCGTGTATACAGAAAACATCCGCCATGCATTCCATCTTTAGCAGTATATGTTGACCGCTTAATTCTAAGAGAGGAAGGGATAGAGAAGGCAAAGTGAGAAGAACCAAAAATCCCTGGATAAAGGAAGGTGTTTTTCTCGCCTGAATGACCACCGACGCACGCAGCAGGTATTCATTAATGAAAAGAGCAAACTTTGTTGCGCGTGAATTCCATATACCTACCTCGGACATATACCACATCTCCAGCAAAATTAAATTCTAACAGCGGAACGTTTTGTAATCAATAAAGAAGACGGTCGTAGGTGTGTTAATATTTTCCATTGTGCTATATTACAATTTTCAGATAGAGTTTGAACGTTGTTGAGAACTTTTAATGATGCAGTATACAGGGTGTACCATTTAAGCTGAGGCTACAATATCTCCAAAATTAAGCGTTGTAGAAAGAAATGTCTTGTAGAAAAGTTGCTTGATATTATGGGATAAAGCGACTGCCATTAGTCGTGTTTTGTTTGGAGGACGTTATGATGGTCATTTAGGGTCAACTTAATTTTTACTTTCTCTACTACGTATAGTAAGTATGGGAAGTATTGTATTCCACTCAAAAATTCGATACCAGATTTCACCGGAAATACATGTTTTGAGACCCCCTGAATTCAAAAAAGCATTTTTGAAAACATGTCCGTGTGTCTGTGTGTGTGTGTCTGTCTGTGAACAGCATAACTCAGAAACGAACAGTCGCATAAACACCAAACTTGGTATTTAGGTTCAGTATCTTTCAGAGATGCGACACGAAGATTTTCAAGAAAATCCCCCCCACCCCAGATTACCCCTTACATGGAACATTTTTCGAAAATTTTACTTTTCTCAATTTTGATTAAAATATCATTTGTTTAAGATATTTTCATGTCAAATAAAATGTATATCTTGAATTTTCTGGGAATGTCTCCAAAAGTATTCTTCATTGTGAACGACTTTTGTATAACTGGTAAACCATAAGAGATAGAAAAAATGTTACTACACAAAAGATGCAGATCGCGTTAAAATACAAAATTTATGTCATATACATTTTTTGTTGAGTGAACCATTTTCGAGATATTGCTGTTATATCCTTAATTTTTTAATACTTTCTCAAATGGGAATTCGTTATTCATTTTTTTGTCTTGGATATGCAAAGAATATTAATCTGTGGCAAAGGGAATGGTGCTGCACCTAGCAACTAGCTATTAAGAGATATGTATGTGCTTAAAGGCTACTGTATTTCTATATTGCCCTTGTAAATATATATTCCCCTTACATCTACAAGAAACGTAGCAATAAAATAGAGCCTACAAATGTTTATCTCGATTAACATGAAGCATATGGAGAATAAGCGTTTGTAAAAATATTTTGTACAAGAGTAGAGAAAGTCATGTGAGTGTAACACATAAGATTTTTTTAATGGGAATCTACAATTATTCTAAAACTACCATTACAACCTATTCCAAATAAAACACGGCAACTGGAATTTACTTTCCTTCATAACATCAAGCAACTTTTATTAAAGACATTTATTTCTACAACGCTTAATTTTGATGTCGTACAGTCTCAACTTAAATAGTCCATCCTGTATATGAAGGCAGCGTTATTCACAACATTTCAGTGATAATCGAAATAATTAGTTCGTCATATAAGCGAATAAAGGAACCTATTTCTCTCACAAGGAAAGTGGTGGATTATTTGATGAGAATAACAAACAAATTTATAGTATAGGACGATGATGGGTCCAAAGAAGTAAATTTGAGATATTACCATCCATAGCTCCTGGTACAGTGATCGTAAGCTATAATGTGTGCAGTCAACTGTTCATAGAGACTATTCACAATACCAGTTCTAGCGATTAGAAGGTGGCATGCAAGTTATGATTAGGTACTTGTGCTGCTTTGAATGTTTTGCATTGTCATATGGCGGTAACATAATACAGTACCTATATAATATGAAACATTACCAGAATATAGCAAGGAATACAAAAATCTGATAGTCGTCATCGTCATCACCATCACAGCATCCTCATCATCATCATCATCATCATTATTTTCACTTCAAAGTTTGAATATGATGCCCGTTCCATCTTCACAATGTTCCGGTCCATCTTTTCCATAGTCTTCCCACACTTAGTTTCACTTTGAGGTTATAATTTATAATTGTAGTTGGTATTTTTTTCCGTTGTTTTAATTTTTTCCAGCTTTACTTATATTATTCCAGCTTATCAGTTAAATTATGAATATTTAGTTCTTCTTTTATAGCTTCGTTTCTTATATGGTCCTTTCTACTACATTCTTTTACGTTTCTTTCAAATCTCATTTCCGCTGCTTGTATTTTGTCTTTATCCTCCACTTTAATAATCCAGGATTCACTGGTACTGCCATCGACTTAAAGAAGTCGATTTTCGTTTCCTTTTGGATTTTATCTTTAAAAGTACTGTTGATTGTGCCACATATTGCTTAAATTTATTTACTTTATTTTCAATGCCTTTGTATCTGACATAGATTATATTGCGTCCCAAATAATTTAAATCTGATACCTGTTCTACGGTTTTATTTTTTCCATTTTTACTTTTGATCGAACGGATATTTTTCACGATGAATCATAACCTTTGTTTCCTTTCTGGATAATCTGAGATTGTACCATTTACTTATTACTTTTAATCTTTATATAGAATGTTGGTATTCATCTCGTCTATCTGAATTAGTGCAATGCCATCAGGATAATTATGTCAGTATATTTATATAGTCTTGACTATTTATTATTATGTTAGGTTTTACTGTTATGCCTTCCTTCCTTTTTTCCACATTATGCAGCTTCGTGTGAATATAAGGTTTGGTGATTAGCTGCTTCCTTGTGGTACTCTTTTTTTTCTTTTTTTACACTTTTTGTTGTTCCTGTTTTTATTATAATGCTAGTCCCTTTGCACTGACCTTTTATTGCTTGAATAAGATGAGATAGGCATCCTTGGTTCGTCATTACAACCGACAACTTTTTTCTGTCAAGACAGTCAAACGCCTCTTCAAAGTGAACGAATACAATTTGCATTTCTAAGTTGACTTCGCATATTCTTTCTAACATTCTTTTAAAAGTAAAAATGTGATCACTCTACGAGCGTCCTTTTGTGTAGCCTGCTTATTCCTCCTCTAAGTTTAATTCTTCCAATCGTATATTAATTATTTTATCAATTACTTTATAAGCAGCATCTAAGAGGCATATTCCTCTATACTTGCCATAGTTACTAAGCTCATCTTTTTAACAATATATATATATATATATTGCTTTAGCCACTTTCCAGGAGTTGGTATTTTAAACTTCCCGGCATTCATTGTATAAATGAAATATTTCAACCCCACCAATTAATTCTGCATATTTTAGGAATTCCATATTTATTTCATCTGGTTCAAATTCTTTTCTGAATTTCATACTATTCAATGCGTGTTGTAATTCTTCCACCAAAGTGATAGGGTCCACTGAAGTACAAATCGGTTTTGTATCATTTTCATGCTCTCTTCTCTAAAATCTATACCATAACTTCTTGTAATGTTCCTTCCAATATTATTTTATACTTATAACATTCAGATCTTCCATTTTTCTATTATGTTTAAGTGTTTCATTGTTCTAAATGCTAAGATTTGTCTTCCAAATAAATCGTGCTAGATGTCACCAATCACTCGCTCCCATGAATCTTGACGAGCTTTGCTTACTAAGTCTTTTTCTTTGATTAGTTTCTTTTTGTACTTTTCTTTGTCTTGTCCAGGTTTCTCTTTCTGGAGAAATTTTAAGTGAGCTCTTTTATTTTCTTCTACTGATTCTTAGATATCGTCATTGTAAATGTTTAACTCTTCTTTTTATAAATTTGTTTTTCACACATATTGTTCTATAACTCTATGGGTTTTTCAGTTAACTTTTCTCGATATCCTCAGAAAGCACTGGTTTTGTGTGTGTGTGTGTGTTTGTTTGTTTATTTTTTCCGGCTACTAAATTAACTAATTAGTATACCTAAGAACTACCGCTGGACAGATTTCTGAACACGTTTCATAAGAATATACGCTATATCCTAACGACCATAACTACTATAAGCTGAATATTTAAAAGCATAAACAAAATAAAACAAAACCGCTCCCAGAACATTGAAGGGCACAAAAATAACGAACGATACCTTAATTTGTTAGCAACCGCATCCATTGACTTAAAATCGTCAATATCCTTAAGCTCTGCAATGAAAGCCAACAAATTCACTTTTTCTCTCTTCTTGAGCTTATCACTCAGTTGAAAATGCATTGCTTTCTGTTATAATCACGGATCCATTATACTAGGCAATGACAAGGTTTTTATTATTTCTTATTTATTATTTATTCACCTGAGTCAGCGTCTACCCGCCTTTGTTGTGTTGCCTTTCTTGAGGAATTTAATCTGATATATAGCCATAGTTGCGTAGTCGCCTTCCCGTGCGCTTTGTTTTGTTGTTTTGAGTTAGGGTAACAACTTTAAGATTGCGTAAATGTTGGCTCTTCTTTTGGATATACATAGTCAGCATGAACCCGGATAGTTATCATTAGTTGCATATGTCCTTTCTGTACCATCTGCTTGAGTGACTTGACTATGTGTGGCGCGGTATTGAAATATTTAATCTGTATTCACCTAGAGACTAAGAAAATCACGACAACAAACCATTTAGATTGGCCGGTACTCGAGATTTGAAAGCACGGCCTTCAGAATGCGAGCCACAGCTACTACCTCCTGAGTTACCCCCCCCCCCCAAATTGTTTTTTTTTTCGTGGTATTATATAGCATTTAAAGAATAAGTATTGGGGCCGGCTAAGCGTGCTCCATATTATTTTGATTTTCTTCTGCTTAAGGAACAATATTATTGAATCCCTAAATATCGTTCCTATAATGGTATATAATTTCAAGCCGAAATAACTTTAAATATCTGATAACTAATGTCAGAATAACACTTAATAGAACAGTTGTTTTGCAACTCAACATGACTTAATATATTTTAAAAGTTATTCTAATATAAGAATAATTTTACTAATCTGTTACAGTAGGTTTGTTATGTGTATTCAAATCATTCGTGTTTGTTACGGTTACTCGCCTTTCAACTTTCCTAATAAGCAAGTCACGTGTTTTGCTTTATACTTTCTCAATAAACATTTACTAAGTTCAGTAATTGTTGTACATTTATATAAGTTTATATAATGTTTTATTGTGATGTCAAGAAACAAGCATTCATAAAATTACTGAGAACAAACTATCGCAATCTGTTTAATATCCTAGCTTTACTATAAAAGGACACAGTAGATATATATGACGTTATTAAGTGACGTAAAGTAATGTGGCCTGGCAGGGAAGGTTACATACGATGCATGGATAACATAAAGTGGACAATCATTTTAGTAACTGCGATGGAACCTCAGATTCCCATTTCGCTGCACCACCTGAGCCACGCATAAAGTTTTTTTTCTTTTCTCCCTTTTTCGGAACATCAAAATCCGGAGATTTTATTCCATAAAGAAGACCAGATATTCCAATAGAAACATATTCGTACATTCACACGCTGAACTTACACGTTCTTTTCTTTTATGTGAATAATAACTATTCAAATGTAGCATAAAAAGATGTAGCATATAAAACAAGCAGATGTTAGTGTTACTTTTTCTTTCCCTGCCACTTACCTAAGGTAGAGGTAGTATAGCATTCGACCCAAAAAGTTCGGTAGATATAGGAACTTTACTAGAAATACAGTTTAGTGTCGCACGCATGCCTGCGTATGGGGAGAGAGAGGGGGAGGGAAGGAAGGGAGAGCACGCAGGCAGACAGATTCTTTCGTTATCGTTTTATTTTCTCAGAACCGAGTCCTACGATTTTCATAATATCATATAACGAAAATAATATACATCTTGAATTTCCTGTAAACACACCACGAAGTCCTTTTCAGTCCTGTCGAATTTTATATAACTGAAACAACAGCATACTACAAGAAATATGTACATCTTCAAACAGCAGAACATTTATTTCAAAGTTTTTATGTAATTAATAGTTTTTAAAATATTTGCTGACGTTTATTTTTTTCATTCTCAGATATTACGCTTTAAAAAGTAAATTTCTGTTCTTTTTCTTCTCCTGAGCTCATGCAAAGAATCTGAATATGGTGAAAAGCATAATATTATACTCTTCTGGTGTTTAAATATTTCGCTATTGCCTGAGCCCCTTGTTTGCCTGCTTAAAATACACATTATTGTAATATTGCTACAGTTTAGAGGCAAGTTCGTTAAGATGATTAGGGCCGTCGTTGCAGGCATTGTGAACAGAGCCTTAACGTATACTTTGGTGGCAGTATTTCTGCACTACGGACAAAGCAGTCAAGCGAGCATATGAAATGAGGAATATCTTTATCTTCTTTATTTTGTCTTACAAATCTATATGTTCAATGGCAGTAGACAAATGGCTACTTAAATTCCGGAGTCAACCCCAACCCTTCTACCGGGATATTTGTTTAAGCTATGGTTTTACGGTTCTTAGGCTTTTATTTATTTTGATATGTGTTTGGTACTACATGAAACCTACGTCGCCCGGTAACGTCTTCGCGGCTCAAGATATGGTGCACATTTTCATATCTTATTTTATTTAGTCAGTGTATAATACATAACTCTGTTCTACCTAATGAAAGCATTTATGGCGAATAGTTATCATTAAAGGACAACACCTCACAATTTTCTTATTTTTAGAAATTGTATTGATTTCAGTAATTTTAAAGCATCCAAAGATAATAAAGAGAAATAGCTTTAAAAAAATCAGTCCACTTGGTGGAGTAGATTTTGAATTAGACGAGATAAATTCAAATAACTCTTTAGGAAATAAACGTTTAATCTAATCCGCAAAACCTTGTACTACTTTTCTGAGATTTCTTAGGTGGTTTTTAATATTTCAATTAGTGTTAATTGATATTTATCTTACTGTGCTCCGTAAAATACCTTTTCTTTTTCTTCGTGACATTAACGCTCTTATCCTACCAAAAGTTCAGTCAATCATAAAAATTTCTTCACAAGGAATATTTTGAAAATAAAAACACGTTGCTTTGTGAAAAAAGTAAATTTTCTAGATAAATATTAGTCATTATCTTAAAATCAGAAGCTTCTTAAAAATGGCGTTGTTTTAAACGGTCATACTAAGAATTTGTGGATGAATCAAAGTTGTTACTACTACAATCAAATAATTTTTAATCTTTGTTAGAATTTTCAAGTATATGAATTACTTAATTGACGTATTTTGGTTAGAATTCAGTGATTCAGTTGGGTTATATAATGACTGCTTTTTAAACACTAAAATACGATCTTATACAACAATTCTTTTTATATTTTCCTTAATATCATATGAAATTTCAAAAATATGTACTAAATATTTTGCTCAAATTTGTAATTTCTGATAAATAGTAAAATAAATTAAACATCGGAACTTTTCTACTCAAAATTCTGGATTTAACAGCTTTAAAACATTCTCCGCTTCGTTTGAAGAGGTTTTCAGAAAATCTGCTGTATAAAAAAGTGACATTATGTAAACAAATAAGTTCAGCACTAAGAACTGTTTGCCTATGACAGCTAATGCTGGCTACGACCTCAATACTCAACATCCTTCTAGCGAACCTTCTTCTCCATAAGACCAAACAATTTATTTAAGAGGAACATCTCTGCTCATAAATTCACGTAGGTACATCCCATATATCTTCTAATACGCATTAATACATTTTAATCAAAATGCTTAGTCATTTATTAGAAAATAAAAGTAGCAATAATATTTTCGATACAAAAGTTCTTCAGCTAGGGAAATTCTCTGAAAATTCCTAAAGAATATTGGATTTAAATAGAATGTATTTATTCAACAGCTAATACTGTTTACATACACATACTCGCATAACAATATTTTTCTAATAATATAGAAGTGTATTTCTAATGAAATCTGAATATTGATTATTTGGGTGGAATTCAAGTACTTCGTCTTTTTACCATAATTGTGAAAGCGGTAGAGAAAGTAACCAATGATATTCATTCTGTTGTAATGCTTTATCTATTTAAAATTCCATAAAATAGGCTCCATGCATAAATTTAAGATGAAAAAATTGTAGTCATCATGTCATTATTTCAAACAGAACATTTTAAACAAGTTCGTTAGGTCCATTTTTAGAAAATAAAAATGATTGCTTTTGTCCGTATAAAGGGTTGTTTGGGATGAGGAATCAGTGAAAGTCTTCTATCCTAGAAAAATGCTGGCTTAAACACGAACGTTAGTGTTTATTCCAGTTCATTTGAGTTATACTGTTCACATACACATACACACATAAGAGAATTTTTCTAAAAATGTTCTTTTGGTGTTCAGGGAACATTAGCGGCTATTCATAAAGCAAAAGTATCTTTCAGATATTTATTTAAAACAAACCGGAAGAAGTAAGAAACACAATACACACATCACTGGATAAAGGACAGCTCAAAGCTTTCGAAAGCAGGTTTAGAGGTTCTATTTAGTGGCACAAAGCAGTATTGTTTGTTTATAGAAAACTGATGAGGTTAGAACAAATAATTTCTTGCACGATCGTGTGTTTATAAGTCTTCCCGACGATATTTACACAAAAGAAAGTTTAGGACTCTTACATATGAATTCGTTTCCAAGGAAACCCATATCTACAAACTTAAATTTGGTAGCTGTAATTACATGCAATACACCTAGGAACCGACCGGGATGGCGGTAACGTCTGTAGCCTGCATTCGGTAGCTCCCGGATTCAAATCCCGTAGGCCAACCAATTTGACCGAAGTTTTTTCGATGTTTCCCTCAGCCGCAAAGTTAAGTACCGGATTGAGTATTTAATACTACGATCCAAAGTTCCACCTTAAGTCTAAAACAATAGTAAACATGAAAATAGGTGGTAATAGTGAATTCTGTGCCACCTATCCACAGAAAATGAAAACAGGGAGACTGGACGGCACCCTAATGTCATCTGCACGGCACAAAGCAGAAGATCCGGTTGCTATGCGCTAGGGCCTTTGTGGGCACATGACGAAGCAAGAGGCATGGTTACAGGGATGAGACCTAGAAGGCTAACTGTCCGCCTTTGCATATGATAGTGGCGGATGGCACCCTAATGGCACGGGGCAGAAGATCCAGTTGCTATGCCATAGGGTCTCTGTGGACATGTGATGAAGCGGGTGGTTACAGGGATGAAACCTAGAAGGCTAACTGTCCGTCACGCCTCGATTTAAGAGTTATCCACTAACAGATCCGTCGCGATATGACCCTGTAGTCAAAGCGAGTAAATAAACAGAGTAGTAATAATAATAATAATAATAATAATAACATACCTAGGAGGGGAAGTAAAATACACTAGAAGTCTTAATTTACATCGCTTTTAATAATCAGTAATAACACCTTACTATGAATGGTACACTTAGAACAGAATAACTTACGTTATTTCAAACATTATTAAAACTAGTTGACTTTGTTTAAAGGTGAATGAAAATTTCATACGTCATTCCAGAATTTTCAGGAATCAATGACGGGCACCCAATTTCCATGCCTCTTCATATTTTCATAATCCACATCAAATTCCTTTTAAATACTGAATCTCCGTTACCGACCATATTATTATTTTTAAACAACCCGCTTTGACACGGCATCACCATCAAACAACTAACCCTACCTCCAAAATATAGTATCTTACTAAACTACATTAGTTACAGCTCTTGAATTGGCAGCATTGCGTTCCTAGAAATCCTAGATGAAGATGAGTAAGTTCATCAGAAATTGCTTTTTTTAATTAATAAAATATACAAAAATACTGTGCAATGTATGTGTTTGAAACGAACAACAGAATCTCACAAATAGAAGAGACTCCATTTCATCTCGTCATTTTAAACTATTCCTCGATTGTGTAATAATGCACTTCCTACACTCATACCCCAAAATACAGGGATATTCAAAAAGAAGGAACAGACTTTAAATATTTATTTCTAATGAACGACAAAGGATGGCGACACATGCGATGCATCACTGAATAGAGAAAAGTTTAAAATTTTACTTTCTGTGTTCAAAATGAGCACCATTTGTTATGCGAGGACGACCGTGCTTTTCCATTTACATACGCAACCATCTTCTACGAATTTATTGTATCAATTATGAATTTTTTATGACGAGGTGGCTTATTGAACTTATAACGAAATGCACTCTGCAATGAAACAATGAATTCACTCTTTGCATAATGCATACCCCACTTTTCCTTGGCGTCGCCATTTTCTAACAAACACAGCACCGTTGTAGGCACTGAATGGAACTAATAGGTGGGGCTTAAAACTTTGAACTTTCCTCTATTCAATGATATGTTGTATGTGTCGCCATCTATTGTCATTCATTAAAAATTAATATTTAAAATCTGTTCCTTCTTTTTGAATAACCCTTTAGGAGATTTATTTTAAAAGTAAGGTCTGTTTTGAATAAAGTACGAATTACTAAATGTTTTTCAATAGCTTATTTTTTACCAAGTCTTAAACTACTTTTCTACTGATTACGAATGTTTTCGGACACTTTTCTCATCATAGCATAAGTTTTTTTAGAATCTCGTTACAGACTTTCGCCGCAAGTACATTTAGGAAACGTGTAGTTGTTTCTGGAGTTAAATTTTTGTGTATTCAAATTGAGCTATGATAATCTCATAGAGAACGTTTGCTGCACATGTACGAAGTCTTCATGATAGACATAAATGAGTTTTAAGCTAACATCACATTAACTTGCAGATTTGCAATTGTGTTCTTTCATCTAGTCTGTAATAAAGATCTGACTTTCAGACCACTAGTTTTAATCTCCCTCCTGAAGCAAACGATACAAATAAGACAATTTCTTCTGCCACAGAATTTCAAACACAGAAAAATGCATCTCGGAAACTGCAGAATTGCTTTATGGATTGTCGGCGAACTTCTATTAGGAGTATCCACTAAAATTTATTCTACACCATAATGAGAATTTAACTGACTCTAAAAACAGTGTATAAAGAAGTCTTAATGTCCATACAGGGGAATAAAATAAATTTAATGTGATAAATTCACATGACTACCCTCTATCCTTTATTAGTGGGTACACAAAACTGGTCTTACTAAAGCTTATTTTTATATCTACTACATTTTAATCCAAATAAAATTTTGCAGAAATATCTATATTGCACATTTACTTTAGATACAAAGGGAACAGCGATACTCAAATGTTTAAGAACTGTATGCTATACGCTGGCCTTAAAAGTCCATATTGTTTCCATGGAATGCGATAAACAACTGAATGTTGACAGGACTTTAAAGAATGGCTAAGTGTTGAACAGCTCATACCATTAATATTTATATTTCGGAAGTGCCCGATGCGACAGAGCATATTTAAATAAATTCTATGTTTTAAATAGATCTACATTTCATGTAGTACCTTTTTCTCTATCGCTTAACGTTTACCAGCTATACAAGATCATACAAAATTCTTTCCGAATGAAGAAGACTTCAAAGGTTATCCCAGAAAATTCAAGATATACATTTTATTTTTCATGTAAATATCTTTAATATATGGTATATTAATCAAAATCATTAGATCCACTCTTTAGAAAATCAAAAATTTCGAAAAATGTTTCATGTAAAGGGTAGTTTTGGATAGAGGTATTTTCTTGAAAATCTTTGTGTCGCATCTTTGGAAGGTACTAAACTTAAACACCAACTTTGGTATTGATCCGACTTTTCGTTTTTGAGTTGTACTCTTCACAGACACACACACCACTCAGACAGGCAGACACACATATACACGGACCTTTTTCTAAAAATCTTTTGTTTTCAGCATGCATTTCCGGTGAAATCTCAGTATTTATTTTTGGATGGAATGCAATACCTTCTCTACCATCTGGGTACGTGGTAGAGGCAACAATTAATTAACCAAAATATTCAGTAGTTATTTTATTACATAATGGACCATACTTTAAAAAATCTTATGTGATACATTCACATTACTTTCTCGGCCCTCTATATTTTAGTGGGTGTAAAACTATTATTTCTAAAGCTGATTTTTATATCTACTACATTTAATCCAATAAACCTTTGTAAAAATAACTATATTGCATATTTCGTTATAAATACAAACAGAATAGCGATAGTCAAATGTTTAACAAATGGACGCTATACGCTGGCCTTAAAATTCCATACCGTTTCCATGCAATCGCGAGAAACAACTGAAAATCGATGGGACTTTAAAAGCATGACAGGTATTGAACAATTCGAATCTTTAATAACGGCTTACACCATATAAAACTTATTTTAAGTAAATTGTTTATGTTTTAAAGAGCTCTACATTTTTTGTGTGGTAAGTTTTCGTCTATCGCTAGTTACAAGTTATGCAAGATTATACAAAATTCCTTCCAAACGAAGAGGATTACCTAGGCTATTCCCAGAAAATTCATTTTATTTGTCATGTAAATATCTTTCATATATGCCATTTAATCAAAATCTTAAAAGCGAGATTTTAGAAAATCAAAATTTTCGAAAAATTTTCCATGTAAAAAGTAGTTTGGGGTGGGGACTTTCTTAAAAATCTTCGTGCCGCATCCTGGAAGATACTAAACTGAAATACCAATTTGGTATTTATCCGACTTTTCGTTTTTGAGATATGCTGTTCCAGAGACATACGGACATGTTTCCAAAAATGCTTTATTTGGATTCTCGGAACCTCAAAACATGTATTTCCAGTGAAATACTGGTATCTAATTTTTGTGTGAAATGCAATACTTCCCCTACTTGCTATACGTAGTGGAGAAAGTAAAAAAGCATCCCTCATACACTGTAGTTGATTGTGAACCCATTATTCAAGTGCATCTTCTGTGGTAGATTAACAAACAGCCTCCTTGGATAAGCAAAGTTACATTTCACATAAACCTGTTGATAATTAGGAACCATTCGATTTGCTTTGAGGCAGTATTTGTAACATTTAAATGATTTCAGTCTAATTATATAATATAAAAAATAACAACCCGCCTTAAAGCAATATTTGTATAAATAACATATAAAATGTATGTAACAGTCATTGTATTATGTTTATATAATTGTATACATGTATAATAATGTTATGTGAATGTATTACGTAATTTAATAATGTAGGAGCTGTGAGAATAGAGGCCGAAAATTGCTAACAATGAGGTAACCTAGAGGCAATAATGAATTGGAAAGTGTAATAATGCTACTAGTAATTCTTGGAGCAACAATAATGTAATTTTTAGACAGTTTATAAATAGCCAATCAACAACCAGAAACCCTGAAAGTTAAATAAAAGTAGTCTATTGGAGTAGGATTAGCCAATCAGAGACTGAAATAGATGAAATTTGCAAATTCAAGCGGTAGAAGCCAGTTGCTAGTAGACAGCGTACCTAACTGGACGCGAGACGCGTCCTCAAGAAGTTTAATACGTATTCACTGTGAGACGAGAATATTATAAAGTTTACGTGTTAAAAAGTGCAAGTAATTAATAAATAATCTCACAGTTCTCTATATCATTGAAGTGTTATGTAATCGTGTGAAGGATTAATAAATGGAGTGAAGTAAAAATTATAATTTGTGTAAGCCTACATTCTTTAGCCGCATCACTCCCTGTTAAGAAATACATATTTCTACAAATTAATACTGACGCAGCCGAGGCAAACATAAAATATAAATAATATTTAAAGAAACATAAAAATACAAAGTTGATTCCTAAACTTGGGGCGAAGGCCACCGGAAAGTGAACATTGGAGCGAAAGCCACCGGAACTTTGTACCATACGTGGGGCAGTTACTTCCTTAAGTTTTGCTCTCCAACTGAAGCAATACAATACAACTACTCCTAAAATAAATAAACCTCCTTTAGCTTGCGATAAGAAATAATAAATATTTTTTGTTGTCCCGTGCAATATGTGCTGTTGTTAAAGCATACAGCCTCTACGATCATAAAACTTGAAACTTTCCACTATTCAGTGGCATGTAGAATTTGTTTCGGTTTTTCACTGTTTCTTTGATCCAAAAAGTTGAAATCTGCTCCTCCTTTTGAACAATTCCATATATTCGGTGGAATCTAGGTAGTCGTTTATGAATGGAATGCAGTACTTCTCCTTCCTACAACGGGTAAGTGGTGGAGAAAGCAGTAAATGCTGTGAAATTTTTAAAAAAGAAATGGTAGATGCAGACATTGAAATACTTTCTTTCAAATCGTTTGTGTTTGGATTTCTTGAAAGTGTTGTTTTTTGGGGGAAGTACTACACCAAATTATCAACAGTAATGTTTAACCTTGTCGAAAATTTCACAGTAAGATGAAATCACGAGTGGTACTTATTGAATAAGTGTTTAATAAATAATATTAACAAAATGATTTATGTATATATATATGATATTGGTTTATATAAATTTAATTGAATTTATTTCATATCAATATCTTACATAACACTGCTTTCAGTATTTTCTAAGAAATTTTTCTTCTATTCTCTAGCTTAAAAATCGGAAATAATTATTGTGAATCAGCTGCTAGAATTTCCAAACAATCGCAATCGGTTGCCATAATCTCATTTCGACAAAATTTCAATGAGTATTTCATTCATGTGACTTCGTTCCTGTTTTTACAAACGAAATATAATTAAATCTTGAACTACATTCGATTACAGTTGCACTTCCTCGATAATTTTGCAGGGGCATTCTTTAGTTTCCAGAGTATCGCAGCTTCCTTCTTTTGTTTTCTCCGTGTCACGACATGGCCGTTATATCATAAGAAAATGAGACTCCTTCATTCGGCTTTAATAACTGCGCTTTTAATAATGGTAATCCAGGAAGACATAAATGTTAAAAATAAAGTTTGATTTTAAGTTTTGTAAATATATTTCTGTTACACTTAATAAGAAGGGAAAATTGTAGTATGTGTAATTACTACTGTTAAACTGTTTTGATTTTCTCTATTGGCATTACTGACAGTAATAGACATTCGTTTATTGCAGTCTCAAGATGACTAAATTGGTAAAGTAGTTATAAATATGCAATTATTAGTAATTCTTGAGTGAATTCACTTATAAAGTAGTCCTAATAGTATCACCCGAGGATCTGAGATATCCAGCTGGTGAATTTATCGGCACTCTCAGACTCTCTTGTGATATTGTAGCGTCCCAGGGCTGGAAACGAGTCCCAGATATCGTAGTGAGGCAACACTCTCGGAAATGTTGAATCAGGGTATGAGGTGAATCTAGATTAACAGAACGCTGACGCCTCAGAGCGTAAGATATTTGTGTATAAGAAACAGCTTTACCACTAGCCACGTATGTAACAAACTGAAGTACTTACAATCGTAGGCCCTTATGCTGGAGTAAAAAGGCCTAAGGCATGGGCAGGAGCGTTACCAAAAGTTTTCTGCAACTCACTTTTCGTTATAGTGTTCAGTTCCTTCAGCGATTCTGTTTTTATCTCATAAATGGTGGCAAAACGTCATCCTTTCATAGTTCTCTTTAGCCTCGGGAATAGAAAGAAGTCAGGGGGGCAGGGGGCCATGTCCGGCGAATACGGTGGCTGAGGTAGCATAACGGTTTTGTTTTTTTTGCTCGTACATTTGCTCTTAACATAAATTGGTGGGGAAGTTATATTTTATTAATAATTTATAGAATAGTTTTGTAAAAAAAATGGTAATGGTAGAAGAATTCATGTGAGTATATTTCCTTTGGGGGGGAAGGGATGAGAGCATTGAGTAAGCATCCCGTACACGTCTGCTAAAGCACCGGAGCCGTGAACAGCCCGATCTCATCAGTTAAACAAGGACAGAGTTAAAATATTGCCGTGTTTATAGGAACCTTGTTTTGTTTTACGTGTTGAAACTAGCAGCGCTCCGTCTTCGCTTAGCGCTTTTATTTCCTTTCCATTTAATTAAATAGTTTCGAAGCTGACGGAATTATTCACTGGGAGGAGTTTGCTGGTCCCGTGGCGTGCAGCAAGTCGTGCTGGGTCGCAGAGACCCTAAAGGACTGAAGTAATCCCTCAAGCATTACGGAGAATTTAACGCTTAACCTTAAGTTTCAGACTCTAACTTTCCATCCCGCTTTCTCCTTAAGATTTTTATAGACCTTTATTGCGCATTAAGGGATTTACAAAGATTAGGCAATTGAAAGTGGCAAGAACAAAGTGTACGTTTTCCAGAGAAAACTAGCCTTGAAGGAAATAATGAATATTCCAGGCATGTTAACACAAGTAGTGAATGTCTCTAGTGTTCACTCTAACGTAATTCTAATTATTAAGTGCCTGAGTAACTGCGATAAAGCAGTTAGACGTCGTGAGCCCTAGAGAACTGCGACCGCAGATTCGCTACGTCATGCATGTAACTTGTTCAACTTATTGTACTGTTAGAGACAGTTAACTGTACTCTGTGCAATAGCAAATTATAGTACTGGTGATAGAAACAAACACTGTTGGCGTCGCAGTTCACAGAAATTAAAGAAGTGATTCTAGGATCAAATAAAATTCTCATATTTGTAACGAAATGTTTGTACCTGTGTTAAAGTGGACCAAACTTTGAGAGAAATTAGTTACACACGATTGAAGACAAAAAACCAAATGTTAATTCCGTGCTCAAAATCTAAAATAGCGACAAATCAATCAAATTTAAATCTTCATGACATTTATTTAAGCACACAAAATGTACACATTTTTACTTTCTGTATGCGTACTTACAGTAAGTAGAGAAAGTATTGTGTTTTACACAAAAACTAAATAACAATATTTCACCGAAAATACTGTTTTGAGGCCCCCTGAACCAAAAAAGTATATTTAGAAAAAGATACGTGTGTGTGGAGGGTAAACAGCATAACCCATAAGATGCAATACAAATATTTTTAAAAATCTCCGCACCCCCAACTACGCTTTATATAGTAAAAGTTTCAAAAAAATTATTTTTACAAAATCAGCTCTAACGATTTTGGTTAAAATACCATTTTAATAATAACAAATAAAATGTATATCTTGAAATTTTCAAGAATACTCGGTAAAGTCCTCTTCATTGGAGAGAAAATGTATATAATTTCGTATAACTGGCCAACCATAAGATGTATACAAAAACTATTACATAAAGTATATAGATCGCTTTAAAATACACAGTTTGTCTCTAATAACTGTTTCTTTCGCATAAGTCATAGTCGAGACATCTGTTACTATTGGTATGAATTTTTCAGTGTTGCAGCTATTCAGTTCTTCCTCGCGATGTCGTAGAAAGTGTGTGGAATTTAAAGGCCAGCGTATAGAGATACGTGACTGTAGATTCCGCTTTCTGTATCCCTCTTGTACCTACAATGAAATATGTAATGAAACTATTTCTGCAAATATTTACATATTTCAATTAATATGAAATAGGTAGAAAAGTAAGCTTTCGTAGGAATAGTTTGTAGTAGGCATATAAAATTAAACGATAGCGGGTAGAGAAAATTATGTGAATGTAACATATCAAACACCTACAATCGTAACAATGTTGCCCACTCCTACTTCTGTGTTCTCTACAATCTTTCCCATCATCCCACATCTGGAATTATTGCTCGTCTGCTCTCTCTCCCCCTCCCTCTCTCTCCCTCCCTCTCTCTCTCTCTTATGCGTTTTCGAGTTCTAGGAACCTTCCAACATTGCCAGAGCGCTGCTCTGAACTCTTTCTAGACGCAATTCTGTTTCTAGAAACTAACATCTGACGGAGCCGGTATCCAAATACTTCTCCAAAATACTCGAATTTAATGTGAAAAGGGACTGATACATATAAAAAATAACATATTGTGCACTAGTTTCGCTAGATATTATTATGACGCAAAGTTTAATGCAAAATTCATTTGAACTTACATTTCCACAACCATTGAGTCCATCTAACAAAAGCAGATATTCAGCAAATCGAAAAGCTCAATGAGAAGCAGTTTTATAAATATTGTTACTCGCTTATAATTATAAAAATATGATGTGTTACACTCACATGACTTTCTCTACTCTTGTACAAACTATTTTTACGAACGCTTATTCTCCATATGCTTCATGTTAATCGAGATGTTAATCTTATTGCTAATTTTCTTGTAGGTGTAAGGGGAATATGGTAGGTTTTAAGCGATAGTCAAATATATTAAGAGATAAGTACTGGAAAATTTAAGGGAATAACAAGCAATATCTCGAAAATGGTTCACCCACCAACAAAAATGTATATGACATAAATTGTGCGCGATCTACGTTTTTGTGTAGTAAAATTTTGTCTATCTCTTATGGTTTATCAGTTATGAAAAAGTCGTTCACAATGAAGAATACTTTTGGAGACATTCGAGATATACTTTCATTTGTCAGAAAATATCTTAAACATATCATATTTTAATCAAAATCATTAGAGCCATTTTTGAGAAAATTAAAATTTTCGAAAAATGTTCCACGTAAAGAGTAATCTGGGGTGGGGGATTTTCTTGAAAACCTTCGTGTCGCATCTCTGGTAGATACTGAACCTAAATACCAAGTTTAGTGTTTATTCGACTGTTCGTTTCTGAGTTATGCTGTTCACAGACAGGCACACACACGGACATGTTTCAAAAAATTCTTTTTTTGGATTCGGGGGTCTCAAATCATGTATTTCCGGTGAAATCTCGGTATGGAATTTTTGGGTGAAACACAATACTTCCCCTACTTACTATACGTAGTAGAGAAAGTTAAAAGATGTCCTAATTTATTTCTTAGGATTTGTACAAATCTATAATTTATTTAATTTTTTAAAATTACTGTGAATAAAGGCATTTTATTCTTCATTTTAAATGCATACAAACTGACTCAGGTCTTCTTTCTTCCTTCGTTCGTTTTCTTTCTTTCTTTTAGGCAAACTACTATGTGAAATTCTTCAGTAAATAGAACCTTGTCTCTGCCTTAGGGAAAGGGAAGCTAAAAACCCGCTCTGAACATTTAGAAGCCTTGTCTGCGTATTATATTTCAAATAAATACCTTTACATCAGTCGCTTGGGGGAACAAATATCGACAGTTCCAGAAGAGGTCTTTGACAAAATCCATAAAGGAAGCTGATCATACAGTACAATAACAATAGCCGATAATAGTGGTGATGTAATATGATAAGGTCCATACAGGGTGAAAGGAGTATAGATTCTCATAGGGATTCTAAATGTTACCCTAAATAAAACATTTCAGTAACTTTATTTACGTAAGAGCAGTGAATTTGCCGACGAAAAATATCGATTTGTATAAGATATTTATAATAGTATTACCTACTCTACGATAGTTTTAGTACAAAGTAACATTTGAATCGATATTTCTCCTAATTCTTTTTATCCACAAAATTTGTTGTTGCTAACAGTTTCAATTTTCGTTGTGTATTACATCTGATAATGTATAAAATAGGTACCTATTAACCACCAATACCGTCCTCCGTGACAGAAGTTTTCTCCCAAGTTTTCCTGAACCCGCAAATATCAGGGAGGTACCCTAAACTTAGGCATTGAACATTTCTTTACCAAAATTCCTTTCCCAATTATTTTTTCGTGTCATGTATCATCAGTGGCCACCGCCTGAGGTGCCGTATGTAATAACAACGGGCATTATTTTACTTTTAATAAGAATTTCTACAAGCAAACACATGGTTTGGCAATGGGTAACCCATTGTCTCCTCTTCTCGCAGACCTTTATTTGAGCTCCTTGGAAAAAGCTGTTACTACCTCTTACCCACATATTTTCAAGATTTGGCACAGATATGTAGATGACATTTTTGCTATTATTCCTCAAGATTGCATAAATTTATCATTGGATATTTTGAATGGACAAGACATACATAACAAATTTACTATGGAAATAGAAACTAATAATTCTTTACCCTTCTTGGATGTACTTCTTAAAAGAAAAGAAAATAATATAAAGTTTGGTATTTACAGAAAACCTACACATGTGGATAACTATATAAAAATAATTTCTATAACCCTACTTCACACCAACATGCTGTTTTTAGAAGTTTGGTTTACAGATTGATTAACGTACCGTTGGAAAAAGAAGACTGTCACTGAATTAAATTATATTAAGAATGTAGCTATTGAAAATGGTTTCAAACCTCAACTTATTAATAATTTAATCACTAGATATAAAAAGAAACATAGCTTACATATAACTAGTACCCTACAAAGTCCGAATAAAAAGTATTGAATGTACAAAAAGTTTACATACCATCCAATGATGTTCAAAGTTTTTGAAAAATTATTTAGAAAATATCAGATCCAATTGGCACCTCAGAATAACTACAGTTTAAGAAATATGCTGAATACACTTTAACTAATACAACTGATAACTTAAAAAAGTCAGGGATTTACCAGATCTCATGTCATGATTGCCAAGGCTCATATATAGGTAGAACAAAAAGAAACTTAAAAAAAGACTAAGTGAACACCAAAGAAATATAAAACTGAAACAAATAGATAAATCAGCAGCGGCCAACCATTTTTGGAACATTAACCATGAAATAGGACAAGAGATAAAACTATTAAAACCTATACAGATTCCTTCACACTTGGAAATTTGGGAAAAGATTTTTATTCATCTCAACATCAAGAATGCTTTGAATTTTGAAATACCGCCTGCAGACTATTTAATACCTTCACTACAGATGGCAACAAATCCAATACCACAAGTTTCCAATTCTTCACAACAGAGGGCAGAATAATCGTCTAATGAAACACTTATTGAGGTTAGGGGAGAGAACGAGACGTTAGTCGGCCGAAGCTGATGATGAGAGAAACATGTCTCTCGGAAGCGCTTCTTAGTTAACATCTAGCGCAACTGCGATGTGAATTAACATGTAACGACCCACTTTAAATTATCATATGATAACATCACAATAAAAAGTACTTCTGTTTATTATAATCAAGATAAAAAGTGCCTGTCATTCACGATTCAACTCTGACCAGCGCCATGTTGCTACTTTTGGGGTTCCAGTAGCGAAACCAGAAAGTGGCGCAAAATGGGGGAAAGTGTTGAAAGCAGAGCAGGTCGGAAATCGTTAGCGGTAGAAAGCTGATGTGCTTTTAGTCAGCATCCAAAAGCAATATAACCTACCCCTAAGTAGACCACTCTCTCAGTATCTCTCTTACCAGTAATCCTGTTGCCGCCGAAGTCGGGAAGCACTTTTAGTTGTGAACATTCAGATCAGTCGGAGTTCTCATACATTTGTTGAAGTGGATAGATAGCAGATTGAACACACCTCGCGGATATAAGATTAGACGGAGCTTCACTCTTTAGTGGGCAGCCTGTTTTCCAAAACTAAGCGCTTATTTTCATTAACCCTCCTATGTAGGATCTGATATTAAAACAACTCGGATATCTACATTATTGCTAATACTAAGAAATTATGCTGCAGAATTTGAGGCAGTATTTTTAACACTTAAATAATTTCAGTCTAATTATATAATATGTAAATTCAATAACAGCCCGCCTTGAAGCAATATGTATACGTAATAATTTTTAAAATGTATGTAACAGTCATTGCATATGCTTATATTATTGTTTGCATGTTTAATAATGTTATGTGAATGTATTACGTAATTTAATAATGTAGGAGCTGTGAGAATAATAAGTTAAAAGTTGCTAACAATGAGGTAACCTTGAGGCAATAATGAGTAAGAATGTTTAATAATGCTACTAGTCATTATTGGAGCAACAATAATGTAATTTTTGTGACAGTTTATAAAATAGCCAATCAACAACCAGAAAAAGCTTTAATTAAATAAAAGTATTCTATTGGATTAGGATTAGCCAATCAGAAACTGAAAAGGAGAAAATTTTACAAATTTAGAGTTCAGTTGCCTGCAGTTAGCGTTACTAACCAGACGCAAAGAGTGTCCTCAAGAAATATAATATGTATTCATGTGAGACGAAAAATAAGTTTACGTGTTAAAAAGTGTAATTAATAAAAAGAATCTCACAGCTCTCTATATGAGTGAAGTGTTATTAAAATCGTGTCAATAATTAATAAAAAGCAGTGAATTAAAAATAATAATCTGTGTAAGCCTACATTCTTGTCGCACCATAATCCTGCAAAGAGAAACATGTCTTTAACAATAGTACTGACGCAGCCGAGGCAAACATAAATATATAATATTTAAAGAAACAGTCAAATTACAAAGTTAATATTTTTAAATTTAGGGCGAAGGCTACCGGAAAGTGGATACTATACGTGTGGTTGCAACGAATTTCAAGTTCGGTTCCCCAACAGTTGAAATATAATACAACTCCTTCAATATAACAATACAAACTACTTCAAATTGACACCCAAAGCGTGGTGCAAATAAATAACGTAACAAACCATCTTCTCATCATTTGAATGGAATATGGCAATGTACAGTATGGGTATTTGACCGTAGTGGCATGATTGTTTTAAAAAAACAGCCTCATTAAATGCGAAAAAATTGTTTCTAAGAAATGCAATGGATGGACTATTGAAGAGGAGAAAAAAACTAACATATGAACCATATGGTTCATATGTTGGGACGAAGAGGAAAGCGGGAAAAGGGAGAATAATGGACAAGGTTGGGTTAATCGCGAAGGATCTAACTTTGAGAAAATTGTTTCTTATACTGAGTGGTTTAATGTGACTGTATATAAAAGAAATACAGACATGCCCTCTAATATGATAAAAAATCTGATGTGTTATACTCACATGACTTTCTCTACTCTTGTACAAACTATTTTTACAAACGCTTATTCTCCATCTACTTCATGTTAATCGAGATAAATATTTACAGACTCTATCTTATTGCTAATTTGCTTGTAGATGTAAGGGGAATATATATTTACAAGGGCAATTTGGAAATACAGTAGCCTTTAAGCACATACATATCTCTTAATAGCTGGTTGCTAGGTGCAGCAACATTCCCTTTCCCACAGATTAATACTCTTTGAATATCCAAGACAAAAAAATGAATAACGAATTCCCATTTGAGAAAATAATTATTGAAAAATTTAAGGGAAGAACAAGCAATATCTCGAAAATGGTCCACTCAACAAAAAAATGTATATGACATAAATTGTGTATTTTAATGCGATCTACATTTTTTGTGTAGTAAAATTGTGTCTATCTCTTATGGTTTACCAGTTATGCAAAAGTCGTTCACAATGAAGAATACATTCAAGATATACATTTTATTTGTCATAAAAATATCTTAGACATATGATATTTTAATCAAAATCGTTAGAGCCATTTTTGAGAAAATTAAACTTTTCGAAAAATCTTCCATGTAAAGGGTAATCTGGGGTGGGGGGATTTTCTTGAAAACCTTCGTGTCCCATCTCTGGAAGATACTGAACCTAAATACCAAGTTTGGTGTTTATCCGACTGTTCGTTTCTGAGTTATGCTGTTCACAGACAGACACACACACAGACAGACAGACAGACACACAGACACACACGGACATGTTTCCAAAAATGCTTTTTTGGGATTCAGGGGTCTCAAAACATGTATTTCCGGTGAAATCTCGGTATCGAATTTTTGGGTGGAATACAATACTTCCCCTACTTACTATACGTAGTAGAGAAAGTAAAAACTGAATAGTTTGAGTAACTGAGCAGGCAATAGAAACATATTTTTCCGTTCTCTAATTTTACTGCAGTAAGTACAGGATGTTCAAAAGAATAAAAGAATATTTTGTCGTATATGATTTCCGCTTTAGATTCGCGCTCTTTATTAGCTGATTCTCTGAAGTGTGTATAGAAACGGAAACGGATGTGGCATGCTCATTTAAAGGGGGAGGAATGGCATGTTGCTGGAATTCCGGGGAGTTATATGGTTTACTTACGGGTCAACAGAAGCTTGTTAGGAGAAGTTGAACTTCCGTCTGTGTTTGTCCTGTGGATCTATCGATTTGTAGATTTAAGATCCAAGTAAAGGCATATAAAACTGACTGGCCATAGCTACTTCTATGCAACTAAAAAGAATTAAAAACGTGATTTTCCTTATGTTTTTCCTCAGTTCTTTCTTTAGAAACCAATCGCTAAAACGTATGAAGAAAATATGTACTTTTTTCATCCTCTTAAACTGAAATCTCTTGTAATTTTCTCAGATACGGCTGTAGCTCCTTATCGTTTTAAGGCGAGACGTGTCAGAGAGTAAGTTTCCTTAATTTTGATATCTTAACGCTTAAAGAAATATTAAAAAAAATAATACTGTTTTATTGTTGCGCATTTAATTCTTTACGTACCACCAAAATTTCAAGAATTTCTCAAGATGTATAATGAAGTTCTCCATTCTCCAGCAACGTAATCCTTAAACCGTTTAATCTTTCAAATCGTCTGACATATAGCTGTTTCTTCAGTTATCTAAACATACGAAAGTCCCAAATGACTTAAGTATGGGCTATATTGTGGCGCATTAATAATTTGGGTGTTTCATTGTCATTACCAGACATATTCTTATTCTACATTGTCATTACTAGACATATTGTTGACTGGTATGACGTCACTCCTGGCTGGGAGTTTTTGTTAGCTACGAGTGATGGGGATATAGCGTCTGTGTTGCTGAGTATTCCGAGAGAAGCGGATCGTGCGTGCAAGCGGACTTTTGAATCGGTGGACATCCCCCCCTCAGTTTTCATATTTAATAATGTAGAAACCCCAAACGGTTTGGAAATAAATCTAGGAATATATAAGTAGATTTGTGTTATGAATTTTGTACAGTGAAAAACCCACGCGTTCCTCTTAGCCTCCACACCACGTTTCGGTCCTCCGCGGCCAAGTGAGTATACGTCCCCTCGATGTACGTGCTGGGTATTAAAAACTAATTTAATTTTTCATTTGAACCTTTAGGCTTCTACCCAGCATGTAACAATATAGTAGGTGGTAAAAACCTCATCTTTGCCTGTGCAAGGCGTTCAGTAAGCCTGCCGGGATACCAATGAGATGGGAGCTTGCATTATCGAGCACCATCCTGTCGATCGCCCTCTCCGTGGTTTTCTTTTGTCGGCAAAGCAAATGCTGGTTTCCTTCTACTACGATTTCCTTTCCCTCATTTCCGTTTCATTCCATTTCCTTCTCAGGTTTCAAGCATGCTTTCAGGTTTCGCGGTGTGAGGTGGTGCCGGACAGCCAAGGCACGAATTTGGAGGGAGAAATGAGGAGAATGACACCATGTTACAAAATGGTATGATTGTTATATTGTCTCGTTTATACTCGTATCACTTCGTCGGCATGTATGTTTGTTTGCACTGTATCAAGGTATCAGTTTTGTAAGTCATCTAACCCGCCTTTCCCTGCATCAAATACAATGTTTCATTTTCCTCAACAAATCTCTGAAGCGTCACAGTGGAAAACCAATTTCGTCCCTTCCATATTCTTTGGTAGGTGACCAAATTTTTTATTTATTTATTTGCTTCTATGAAAGCCGAAAGCAATATAAGATAGTGTATAGTTTAACTGTCCCACGTATGGGTGCCAATTAGAATTAGTATTGTTCTTTACGTTGTTTATTTATTTAGCTTCACGTAATATGCTGCTACGTATGAAAAGCCGATTTGAAGATGTATTTTGGTTGTTACGCTCCAAGTTTTTTTTAAAAAATTTAACTTTGTTATTAAACTGCTTCTTTAACTGTTTATGTTTATGTTTGCCTCAGCTGCGTCAGTATTGTTTTAGAGACACGTTTCTCTTAGACAGGGCGTGGTGCAACACGAATGTAGGCTTACACAGATCTTAAGTTTAAAATCACTTTTTTTTATTAATCCTTGACACAAATTAAATAGCACTTCATTAATATCAAGAGCTTGAGATTCTTTTTATTTAATATTTGCACTTTTTAACGCGTATATTTAATTTTTCGTTTCACACGAATACGTAATATATTTTTTTTAGAGAACACATCTTCCATCCGGTTACTACCATGGTCTGCAGGCAACTGAACATATTTCAACCGTCCAAACCCGTAAACTTCTGTATTTCAAGTCTCTGATTGGCTAATCCTAGTCCAATAGAATACCTGCATTTTACTAAAGCTCTTTCTGGCTGTTGATTGGCTATTTTTAAACTGTCACAAAATTTACATTATTCCTGCCCTAATCATGACTAGTAGCATTCAAACTCTCAAACTCATTATTGCCTCAAGGTTACCTCATTGTTATCTCATTGTTAGCAACCTTAAACTTATTATTCTTACAGATCTTACATTATTAAATTACGTAATGCATTCACATAACATTATTGAACATATTTACAATAATATAAGCATATGTAATGACTGTTACATACATTTTAAAAATTATTACATACATATATTCCTTCAAGGCGGGCTGTTATTGAATTTATGTATTATATAATTTAATTGAAATTATTCAAGTGTTAAAAAATACTGCCTCAAATAAAAATTGCCTAGAATAAAGTTAGCTTCCTCAGGTTAATCTGAAGTTGAGCTACTTCTGGAGTTAAATTCTCCGATTCAAGTAATTGAATTACTCCTTTTGCTAAATTGCGTCGAGAACATTTCCGAGTTTAATTTTCTTTTGGTATTTTACAATAGCTGAGTAACATGACCAATTTATGTGCCGCGTGTTTAGCGTTCCAAAAACGCTAAACAGTTCAATAACGTCAAGATATGAGAACTCAGAAGTAACACACAGCGACCGGTGTTGGAAAGTAGTGTCATATAACGTATTATTTTAAAAATGAGATTAACGCTCATGTATATCTGGTAATGTAGATTGTTTGTGTTAACTATTCTCGTTGTTATAATACAGCCAATTCCACCAAACCCTACAAACTTGACAACTCAACAAAATCAAGCTGGCTGTGGAACATAATCACTCTGAATTGGTTACAGATGATCTTGCCTACAAAATAATAAAAAATTTCTGATGTGTTACACTCACATGACTTTCTCTACTCATGTACAAACTATTTTTACAAACGCTTATTCCCCATATGCTTCATGTTAATCCAGATATCGAGATGTTAATCTTATTGGTAATTTTCTTGTATATGCAAGGGGAATTGGTAGGCTTTAAGCGATAGTCAAATATTCTAAGAGCTGGTTGCTATGTGGAGTATTCCATTCCTTTTGCATTACCAGGACAAAAAAAAGAATATCGAATTTGAGAAAAAGTATAACTATCGGAAAATTTAAGGGAATAACAAGCAATATCTCGAAAATAGTTCACTCAACAAAAAAATGTATATAACATAAATTGTGTATTTTAACGCGATCTACATTTTTTGTGTAGTAAACTTTTGTCTATCTCTTATGGTTTACCAGTTACGCAAAAGTCGTTCACAATGGAGAATACTTTTGGACACATTCTCAGAAAATTCGAGATATACATTTCATTTGTCATGGAAGTATCTTAAATATATGATATTTTAATCAAAATCGTTAGAGTCATTTTAGAGAAAATTAAAATTTTCGAAAAATGTTCCATGTAAATGGTAATCTGGGGTAGGGGGATTTTCTTGAAAACCTTCTTGTCGCATCTCTGGAAGATACTGAACCTAAATATCACTTTTGGTGTTTATCCGACTGTTGTTTCTGAGTTATGCTGTTCACAGACACACACACACGGACATGTTTCCAAAAATGCTTTATTTGGATTCAGGGGGCCTCAAAACATTTATTTCCGGTGAAGTCTCAGTATTGAATTTTTAGGTGGAATGCAATACTTCCGCTACTTACTATACGTAGTAGAGAAAGTAAAAAAGCAGTGGAAGAAAACTGTTTCCTAATGGATGCATTATGTATGCCACTGGAGATATTAATAGATATGAAATGCTTTTAATTTACAATTAAACCAAAGTAAAAATTCTGACAATGCCTCTGGAGTAATTGTATTCTGTAGTTGGAGTGCACTTAAGCATAACAACTGAAAGTTGCACGTGACTGCTCGCTATAACACCCCACCATTACGAACTCCTCATAGCACAAGCGTTGGCGCCTGATCCATTTCGTTCAGTGAAATGTACAAACAATAAAATAAAGGCTTGCTATCAATTAAAAAGGATTATAAAGTAGGAAACAAACAGTATGCCTGTGGGACTCAAACCTGTTTCTTTGCACTGTGCCTTCCAACAACATATCCATTCCCTAAAGAGATGTTTACCAGTTGCTTCCACCTATTTCTCATCCTCATTTCCGGTTGAAGTGGAAGAGGTCTGTAGCCAGTTAACCTTGGGAGACCGCAACCTATAGTCGATTATTGTGAATTACATATTTTCCTGCCTATTATTGTTTTCAACGACTCAATGGTTCCCAGCCCTCAGGGGCTCACCTTAGTGAGTACGGGAGTGGCGACCCCGAGGTACCTGAGTCACCTAGTGTCTGGGGGTATAACCAGTCCACTCTGTCTTCTGGGGTCAGAAATGAGAACTAGTCCTCCAGGTTGGGGGTTAAGCATGGGGCTCTCAAGCCCACTTGTAAAAATCTTGTTAAGGAGGATGGTTTGTTGTTGGCCACTTGGAATGTTCAAACTATGTTATGACCTGGAAAAATGAAAGAAGTGGCAAATAAATCTTAAGGTATTGGTTGGACAGTCGTGTTGCAAGAAAATAGTTGGAGTGGAAAAGGAAGAATAGATAAACAGGATTACACATTACTGTATTGTGGATCAACTGAACCTGGACTACACAAGATAGGATTTATTATCGCAAAGGGAATAAAGAAGAGCCTAATAGAGTTGGACCCAGTTAATGAAGGATTTGGTAAAATAGACTTAACGTCCAATTTCGAAATGTGACTATAATTTCTGTGTACGCATCTGTGGAGGAAAGGACGAGTTGACAGGGAAGAGTTTTCGAGAGAGTTTGGAAGGAGAGTGTGGTGAAGGAGTTGAAGGATACGTTGATGTTCTTGGGTGATTTTGGTACTGGAGTGGCGGGGAGGCAAGTGTTGCATGAACTAAGTGACGTGGTTGGTGCCTTGCATGGACAATTTGTGATTGGAATTAATTGGATTATTAAGGAAAGAAATTTCTCGTGTGTTATTGTTTTTAATAACTGTGTAGAATTGCATTGTATGTTTACATTTGCTCAGGGTTAGTTCTTGTTTACCATAATCTGCGAGATTTCTATTGCTTAATTTTTGTTTTTGTTGATTTACTATTTCTATTTTAGTAATTCTGGTGTTTCTCTCTGTGAATGCTCTGACTGCATTGGTTTTGTACCAGAATGTGATTATCTATATAACCAGAGTGTGGCGCTGATGATCCTAGCAGTTTTGCGCCACCCAAATGCTATTAAAAAAATTAATGGCTCCCAATTTAGATATGAAGTCACTAAAGAAGTGACATAAATAAGGTGATATAAGATTCTACTGTCGTCATTCTGACTGCATCACGCCATTTGTGTCATGTTTTACTTTCTCTATTACTTACCTATAATGAGTAAGATATTGAGATTTCACAGGCTGTACACGTCCTGAGGCACACTGTATAAAAGAAATCACTTTTAGAAAAGTGTGTGTGTGTGCGTGCGTGTGTGTGTGTGTGCGCGCGCGCATTTGAATAGCATAACTCATAAGCGAAAAGTCGAGTAAATACCAACTTGGTATTTAAATTCAGCCTTTAGCAAGGATGTCATACAGAAATTTGCATGAAAATCCCCCACTCCAAATTGCGCTTTACGTGAATGGAAAAATTTGTCCTTTTTATTTTCTCAAAAATGGCTCTATCAATTTTGATTAAACAGCATCCATTTAAGATAAGTGCATATATATCGCGTGAGTCTTCTCATCCTGTGGATTGGTAACTAGGCAACTCTGTATTTTATATACGATGCAAAATGAAGGTTTTGACACAGCATTCACCAGCGTGCTAATTCGGGCTGCGGTGGTGCTCATTGTTAACCTGCGCTGGTAGCGCAATGGTTAATATGCTGGAAAGTCATGGTGAAGGTCGGGAGTTCAAATCACGCGTGCGAATAAATGATTTTTTATTCATTTCTTGTGTTCATTAAAGCATATTCTAACAAGTAATAATTTTGTATTAGTGAAGTTCACATAATTAAATTAAGAGTAATCATGCGAAAATATCAGTTCTCGTTCAATTTACTAAACATAAAACGCACCTTCAAGTGGCAGTATTTGAACCTGAGACCTTCACCACTTAAGGCCAACGCGTACACTGTTGTGCTACGAGTGCAAGTCACTGCACAGCTAGCGGTGCAGAGCAGTCATTACGGCCGAAATTGATACGACACGCTACAGTGAACAGTGTTTACGGCACAGTCAGTACATCGCCGGTACTGCATAGCTTCTCAATCCGCAGGCTGAGAAGACTCACCCGGTATATACATTGAATTTTCTGCGAATAGTGCGAGCCCGCTTCATTCTGAATAAATTGTCCATAGCTGGTAAACAATAAGAGATAGATAAAATTTTATTGCATAAAAAGGTAGTTCTCGTTAAAAAGAACAAATTATATAAACTAAAATATTTTGTAAAATGAACTATTACTGAAAGGTTTATGTTGGTTTGAATTTTCAAATACGTTTTACTTTTCTTAAGTGATTTGTAGACATTCGTTTATTTCTCCAACAGAAAAGAGTGGAACTTCAAAGTCATCTCATAGCAACCCGCACGTTAAAGATTTGGTTACTTCTTCAGCCTTCTATAGAACAAAATGTGCAATGAAACCATTTTGCAAAGCTTATCTGAATTAATATGAAATTGTTAGAATAATATTATTTTGGATTAATGTTTTGTGAAATGTAGGAAAGTTATATGAATGAAACGCATCAGATTTTTCTAAACATATATTTTTAAATTTTGTGTTCGTTTTAGTGATTGTTTTGAAAAAAATGTAGGGAATGGACAGGCAATTCCGTTGTAAAAGGACCTGATAATACCATTACTTAAAAGGGCAATGCATGAATGCTTTACAAGTTTGACGGAATTGTAAATCGATGATATGAATAATCAGTTATGCGATTTTATAGAACATTGTACCTTTTAGAGACAACCTGGTTCAGCAGATGGAGATGGTGTTAAAAATCACAATAATTCTGACAATTAACTGCTAATAAGCGAGCTTTGCTGTGAAAAAAAAACTTTATGGTCTTTTATTTAACATATGACTTTGTTTATTTTATTTATAATTTTATTTAATTTTGCATAACGACAAAGATCTTATTGCGACAATAAGCTGTGCATTTGCAGTATCATAACCTTACATTCTGTGCTTAATTATGGTAGTAGAATAATTAGAAACGGAATACATGTGCGTGCCTGTAATGGTTCAGCAGATAGAAATTCATTAATGTGTTTGGCATAATATGCTTACAATACGCTGACATATTTACAATATTTTAAGAATTTAAATGCTGATGACAATTTCATCTAACCAAGCATGTTGATCCCAGGAACTTGGTGGGCGATTCTATAGTTGGAGTAGCAGTACATTCGGTTATAATGTATTTGAGCGCCAGTCTTTTGTTACAATGTTCACAAAATGGAGGTTCCTGCCCGGTAAACAAATGCTTATTAGAAAGGTACACTCGCCTATGGTGTTGGAAATCTCCAAGAGGAAGAGCTGAAGAGGGTGACCAGATCTGGAGCGACGGGCTAGGATGGAGGCGGAGTCCCTAACTTATCCAGATATACCAGGTGGCCCAACAACGCCATATTTCACTTGTGTATATATCCCTTCGTGCGTTAAAAGAGTTGCAGAATTCAACGGGGCAAATCCAAGGAAACGCAAGTCAGTGGGAGCCTTCGTCCTACTCCCCTTGCTTATCAGTGAAGACGATTAGCAGTTCGCGATTGAGAGGCAGTTCCCAGGCTTGCATTAGAGCTTATAGTCAGTGATGGTTATACTCTAGCTTCTCCAGAGTCTGACAGCGAATACGAGTTAACACCATTGCTTTTAGGCAATAATATGTTCCAAGGAAAGGTCACCGATAAGAACATTGTAATTAAACATATAAATGGTATAAATGGAATTTAAAAAATAAAATAAATAGTAGAACGAAGGTCGCTCTGGTTATTTCGTTAGTTCCCCACAGACGTGTGTTTGCTTGGAACTGCCCCGTTGAATTCTGCAACTCTTTTAATCCATTAGTGCCCATCGTCCTCGATAGAGGACAGTCGGTTTCTCCATTATTATTACAATGTATGCTACTTCAAACCAACAATGGGCTTTTGTTGTGGTAAAGTGAGGATTTCTTCAGCAATGGGTGCTGTTGTTAGCTCTCTGCTACAGTTATCCATTTCAAGTCTGTTCTTTAGACTGGAGTGTTTTTGCGGAGCCTGCTGGTTACTACTATTACTTTCTCTACTACGTATAGTAAGTAGGGGAAGTACTGTATTCCATACAAAAATTCGATACCGAGATTTCAGCGGAAATATATGTTTTGAGACCCCCTGAATCCAAAAAAAAAGCAGTTTTGGAAACATGTCCGTGTGTGTCTGTGTGTACGTCTGTGAACAGCATAAATCAGAAACGAACAGTCGGATAAACACCAAACTTGGTATTTAGGTTCAGTATCTTCCACGGATGCGACACGAAGGTTTTCAAGAAAATCCCCCCACCCCAGACTACCCTTTACATGGAAGATTTTACGAAAATTTTAATTTTCTCAAAAATGGCTATAACGATTTTGATGAAAATATGATATGTTTAAGATAATGTCATGAGAAATGAAATGTATATCTCAAATTTTCTGGGAATGTCTCCAAAAGTATTCTTCATTGTGAACGACTTTTGCATAACTGGTAAACCATAAGAGATAGACAAAATTTTACTACACAAAAAATGTAGATCGCGTTAAAATACACAACTTATGTCATATACATTTCTTTTGTTGAGTGAACCGTTTTCGAGATATTGCTTGTTATTCCCTTAAATTTTCCAATGCTTATACTTTTTCTCAAATTCGTTATTCATTTTTTTATGTCCTGGACATGCAAAGAGAATGGAATGCGGCACATAGCAACCAGCGTTAAAATATTTGACTATCGCTTAAAAGCTACCATATTCCTCTTGCATCTACAAGAAAATTAGCAATAAAATTGACATCTCGATATCTCGATTAACATGAAGCATATGGAGAATAGGCGTTTGTAAAAATAGATTGTACAAGAGTAGAGAAAGTCATGTGAGTGTAGCACATCAGATTTTTTTATTGTGTGGCTATGTCTAAGGTAAGACCAGTGTCATTTTCTGGCTACTGCATAATGTAATGCTGTAATAGTGTTTGATACTAGTGAAAGCCAAAATACTTTATTGCATTTTGTGTTCCAGTACATGAAAACTTACTGTCCTCATTTGAGGACACTGGGCACTTATGTAGCAAATTTTATATTTCTTGGTGTTTTCAGATTTCTTTGACATGTCTAGCCACATTTTTAAACCTGTCGAAGAGACAATAGAATATCTATTTTCTAAAGAAATAGAAGCAGATAAGATAGTTCTACCTCTAGATGTAGATGAGCAGACAGATGAGGAAAATATTAAAGATGACTTGCTAGGAAATACTTATGTACAAAATATTGCAGACACTACTGAAATTTTACATGAAAGAGACTATGAAGACATTGATACTCCTCATGTTTCTTCTAAAGGAGCCCGTAAAGAGGAAGTTATACGGCCTGATCAGGTTCTAGAATTTTCATTTCCTGGCTTAGGGAAGAAAGCTTCTTGTCTGTCGGATGAATTGAAAGAAACGTTGCATGGTTTCACTCCCGTACAGCCCTTTGAAGAACCCTTTCAGAAGACGTTGTAAGCATGATTGTAGAGGAAGCTGAAAGATACGCTAGGGAGTGTAAGAATAAAATGCATTTTTCAGTTGTACCTGATGAAAATCGCGTATTTGTGTGTTCTTGATCTTTACTGGCTATCATAAATTGTCCAGTGAAAGAGACTATTGGTTTGAGGATGATCTTGGTGTACAAATTGTGAAAGATACAATGAGTGGTAACAGGTGTCTTGAATTGAAATCAGTATTACATTTAAATGATAAAAAGGCCAATGAAAACAAAACTGACAAATCTTTCAAAATAAAACCGTTAGCAAAGGCTCTGGTACAAAATTATCAAAAATGGGGAGTCTTTCAGGAAAATCTCTCAGTTGACGAAATGATTGTGAGATATTATGTACATCACCCCATAAAGCAGTTTATCAGACTCAAGCCCATACGCTTTGGATATAAACTGTGGGCCTTATGTGGTACAACTTCCTACTATATTGCTGGAAGGACCAGAAGAATGACAATGAGATCTACCACTGGCTTCCAAAGTAGTTTTGAAAATGTTGTCCATTATTGATGAGCCGAACGGTTACGAAGTATTTGTTGACAATTACTTTACTATTCATGACCTGCTTGTCCGACTAAAGGAACTAAGATTCCGTGCAAGTGGAACCATAAGATAAAACAGAACAAGGAAGTATCTCCTCCACCAGATAATATAATGAAAAAGAAAGGGAGAGGATATTTTGAGTTTAAATTTAATGCAAAAAAGGAAATGTTGGTCACAAAATGGAATGATAACAAGCGTGTTGCGCCAGCAACTAATTTTGACACCGTGCTCCGTACCGTCAAAGTCGAACTTTAGAATTCATCCCAGAAAGAAACGTTTAGTGTTCCAAAACCACATGCAGTGAACACATAAGAATTTCGATCTTCATGACTGGGCATTACATAAGCATAAAGGTACTGGTGCCTTTTTACCAGGATGTTAGATATGGCTGGGGTAACCTGGCTTTCAAGAGGTGCAATGAAGGAACTTCTCTTTCAGTGAAAGAATCAGAAGACAGATTGCCAGAACATACCCGAAGAAAGGTCTTGAAATGAAGCCAACTAAGCGAAGGCCAACAAATCTCGTCTCATCTCCCAGAACTAATATACCGGACATATGATATGACCAGAACCGCACGTCATCCAGAAGCGTGAAAAGCAAAGAAGATACAGTTGGAGGACTATAAAGGAAAGCCTACAACATGTGGGAAGTGTAATGTTACGTTCTGTATTCAATGCTTTCCCAAATATATTACACCTTAATTATATTTTGCTTTTGTTAAGTTTTTGAGTTAAAACATTTGTAAATGTGAGTTATTATAAAATAAAGAATAACTTTTAAATGTTATTATAAGATCATTATTACTAATTTCATTATTCCTTGTCATTTTCTAATAAGCAATGCAAGGAAAAACTAACAAGTGCCTTAAGTCCTCAGATGAGGACGGTTAAAATTTCACATTTAGGCCCCAAGTGAACAAAATCTCCTTATATTTCTATAATTTTGGTTGCCAGGATACAGTTTTTTAAAAAATTAAGAATATATGTTAATTAAAAATAAATAGGGCGTTAATGGGTTAACGCACGAAGGGATATCTACACATGGGGAAATGGTAGATGCCATTCCTTCAGACCTACCTCTCCCCACGGAGAGGTCTCTCTGAGGACCCACCCCACACCGAACCCAGGCGAGACACTTCCAAAAACCCAACTCTACCGCCATCGCCTCACCCACCGTCTATTCGCCTGATTCTTCGACCCTGAAACATGGGGAATGAAATGGCAGTTATAAGGGACAGGAAAATTCACGGCACTATATAATCCACACCAGCTTTTGCCTACCAACTAGGGAAAAACGCTACAAAACCTAAAGTCAGAGTGGCCGGCCCAACTGAAATCCAAACCGAGACCTCCTGAATGTGAGATTCACACTTTACCGTGGAGCCGCATCTTAATGATTACGTAAATGATAGTCGTTTACATGGCCAGTTCTTAACTTGGAGAGTAAATCTGTTGATGTTGAGTTTCACTTCACGTAGTTTGATCTTCAGATTTTTTTACTTTCTCTACTACGTATACTAAGTAGGAGAAGTATTGTATTCCACCCAAAAATTCGATACCTAGATTTCACCGGAAATACATGTTTTGAGACCCCCTGAATCTAAAAAAAGCATTTTGGGAAACATGTCCGTGTCTCTGTCTGTGTGTCTGTCTGTGAACAGCATAAATCAGAAACGAACAGTCAGATAAACACCAAACTTGGTATTTAGGTTCAGTATCTTCCAGAGATGCGACACGAAGGTTTACAAGACAATCCCCCCACCACAGATTACCCTTTACATGGAACATTTTTGGAAACTTTTAATTTTCTCAAAAATGGCTCTAACGATTTTGATTAAAATATCATATATTTAAGACATTTTCATGATAAATGAAATGTATATCTCGAATTTTCTGGGATTGTTTCCAAAAGTATTCTTCATTGTGAACGACTTTTGCATAACTGGTAAACCATAAGAGATAGACAAAATTTTACTGCACAAAAAATGTAGATCGCGTTAAAATACACAATTTATGTCATATACATTTTTGTTGTTGAGTGAACCAGTTCGAGATATTGCTTGTTATTCCCTAAAATTTTCCAATACTTATACTTTTTCTCAAATGGGAATTCGATATTACTTTCTCTACTACGTATAGCAAGTAGGGGAAGTATTGTATTCCACCCAAAAATTCGATACCGAGATTTCACCGGAAATACATGTTTTGAGAACCCCTGAATCCAAAAAAAGAATTTTTGGCAACATGCGCGCGTGCGCGCGTGCGTGCGTGCGTGCGTGCGTGCGTGTGTGTGTGTGTGTGTGTGTGTGTGTGTGTGTGTGTGTGTGTGTGTGTGTGTGTGTGTGAGAACAGCATAACTCAGAAACGAACAGTCGGATAAACACCAAACTAGGTATTTAGGTTCAGAGATGCGACACGAAGGTTTTCAAGAAAATCCCCCACCCCAGATTACCCTTTACATGAAATATTTTTCGAAAATGTTAATTTTCTCAAAAATGGCTCCAACGATTTTGATTAAAATGTCATATATTTAAGACACTTTCATGAGAAATAAAATATATATCTAGAATTTTCTGGGAATGTCTCCAAAAGTATTCTTCATTGTGAACGACTTATGCATAACTGGTAAACCATAAGAGACAAAATTGTACTACACAAAAAATGTAGATCGCGTTAAAATACACAATTTATGTCATATACATTCTTGTTGTTGAGTGAACCATTTTCGAGATATTGCTTGTTATTCCCTTAAATTTTCCAATATTTATACTTTTTCTCAAATGGGAATTTTTATTCATTTTTTGTCCTGGTAATACAAAGAGAATGGAATGCGCCACATAACAACCAGCTCTTAAAAGATTTGACTATCGCTTAAAGCCTAACAATTCCCATTGCATCTACAAGAAAATTAGCAATAAGATTAACATCTCGATATCTCGATTAACATGAAGCATATGGAGAATAAGCGTTTGTAAAAATAGTTCGTACAAGAGTAGAGAAAGTCATGTGAGTGTAACACATTAGATTTTTTTCAAACCTTTTCTGTCTTACTGATTGCTTGAGACGTGCTACTACACTCATCTTTTCAATTCAGTCAATATAGAAATGCGCCTCTAACAAACATCGTATACTGTTTGCTGAGTGTTTTTTAAACCCATCCTTTATACAAACCACAAGCATAAATTTCGTTTATGATTTATATTTAAACGCTAAGATATCTCCTACCTTGCTTCTAAAACTAATCGTTCAAACTATATCATAATCGTGAACACTACGCCTTTTCAGTAATGAACGATCTCTCACACCGTAGTAGTAGTTTTCCAAATATGCCACAGCATTAATTAAAAGTTAAGCAGTAATATCATTAGAATTGGACTGCTCTCTTATCACATTCGTGAGACTTTATTTACTTACACCTCTATATCCTTTTCTCTCAACGTCCACTTTATTGTTAATATACCGCAGGGATGGGTGTAATGGGTGATTAAAGAAGACGCAGATAAGTGTGGCGTCAAAATTTACTAATGTCCTTACTTTCTCTACTACTTACCTATCTTGCAATACAGGATAAATTGTATTCCATCCAAAAATTCGGTACTAAGATTTCATTTGAAATACACGTTTTGAGGTTCCCTAAAACCAAAATAACTTACTTTTAGAAAAAGAATCGTGTATGTGTGTGTGTTCGCGTGCGCGTGTATGTGAACCCCAATCTTAAGCACTCTTTATATGAAATAAATTTGATTTTTATTATAATGAACAGAAGTACTTTTTATTGTGATGTTATCATATGATAATTTAATCTGAGTCGTCACTTATTAGTTCCCATCACATTAGCGCTAAATGTTGACTAAGGAGCGCTTTCGGGAGATATGTTTTCCCATCTTCAGGTACGGCCGACTAACGGACTGTTCTCACCACTAACCCCAAGAAGTATTTCATTAGACGATTCTTCTGCCCTCTGTTGTGAAGAATTGGAAACTGGTGATGTTGCATTTGTTTCCATCTGTGGTGAAGGTTGGGAACTCATCTGTCTTCTTTTTTCTCTCTTGTAATCTGATTGGATCAGCTGCATTAAGTAGTCTGTAGGAGGTATTTCAAAATTCAAAGCATTCTCAATGTTGAGATGAATAAAAATCTTTTCCCAAATTTCCAAGTGTGAAGGAATCTATATAGTTTTTAATAGTTTTATCTTCTGTCCTATTTCATGGTTACTGTTCCAAAAATGATTGGTCACTGCTGATTTATCTATTTGTTTCAGTTTTATATTTCTTTGGTGTTCACTTAATCTGATTTTTATGTTTTTTAAAAATGTCTGTAGCGATTTTGATTAAAATGGCGTATGTTTAAGATGTTTTCATGAAAATGAAATGTATACGTTGTATTTTTTGGGAGTAGCCTGTGAAATACTCTATTTTAAATAACTTTTGTATAATTGTTAAACCGTAAGAGATAGACAAAATCTTACTATACAAAAAATGTAGATCTTGTTAATGCACACAATGTCAAATAAAATTGTTTGTAGCGTTAACCATACCCGAGATATTCTTTGGCATAGATTTGAATTTTATAGTAGTTATACCTTTTTTAGATGGTAACTCGCTATTCGTTTATCCTCATGGTCATGCAAAGAGCATGGAATTTCAAAGCAATCCCATAGCGATCCACATTTTAAAAATTTGACTATTGCTTAAGCCTACTGTATCCTTTTTATATCTGCAAAGAATGTGTAAGAAAGTATAAATCGATTAAAAAGGAGTACTTAAATAGATGAATTAGCTTTTGTAAGAATAGTTTGTTTTCTAGTGTGAACAGAAAGTCGAGTGAATGCAACACATCAGATGTTTTTTTAATTTATTGTGAAGCAATAGAAGGAAAAAACACGAATGAATAAACAAGTAATTTGCCCTCAACGTCAATTGCTTCTAAGATAGTAAGGAACTGGTTAATATTTCTCTCCTTTAAGTTATTGAAATCTTACTTCTGTACTTAATCGTCCTTTGACAACCACTGATTTAAAGAGAAATAGATGCTTAGCATTGAAATGAAGTTTAGGTAAAGTAAAGGCTTAGTAAAATCAAAGTGAATAAGGGACTAAAGCGAGGCATTTTGGGACAGAAAGGAAACTGCAGAGTTTGGTTTTCAAAAGCTCCCTAGAGGGGTAAAGTCTACCTTATGACTTTATATCTGATGCACTCCCCATTAACTTCCTGAATTAAGGTAGGTACTGTTGGCGGCGTTGAACAGACTATCTCTAAATCAATGCCGACTTTAGGAATGGTTCCATTAATTTATAGCGTTGATTTCGGAAGCACTTCCGCGCCAAGTGCGCTTGTCTTGTTCTGATGAATTAATTCCGAGTTTAAAGCGATTTCCTCCATTTATAATGTTTGTTTCTAGTGCTTCCAGGCTATGAACTGCGCTAACATTCTCAAGAGCTTTACTACTTGATTTATTTGCTTTTGCATGTGCAGGCAACTTAGCTGCTTCAAGTTTCCTGTTTTCCGTATGAGCAGCTAGCATTTACTTACCAATTTCTAAATAAACAACGTCCATTCTTGCCGTAGTTTAACAACTTTGTTGTGAATTGTTTTATAGCAAGAAAACGCTCATAACTTGCAAGTTTGAAGTATGTTTCTTGAAACCTTTAGTTTCATTGATGATATGGCTATAACATCAACATCCATACAAGAGAATTAAGTGAAACAAAGCAAAAAACCTCTGTGTTACACTCACATGACATTCTCTACTCTAGTACAAACTATTTTTACAAACGCTTATTCTCCATATGCTTCATGTTAATCGAGATATCGAGATGTTAATCTTATTGCTAATTTTCTTGTATCTGCAAAGGGAATATGGTAGGCTTTAAGTGATAGTCAAATATTTTAAGAGCTGGTTGCTATATGGAGCATTCCATTCTCTTTGCATTACCAGGACAAAAAAAAGGAATAACGAATTTGGGAAAAAGTATAAGTATTGGAAATTTTAAGGGAATAACAAGCAATATCTCGAAAACGGTTCACCTAACAAAAAAAATGTATATGACATAAATTGTGTATTTTAACGCGATTTACATTTTATGTAGTAAATTTTATCTATCTTTTATGGTTTATAAGTTATGCAAAAGTCGTTCACAATGAAGAATTCTTTTGGAGACATTCCCAGAAAATTCGAGATATACATTTCATTTGTCATGAAAATATCTTAAACATATGATATTTCATTCAAAATCGTTAGCCATTTTTGAGAAAATTCAAAGTTTCCAAAAAGTTCTATGTAAAGGGTAATATGGGGTGTGGGATTTTCTTGAAAACCTTCGTATCGCATCTCTGGAAGATACTGAACCTAAATACCAAGTTTGGTGTTTATCCGACTGTTCGTTTCTGAGTTATGCTGTTCCGAGACACACAGACAAATGTTTTTTTTGGATTCAGGGGGCCTCAAAACATATATTTCCGGTGAAATCTCGGTATCGAATTCTTTAGTGGAATACAATACTTCCCCTACTTACTATACGTAGTAGAGAAAGTAAACAATCGTCCTACCAAATGGAATTCATATAGAAAGACCTCCTGATTACTTCTCAATTTGTTCTAGTAAGTTATATGCTCTGAATAATGCATTACAGAATCCCATAAACAACTATACATATTTTTTTCTGGTTAAAATGTGCTATCTTTGCCCCTCAAAATGTACATGCAGAAAGCAAACTTATACAAGAAATACAGATGTCATATAACCATGCAATGAAACAAGGAAAACAAGTGATATTGTTTTGAATTCCATTTTCCAACAAACACGAGGTAATGTGAGAGAGGACGAAGCAACTAAAGTGGCCATCCAAAAACCAACATTCAATGCAGAGATAACAAGCCTTAGCCCCATACATCCGAACCATAATCATTACTTCATTGAAAAAATATGATCTCAAAAACAGAGAAACAAGCTACTTACTGTAATAGGAACTATAAACAACAAATGTATTTTTACAAACTTATACCTGATTTGGAAAGGGCTTTGAGGAGAATAGTAATGGGGTCAGTATGGCAAAGAGCTGAAACAAATAACAAAAACATATGAAAAGGAGTTAAAAGAAGACTAACAGACATCAACCAAGAGGAAATAGAATCGGATTGTAAAATTAAACCTTCTCTAAGTCTAGCAAATGAAATAAAATTGAACTGGGGTAAAGAGGCATACATACTTAACTTAAGAAGAAAGGAAAGGTCAGTAATGGCATGGTTTAGACTGGGGGGCTGGAGGGCACAAAAAATGACTGACGATTCTGGCAGGAGAATCTGCCCATTCTATGATTTGGATGAGGACTGGGTACATATTTTGGCGGAATGTACACAGTGGGAGAACCAGCGAACAATTAAACTCAAAGAAAAATTCTTAAGTCCCTCAAGAAAGAGATTGGCATGTTGGGAGCTACTGGCAAAACATGGGCAATTTCTTGGCTAAAGTGCGCGAAGCTAGGTAAAATTTGTTCAGTTAGACAAAGATAATTTATCTCTATTTTCCTTTTTCTTCTTCTTATTTTATTTTCTTTTTCTGCTGTTTATTTTGTGACCATACTTGTATCTTAAATATGCATGTACGATCAATGACCCATGCACTACATACTTGTGTATTAACTTCAATAATTTTAAACCAATAAAGATACCTTATCTATATATCTATCTACAAACTTAAACAGGAAACATCAAGTTAAACCCCGCTTAAGAATCGGACATACAAAGATGACACACTCTTATCTGATCACCAAAGAAGCTCAGCCGCAGTGTTCAACATGCAAAACTCCATTGACAGTTTCCAATGTACTCACAGAATGCCAACGTTATAACCCCACAGGAAAATATATATCATCTCAAATAATATTAGCTGTCTTAATGATTCAACAATATATAAAAATATTATAATGTTCTTACAAAATATACAACTCTATAATGAAATTTAAAACAATTGTAATATAATTATAACTGTTCTTTAATTGTACTGTTCACGTAAGAAAAGCATTATCTGTTTATTACCAAATTATATTAAATATGTATATTCCTAGAAATCTATTAATTTTCAACCACCACTGTATTAATGTAAGAGTCGCGAATAGACCTTTGTGAGTTAAAGCGATTTAAAATAAATAAATTTTAAAAAATATCTGATGATACATTCACATGACTTTCTCTACCCTCTATCGTTTATTAGTGGGTACACAAACTAGCCTTGCCAAAGCTTATTTTTATATCTACTTCATTTTAATCCAGATAAACGTTTGCAGAAATAGCTACATTACACATTTCGTTACATAGTGCAGTCATTTTAAGATACGACCACAGACCGGCTATTTGCACCACTTATAACAAGGTTAGTACTCATTATAGTACATGTTACTATAACTCGTGAGTAAGTAAAGCAGGAGTTACGAAACGAAAAGCCCCAATGTAATATAGATAGTGTGCGGAGCACGCATACGCGCGATCCGTGGCCTCATCATAAAACGACCGCACTGTAGATACAAAGGGACAGCGATAGTCAAATGTTTAAGAACTGAACGCTATACGCCAGCCTTAAAATTCCATACTGTTTCAATAGGATCGCGAGAAACAATTGAATGTTAACAGGACTTTAAAGAATGCCTAAGTACTGAACATTCGAACCATTAATAACGGATATCTCGGAAATGGCTTAATCCACAAAAGCGTTATTTGAAATAAATGGTGCATTTAAAAGAGATACACATTTTTTGTGTAGTACTTTTTCGTCTATCGCTTAACGTTTACCAATTATACAACATTACACAAAAATTCTTCCGAATGAAGAGAACTTGAAAGGGTATTCCCAGAAAATGCAAGGTATACTTTTATCTGTCGTGTAAATATGAATAAATCGGAATACCTGGTAGTAGGAGGAAGTGGACGGGACATCTCACTACCTCAAGGAATTATTAAAACTGTTAAAAGGTTTAAATATTTGGGATCGTTTATTGATTAAGTAGGGAGCTGTAAAGCGGATGTAGAAAATAGGCTAGAACAAGTACGAAAAGCAATAAAAACGTTGAATGTAGCATTTTGGAGTAGAGCCATGTCGATTTGTACAAAGAAGAGGATTTTGAGGACTGTGGTGGAAAGTATAATGATCTATGGTACCGAGGCGTGGACTTTGGTAGAGGAACAAAAATCTAAGATCTTGGCAGTGGAAATGGACGGAATAAGACGCAGTGCTAGAGTATCAAGGATGGAAAGAAGGAGAAATGAAGAGGTGAGACAGATGATTGATATGGAGGAAACAGTGGTGGAGAGAATTGAAAGGCAGGCAGGGTCTTCAATGGTATGGACATGTGAAAAGAATGGAGGATGATAGGTGGCCTAAAAACTTTTTAGAATGGTCACCTCGTGGAAAAAGAAAGCGAAGTAGACCAAGAGCAACCTGGAGAGGAGAGATTCATAGAATGATGAATGATCGGTGCCTGGAGGAGGATGACTTGTTCAATCGGGAAGAATGGTGAATTGGAATACAGGTCAACTGCTGAAGAGTGGGGAAGCCCTTAAAAGTAAAAGTAAGTAAATATCTTTATTTTTTAATCAAAATCGTTAGAGCCATTTTTAGAAAATCAATTTTTTCGAAAAATGCTCTATGTAAAGGGTAGTTTGGTATAAGATGATTTTCTTGAAAATCTTTGTGTTGCATCTTTGGAAGACACTGAACTTAAATACCAAGTTTGGTGTTTATCTAACTTTTAGTTTTTGAGTTATGTTGTTCACAGATACACACACTGACCTCTCCCTAAAACGGTTTTTTTATATTCAGGGAGCCTCAAAACATGTATTTCCGGTGAAATCTCCGTATCGAATGTTTGGGTGGAATGTAATACCTTCTCTACCACTAAGTATGTGATAGAGAAACTAAAAAGTATCTTATGTGTTGCAATTAGAGCTGTCAAGGAGGTACGTTTTACTTCTTCGCTTCATTGTTACACTATGAGACTCGCTCGTTTCTTAAAGCCCAACTTGTTGGAAAAGCAGCAACGAATATACCGAAATATGGTTGAGCTTCTGCTTCATATGAGCTCTCTTGGGAAATGGACATTTACTCGTCCGAGTATTCGCTCGTTCGGAGCTCACATCATAGCGTTGTCACTTCAGCACGTTAAAGTAAAAATAATGGCAATAGCATATGCCATCTTACTGCATTTTCAATTTTGCCTCCACTACTGTTAATCAAAATTCTTTTATTACATTATAATACACAAATTCGATTTTTTTACGTTTTCTCCTGACATTATCCGTAAGCAAAACATATTAAATATGTTGCAAAATAAATTTAATACAATTTTATATACAATTACATAAGTTATTATAATAATAAACTAACTAAATTATAATTTAATTTCGCTTTTAAACTCGTGTTTGTTCGCATAAAGTAACTATCTCGATCTTCTGTCCCGAAATAATTATGATAGGAAATTTTTAACATTTTTAACGTCGTTAAGGCAGGGCAGGTTCACGGATCAAATCTTCTGGGACCGTCCTCCCTGAGTGAGGATTTTTTCAGGTTCTCCTCAACCCTCATAACTGGCAATTGCCAATACTCTAAACTTATGCCAGGTACGTCTTCCTCCCAATAATTTCATTTCATGCATAATCAGTGTGCATTGCCTGTGGTGCGATACATAGTAAGAACGGGCGTTAAACACTATTCTAAAAAATCTTATGTGTTACACTCACATGACTTTCTCTACTCTTGTACAAACTATTTTTACAAACACTTATTCTCCATCTACTTCATGTTAATCGAGATAAACATTTGCAGACTCTATCTTATTGCTAATTTTCTTGTAGATGCAAGGGGAATATATATTTACAAGGGCAATATAGAAGTACAGTAGCCTTTAAGCACATACATATTAGCTGGTTGCTAGGTGCAGCACCATTCCCTTTGCCACAGATTAATACTCTTTGCATATATAAGACAAAAAAAGAATAACGAATTCCCATTTGAGAAAATAAGTATTTGAAACATTTAAGGGAATAACAAGCAATATCTCGAAAATGGTTCACTCAACAACAAAAATGTATATGACATAAATTGTGTATTTTAACGCGATCTACATCTTTTGTGTAGTAAAATTTTGTCTATCTCTTATGGTTTACCAGTTTACCAAAAGTCGTTCACAATGAAGAATACTTTTGGAGACATTCCCAGAAAATTCAAGATATACATTTTATTTGTCATGAAAATATCTTAAACATGTGATATTTTAATCAAAATCGTTAGAGCCATTTTTGAGAAAATTAAAATTTTCGAAAAATGTTCCATGTAAAGCGTAATCTGGGGTAGGGATTTTCTTGAAAACCTTCGTGTCGCATCTCTGGAAGATACTGAACCTAAATACCAAGTTTGGTGTTTATCCGACTGTTCGTTTCCGAGTTATGCTGTTCACAGACAGACACACAAACTGACAGACAGACACACAGACAGACACACACACGGACATGTTTCCAAACATGCTATTTTTGGATTCAGGGGATCTCAAAACATGTATTTCCGGTGAAATCTCGGTATCAAATTTTTGGGTGGAATACAATACTTCCCCTACTTACTATACGTAGTAGAGAAAGTCAAAAACTCAGTTGAGTTATTGGAAAACTATCACTACTTTAACATTACTGAAATAATGGAATTCCAAGTTCGCGTTTTTTAATCAGTGACTAGAGTTCATAAACAATCCGCAATCTTCTGTGCATGTGCTGCATATCTAAAGACTGTATGTATATACGGTTTCCAAACATAAAACACATCGTCACCCTATAACAATGTTCAAGTAACTCTATATTAAAAGAAATGTTACATAATTTATGGAATATTATTCATAGCACTAAGTTCATAGCTTTTGCTGGTCCTATGATACATTGAGGCAGTATTTTAACACTTAAATGATTTCAGTCAAATTATATAATATAAAATATAATAACAGCCCGCCTTAAAGCAATATGTGTGTAATATAATATATAAAATACATGTAACAGTCATTGTATTAATGTTTATATTATTATGTACATGTTCAATAATGTTAGGTGAATGTATTTGGTAATTTAATAATGTAGGAGCTGTGAGAATAATAGGTTAAAAGTCTCTAACAATGAGGTAACAATGAGGTAACCTTGAGGCAATAATGAGTAAGAAGGTTTAATAATGCTACTAGGCATTATTGGAGCAACAGTAATGTAATAGCCAACAGTTTATAAATAGCCAATCAACAACCAGAAAAAAGCTTAAGTTAAATAAAAGTACTCTATTGGAGTAGGATTAGCCAATCAGAAACTGAAATAGGGCAAATTGTACAAATTCAGAAATCAGTTGCTAGTGGACAGCTTTACTAACCGGACGCGAGACACGTCCTCGAGAAGTTTAATACGTATCCAGTGTGAGAAAAAAATAGTTTACGTGTTAAAAATGCAAGTAATTAATAAATAATCTCACAGCTCTCTCTCTCTCTCTCTCTATATATATATATATATATATATATATATATATATATCAGTGAAGTGTTATTTTAATCGTTTAAAGAATTGATAAATGGAGTGAAGTACAAATTATAATCTGTGTAAGCCTACATTCTTAGCCGCACTACTCCCTGCAAAGAAATCGATGTCTCTAACAATAATACTGACGCAGCCGAGGCAAACATAAATATATAATATTTAAAGAAACAGTAGAAATACAAAGTTAATATTTTTAAACTTAGGGCGAAGGCTACCGGAAACTTTTTACCTTACGTGCTGTTGCAACTGTTTTAAGTGTTCGGCTCCCCAACAGTCGAAATGCAATACAACTCCTACTTCAAATTGGCTTTCCATACGTGAAGAAACAACCTACTTCAACATGCACTGTTATTTATTTAGAGAATTTTATTGTCCCTATGTAATTAAACGTGAAATACGTGAATACGTGACCCTCTTTATCAGAAAAATGTGCCGATATTCCTTTTTTCCCCTCAGTCACACATACAGGATAAATTACAACTACGGAAGCTGAGATATACTTGATTTCATCTCAGGATTTCCTGTATAACATCTCAGTGTTAATTTGTATTCCCAGACGTCCTGCTGATAAAATACTTCCGGCTTTTTCGATTTTTATATTTCTTTCATTGCGCTTTTAACTTTGCATTTCTCATGGGTATTACTTTATTTCTTCGATGAAGAGCGGCGGATATTTTTACATTAACGTCACACTATTTTATTGTGCTACCATATTTAAAAACATCTAATTACTCCATGTTACTGTTCTCATACAGAAATACATCATTTGCTACATTACTGAACGGCAAAGGTATTTACAAAATAGCTCGAGAAGAAACGCAAACTATAAATGTTCTAATCGTAATGCCTGCATTCATTTTTACTTTCTTTGCCACCTTCCTATATTATCTAAATAGAAGGAAATATTATATTCCATAAAAAAGTTTGATGTCGAGATTTCACCGGAAATACGTGTTTTCAGATCCCTAAAACCAGAAAGCATTTTTAGAAAAAGAGATCCGCGCGCATTTACGTGTGTGTGAACAGCGTAACACAAAAACGAAACGTCTTACTAATACCAACCTCAGTATTTAGATTCAGCATATTCCAAAAATGCGACACGAAGATTTTTCAACAAAATCCCCGACCCCAAACTTTCCTTTACGCGAAAGATTTTTCCAAATTTGGGATTTTCTCAAAACTGGTTGTAACGTTTTTATTAAAATACCATATATTTAACAATTTTAGATGACAAAATCTGTATCTTGAAATTTTTGGTAATAACCGTGAAGCCCTCTTCATCCTGAAGAATTTTACTTAGTTTTGTATAACTGGTAAACCATAAGCGATACATAAAAATTTACTGCACAAAAAAGTATAGCTCCTTAAATACACACCGTCCCTATATCCCGGACTTAAAACCCTCACCTCCATGGGTGGGATCTAATCCCGGGAATCGGAGCTCCGCGCTCTAGCCCACAGCACCACGGAGCAGGACGCCTTACAACAATAGCTATCCAAAACAAAAGACATGACAACACTGTCAAACATTATCGTCAACATCTGCATGCTCGAAGAGAAGGATGAAATCGGAGATCCCACAGAGAGGGACCTACCAGATAATCCAGTAATCTTCACTTTTTGTCAAGATTGAGCTGATAATATAGAACGAAAATGTATCCATCAACTTTATTATAATGTTCTACTAAACAACATTGCACTGCGATAATTATAAAACTAACGGATCCGAATTTGTCTGCTTGTTGTATCTAAAGCTTTGACAAATATAGCCTTCAACCACAGTAACAATCTCGGTCCAAGGTTATATAAAAAGATCTAGATTTGCAACCATAAACGTACTTAAGCTAATAACCACAAATAAAAGCAATATCATGATAGAATTTCTTTAACGAAAATTACTTTTGCATATATTGTGTTAGCATTATTTGTTCATTGTTTGTTATTATAAATCCTACCTACTTTAGCACATATAATTTATTCTTTTATAGTTGAGTGTTAATTACTAGAGAGATTGTATAATAAAATCAGTTTTAAAGCTTTTTATTGCTTTTATCATTACAAATATTAATTATATTATCTATTCTATATATGTGTATGCTGTACACGTCTATTTGTGAGAAATCCTCCCTGAACACAGAATTTTTCTCATTCAGGCGTGCTGCTGTAACTATTATTATTTATTTATTTATTTATTTATTTATTTATTTATTTATTTATTTATTTGACTTGGAAATAACTTGTAGTGTTAGGGTCTTTACTTGTTGAATTATAGGTTCCTTAACGTTGACTTTATTACTTTATAGTTTTAAAAACACTCGCACACATATCAACTCATACTTACAGACTCTGCAGAAGATGGGAAATGATTCTGGTTAAAGAAAATTCCCCGCTTCAGCCAGGAATCGAATCAATAATATTCCCGAATATACACTATGTGATCAAAAGTATCCGGACACCCCCACAAACATACGTTTTTCATCTTAGGTGAATTGTGCTGCCACCTACTGCCTGGTACTCATTATCCGCGATCTCAGTAGTCATTAGACATCGTGAAACAGCAGAATGGAACGCTCCGTAAAACTCACGGACTTCGAACGTGGTCAGGTGATTGGGTGTCACTTGTGTCAGAAGTCTGTACGCGAGATTTCCACACTCCTAAACATCCTAGGTCCACTGTTTCTGATGTGATAGTGAAGTGGAAACGTGAAGGGACATGCACAGCACAAAAGCGTACAGACCGACGTCGTTTGTTGACTGATAGAGACCGCCGATATTTGCAGAGGGTCGTAAAGAGTAATAGGCAGACATCTATCTAGCCCATCACACAGGAATTCCAAACTGCATCAGGATCCACTCCAAGTACTACGACAGTTAGGCGTGAGGTGAGAAACCTTGGATTCCATGGTCGAGCGACTGCTCATAAGCCACACATCACGCAGGAAAATGCCAAATGACGCCTCGCTTGGTGTAAGGAGCATCAACATTACACGATTGAACAGTGCCAAAACGTTGTGTGGTGTGACGAATCACGGTACACAATGTGGCGATCGGATGGTAGGGTGTGGTTATGGCGAATGCCCGGTGAACGTCATCTGCCAGGTGTGTAGTGCCAACAGTGAAATTCGGAAGGGGTGGTGTGATCGTGTTTTTCCTGGAGGGGGCTTGCACCCCTTGTTGTTTTGCGTAGCACGATCACAGCGCAGACCTACATTGATATTTTAGTACCTTCTTGCTTCCCACTGTTGAAGAGCAATTCGGAGATGGCGATTGCATCTTTCAGCACGATTGAGCAATTGTTCATACTGCAGGGGCTGTGGCGGAGTGTTACACGGCAGTAACATCCCTGTAATGGACTGGTTTGCACAGAGTCCTGACTGGAATCCTATAGAACACCTTTGGAATATTTTGGACTTCGTGCCAAGCCTCACCGACCTACATCGATACCTCTCCTCAGTTCCGCACTCCGTGAAGAATGGGCTGTCATTCCCCAAGAAACCTTCCAGCACCTGATTGAAAGTATGCCTGCGAGAGTGAACAGTGTCATCAAGGCTAAGGGTGGGCCAATACCATATTAACTTCCAGCATTACCGATGGAGGGCGCCACGAACTTGTACGTCATTTTCAGCCAGGTGTGCGAATACTTTTGATCACGTAGTGTTTATGTAGAACATACGCGTTTCCTTAAAAATTAAAGTGAAACAATATACTAATAGCAGATCATATAATCTTACGCTTCAAGGAAGAAATTCTCCAAAATAAGCAGAAATTAAATGGCGTTAGTGCCAGGCGACGAGACTTCGTCAGCTGATGCGGAACTATAGCGTGGACTGCTGGCTGCGTTCTGTTTGTTTGCTGATGATTTTAAGCTATGAAGTGGATGTCCAGAGATTCTTTTGAAGGATTTTAAAAATGAAAGTGTTATCAAGAAAAGGGAGAAGGAATCTGAGAGAACAATCCAGTTTAAGATTTGAGAGATGCTGTTCAAGAACGTTTTAAGGAAACTGAACCTTGGCACTTCACTTTGTAAGTAAGTGATTTTACATGAAGAATATAAACAGAAATTCTTGCTATGGTAAGAGATGAACCATATTATAGGTGAGTCCAAGGGTTTTCGCCTTGAATGGAGCGAATACGCTTATGACCCGAACAGGACATGTGGTTGAAGATTAAGAAAATAATGGTATAAAAAGTATATGTAATTTTTATTTGTGTGGTAAAGTGCAAGAAAACTTTAAAATCAGTTTGTCCACTGAAATTTATCCCTGGCCAGTCATTCAGTAGGCATCTACTGCAATTCATGCAAATTGCTCACAATTAAATTGTCTTTCTCTTCCCTTTACACTCCCTCTCCACTTATTTTTTTTTCATTATATAAATAGTTATCCACACTTGTACTTTCTTCTCTAAATAGTCTGTTTAAAACTGATCTTCTATCTTTTTCAAACCACTTGTGATTTATAAGTACTTTACTCTAGTTTGTGGTTGCTTTACAATCAAACATTATGTTCTCCAAGTCTTCCTTTGCCACACATAATGGACAATCCTGCATAAAATTATTTCTCTGAATTTTTAACTTTCACACCCCAGTTCTTGCCCACGCTAAGTCCTCTGTTTCCTCTTTGTTTACTCTATCAGTATACAGGGTGTCCGAGAGAAACATCCTAATTTGAAACACTTATACTGAACATAATAAACAACCCAGACAATTTTTATGTGTTAGATGGTACATCAGTTGTGGAGATTTATATTTATAACGTTGTATCAAGTTCATTTTTATTTATTTTTATTTCATTTTTACTTTCTCTACTACTTATGGTAAGCAGAGGAAATAATGCATTCCACCCAAAAATTCGATACCGAAATTTCACCGGAAATATGTTTTGAGGTGCCCTGAATCCAAATAAAACGTTTTTGGTAACATGTCCGTGTGTGTGTCTCTGTGTTTATACAGCATAACTCAAAAACGAAAAGTCGAATAAATACCAAACTTGGTATTTGAGTTTAGTATTCTTCCAAGGATGGATGAAAAGATTTTAAAGAAAACCCCCACACCATACTACCCTTTGCATGGAACATTTTTCGAAAAAGTTTATTTTTTCGAAAAGGCTCTAAAGGTTTTGATTAAAATATCATGTTTAAGAATATTTTAATGGCAAATGAAATGTATATCTTGATTTTTTGGGAATGTCCCTAAAAGTCCTCTTCATTCTGAACGACTTTTGCGTAACTGGTAAACCGTAAGAGATACCAAAATTTTACCTCACAAAAAATGTAGATTTCGTTAAAACACGCAATATGTGCCACATACATTTTTTTTTCTTTGAGTGAACCATTTGAGATATTCCTTGTTATTTATTTGAATTTTTCAATGCTTATACGTTTTCTCAAATTGGGAATTCGTTATTCTTTCTTTATTTTATGTACTGGACATACAAAGAGAATGGAATGCTCCACATAGCAACCAGCTCTTAAAAGATTTGACTATCATTTAAATTCTACCATATCCCTTGCACCTACAAGAAAATTATCAATAAGAAGTATAACATGGAGTAGGTGCAGAACAAGCGTTTGTAAAAATAATTTGTACAAGAGTAGAGAAAGTCGTGTGAGTGCAACACATCAGATTTTTAGTTCAGGTGCTGAAAACCGAAGAAATTTAAAAATTTTAAATAAACTAAAAAATGTCTACTAATGCTGAAAAAGCACAAACCGTGTGATAATGATGTGCAGAACTAGGGTCTATTATTGCAGTTCAACGACGTTTCCGCGCAGAGTATCACAGAAACCCTTCTGATGCCAAGAGAATCAAGGCGTTCCTAGAGAAGGATCTGTTGCTAAGAAGCATGGTGGTGGACCATCAGGAACATCAGAGGAAACTGTTAATCAAATTTCAGATACGTTTGGAAGAAGTCCCAAGAAATCCATTCGAATGACATCAGTGAGCCATTGCACTACTCTGAACGGAAACGACGTTGAACAGCAATAATGGACCCTAGTTCTGCATACTACCACACGGTTTGTGCTTTTTCAGCATTCGTTGTCATTAGTTGTTTTCAAAGTTTTCAGTTTCTTCGGTTTTCAGCACTTGAAATAAAAATGAATAAGTATTAAAATGAACTTGATATAACATAATAAATATAAATTTCCAAAGCTAATCTACCATATAATACCTAACAAAATTGTCTCGGTTGTTTGTTGTGTTCGGTATAAGCGTTTCAAACTAGGACGTTCCGTCTCGGACATTCTGTATTTTTCGCCATTCCAAGAATATTTCAACGTAGAAAGTTACCTTCTTTTTCTAAGCCACTAAACAATGTTTGTTTCTTTATATCTTCAGATATGTAAGGTATATTGATAAAGACATTAAGAAAAAAGCTGGCACATTACCTACTTACAGTATTATTTTAATATTCTGGTTTTAAGTTCTAATAATGCTAAATTAAGTTTGTGTCACTGTTGAAGAATTAGGGTGATTTATGGTTAAGGAAAGATTTAAAAGTTTTAATACCTGACTAATGCAAATGGAGACGGAGCGAGATGACTCCGCGGTAACGTGTAAGGCTCACTTTCGGGAGATCCTGGGTTCGACTTCCGTCGGGACGGTCACACTGACCATGGGTTTGTTCGTGGTTTCCCCGAATCGGTAGGCGAATGCTGGGGCGGTTCCCTTTCTATCATGAATTTCCTGTCTCCACAATTTCCTCCTATCTGTTTCAGAATTGTTGGATCAGGCGACGGCGGTTGATGTGTTGAGGCAGGACGGTGGAATTAGCGCTATGAAAAGATTTCTATTAGACGCTTGGCAGGACTCCTGGGATCCCCAGTTTGCGGGTGGTTAGAGCAGGCTAGTCGGCGTTAGGATGAGGTCACGTTGAAATCCTTAGGAATTCGTTCTTGCTAGCGAACATCGTTGTTCGGATCTGGTCGCCCTTTGGGTATCCCCTTCACCCCTACTTCCAGGGGTCACATTAGAAGCACAAAAGACCCACTATAGCCTAGTTCGGTGCTGTGCTCTAGTTACTGGAGGCCCTTCCGTCTGGCTACTCCTAACGCAAATGGAGCCCTGCATAGCATAGGCCACTAGTGACAAACATGACGACATTGAACCAGACCCAAGTAAACACAGTAGTCCTTATCTGTGTTGCCATTGCGTTACATGCTATTCACATAATTTCTTTGGAATCACTCGCTTTGGCCCAGTGATTCCAAAGCGAGTTAAATTTTCATTGCTGTAGCAAACACGGAAGTTTCAGTCATTTACCACAACTTCCGACATTCTCCACATTTTAACTTTGTTTTCATGTATAATATGTTTATAATTTGTATTAAAACGTGAAATATTTTTCCAAATACAAGTAGCATTCTCTAAGACCATAATAAGTGTTAATTACACTAGAAATATTTTGTATTAATTTAAAACAACTAATCGTCAACCTTGGTTATCCATAAAGGTTCACTGAATTGTATCATTATTCTGGACGATGAAACCTACAATGATTTCAAAATGATAAGATAGCAACAAGACACAAATCAAAAAATTATAACACCACCCTCGAAGTCCTCTTCTATTTTTGTTAATTTCTTCTTTCTTCCATACACGTATTAGAATATGACAATATAGCTCCTTTTACAGCTATACCAACAATTGTCACCCAATAAGAACGCGAATGCTCCAAAGTTAGCGCTCTTTATTTGTTTTTTCTTTCTTTCTTTCGTTCATACTTCCTTCCTTCCTCAACTTCGCTTCAAAAACCAGTTCATTGGGATAACTGTGATTCACATGATTCTCCAAACAATTACCTTATCTTTTTGCCCATTTGCTTTGATTGCTACTGATTTAACCGGAAGATGGACTTTTATGATCATGTGACAGCTTTCCGTTGAAACATACGTGGTTAGTGTGATGCCGGATTAATGGCCTTAGTCGCGTAGTGTTCTCCTTGTACCATCTATTTATTTATTTTGTTCGGTGGATGAAATTTTTGGTTATGTTGTAGAATATCTAATTCAGTATTTACCTGCGACTAAGACTAACTAGAAGAAACTCCAGTCATATTGGCCAGTATGCAGAATTTTAACCCGCGACCTCTCGAATGCGAGCTACAGACGCTACCGCTTGGGTAATCTTCCTCGGGGTTCTTTGGTCAGTGTTCATACCAGCAGAGATGTATAATGATTAAGGAAGGGATATTGCCACCACAGTGTCTGGATTGCGGTAGAGCATGAAAGTTTGCTTGGGTGTAATGTCAGACTCCGTGTGTCACAATGGAAGCATTTCTAGCTAAGATTCGGTAAAGGAGGTTAGTTGTTACGGGGAACAGAAGAGGAGGACAAGGTACATAAGAACGAGGGTCAGTGTTAAGTTTATACTTGTATTTCATTTTAATTCATTCTTTTTCTTGTTCTTTTTGTTCTGTATGTGTAGCATTCTCTGTAGTACGCTGTCTCTCTTTCCATTATGTTAGTAACAGTAACCAAATGTATAATATGTAGCACTGTACTCTTATTGGAAAAGCATGTACGGCCATGATTGTTGTATTTTCGAGTATAGTATGAAACTGCTTGACAATAAAAATCCTTCTATTACACTGGTTTTACTGAAGTAATGTATCGCTCCGCCGCGCATGTGCTTATGGTCTGGCAAGCAGATGGTAGAGTTTATGCCAAGCTTTCATTGTAGGAAGAGGTGACTGACATGCAGCAGATCTATTGTTAGGTTACTATCGTTTAAACCTATAGGAGTATACAAACCTTTTTACCATAAAAGTGCTTAACATGGTTGTGTTAATCAGATCTTGGAAAGGGCTCCACTCCCTACAGATTTAGTGCAGTGCGTTCTTTTCTCGCGCTATATGTGCTCGTCTTAGACACACCAGTGAATTGTGAGGTTAATGTCACAATATCATCTACGGAAGGCATTGGATACTTCTCGCAAAACCTATTAAACACGTTTAGAACAATTGTTTTCTCACCACTATTTAAAGATTTGCATTTTCTGTTTTGCTATTGCATAACACAAGCAACTGACTGGTATGAGATAACGTTGTCTATACTGCAGCAGAAGACTTGCGCAGGGAATACCAAACTATAATTCTTTTTCAGTTAATGCCATGCTTCTTCAATCCCTAATTAGTATTTTTGTAGTATAGTAATATTGTGCTCTTATTTCACCTGCAACGCCTATCTAATTGCTTCAAATTGTGTACATGCACTCGAACTATTTCTACGCGCGCAAACGATAAGAGCCCCGACGGTTGATGTGCGTACTTGCTTGGGTTTGTTTTGGTTCACCTCAACCTAAGGATGAAATAAGTGTACTACTACTACTACTACTACTACTACTTCTATATGAATTAATGTGAAGCGTGGAAATTTCTCGACACCTCAGGAAATACTTAAATCCATAGCAATGCAAACATCTGCCTTTAGTGGACAATGCCATCGATCCATTTGTATAAGCATTTAATTCTTGTGTCGCTGCTAGAAGGTTTTAGGATCAATGAACCGGCTGAATTAATTATGGCGTTAATGAGGCCAGAGTCTGCCAACACGTAAAGTTTTGTGGTCGGTACTTGCTGCAGGAAAAACTTCAAGAAAACTTTACTTAACTTCAGAACTTCGAACTACAGCCCTACGGCTTGTAAACAGTCCCTTCCGAGTCAGAAATGTTTTATTTTCTTCTAGGTGATTTTTCCTCTCTTTACTTTGAAGAGCATTCCGATTAATAGTGGCAATACAAGACAAGAACTTCAAAAAATATCTTACCAGCGCTGGATTTTTACTTTCTCAATTACGTATAGTAAGTAGGAGAAGTGTTGTATTCCACCCAAAAATTCAATACCGAGATTTCACCGGAAATACATGTTTTGATACCCCCTGAATCCAAAAAAAAGCATTTTTGGAAACATGCCCGTGTGTGTGTCTGTGTGTCTGTCTGTGAATCTGTCTGTGAACAGCATAACTCAGAAACGAGCAGTCGAATAAACACCAGACTTGGTATTTAGAATCAGTATCTTACAGAGATGCGACACGAAGGTTTTCAAGAAAATCCCACCATCCCAGATTACCCTTTTCATGGAACATTTTTCGAAAACTTTCTCTACTCTTGTACAATCTATTTTTACAAACGCCTATTCTCCATATGCTTCATGTTAATCGAGATATCGAGATGTCAATCTTATTGGTAATTTTCTTGTAGATGCAAGGGGAATATGGTAGCGTTTAAGCGATAGTCAAATATTTTAACGCTGGTTGCTATGTGGCGCATTCCATTCTCTTTGCATGTCCAGGACATAAAAAAATGAATAACGAATTTGAGAAAAAGTATAAGTATTGGAAAATTTAAGGAAATAACAAGCAATATCTCGAAAACGGTTCACTCAACAAAAGAAATGTATATGACATAGGTTGTGTATTTTAACGCGATCTACATTTTTTGTGTAGTAAAATTTTGTCTATCTCTTATGGTTTACCAGTTATGCAAAAGTCGTTCACAATGAAGAATACTTTTGGAGACATTCCCAGAAAATTCGAGATATAAATTTCATTTCTCATGACATTATCTTAAACATATGATATTTTAATCAAAATCGTTAGAGCCATTTTTGAGAAAATTAAAAATTTCGAAAAATGTTCCATGTAAAGGGTAGTCTGGGGAGGGGGGATTTTCTTGAAAACCTTCGTGTCGCATCTCTGGAAGATACTGAACCTAAATACCTAGTTTGGTGTTTATCCGACTGTTCGTTTTTGAGTTATGCTGTTCAAAGACACACAGACACACACACACGGACATGTTTCCAAAACTGCTTTTTTTGGATTCAGGAGGTCTCAAAACATGTATTTCCGGCGAAATCTCAGTATCGAATTTTTGGGTGGAATGCAATACTTCCCCTACTTACTATACGTAGTAGAGAAAGTAAAAACGAAGGGCTTTTAGTTCAGGATCTTTCAAGGATGCAACACGAAGATTTTCAAGAAAATCCCCTAACCCAAACTATCTTAATATGGAAAACTTTCGTTTCCTTTTTATTTTACCGAAATCGCTTCTGACGATTTTTATTAAAATACCATACGTTTAAAAAATTTGCATGACAAAAGTATATATCTTGAATTTTCTGGGAATAGCCCGTGAAGTTCTTTTCATTTTGAAAGACTTTTGTAGAATTCGTAAACCATAATCTTACTATACAAAAAATTATTGTGTTACAATCACATGACTTTCTCTACTCTTGTACAAACTATTTTTACAAACGCTTATTCTCCATATGCTTCATGTTAATAGAGATGTTAATCTTATTGCTAATTTTCTTGTAGATGCAAGGGGAATTGCTAGGCTTTAAGGGATAGTCAAATAAATATTTTAAGAGCTGGTTACTATGTGGAGTATTCCATTCTCTTTGCAATACCAGGACAAAAAGAAATGAATAACGAATTCCTATTTGAGAAAAAGTATAAGTATTGGAAAATTTAAGAGAATAATAAGCAATATCTCAAAAATGGTTCACTCAACAAAAAAAATGTATATGACATAAATTGTGTATTTAAACGCGATCTACTTTTTATGTCTAGTAAAATTTTGTCTATCTCTTATGGTTTACCAGTTATGCAAAAGTCGTTCACAATGAAGAATACTTTTGGAGACATTCACAGAAAATTCAAGATATGATTTGATTTGTCATGAAAGTATCTTAAAAAATATGATATTTTAATCAAAATCGTTAGAGCCATTTTTGAGAAAATTAAAATTTTCGAAAAATGTTCCATGTAAAGGGTAATCTGGGGTGGGGGGATTTTCTTGAAAACCTTCGTGTCGCATCTCTGGAAGATACTGAACCAAAATACCAAGCTTGGTGTTTATCCGACTGTTCGTTTCTGAGTTATGCTGTTCACAGACACACATACAGACCACACGCATGGACATGTTTCCAAACTTTTTGGATTCAGGAGACCTCAAAACATGTATTTCCGGTGAAATCTTGGTATCGAATTTTTGGGTGGAATGCAATACTTCCCCTACTTACTATACGTAGTAGAGAAAGTAAAAATTTATATCTCGGTGAATCACACAAAGGGTCAACCTATTTTGCTGCGTTAACCGTTTCTGAGATATTCTGTTATTGGCTTGAATAATTTTCAAATATTTTATACTTTTTTAAACTCCAAATCGCTATCCCCCCTTTTCTTTGATAGTTTTTTCGTGGTCATCTTTATAGAACGGAGTTTCAAAGCCATCACATATCGACCTATCTTTAAAACATTTCACTATCGCTTTAGTTTACTGTATTCTTATGTTACCTACAATGAAATGTGTAAATGGTAACCGAGAGGGTCTGCAACTCTAACTTATCCTAGGTATAGCGTAGATGCTCGCCTTACCATCTGGAAGTCCCACGTACCATGTTCTGCCGGCTGAAATCCTGTACTTAAGATGCTGTAAATTAAAACATATTCCCTATCAACTCTTTTCTCAGGTGTAGGCGAGATCAATAATACAACCACATCTTTGCTTATTAGCTGGATTTTATTTCAGTAGTAAAAGTATGAAAGCGGCCAGCCAAGTTTATTTTCCCTTAATTATACTTGTTTTGCATATTTTCTCCGTACTCGTAATTTTTTCCCGTTACCCCCTACTTGCAATAATGTTAGTCGTAGGTAAACTCAATAGTCCCATGCTGCCTCCCCACCCTTCTTCACAGACTTATCGTGATTCAGCACCTGGATGCTAAGAAATCAGTGTGAGTTGCTTGGAAAAACTCCCCCCTTTATATTAAATGCCATGACGCGCACATTTGCGCCAATTATTGTAATATCTGTTCTTATTGGTGCTTTACATAGCGTTGTATGAGAATTTAATCGTCAATTTTCCTGCAGTCACGTTTCTAATTACTTACCTGGGAATTTCTATGTGTCTCTGTCTCTTATACACACGCGTCGTCCTCCGTGGTCTAAGGATACCATGCCAGGCTCTAGTTCCCAAGGTCGCAGGTTCAAATCCGGGGGAGAACGATGAATTTTTTCGGGCGTAAAAATTCTTGGCCTGGCTTCCTTTGGAAGGGAACTAAAGCCTTGGTCCCGTGTCGTAGATTTACGGAACGTAAAAGAACCTCAAGCCGGATAAAGAGGCCTCTCAGCAAAATGTCCGGTCTTTCACGCCCAATATAGAATGGGATGCTAAGAAGCATAGCAGTTAAAGAGCGTCCATAAATAAAGCTAATTTTTAATTCCATACACACGCTGTCACTTTTTCCAATTTCCTGTGCTGCTGGGTCAACTTTTGCCTAATCCTTTTGTATGGCCTATTTGGCTGTATGCTAAAGTCAAACGTACTAATTTTTCAAAAAGTTAGCACGCTTTTCTATACCTCTTTTTACAAATATTCCTTTTCACACACATAACATTGTAACATTTTATACTGAGTCAAATTTACAATATTTCTATTTGCAGCTATTCCCCGTCTTATCATATATTTTAATACCATATTTATCTGATATTACTCTCCCTGCCGTTTATTAATGTATCTGTGATTGTATATGTTGAATTAAACATGTTAATTATAGGATAGGCGTACCCCTCTACAAAACCTGTAATTCCTGATGGCTAATTTGTCCTTGATGACCAAGGCAAAAAAAATAAAATAAATGTATCTCGATTAAGAAAAAGTAGATATAAAAAACCTGATGTGTTACATTCACATGACTTTTCTACCCTTTATATCTTATTAATGGGTATACAAACTATTCTTACAAACGTTTGTCTTCTATCTTCATCATTTTAATCAAGATAAACGTTTCCGGAAATAGCTGTATTACACATTTCGTTATAGATACAAAGGGAACAGCGATAGTCAAATGTTTTAGAACAGGACGATATACGTCGGCCTTAAAACTCTTCTTATAACATCGCAAGAAATAACTGAAAATCGACAGGACTTGAAAAGAATGGCTAAGTATGGAACGATTCGAACCATTAATAAAGGATATCTGGAAATCGCTTATGACACAAAAAGTTATTTGAAATAATTGTGTCTTAAAGCGACCTACATTTCTTCTGTAGTACGTTTTCGTCTATTGCTAAACGTTTAGTAGTTATGCAAGATTATACAAAATTCCTTCCAAATGAAGAGGACTTCAAACGATATTATTCCAAGAAAATTTAATATATGCATTTTATTTTCATGTAAATGTCTTTAATATATGGTATTTTAATCAAAACCGTTAGATCAAAGATTTCGAAAAATCTTCCATGTAAAGGGTTTGGCTGTGGGGGATTTTCTTGAAAATCTTCACGTCACATCTTTGAAAGGTATCAAACCTAAATACCAAGTTTGGTGTTTATCCGAGTTTCGTTTTTGAGTTGTGTTGTTCACAGACACACACACACACATACACACATGTTTTTTATTCAGGGGGCGTCAAAACACGTATTTTCGGTGAAATCTGATATAGAATTTTTAGTAAGTAGGGGAAGTATTGCATACCACTCAAAAATTCGATACCGAGATTTCACCGGAAATACATGTTTTGAGGCCTCCTGAATCCAAAAAAAAGTATTTTTGGAAACATGTCCGTGTGTGTCTGTGTGTCTGACTGTCTGTCTGTGAACAGCATAACGCGGAAACGAACAGTCGGATAAACACCAAACTTGGTATTTAGGTTCAGTATCTTCCAGAGATGCCACACGAAGGTTCCCAAGAAAATTCCCCTACCCCAGATTACCCTTTACATGAAACATTTTTCGAAAATTTTAATTTTCTCAGAAATGTCTCTAACGATTTTGATTAAAATATCATATATTTAAGATACTTTCATGACAAAGGAAATGTATATCTCGAATTTTCTGGGAATGTCTCCAAAAGTATTCATTGTGAACGATTTTTGCATAACTGGTAAACCATAAGAGATAGACAAAATTTTACTACACAAAAAAATGTAGATCGCGTTAAAATACACAAGTTATGTCATATACATTTTTTTATTGAGTGAACCATTTTCGAGATATTGCTTGTTATTCCTTTAAATTTTCCAATACTTAAACTTTTTTCAAATGGGAATTCGCTATCAATTTTTACTTTCTCTACTACGTATAGTAAGTAGGGGAAGTATTGTATTCCACCCAAAAATTCGATGACGAGATTTCACCGGAAATACATGTTTTGAGACCCCCTAAATCCAAAAAAAGCATTTTTGGAAACATGTCCGTGTGTGTGTCTGTGTGTCTGTCTGTGTGTGTATCTGTGTGTGTGTGTGTGTGTGTCTGTCTGTGAACAGCATAACTCAGAAACGAACAGTCGGATAAACACCAAACTTGGTATTTAGGTTCAGTTCTTCCAAGAATGCGACACGAAGGTTTTCAAGAAAATCCCCCCACCCCAGAGTACCCTTTACATGGAAGATTTTTCAAAAATTTTAATTTTCTCAAAAATGGCTCTAACGACTTTGATTAAAATATCATATGTTTAAGATATTTTCATGACAAATAAAATGTATATCTTGAATTTCCTGGGAATGTCTCCAAAAGTATTGTTTATTGTGAACGACTTTTGCATAACTCGTAAACCATAAGAGATAGACAAAATTTTACTACACAAAAAATGTAGATCGCGTTAAAATACACAATTTATGTCATATACAGTTTTTGTTGAGTGAACCATTTTCGAGATATTACTTGTTATTCCCTTAAAACTTTCAATACTTATTTTCTCAAATGGGAATTCGTTATTCTTTTTTTTTTTGTCTTGTATATGCAAAGAGTATTAATCTGTGGGAAAGGGAATGGTGCTGCACCTAGCAACCAGCTATTAAGAGATATGTATGTGCTTAAAGGCTACTATATTTCCAAATTGCCCTTGTAAATATACATTCCCCTTACATCTACAAGAAGATGTGCAATAAGATAGAGTCTGCAAATGTTTATTTCGATTAACATGAAGTAGATGGAGGATAAGCGTTTGTAAAAATAGTTTGTACAAGAGTAGAGAAAGTCATGTGAGTTTAACACATCAGATTTTTTTATGTCCTGGACATGCAAAGGGAATAGAATGTTCCACATAGCAACCAGCTCTTAAAAGATTTGACTATCGCTTAAAGCCTACCAATTTCCCTTGCATCTACAAGAAAATCAGCAATAAGATTAACATCTCGATATCTCGATTAATATGAAGCATATGGAGAATAAGCTTTTGTAAAAATAGTTTGCACAAGAATAGAGAAAGTCATGTGAGTGTAACACATCTGATTTTTTTAAAGTTCTGCCGTTCTTCACTTTTTTCTCGCGATGTCATGAAAAGAGTATGGAATTTCAGTCATAGTCAGTCGCATTTATACACCTGACTGTCGATTCGGCTTCCCCTAACCCACATGACCTACAATGAAACTACATGTGCAAAAGTTTATCACGTTTAACATTGAGTAGATAGAAAAAATAAGCTTACGTCAGAATTGTTATTAGAAGTATATAAAAATAAGTTATAATGAGTGGAGAAAACCATGAGAATGTAACATACCAGATTTTTTTTCAAAGGAAACCAAAAGCCTTTAAATCTTTAATCACCTAATGGGCTTTTTTCCGGCGCTTACAAAGTAAATGCTTGAAGCTACGAGCATAAATAAGTAATGATTCTGGGTACAGTTTTAAAACTCATACTCACAGAATCAAATGTAACTTGGAAGCTTCATAATGTTCTCTTTGTCCTTCCGTTGAACATAGCAAAGCAAAAATAAAATCCTTTGTTTTAATTACTTGTTGTGTACGTTTAGGTTAGCCATGTACATTTAATGTCATGGAACAAAATAATTTCAGAAAAAGCGTACGAAATGTTCACATTCGTAAATCCTCTTTGTTTTGTTACGGCTTACTGTTTTTACTATAAAGTTAATCTTAATTCAGCAAAAAAATGGTACAGTGTTAAATAGTACAGCTGAAACAACCCTCGTGTCATATATTTGATGAAACAAAGCTAACTTTAACTTTACCTTTTTAATTTCATGATATATGAACTTTCAAAAAGCGAGGTGGTTTTGCGGTAACGTGAGAACCTAGGTTCAAACCCTCGGGGCCGACCTGAAGCTTTTTTCGCCGCTAGGCGAATGCTGGATTGGATCATTTGAACCCCGAATTTTCCTATCATTTCTTTCATCACTATATTTAATTTTCTTCTTCTTCTCCGCCATGCCAGGCATTGGGCTGGATATATAAGGAGCATTCAAATGAAACCTGGCCAGACCGTCTAACTTTGCATTACACGTAAGGTGGCACCACGTAACTGCGTGTATGGTGGCACCATCTATTGGTAGAGCGATTGCAGCGTGTGCAACGTTTGAGTTGCATAGCGACAGTGTGGTTTCACGCCGAAGAGAGGGTGGTCACACAAGTTGACGTCCACTACTGAACATGAAGGCGAGTAAGCAGGAACAACGAGGAGTGATTCGATTTTAGCGGTGGAGGGAGTTTGAGGCCGTGAAATGTATCGAGAGATGAAGGCTGTGTACGGTGAGTACAGTCTGTGTCGTTCAAGTGTGGTGGAATGGCGCAAAAGATTCCTTGAAGGGCGCGAGTTACTGGAAGACGATGCTCGTCCTGGACAGGCTCATCGTGCCATCACACCTGAAATGATTGCGGAAGTGAATGCTTTAGTCTTGAGCAACCGCAGAATCACCGTGGACGAGATCCATCGGTTACTGGGTATTAGCGTGGGCACCATTCACACCATAATGCATCAACACTTGAAATTTCTAAAAGTTTGTGCGCAGTGGGTTCACCACCAACTGACCGCCGAACAGCGGTCGAATGGCGCTGTCTTTGAGTCATTGCAACGTTATCATGAGGAGGAATACGGCTTTCTGTCACATATTGTCACTGGTGACGAAACATGGTATCACCATTTTGAACCGGAAAGCAAGCGTCAGAGCAAACAGTGGAAACATGCGACTTCACCACCTCCAAAGAAATCAAAAGCCGTGCACACCAGTTCTGGTAAGGTTATGGTGTCCTTTTTTGACAAGGGCCCACTGTTTGTCGAGTTCCTGGAACGGGGAACCACCATCAATGCCCAGCGTTATCAAGCCACTTTACAGAACCTTAGACGAGCCATCAAGTCGAAACGCCCAGAAATATTGCCCAATGGCGTTATTCTCCTGCATGATAATACCCGCCCATACACTGCCAATGTGGTCAAGACGACATTGCAGCAGTTTTGATGGGAAACGCTGGAACATCCACCGTGCAGTACAGATCTTTCACCGTGTGACTTTCATGTTTACGGACCTCTAAAACAAGCTATTCGCGGACATCGATTCACAACGGACGACGAAGTGTGTGAATGGGTCCAGGCCTGGATCCGACTTCAACCTACTAGCTTCTTCAAAGATGGAATCGACCGGCTACTGTTGCAATGGGATAAATGTGCCAAGAGTTTTGGCGACTATTTTTGAGTTAATAAAATCGTTACCGTTACTTTACACAAGTGACCGGGTTTAATTTGAATGACCCTCATACTATGATCCAGAGTTTGTTTACTGCTCAACATGCTACTGACCCAAGGCATTGGGTTGAAGGTCCTACAAACTACTTCAAAAAGGTCTGTGAGATTGAGGGAGAAGGGAGAGAGCGACAGAGAGGGGAAGAGGTGGAGAGTAGAACAACTCATTTGAAAATTCGGATGAATAAAACTTCTATATAACCCCAGCATCCTTTAAAGATACAACACGAAGTCTTTCACGAAATTCCCTAACCACAAATTAGGCTTAATACGAGTATGGCGAACTGGTTATTCTTTATTATCTCATAAAAGCTTTAATTATTTTGATTTGACAAGTAAGATATATCGAATTTTATGCAAATAACTGTAAAGTATTCTGCAGCCTAACTAAGCTTTTTTATAGTTTTTGGTAACTGGAAAACCGTAAGTAATAGACAAACATTTGTTACAGGAAATAAATAACGGTCTATAAAACGCATGTTTTGAGTCGTGATATTACTTTCTCTACTACGTATAGTAAGTAGGGGAAGTATTGTATTCCACCCAAAATTTCGATACCGAGATTTCACCGGAAATACATGTTTTGAGACTCACTGAATCCAAAAAAAGCATTTTTGGAAACATGTCCGTGTGTGTGTCTGTCTGTGTGTCTGTCTGTGTGTCTGTGAACAGCATAACTCAAAAACGAAGAGTCGGATAAACACCAAACTTGGTATTTAGGTTCAGTATCTTTCAGAGATGCGACACGAAGGTTTTCAAGAAAATCCCCCCCACCCCAGACTACCCTTTACATGGAACATTTTTCGAAAATTTTAATTTCCTCAAAAACGGCTCTAACGATTTTGATTAAAATATCATATGTTTAAGATATTGTCATGACAAATAAAATGTATATCTCGAATTTTCTGGGAATGTCTCCAAAAGTATTCTTCATTATGAACGACTTTTTCATAACTGGTAAACCATAAGAGATAGACAAAATTTTACTACACAAAAAATGTAGATCGTGTTAAAATACACAATTTATGTCATATACATTTCTTTTGTTGAGTGAACCGTTTTCGAGATATTGCTTGTTATTCCCTTAAATTTTCCAATACTTATACTTTTTCTCAAATTCGTTATTCATTTTTTTATGTCCTGGACATGCAAAGAGAATGGAATGCGCCACATAGCAACCAGCGTTAAAATATTTGACTATCGCTTAAAAGCTACCATATTCCCCTTGCATCTACAAGAAAATTATCAATAAGATTGACATCTTGATATCTCCATTAACATGAAGCATATGGAGAATAAGCGTTTGTAAAAATAGTTTGTACAAGAGTAGAGAAAGTCATGTGAGTGTAACACATCAGATTTTTTTGTAGCGTCAGCAGTTTTCGAATTTTCCATGCTGTACGTTTATATTTTTCCAAGTGTAAGTGTGTCACTTGACGTGGATATGCGATTCTTCTTTTTTTCCCTTTATAAGAGTTCGATACTACGACTTCCAAAATTATTTTTCCATGCTTCTGATAGAAATATTTGAAGTTTTCTCCTCATATTGTATGCGAGTGCACTTATTGCTTCATTTGAAATACTTTCTAGGGAAAAAATGCATCATTAATAACAAAACCTCAATAGAAGAGCCTAATCTCTGTATTGAGATCTGCTTGTGGTTTACCGGGAAAAATGCGAGTCAGCTGGAGAATTTAATGGCGTGCCGGCATGTTGCCATGGTAGCCCAGTGGTTACAGCAACCGGACGGAGACCGGGAGAGCCGTAGTTCAAATCCCGGCTATGGCATTGAATTTTTCAGTCTTCTGATTCTACCTTTCCAATCCTGTCCAACACACGGCTTGTGTAAAAGAACAATTAATTCCATTTACTTGAAATACATTGTGTATTTTAAAGAGATCTACATTTTTGTGTAGTACATTTTCGTTTATCGTTTAACGTTTACCATTTATACAAGATTATACAAAATTCCTTCCGAATGAAGAGGAATTCAAAGGCTAATTCCAAAACATTCAAGATATACATTTTAATTGTAATGTAGATACCTTTAATGTATGATATTTTAATCAACATTGTTATCGTTTTTTAGAAAATCAAAATCTTTGAAAAATGTTCCATGTAAAGTGTAGTTGGGGAGGGGAAATTTTCTTCAAAATCTTTGTGTCGCATCTTTAGAAGATACTGAACGTAAATACCAAGTTTGATGCTTAACCGACTATTCGTTTTTGAGTTATGATGTTCATAGACAGACTCACACACGGACACACACAGACCTTTTTCTAAAAATGCTTTTTTTGGTTTCAGGGGCCATACTGGGATTTCCATGAAATCCCAGTATGGCAATTTTGCTTGGAATGCAATACCTTCTATACCTACTATATACATGGCAGAGAAAGTATAAGTATACGGTACGGGAACATTTAAGGTTTCATTTAGACGATATTAGGAAAACCATTCAGAGCATGAAAGTACAAGGTACTCGTATAAAAATATGTGATGTGTTACACTCACATGACTTTCTCTACTCTTGTACAAACTATTTTTACAAACGCTTTTTCTCCATATGCTTCATGTTAAACGAGATATCGAACTGTTAATCTTATTGCTAATTTTCTTGTAGATGCAAGGGGAATTGCTAGGCTTTAAGCTATAGTCAAATATTTTAAGATCTGGTTGCTATGTGGAGTATTCCATTCTCTTTGCATTACCAGGACAAAAAAATGAATAAAACATTTTCATTTGAGAAAAAATAATAAGTATGGAAAATTTAAGGGAATAACAAGCAATATCTCGAAAATGGTTCACTCAACAACAAAAAATGTATATGACATAAATTTGAATTTTAACGCGATCTACATTTTTTGTGTAGTAAACTTTTGTCTATATCTGATGGTTTGCCAGTTATCCAAAAGTCGTTCACAATGAAGAATACTTTTGGAGACATTTCCAGAAAGTTCTAGATATACATTTCATTTGCCATTAAAATATCTTAAACATGCCTGGTATGGGATGAAGGAAGTAGATGAAACGAAATGTTGGTGAAATGGGTGAAAGGAAAGGTGATGATGGAGCAGTTGGTGGAATGAATGGCGCGGGAAACCGGAGAACCCGGAGAAAACCCGCCCAGACGCCGCTTCGTCCACCACAAATCCCACATGCAGGTCCCTGGGATTGAACCCGGGCCGCTTCGGTGGGAGGCGAGCGGTCTAACCACTCGGCCACGGCGCCGCCCATCTCTGGAAGATACTGAACCTAAATACCAAGTTTGGTGTTTATCCGACTGTTCGTTTCTGAGTTGTGCTGTTCACAGACACACACACACACGGACATGTTTTCAAAAATGCTTTTTTTTTGGATTCAGTGGATCTCAAAACATATATTTCCGGTGAAATCTCGGTATCGAATTTTTGGGTGGAATACAATACTTCCCCTACTTACTATACGTAGTAGAGAAAGTAAAAATCTAAATTTTACAGATGCATACAGAAAATGAAAAAGTATGATTTTAGTGATATGAATTTCATGTATGACCAATGGTGAATTGTACGCGTCCATTTCTCGGTGAGCAAAGATGAAGCATTACTTAGTATGATTACACTGCATCTCATGAATAACTTTCAACTTGCGGAACGTCCGACTTAGGTGCGATTAATCCCTATTCACCAAGATGTCAAACTTGTTACTGGAGCATTCTCTTTAGTGCGCTCTGAATCGGACTTCTCCCTTTTTGTGTTCACCTACTCTGTATATTCTCTCCTACTAACCTACGTTCTCCTAGTGAAAATTGAAGAAGCTATTTTTGTTGTATTTATTTGCCCCACGCTTTGGGAGCCAATTTGAAGGAGGTTTGTTTGTTGATTCACGTATGGAAAGAGAGTTTGAAGAAAATGTATTATAGTGCAATTGTTGGGGAGCCGAACTTGAAGTAGTTGCAACCACGTATGGTAAAAAGTTTACGGTAGCCTTCGCCCCAAATGTACTTTCCGATGGCCTTTGCCTCCCAAAAAAAGTTTAAAAAATATTAAGTTTGTAATTAGACAGTTTCTTTTAATACTATATATTTATGTTTGCCTCGGCTGCGTCAGTAGTACTTTTAGAGAATGAATTTCTTAACAGGGCGTGATGCGTCTGAAGAATGTAGGCTTACACAGATTATAATTTTACTTCACTCCTTTTATTAACGCTTGACACGACTTAAATAAGACTTCACTGATATAGAGAGAGAGCTGTGAGATTGTTTTTATTAATTACTTGCACTTTTTAACACGTAAAACTATTTTCGTCTCACACGAATACGTATTAAATTTCTCGAGGACACATCTCGCGTCCGGTTATAAACACTGTCTACGCAACGCGTCCAGTTATAAACTCTGTCTACGCAACGCGTCCAGTTATGAGCACTGTCTACAAGCAACTGAACTCTAAATTTGTAAATTTTGCTATATTTCAGTTTCTGATTGGCTAATCCTAGTCCAATAGAATACCTTCATTTAACTAAAGCTTTTTCTGATTGTTGATTGGCTATATTTTTGAACTGTCACAAAAATTACATTATTATTGCTCCAATAATCACAAGTAGCATTAAACTTTCAAATTCATTATTGCTTCAAGCATACCTCATTGTTACCTCATTGTTAGCAACTTTTAACCTATTATTCTCACAGCTCCTACATTATTGAATTACGTAATACATTCATATAACATTATTACATGTATGCAATAATATAAACATATAGAATGACTGTAATATACACTTTTTATATATTTTATATACACATATTGCTTTAAGGCGGGCTGTTATTGAATTTATATACTATTATAATTAGACTGAAATCATTTAAGTGTTAAAAATACTGCCCCAAGATACTTTTAATTCCCAATGAACATTCTCTAGGAAAAAAATTCTTTTTTGCTCAAATATATTTTGTAATAGAATGAATGCATGAATGGATGATTGAATGAGCGCATTTATACAAATTTAAGTAAGCATGGGTAATTTTTAACAATCACGCTAAGGTTCAACAGATGGTATTCGCTTTTGTAGCACGCAGAATTATTAAGTGGGAAGAAAGCTTACTACAATAAAAAAACACCATTCAATCAAAATAGTCAAGTGTAGTAGATTAAGTAAGAACAAAACACAAAACAATGATAAACCTTAATAGGATATGTTATTTTACCTATTATATTACATAGATAACAATACTAAAGAAGCATAAGTAAATACATAAAAACGACAGTAACAACAAAATAGCATCAAATAAAGTACAAACGTACATTTAGCACTGTTCACACACCACCATCACCTATAAGACAAGACCTGAGCATTATTATTGTTATAAGCAATATGACCGCCGAAAGGTACAATATATTGGTTTGCGTTGCATTTGCACGTGAATGGGTTTTTATTTAATAGTATATAACAAGTTCAAGTTCACCTTGCAATACTTTTGTTGTACACAAATGTAAATACGATGTATGAATAGTGTTAGAGTTGTGCTCCTAACTGCAGGGGAAATTAATAGAAGGTAAAACAAAACGTCTGCGTTTAAATTTCCAACAGACGAAGAAAGGAAAAGGAAATGGACCAAGTCCATCAGAAGAGAGAACTTTGGTCCCACCAATAAATCTGTAATAAGTGATGATTTACTTACTACATGATTTACTTTTAACACATAATTAGCAGATGTGTTAATCACTTTACTGTTGCATACTTCGCGTACGCACCGACCGTGTAGCCCTGACCGGTTCGCGGCTGCCTTGTTTGCTCTATACTGAATGCATTCTATGGGATAGTGATCTTACACTATATACCTGTCTCTTTTAAATTTGCTGATAAGTATGCTAGCTATGCTAAAAGTTGACGTCACTCTTGTTCATGATCGTCCAAATAAATTGTGGGGGACCCTGACGTCACTCTTGTTCATGATCGCCCACATAAATTGTGAACCCCGACAAGTCACTATTGCAGCTCCATTTGTCGCAAATCCCAACATGATTTGTACATTAATGGGAAAGTAATGAATGTGGATAGGGAAGAATGACACACAATTGTATAACATGATAAACTGATACCTCCATCTTACTTGTATAGTGGCCCACTAAAGTACTGCGCTCCCTGACACGTATTCACCCTGCCATTGGACGACACAGCTCCTTTTGACCGCCTGCGATCCTAAGGCGGAATAAATAGGACGTGCACCTCGCAATGTCATATTGATGCAGTAATTTGTATCACAAAAATGTAAATGTCAGAGTGATTGTAGTGTGAATATGCATTGTTGTGTGACATTGATTTGAGATGTTTGATGATTGTAAGCATTGTTGAGAAGTGGGTGTATACGGCCTTACTGAAACTGACAATAATAGCGTGCAATAATGTAGCGAGGGGGTGAGCTGTTTATTATTATTAGAGACGAGCAAATGACGTAATATTGGCGCGTTTTTCTTAGAATTTGCTGGAACATTTTTCCCTAGAGCATATGTTTTCGTAATTTTCATTGGATATAAAAATAGACGCTAATGTTGGCGCGTTTTATTAACCAATAGCAGCTCGGTTATAATCTTTAGGCATATCGGGGTGTAGGAGTATAAAAAGGGCTAGGTCAGAGTCAAATTCGTTCAGTCCATCGGAAACATTTGTACATTACACGTCGTCTTCAGTCCATCGGAAACATTTGTGCATTACACGTCGCTGAGTTCAACAGGAAAAGTCATGGTGAATACATAGCATAGTTTATCGATTTGCAGTGTACGCGTAGCAAAGTTATGAAAAATCTCAAGTGTCGTAAAGTTAATTATACAAAAAGTTGAAGTACGCGAATTAATAATGTTCAGTAAAGAAGTTATTATAACAGTTTCAGTTTGGCGAGTGTCAAGATTAATGTGTGAAAGTGCATAATGTGTTACGACAATAAAAGTGTAAAACAAATTCTTCATCAGTGTTATCTTTGGATAAAAGACTCCTTTCCGTTTACACACCTGTATAAGATAAGTGCTTGACCGAGAGATCATAGCTAGCCGGAGGACAGTGAACCCAAAATTAAATAAAATAACAGGCGCTCAGTAAAAGCTAACACGAAGTGACCGCGACAAATTGTCTTTCATACGTGCGGCAAATAAACAGTAGCATTCTTTCAAACAAACACTAATACCATAGCAAATTGGCTACCACAACGTGGAGCTAACAAACTTAACAATACCGTCACAATATAAACAGCCAGCAGAGGTCTATCAGATTGATCGAAAACTTAGACACGCATCAAATAAACAAACGCATGAGTAGTTTGTGTAAAAAATGAAATCCAGTATCCTAATCCGAATCCGAAATAAAAGTCAAGATCATACACATAGAGAATACATCCCAGAGCACGCAGATGTCGCCACGTGGGATGAAACCAAACTGAATTATACATTAAAGCCTAGGGCGAAAAAACGACAACAATATTCTAATGGACAATGCGTAGTTGGCAGCAAAGACCAAGATAGGCTCATTAGATTCCCATAGAACCAGCCCTAACAGGATAGTCAACACCTGCGAGATTTCCTACTTCTGATCTTTGACAAATTTTAATTTCTGAGAACTTGCACGATTCATTGACCGCACTTATATCATTATCAGCACCATAACCACCATCATAACCCCTTGTTATTATTATTGTTACTACTACTACTACTACTACTTACATTCACATAATTCCTATTTACATTATTTTCGCCTGTTTGTTTCTCTCTTCTCCAATTCTTACCATTCTGCTCCTGTGAGCATCCACCAATGTCTTGAATTCCTGTGATAACTTTGTCTCCGACGTCCTCTGTTTCTATTACACAGAGTGCCATAGAAAACCTTCGGCGGATTTTGTTTCGTTTTCTGGGATCTTTTGAGGCGTGTCCTTCACCGTACCTATCGCAGAGCGTGGTGGCTTGATAACACAGCAATAGGGGGAAAAGAGGGTAGGTTGATACCTTTGCTCTTTCTGGAGTTATTGAAACCAAAACATGTTTATTGTCTCAGAACCACTCATGCCGTATACTAGCGTAATTACTCGTGGACGTATCGTGGGTATGTGGGAGGCTGGTCGCACTGTTACAGCAATTCAACGGCAGTGCATAAAAGTGTTTTTATAGTAAATTACTGGATAAAAATATTCCAGGAAAGTGGGGAAAACTCGTCAGAAAGTGGGTACTCCCAGTGATATTCGTTTACTAAATACAAATTACTCTTTTGTTATAATTGACTGATCATGCTTAGAAACTAGGGATAAATATGTACATGTATTGGTTTACCGAATATGACATACATATTATGGCAATAAAATTGGGTTCTATATTTTTTATATTCCTATGATCAGCAATATGTTATTAAAGGTGTATTAACCAATTTAGTTTTAATTAGAGGGAAACGTGCTGCTTTATTTATTTAGTATTTAGTTATAGTAACACGCATTGATACCACTGCCTTGTTGTGTATTTAATGAGTACCATTCAAGCTTTAATTTGCACCCCCTGAAAATCTTCTCCCACTACACATTCTACATTTCGCTAACCTGGGCACTCATCAAGTTTTCCCCTTAGCTTTTAACCCTTTCAAAGGCGTGTCCTGCGCTATCCGATAAGGTATGGGCTACCAATCACGATAAGAGGTCTATATTATAAACTGAATGCACTCATTCTACCTGTTTCTCTTTTAGCCAATACGATCGGGAGCGTAAATTTATATTTCGTTTTTACGCCATTTTGTAGCCTTTGTTGTGGTTATTAGTGTAACTATTTATCAGAAGGAGTGGCGCATCCTTGCACCGTGATCTAAAGCAACCAATGAAATGGCCATGGCTTCGTAAGGCCACGTACAACGATAAATAATGTAACACAGACGCGAGGTGTAGTGAAATTTTCTTTGGCGCTCTTCGTACCTGTTTTTGGAATTCCCAAATGTCGCGGTGTAGGTATGTCCATCTATCATGGTTCATAGTGGCGACGTGACCTTCTAAAACTGGTATTTCATTCAGATTGCTGAGAAATTGAAACGCTTTTGACTCAAAGTGATATATAGGGCCGTTTTCGAGCGTTAAAGTTTCAGTGGTTGACCTATTTTTGGAGCGTGGAAGGAGTGTTAGAATAAGAGACGCCAACGACAGTTGAGTAACGCGCCGACCACAAAGCCAACCAATTGAAAATTCAGCGTCCGAAAACGGTTCTAAATATCATAATTTCCGAGAAGCAGATCAGCTCAGCCAGCTAATCTTGCAGTATGAACGAAATTCCGGTTTCAAACGAGTGGAGTAAGTAACCAAGTCTGGCAAGCATACAGAAGGATGGGAATGACAAGTTTTTTACATTTCACATCTGATTTTGGGACTGAGGGCTTTCACTGAGAGTATTAATTCAGGCTCCAAAATGTTAACAATACTAGTTACATTCTTCTTCGGATCTATTTTCCATTTCTTGTGAAGCTAATGCTTGGCCAAGATACTACTAAACGCTTGCCGTCAACTAGCAATGTCAAGATTTTCTACTTTGCGGCGTTCATTGTCACATCCATCTCCTTGCTTCTGTCGCTTAGATGCCAGGATTCCTGCTAGTTCCTCTGCTGAATGGCTTCTACGAAGTGGACAGTCTTTTCCCCATTCAAGCCGATGGCGAGACCCTTCTCATTCAAATGAAGTTTTCTGAACACATGTGAAAAGCTTTAAAAGGATGGAGTCAGCTTGCCTCTTCCAGTTCTCTCTGCCAGTTCATTTAACATTAGCACTGCTTGCTATGTACCTACCTTTCCTATGAGACGTGCATACTTTGGTTGTGCACATATTGCTTTCGATAGCAACACAAGGTTCAAATATGAAATGGAATGCAAATGTTCAGATACATCAAGAATTTCTTTACACATACTTTCAGCCTTCCCAATGGTCTGTAATAAATACCATTGTTATGGTTTTTTGCTGAAACGTAGTCAGCGTTGAGCAGTCAACCTAGGATATTAATGGTGCATGAATATACAATGTAAATGCATTTTATGCGGGTCATTTGCATATGTTATGCAAGTACCTATTCTGTTTTGGAAAAGCAAATAATCCATCATTCAGCAATGCATGCTGAAAAACTGACATATAGCAGTTACATTATTTTCTCTACACATCACCAGTACGGAGTTGTCGTTTATATACTATTCACATACAACATAACTTTTCTGTCCATTTTACGTTAACCACGATGAAGTAATTCCAAACTAGAACAATACACACTTTTGTAAAGCTCTGAAACAATAGTCGGTTTAACCTAAATTTCTATGTTGCTCCTATGAAAAAAGATTGATTGAGCATTTTCAAACATGTCAAATATCTAACTTCAACCTGAGAAAAGTTAAACACCCAACAGTGAATATTTTGGAGCATAATATTACTACAAATAATTATATATTTCAATGAACTCTAACTTTTTTTTATCATTTGCGCTTTCCAGCTATATAATGCTCATTATAGCGAAAGGTTTCATAAAGTTAAAACTGTACTAATTATTTTACATATTTATATGGTAATATCTCAAACGTGTAATATTCAAATAAATCTCGTAATAAATGTTTTTTGAGAAATTAAGAATTAAAAACATGTTTCCATGGTAATGTTTGTTAAAAATTGTGATAACTCCATGCAAATATTCCTGGTATCCATAAAAGGTGTCCGATGAAATGCCTTTATGTGCAGATTTGTTCCCCCGATTTTAATGTGTCCTGTTCCAAAAATTATTTTGAAAATACTTCTTGATACAGTATTACTTTCTCTACTACGTATAGTAAGTAGGGGAAGTATTGTATTCCACCCAAAAATTCGATACCGAGATTTCACCGGAAATATATGTTTTGAGACCACCTGAATCCAAAGAAAGCATTTTTTGGAAACATGTCCGTGTGTGTGTCTGTGAACAGCATAACTCAGAAACGAACGGTCGGATAAACACCAAATTTGGTATTTAGGTTCAGTATCTTCCAGAGATGCGGCACGAAGGTTTTCAAGAAAATCCCCCCACACCAGGTTACTCTTTACATGGATCATTTTTGGAAAATTTTAATTTTCTCAAAAATGGCTCTAACAATTTTGATTAAAATATATATTTAAGATATTTTCATGACAAATGAAATGTATATCTCGAATTTTCTGGGAATGTCTCCAAAATTATTCTTCATTGTGAACGACTTTTGCATAACTGGTAAACCATAAGAAGTAGACGGAATTTTACTACCCAAAAATGTGGCTCGCGTTAAAATACACAATTTATGTCATATACATTTTTTGTTGAGTGAACCATTTTCGAGATATTGCTTGTTATTCCCTTAAGTTTTCCAGTGCTTATACTTTTTCTCAAATGGGAATTCGTTATTCATTTTTTTTATGTCCTGGGCATACAAGGAGAAAGGAATACGCCACATAGCAACCAGCTCTTAAAAGATTTGACTATCGCCTAATACTACCATATTCCCCTTGCATCTACAAGAAAATTAGCAATAAGATTAACATCTCGATTAACATGAAGCATATGGAGAATAAGCGTTTGTAAAAATAGTTTCTACAAGAGTAGAGAAAGTCATGTGAGTGCAACACATCAGATTTTTTGTTGTATTTTGGGATAGAAAGTAGTAATATAGGAACTAGATTCAAATAAAATGGGACGTCAATGTTACCTATCATTCGTAAATATTCGCAATTGCAGAATAGGGAATTGAAAAGGAATGTTGCGCTTTCCATAAACCCACTTGTTTCTGCTCCAAATTTTTGAAAATATATTTATAGAACTTCATTTTTGTTATCATTCATAACGATTAAGCCTAAACTCTTGTTCCGGTGTCAAATAATACAAAATAGTCCGTTTGTGTTTTCGGCAGTCAGTGTTCAGGCATCGTACTCGTGCGGTACGCTTATTTTATTCTGCATTTTCTCTCTTAGCTTAAAAGCTCCTTCATATTATTGATTTCTTTTCTGTATATGTGCGCTACTGTGTAGCTTCTACATTTTGTCGTTTGTCTGTATAGTAGTAACAACACACAAATAGCTCCTCTTAAGGCATATATGTGTATGGTGAACGTTTTGTGGAGGCATTCAAAATGTTGGTTGTAATTGCTACAGAATTACTGTAGTTTATATTCAGAAACTTCTAAAATGTATCGATACATGACATATTTGATTGAAGTTGATAAAAAGGTAAGGTTAATATATGTGGAAACAGTTCTGAAGGTTTTGTAGCGGGAAAACGGTGGTCCTCTTGGTTGATGCCCTCTGCTGCAGTGTTCTGGTCTCCGTCTACCTCTACTCAGCGGCTGATGGTTTCTCCATTCCTAATAAATTACCTATCTAACTAATTTCACTGATCTCAGGGGTTTTCGTAAGTGAGGCAAATTAAAATACACTAAATTTTGCTTAAAATGTGGTTTATCATCAATAAAATACTTAGGGGCGGCTAGCTTTTCCCATCTGTAACAATTTCCACCATAATAATAAATTAGAAGCCTAATCTAACTGCACACGCTTCCCACCCATATGCACACAGGTGCATTCGTCGTCCAGAGAGTATAACTGTGTGTCGACGATATTGTATAAGTGTATAAGAGAGTGAAATTCTGGGGCTTTCTTCCTCCTTTTATACCCAAACCTAGTGACGCTCACCTTCGCGTCCTAAAATGTAACGACATTTCTAATTAGTCCTCAGACCGCGTTACCTTATGTATGAAAACATTCTGCTCCAAAACTTTTCGCACACGCGTCCCGTGACGCGTCCGGAAGCAAATTAAATATCTCTGTCTCTTTCCTTTCTATATCTGTCTCTTTCTATTTCTTGTTATTGCTTCAAGTTCCTTGCTTGGTGATAGGCTTGTTGAGCTCTACCTAGAATTAGCTAGCTCGTCCGTCCCTTATTTATCTAAGTTACAATCTGCTTTGTACATCTCTTGGCTGCTAAATATTCTAACAACTTTCTTGCTGAATTATATTATTATGTACAATTCTTGTTTGATATTGATTTATACGTCTATATGTATGTGTGTGCGTCTGTAGTATATCCCCTTTCAGTTTACTACTTCTGTGCGGACTGCTGCATGCTCACAGTAGAATTTTATATACAAGGGTTTAAATAATATTTCTGGATATACTTTATATTTGTTTGAATTGGTACAATATTTTTTACTATTATTATTATTATTATTATTATTATTATTATATCACCATTCCTATCGTATTTTTTCGCCACAAAGCCAATGCACATACATTTACGATCCTATTGCATCTGTAAGCCTATATCCCTTTGAGCTTCATGGAAACTGTAGTTGGTAATTTAGAATTAGTCATAATGCAGTATAAAACCCGCCATTAAGAACCAGGTGGATCACGCGGTAGCGTCTATGACTCGCACTGGTGACTGGTTCAAATCCCTTGTACCGATCCACCTGACCGATTTATTCCCCCCTCTCCTTAGTGGTTTTCTTGAATCTCCAGGTAAATATTGGACTGGATATTGTGGCGTATTAATAACTTGGGAGGTTACATTATTGTTCTACATTGTCATTACAGACACATTGTTGTTTACGTCACTCTTGGCTGGTAGCTTTGCTAGCCACGAATAGTGGGGGATTGCATCTGTTTCAGTTAGGATTCCGTGAGGAACGGACCGCGTTGGATCGGTAGACATCTCTCGCCTTCCATTTTTAGTAATATAGGAACCCCAAACGGTTGGGAAATAAATCTAGGAATGTGTAAGTAGATTTGTGTTATTGATTTTGTACAGTGAAAACCCCACGCCTTCCTCTTAACCTCCACACCACGTTTCGGTCCCCCGCAGCCAAGTAAGTATACGTCCCCTCAATATGCGTGCTGGGTATTAAAAATTAATTTAATTTTCATGTGAACTCTTAGGCCATTTACCCAGCATGTAACAATATTCAATACCTCGAGCCAAAATTCCACCCAGAGAATAAATCAAAAAGACTTAAAATTCATCATGTAATACTACGCGACTAAAGCTATTTAACCGGCATTTTATGTATGTACCTACAGAATAAAAATTACAATTACAGACGTTCCAATTAAACCAATAGCAACAAACCGGATAGCACAGAAAAGTGACTACTCAACTACGTCCACCTGTCTGGCACTTACTAATCAATTATATCAGAAAACCTATAGGTAACCGTCATTATATGACCTAGATGTTGAAAATATATTAAATAAATGACAATAAATATCATACTTCAAAATTTGTTTCTTTTCTCTTGCAATTGAATTGTTTCATATCGTGTCACAAGCATAACTTTGCTGAAATATTTAATTTTCTCTTTAGAGAATATCATATTATTTATTTACTGTGACAGAGCTAGGGCCATTTGGCCTTCTCTTCCGCTGAACCACCTAAAACAAACCTAAATATAATATTACGATCACATTGATGGTACACAGATAATACCTAAAGGAACACAAAACAGAAATAACACAAATATTAGAGGAACAGTAAAATTAAGTTAATTAAAAATATAGAGAAAACTAAATTAATGGTAATAAACAGCTTAAAAATCTGATGTGTTACACTCACATGACTTTCTCTACTCTTGTACAAACTATTTTTACAAACGCTTATTCTCCATATGCTTCATGTTAATCGAGATAAACATTTGCAGACTCTATCTTATTGCTAATTTTCTTGTAGATTTAAGGGGAATATATATTTACAAGGGCAATATAGAAATACAGTAGCCTTTAAGCACATACATATCTCTTAATAGCTGGTTGCTAGGTGCAGCACCATTCCCTTTGCCACAGATTAATACTCTTTGCATATCCAAGACAAAAAAATGAATAACGAACTCGCATTTGAGAAAATAAGTATTGAAAAATGTAAGGGAATAACAAGCAATATCTCGAAAATGTTCACTCAACAAAAAATGTATATGACATAAATTGTGTATTTTAACGCTATCTACATTTTTTGTGTAGTAAAATTTTGTCTATCTCTTATGGTGTACCAGTTATGCAAAAGTCGTTCACAATGAAGAATACTTTTGGAGACATTCACAGAAAATTCAAGATATACATTTTATTTGTCATTAAAATATTTTAAACATATGATATTTTAATCAAAACCGTTAAGAGCCATTTTTGAGAAAATTAAAATGTTTGAAAAATCTTCCATGTAAAGAGTAAACTGGGGTGGGGGATTTTCTTGAAAACCTTCGTGTCGCATCTCTGGAAGATGCTGAATCTAAATACCAAGTTTGGTGTTTATCCGACTGTTCGTTTCTGAGTTATGCTGTTCACAGACGGACACACAGACAGACACACAGACACACACGGACATTTTTCCAAAAATGCTGTTTTTGGATTCAGGGGGACTCAAAATATGTATTTCCGGTGAAATCTCGGTATCGAATTTTTGGGTGGAATACAATACTTCCCCTACTTACTATACTATACGAATTCCCATTTGAGAAAATAAGTATTGAAAAATTTAAGGGAATAACAAGCAATATCTCGAAAATGGTTCACTCAACAAAAAAACGTATATGAAATAAATTGTGTATTTTAATGCGATCTACATTTTTGTGTAGCAAAATTTTGTCTATCTCTTATGGTTTACCAGTTATGCAAAAGTCGTTCACAATGAAGAATACTTTTGGAGACATTCCCAGAAAATTCAACATATACATTTTATTTGTCATGAAAATATCTTAAACATATGATATTTTAATCAAAATCGTTAAGGCCATTATTGAGAAAATTAAAATTTTCGAAAAATGTTCCATGTAAAGGGTAATCTCGGGTGGGGGAATTTCTTGAAAACCTTCGTGTCGCATCTCTGGAAGATACGGAACCTAAATACCAAGTTTGGTGTTTATCCGACTGTTCGTTTCTGAGTTATGCTGTTCACAAACAGACACACAGACAGACACACACACACACACACACACATACACACACACAGACGCACACACGGACATATTTCCAAAAATGCTTTTTTTTTTGATTCAGGAGGTCTCAAAACACATATTTCCGGTGTAATCTCGGTATCGAATTTTTGGGTGGAATACAATACTTCCCCTACTCACTATACGTAGTAGAGAAAGTAAAACTATGGCATACATACACTATATATGCAATGAAAATGGTATTTCTTTTAAGTTATTACTTTCTCTACTACGTACAGTAAGTATGGGAAGTATTGCATTCCACCCAAAAATTCGATACCGAGATTTCACCGGAAATACATGTTTTGAGACCCCCTGATTCCAAAAAAGCATTTTTGGAAACATGTCCGTGTGTGTGTCTGTGAACAGCATAACTCAGAAACGAACAGTCGTATAAACACCAAACTTGGTATTTAGATTCAGTGTCTTCCAGAGATGCGACACGAAGGTTTTCAAGAATATCCCGCACCCCAGATTACCCTTTACATGAAACATTTTTCGAAAATTTCAATTTTCTCAAAAATGGCTCTAACGTTTTGATTAAAATATCATATGTTTAAGATATTTTCATGACAAATGAAATGTATATCTCGAATTTTCTGGGAATGTCTGCAAAAGTATTCTTTATTGTGAACGACTACTGCATAACTGGTAAATCATAAGAGATAGACAAATCTTTACTACACCAAAATGTAGATCGAGTTAAAATAAACAATTTGTCCTATACATATTTATGTTGGGTGAACCATTTTCGAGATATTGCTTGTTATTCCCTTAAATTTCCAGTTCTTATACTTTTTCTCAAATACGTTATTCATTTTTTGTGCTGATAATGCCAAGAGAATGGAATACTCCACATAGCAACCACCTCTTAAGTATTTGACTATAGCGTAAAGCCTAGCAATTCCCCTTGCATCTACAAGAAAATTAGTAATAAGATCAACATCTCGATTAACATGAAGCATATGAAGAATAAGCGTTTGCAAAAATAGTTTGTACAAGAGTAGAGAAAGTCATGTGAATGTAACACATCAGATTTTTTTAACTAAAATCTGCAACCTGGGACAAAAAGCATATAAAGTATGACAGCCCCTGACATCTTGTGGAAATGAATTACAAAGCCTAGCAATCTTAACCTTAAAATATGATGAGCATAGAGATGTTTGATGAAGTGATATTGAAAGTATGTGACGATTTTCCGATCATGTATGAAGGTTGTGACACGAAGACAAACTTAAAGCAAGAAGCTAGATATGTAGGGGAAGAAGTGTGAATAAGTTTAAAGAGAAGCAAAACACAATGAATGCTTCTACGGTCAACTAGGTGGAACCATGACAACTCGTGGAGAGATGGTGTTATATGTTCATAACGACGTACATCACAGAAACGTACACATGTATTGTGAGCTAGCTGTAATTTACGTGACAGGTCAGATCTTAAGTCTGTGAGGAGGTAATCACAATAATCGAAATGGAGCATCACCTTTATTTGTACCAAAATCTTTCTTAGGTTCCTAGGCAGGGGCGTATTTAAAGAATTTACTTTCCTACAAGTTTCAGTAAACTATGTTTACTGTCAAAAATAACACCTAAATTTTTCGTTGATTCTGCCAATGAGATAACAGATATAAAACATATTCAAGCGAATTAAAATGGTTATTGTATTCTATAATTTGTACCTATATGGAACTTCGACAGGTTACTTTAAAGAAGTGAAAAATGATACCTAAAAGATTTAGCACATGCCAATTAGCAATATTTCCTTATTAAAACAGAGCTTCGGCCAAGAGGTAAAATGTGTGACTCCATGCAACCTTTCTTGACTTGCTCTTCCTCATAGAAAGTTACTTTGGTAATATCTGGCACATATCTTGTCAGTGTCAGCTTCACCAGAAGTTTGAAGAAGTTGGAAACTAGGCTAAATCCGCTCGCAAACTGTCTGCAGGATTTGCGATAGCGGCACGTTGTTTGTGTCGGGAAAAGGAGAAGCCATTCTGATCGTCACCCCTTCACCTTTTTTTCTTTCTTCATTTCTCAAAGAACCCCGTCAGAAATCAATGCGCTGCAGCAGTCTTTAACATTTTCGTCATCAAGTCCTTCGTCTCTTTCTCTCGCGTACTATACACTCTCTGAAAGCCTGCAATACTTGACGGTTTGACGTCACCGTTATTACATCATAGCTCCCCAACTGCAAGATCCTGTTCTGACTTTGCTTTTGAAGTTCAGGCCGACATCACAGGCGCAGACTTTCGCTCTTCCTTTATTTCTGTTTTACTGCGACTTTCGCGATACATCAGTCAACGAAATGAATGTGTTCGTAATCACAAGCTTGCCTGTCACTTGTCTGTCTTGATATAGCGAGTAAAATGTGTAAAAGATTACGCGCTGCTTTTGTCGAAACACTGAGCTGTCACTTAGTTTCGCCAATAGACGCTATAAAGGATTAAATTAAATACATTAAACATGCCCGTACGATTAAATTTCAGCAGTGCTTATTTTGTAGAAAAAAGATTAACATTGCTTAAATTTCATCTGAGTGAATTACATTAGAAGTTATATCAGCCATAGTTCTGAAAATATTGCCTTAATATTGTTCTATTTTTTCCTGTTTTAATGCGTTTGTGACATCCACAGTCATTTTTATGTACCAGCATTTTTTACTTTCTCTTCTAATTACCTATAGTAAGTGGAGGAAGCATTGCATTCCATCCAAAAATTCTATACCAATATTTCACTGGAAATACACCTTTTGAGGCACCCTGAATCCAAAAATAACATTTTAGAAAGAGGACCATATATGTGTGCGCTCGCGCCTGTGTTTTAGCAGCATAACTGAAAAAAGTGGGTTAAATATCGAATTTAGTACGTTCACAGTCTTCCACAAATGCAACACGAAGATGTTTTAAAAACTCCCCCACTCCAAACTACCCTTTACATGGAAGACATCCGTTATGTTTTTATTTTCTGAAACATGATTCAAACTATTTCGTTTAAAATACCATATGTTTAAGATAGTTGCATGACAAAAAATATATACCTTAAACATTCTGCGAATAGCTGTGAAGTGCTTTTCATTCTGAATTACTTTTGCATAATTGCTAACTGTAAGAAAGATACAAAATCTTACTACGCAAAATATGTATATATTTTTGAAACAGACAACTTTTTCAAATAAAACGTTTTGGTTGTTAACCATTTCCGAGATATTCTTTGTTATTGGTTTGAATCTTCAAATACTTGAAACGTTTCAATATGGTAAGTCGCTGTTCGTTTTTTCTCGTGGTCATGCAAATAACTTGGAATTTTAAAGCCATCAATACCACACGCTTTCTAAAAATCTCACCTCGCTTTAGCCTGTTGTATCTTTCTTATACCCAAAATGTAATGACGTGTTTAAATGTGTAATGAAATTTTATCTCGATAGAAGAATGAATGTTGTAAGAATATCTTTCAGAAGCGTGAATATCGAAGGTCATGTGAATGCAATGCATCAGATTTTTTTAAGTTTATTCCAACAATAGTATTTCATACTTTAAACTTGCGCATTAAATTAAAATAACTGAAAATGCGTTCCAAAAAACTTTATGATCACTCAGAAACTATCAGAATTAGTGCGTAATATACTTAAAGCACAGACAGTTTTTGACTGTCAGCAACCGATGCAAACTCCACTTTCCGCATTAAACGATTCGGAACCGTTCCCCTCATGACAAAAACAAAATTGGTCAATCCCAGATTCTATCAGTCGATCGGAGAAATCCGTGGACTGTCGTAAAATCTGCGTTCACATTAAGTGTAGGGACACCAATACGCCTTGCAGCCATACGAGCAGAAAAGCCTGCGACAGAGATTGCAAGCATTGACTTGGTGTGCGCATGGTAAAACTTGGTATGATCACTTCATATTCTCTCTACGGCATAGAATTCGTGTGCAGCGTATTGAATTACAAATAATTAATCCTTTATAAACAGTTACAATGATTTTATATTATATTAGTATTAGTAACCTCTTGGAATATCAAAGATTTTTGCCGCTGTATTTCTGGTTGTTCAAAATATTCCATACAAAGTAATTCTTGATAGTTTACTTCAAGGGGATTTGGAAATAATCTCTAAACCATAACTAAAAGAAAATGTAGTAAATTAGTTCACCTTTAATGTTAGAAATGGTTATCATACTATATTTACACCCTGTTTACTTGTAAACTCTAGGATAAGTAAAACGTTTTTTGAAGTTAATAAACTTCTTTTTCTCCAAATCTAAATAACTACACAATATAAAATATGTTTCCAAAATGTTTTCTGAAATTCATCTGCATCAGTAAGTTTGTATCTTATTAAACATTGTATTTTAATCATGTGGGATGCATTTATAGTGTTAAAGTAATTAACTAAACAGTAAGTTAATTGCTGGAGATATTACAAGGAAACTTATACTTTACTAATATTTACATATACAGGATTAATCTGGAATGACGTGACTGGTGGCCACTGGATCCGACTCGTAGTAGATTTCGGGTTGAATATCTCGCTCTGTGGTAATCTAACTCACGCGCCTAAGGATGCAGTGTTGTTTGGTATGGTGTACAATGGTGAAACTTATATTGCGCGAAACATTTAACAATAGCGCTGGCCTGGTGGGGCACCGTTATCGTGTTCACATGCAAGTAGCCTTACTCACTATACACGACTTGGATACTTGCTACTGGTCCGAAAGTAAACAACGCTAAGGATACATATCCCGAGTAGTAAATTAAATTGTTTGTTGATTGTGTTTACTGTGTAGTTATCATGGTGTTCATTACAGAACAGTGTGTGTTTATTGTGTTAAGTTTTGCTTAACGAAGTCGTATGTGGAATACATACGGAAATTTCCTGATACCACTGTTCCTAAAAATCCACAATTATAGTTGGTTAGAAAATGTTGAATAGGCTGATTAGACTAAGCCATACACAAAAAGAAACATACAGTTAACAGTTTTAGCTAAGGGAAAATTAGTCTAGACAGGAACTATCGTGCAAAAAAGTCCAAGAAAATCACTACCTTATATTACGTACTTCTTCGTGAAATAACTGACTGAAATCTATGGGAATTGCTTGAAGACAAAGTTTACGCAACAAATCCCCATTCGCCTGACGAAAAGACAGTATCCGGCATGCGTTTTCAAATATATTTCGGCTGTGTTCAACAGGTGCCAGGCTTGCATAGACGTAGAGGGATATCTTTTGAACTTTTTTTACTGTATAACGAAAGGTAAGCGTTAAAATATATTGTTTCTCATCGTTTACAAATGTGGGGGAGAAAAGGCAGACCGGTCCGTCACTGTTCCACAATGGATTCGTATAGCAATGCCGTGGGAGCGGCGGGCTGTCTTTCAGAACTTTGGGAGAAACCCTTATATAAATTCCTGGTATGAATGTTATAAACTGTTCAGTTGTAACATACAGAAATTTAATCCATTTTTGACCTTAATTCGCTTTAACTACAGGTCTTCATTTAAAAACAAGAAGAAAAATCTGATGTGTTACACTCACATGACTTTCTCCACTCTTGTACAAACTATTTTTACAAACGCTTATTCTCCATATGCTCTATGTTTATCGAGATGTTAATGTTATTGCTAATTTTCTTATAGATGCAAGGGGAATTGGTAGGCTTTAAGCGATAGTCAAATATTTTAAGAGCTGGTTGCTATGTGAGGTATTCCATTCTCTTTGCATTACCAGGACAAAAAAAATGAATAACGAATTTGAGAAAAAGTATAAGTATTGGAAAATTTAAGGGAATAACAAGCAATATCTATAAAATGGTTCACCCAACAAAACAAATGTATACGACATAAATTATGTATTTTAACGCGATTTACATTTTCTGTGTAGTAAAAATTTGTCTATCTCTTATGGTTTACCAGTTATGCAAAAGTCGTTCATAATGAAGAATACTTTTGGAGACATTCCCAGAAAATTCGAGATATACATTTCATTGGTCATGAAAATATCTTAAACATATGATATTTTAATCAAAATCGTTAGAGCCATTTTTGAGAAAATTAACATTTTCGAAAAATGTTCCATGTAAAGGGTAATCTGGGGTGGGGGGATTTTCTTGAAAACCTTCGTGTCGCATCTCTGGAGGATACTGAACCTAAATGCCAACTTTAGTGTTTATCCGACTGTTTGTTTCTAAGTTATGCTGTTCACAGACACACACACACACACACTCAATCGGACATGTTTCCAAAAATGCTTTTTTTGGATTCAGGGGGTCTCAAAACATGTATTTCCGGTGAAATCTCGGTATCGAATTTTTGGATGGAATACAATACTTCCCCTACTTACTATACGTAGTAGAGAAAGGAAAAATATGATGTGTTACACTCACATGACTTTCTCTACTCTTGTACAATCTAATTTTACAAACGCCTATTCTCCATATGCTTCATGTTAATCGAGATATCGAGATGTCAATCTTATTGGTAATTTTCTTGTAGATGCAAGGGAAATATGGTAGCTTTTAAGCGATAGTCAAATATTTTAACGCTGGTTGCTATGTGGCGCATTCCATTCTCTTTGCATGTCCAGGACATAAAAAAAATGAATAAGGAATTTGAGAAAAAGTTTAAGTATTGGAAAATTTAAGGAAATAACAAGCAATATCTCGAAAACGGTTCACTCAACAAAAGAAATGTATATGACATAAGTTGTGTATTTTAACGCGATCTACATTTTTTGTGTAGTAAAATTTTGTCTATCTCTTATGGTTTACCAGTTATGCAAAAGTCGTTCACAATGAAGAATACTTTTGGAGACATTCCCAGAAAATTCGAGATATACATTTCATTTCTCATGACATTATCTTAAACATATGATATTTTCATCAAAATCGTTAGAGCCATTTTTGAGAAAATTAAAATTTTCGTAAAATCTTCCATGTAAAGGGTAGACTGGGGTGGGGGGATTTTCTTGAAAACCTTCGTGTCGCATCTCTGGAAGATACTGAACCTAAATACCAAGTTTGGTGCTTATCCGACTGTTCCTTTTTGAGTTATGCTGTTCACAGACACACAGACAGACACACAGACAGACACACACACGGACATGTTTCCAAAAATGCTTTTTTTGGATTCAGGAGGTCTCAAAACATGTATTTCCGGTGAGATCTCGGTATCGAATTTTTGGGTGGAATGCAATACTTCCCCTACTTACTATACGTAGTAGAGAAAGTAAAAATGAATAACGAATTTGAGAAAAAGTATAAGTATTGGAAAATTTAAGAAAATAACAAGCAATATCTCGAAAACGGTTCACTCAACAAAAGAAATGTATATGACATAAGTTGTGTATTTTAACGCGATCTTCATTTTTTGTGTAGTAAAATTTTGTCTATCTCTTATGGTTTACCAGATATGCAAAAGTCGTTCACAATGAAGAATACTTTTGGAGACATTCCCAGAAAATTCGAGATATACATTTCATTTCTCATGACATTATCTTAAACATATCATATTTTCATCAAAATCGTTAGAGCCAGTTTTGAGAAAATTAAAATTTTCGTAAAATCTTCCATGTAAAGGGTAGTCTGTGGTGGGGGGATTTTCTTGAAAACCTTCGTGTCGCATTTCTGGAAGATACTGAACCTAAATACCAAGTTTGGTGTTTATCCAACTGTTCGTTTTTGAGTTATGCTGTTCACAGACACACACACAGACACACACACACAGACACACACGGACATGTTTCCAAAAATGCTTTTTTTGGATTCAGGAGGTCTCAAAACATGTATTTCCGGTGAAAGCTCGGTATCGAATTTTTGGGTGGAATGCAATACTTCCCCTACTTACTATACGTAGTAGAGAAAGTAAAAAGGAGTCTTATACCTGTACCGTAATTACAGAATAAATCAGTTGGAACTAATGGAAACAATCGCAGTGTGCAAACAGAAAAGAAACCTAGGATATTACACACAATAGATCTGCACGATCCTTTTTCTCCTTCAGACTGGCATTGGCAATTCTGTTTACTTGTAGGATGTCTCAAGTGTATTCTCGATATTAGGTTCTGTGTTCAAAAGCAGCTTGAAGTCGCCCCTACCATTCCAAGCTAGTACTTTTTCATTAAGAGGTACTTTCAGGCCAAAACACGGGCGAGAAATCCAATTTCTCTGCTGGAACGTGTTAGGTTAATAGAAAACTAGATGATGTTCAAAAACTACTTCTTAACTTTGGGTTTTCGAAATAAAATATTGGACATTATCACAAAGATTAATGTTCTAGTTTGGTGTTTGCTTTAGAATTAATTTCAAAGAACTTTATAAACATTCAAAATTAAGCAAGGGACTACATTATCCGTTAAAATGGTCATCAAGGAATGTAGTCATAGAGAATAGGCAATTCGGCCACTTCGTTACCTTCCTCAAAGAGTTTCTAAAGGGAATATAGTAAAATCATCGAAATGTCTCGCTGATAATTGAATTTTGTAAATGATGTCTTATATCTAAAACTTATGATAATTTTCCTGAAGAATATTATTTTAAAATATCGATATGAGGAATGTTTAAGGAATTACACCAATAATTATTACTCCAGTTGTTTCATATAGGAAATAATGTAGTTCCAGCATCTGAAAGGTGTAGGGCTCTTGTCTCACAACGCTGTTGTTCCGGGTTCAAATCAAGTTGGGGCAAAGATTTTTATTTTATTCAGTCCTTATGATCAATATCAGGTAGATTTAGCAATTTAAATCCCAAGAACATTTCGAGACTCATTTCATACGTTTACTCGTCTGATACGTTTTATAAAGGACGCCATAGCTGCAAATATGGGGGAAAGGAAGGGAGACGTTACCCCGTGTATTTTCGGTGAGATCACAATTCCGAAGTTTTTAGTGCAAATCAACAGCTTCTCTATCTTAACGGTATAGAAAGTATCGTTAAAATTTTGAGAGTTTAATTTCTTAACGTCAATATTCCAAATTTCAAACTCTTAGGCATCCATGAATAATTGGAAATAATCTTATTTTACAAATGAAAGCTGATAAAATCAATAACCGTGCAGGAAAGAGTGATTCAAGAAACGATTTTTACACCTGTGTGGTAAACACTTGGAAATATAGAATCAGACTGAAAACTTCGATGATATACGATGTAATTTGAACCACGGATCTTCAAATTTCCGTGCTTTTGCTCTATCAATGAGCTTCCATTGCACCATATCGGCAGGACATTAAATTTCCCAATGGCTCATATTGTTTACCGGTAAACCGCAAGGCGTTTTCTCGAATTTATTTTTGAGATAACATATCACAATGACGACTTAAAACCTCTAAGTACTTTAAGTCTCGGGCTTCATAGTTAACCACTATTAGGTCAATCTACCAGCGTAGGGTGGACATAAATCTTTAAATAATGTACTTAGAATATTCAAAAATAATATTTGCTACACACAATTTTAAAGAAATAAAACGTTTTCACTTGTTGAATACAATTGCACATTGTTGAGATTAACTCATATATATACACTTCGTTTGCATAAAGAATATATAATTAATGTTTACTACACATTGCTCTAAACATTTGGTTTCGTTCAACCGCCCACACATTTCCCTATACAAATATATAAATATGAAGGTATTTATTGCACCAAAATAATATGCAGACGCATAATGCTACACATCATGGCTACGGCTAGCTAGTGCAGTTTAATGCTGAACGTCATACTTTTATGTAATTCTAGATTCGCTACAGATTTCACTGTAAAATTCACATTCCGGGGCTCCCTAAATCCAAAAAAGATCATTTTTAGAAAAAAACGCCCGTATGTGTGTAGATCATAACTCAAAAACGAAAAGTCTGTTAAATACCAAACTTGGTATTAAGTTCAGCAACTTCCAAAGATGCGACACGAAATTTTTTAAGAAAATTTCGCACCCCAAAATACTTTCCCTTTGGACAGCATGGCCTAAAAGTAAAATTTCTAACAGAGAGCACAGAGGTAAAAGCTTTAGATTATCGCACTAGTGCGATAAACTTCAGTATGACCAACTTTGATTTCAAGTCCAATCACATGGCAATTACCCTTTATATTTGTACATCTTTAATAATTCGACTTGGTTTGATTACGTTTTACTTTTCATTATGTCTTTTTACATGATTAATTTCTCATGACGCTCGCATTATCTGTTCAGAATACAAATCGTCATGCTTCAATTTATCATTATTCCTTTATAGTTAACGTATACGTTATATTGACAGCTTTCTTTGATCTAAAATGTGACTTATTTATCTAACCTACATGAAGATCAAATGACGGAAATTATGAATTCATAAGAAACTGAAATAGAAATGTAGTTACAGAACCAGCAGAAAGAATAAAACTAGAAATACTCACCCCAAAAAAGTCCAGAAAGAAGTATGATATAACATTTATCGCTCCATTGCCTGGTGTAAGGCAAAACATGGTGAAAATAATTTCACTGAAAACGACTGCTAGCGAATCAACAAAACATCAAAACATCTCGCTTTTTAACGTCATTTCTCTTGTTTCAAGAACGAGTTCTAAATGTGATCTGTTATTTTCAGGACTCAATATAATATTATTGGTATTTTAAAAATTCGACCGCTGTCTAAAAAATAGTATATGTCACACGTGTTAAAGGTACTTTTTATTTTGCTCGTAGGATTGCGAAACTCTGCTTATGGCCTTCGTTTGTTTCGCAACATTCCTACCCGCAAAATAAAACCCTACTTTTACCCCTTGTATCAAAATCTACTATTACATGGAAAATGTATCCTTATTGTTTATTTTCTTAAACATGGTTTTAACAATTTAATCAGAATAATAGGTTTTAAGATTTTTTTTCATAACAAATATAATGTATATCTTGAACTTTCTGGGAATAGCTTGTGAAATCCTTTTCATTCTGAATGACGTTTGATAACTGATAAACTGTAAACCGTAGAGATAGAAAAAATTCTTATTCGTACTACAAAAATATAGATAGAGATCTCGACAACTGCATGTCTTCTTTTTTACCTATTTCCGAGATATTCTTTGTTACAGGTTTGAATTTTCAATACTTATGCCTTTTTTCAAGTGATAAGTTGTAGGCTTTTCCTCGTGGTCATTCAAAGTGCAGGGAATTTTAAATCCATCACATATCAATACGCTCTTCAAAATTCTGACTAACGCTTTACCTACTGTATTCCTATACGTACCTACAAGGAAAGCATAAATGTGTAATGAAAGTTTATCTGTATTAACAAGAAGTATACCGAAAAATAAGGTTTTATAAGAGTATTTTGTAGAAGAGTGAGTAGAGAAGGTCATGTGAGTGCAAGACAGAGTTTGTTTTCTTCGTTCCTTGCCACTTGCAACAGTTTTTTCGCACGCAATATCGTCATTACATGCGGAAGCTGCCAGATATTCTAGTCCTTTCCTTCAGGCTGCTAGTGCTTATAGGGACAAAGGACGTTGTAGTAGTCATGGTAGTAGGAAACTAAAGCAAAACAACACTCAGAAATGATTTATTATCAAATGCGTGGATCAACGGAAGAAGAAATACCTATTAGTAACAGCTGAAAACCAGCCGTGTATAGCGTGAGTCGCCGCGGTAGTTCGGCAACTTGTTCAGCGCTGCTGTTATGCGGTCAGTCCCGAAGTTTCGTGCAGGCGCTCTGGGGTTTCAACAAAGTGATGGCTTCCCTTTATTTCTACTTCACGGAATGGTGTGAATGGATTTCGTGTCGAAGGTGCTGTAACCCTTGATGTTAATGAGCGTAGAACAAAATATGGGCTGTGAGCAGGATACATAACCATAGAATGAATATGAATCACCTGGAAACTGCCTAAAAAGCGAACGAAACTGTAATTTTCTTAACAATATATTACACAGACAGGAACGTGAAGGGCGTCAAAATGTATATACATTGACTGTTTTATAGTATTTATATTCCGACACCAGCGCAAGTGTTATTTGGGGCTAGAAATTTATTACTGAATGCTAATAAATATAACCCCATACATATAAAATCCTTGGGAAATATTTTTAAGTGAAACTTGAAAACGTTAAATTTTAGTGACGTTTTAATAGTTTTATGCATAATACCGAGGCCTTAAATAGAAAATATATACTTTGAATAAATTTACTGATAAAAGCTGTAAATTCGTTTTATCTTTTTCGTTTCCGAAAGATGCAGCAAAAGGTTCACTTTCTCACAAACACTACTTGACTTTTTGTATTTTATTAAAGTGAGGGGTTTAACTGCAACAGGATATACACAGTGTTTCTGTAACCTTATTATAAACGTGCTGAGATGACGTGTAGTATGGTGGATGTAGTAAGGAACCCTGGTCGGAAACTTCCCTGTTGCAAGTTAATACACCAAACCCGTTTTGGTTTTATTTATTTATGCGGAATAACAATAATACTGTATAGTGTTGTTAAATCAGTATTTCTATAAGAGGTGCTTAGAATGACGTTCCTCAACTTCAATGCAGGCCTAACAACATAGAGTTTCCGTCGCACCCGATCGAAGTTCTCTTGAGTCATGCGAACGATATTGCAGGTAGCTTGGATTCTTTCAATGACATCCTCTGCAGTCTCTATAGGTGTCTCGTAGACCAGACATTTCGCATGTCCCCACAAGTAAAAATCAAACGAGAAAATATCAGGCGAACGAGCTGAACAGGACACAGGACCCCCTCTCCCTATCCACTTTTCTGGGAAGGTTAGATTATGTCATGTGCATCATGTTCGAAATGAGGAGGGGCACAATCATGTTGAAACCACATGTACTGACAAGTGGGACATGCTCTAAAACCTCGGAGACTATGTCTCTCAGAAATACAGTGTATACCAGACCAGTTAAGCGAGTTGGAAGAAAATATAGAACCTATTACATAATTATTAATTATACCTAGACATACGTCCACTGCAAATCTGTGTTGATGGCCCCTCACAATTGTAGCATAAGGATTCTCATTGGCCCATACGTGACTGTTCCGGCTGTTTAGTATTCCGTCCGTTGTGAAACCGGATCAATCATGAAAAGCACATTCGCCGGAATGTGAGCTTTAACCAAAATGCGTTGCAATAACCATTACCGAATAAGACACGCAGTTCGGGCGCAAAGACTCGTACCTCTCCATTTCACTTAAGTAGAATGACCACGTGAGCGCTGCAACATGTAAACACAATCTGCAGTCTAAAAACTCATACATCAAGACTAACCACGTTCTAGTACACATCATGTCAACTCTTGAATCTGTGGAGTTAACTTTCTCAGCCCCTTTTATGTACGCAGGAGCCTACAAAGTACAAATAACAGTTTTGCGTATTAACTCACAACGGAGACATTTCCGGACCGGGGTTCTTTATCTCAAATGCATCCCAGTATCCATTCAGCCACATCCTTGAAAGTTTGTAACATGATCACACGTATGCAAGTTTTGCTCCTACTTCATTGAATTCTAATAAATACTTTTTGAATAATAATACTAAATAGCTTGAACAATAGCACAGTGGGATTCAACGTAGTGGTGTGACACTACACCATGGATTTCCATTGGTACTGTACTAAAGTATATATTACGGAGATATTCATAGGTGTTTATTAGTATTTAATGCCTGTTTTTACTACATAGGGCACCACAGGAGGTCGACACTGATACATGCAATGAAATTATATTTGAGTAAGGAATTTTGTGAAGAAAACGATCCGAACCTAAATTAGATACCTTCCCGGAATTTGTCAGTTATGAGGACTGAGGAAGACCTAAAAAAAACCTGTCAGGGATGATAGTCTGGCGGCATTTGACCGCGGATCTTCCGAATGCAAGACTCATATGTTACTGCGGAGCCATTTCACTTGGTATATTCATAGGTACTTGAATCTATTCTCCCCTTCCCTGTTGTTTCTAAACGGAGATGATAATCGTATATTCAAAATGTAAAATCCGACCCAAGTATACTGACACCTGGCTGAAAATGACGTACAAGTTCGTGGCGCCCTCCATCGATATTGCTGGAAGTCAATATGGTGTTGTCCACCCTTAGCCTTGATGACAGCGTTCACTCTCGCAGGCATACTTTCAATCGGGTGCTGGAAGGTTTCTTGGAGAATGGCAGCCCATTCTTCATGGAGTGCGGAACTGAGGAGAGGTAACGATGTTGGTCCGTGAGGCCTGGCACGAATTCGACATTCCAAAACATCCCAAAGGTGTTCTATAAGATTCAAGTCAGGACTCTGTGCAGGCCAGTCCATTACAGAGATGTTATTGTCGTGTAACCACTCGCCACAGCCCGTGCAGTATGAACAGGTATTCGATCGTGTTGAAAGATGCAATCGCCATCCCCGAATTGCTCTTCAACAGTGGGAAGCAAGAAGGTGCTTAAAATATCAATGTAGGTCTGCGCTGTGATCGTGCCACGCAAAACAAAAGGGGTGCAAGCCCCCTCCAGGAAAAACAGACCACACCATAACACCACCACCTCCGAATTTCACTACACACGCTGGCAGATGGCGTTCACCGGGCATTCGCCATACCCACACCCTGCCATCGGATCGCCACATTGTTTACCGTGATTCGTCACTCCACACAACGTTTTACCACTGTTCAATCGTGTAATGTTGACGCTCCTTACACTAAGCGAAGCGTCGTTTGGAATTTTCCTGCGTGATGTGTGGCTTATGAGCAGCAGTTCGATCATGGAATCCAAGGTTTCTCACCTCACCTCATTTTTTGATTGGAATGCAATGCTTCCTCTACTTGCTATACATAGTAGAGAAAGTAAAAACATATGTATCTATTCAGTTCAGAAACTATTCTTTGCTTAGTACATTCTTTCAGTGCTGCAGTACTTATTGTTTTAGGTTTTTTGTTTTCCTTCGTTTATAATGTTTCTATGTATTCTAAAACGGTGTTTATCTGTTCCAGATGAATTATGCCATGTTCCTAGTTTTAATAAGCGTACTTCTAGTTATCATTGAAAGTTAAAATTAATATTTCTAATAAAGGATATTAGTTACAAATCCAGAAATAATTCCAACTACTGCTCCTATTTTACTGGGATGAATGTTTTTGTAATTCTTTATAACGCATTCCGCTGGGAATTTTCGTGGAACTCTTATAACTAGCAGAAACGTGGTAGGCATAGTGACAAAAATATCGTAGTTTTAAAAATTAACATCTAGCTACGTTAGGTATCTAATTTAATATAAATGAGTATGGCACTTAAGTACAATCGTCATTATTTCAAATTAAATTAATCAAAAGATTTAAAAACCACCTAAGTTCAAAACGACAATATTGGAATTTTGTACTCAAGAGCGTCTATATAGATGTTTTCATATTTTATGTGCAGTACCGCACAGAATCCGGCAAAGCAGCTGGCATCATAACCTTTAGATTTAACGGCTTTCAATATCTAATTACGCATGGTGCCGCTGTTACTTCCTGCAGGTGCACCGAGGCATTCGGCTAATGAAACTATAACCTTTAGAGATATATGGTATATCTGGGATACTTTCTCTTTATTGCTCATTTGCAATATACAAACAAAAAACAGAAAAGCCCTTAAGCAGGCAAGCATATTACACAAATAGAGCTGAATAATATAACCCATATTAATATTATAAAAAGATAGTTTCTGAAACCAATCAACGAATCATTTTAACTGTATTTAATACCCGTTCATATTACATACATCACCACAGGCGGTGAACACTGATACTATATGAAATGAAATGATAATTGGGAAAAGGCATTTGTCAGTTATGAGGACAAGAAAACCTGGAAAAACGTCATATTAGGGAGGACGGTCCTGACGGGAACTGAACCACAGACCTCCGGTTCATGAGTCCGTGTCTCGGCCATTTGTGTCGGGCAACTGATTTTGATAATTCTTTCACTACTGAGAACTCTTGTTCTTCCCGAATGGGCTATAAGAGAGCTTATAACTTCAATTCTGAATGATTAAAAGATTAAAAAAGATATACAATACCTGTATATTATAATGTGAATATGTTGATGTCATAAAAGAACAAACTTTCGAACAACTTTTCGTTGAGAATGCCATGGAGTAGAAAATAGATTTTGTTACTCCACAGAAAATGCATGTAAAATAAAACATTGCAGATATTTCATTCCAAGCTTATACAAAGATGTCACGATTTAGTATCTGAGAAAACAGAAGACATAGAAAAATAAAAGACAATCGAATCTCCTTATAACGGTATGATATGTGTGGAATATTTTCTGCGAAAACCCTCTAATAACCCTTACATAAGAAAGTTTTTCTGTATTTTCTGTGGATGCAATCGAATTCATTGCCACTGTATGCTAAATAATTATTTACAGAGAAAGACTTTGCACCGCCTATCGTCAGGCTGCGAAACAGCTGCCTGAAGTCTGAATATCACCAACCATGTTAATTTGTAATTTATTTTCACAAACATCAGTAGCAAAGATTACACAGCAAAAATACGTAAACTCTCTTAATTAGAAGAACAGCGTTTCAATGGAGCTCGTAACAAAGGTTAAGTTAATAAGATCATCGCTTTTATTTTGTCCCACTACGACCTTAGGTTTTTCGAGGTTTTCCCTGGTCGGTAGCTTAATTTGGATGTTTTCTCATCTATCACAATTTCCTTTCCGCCATTCCCCTTTCATTCCGTTTCCTTCTCATTTTTCAAGTGTGCTTCTAGGTTTCGTGGCGTATGTGGTGCGGGAACAAATGGCGCGGATGTTTGTTCAAAGGAAAGAGCATTCTCCGTTGGTACTGAAGGGCTGCTTGGTTGATGGGTCGTTCATCGCCCTCTCTGGGCAGCTCTAGTACTGGGACGAACTTCCGCACGTCTCTTGGCTTGTATGCCTGCGCCTGTAGCCTGCGCCGCAATAGATCTCTCGTAGGTCGCAGTGAACAAGGTGTCCATTCCCTTTGTTGTATATGCTATACCCTATTTGTGTATATGATCTCGTCGTAGGTAATGATACAAATTCAATTGGATAGTTCCTTAAGCATTAAATATCAACACAAAAATGTCGTCAGAACTCCGTAGCTCTGTATTATTTCCGTCACTGTTTAGTTAGGTATCTAAATATCGCCCTTTTATGATTCCTGATATACACGTTTTAAATATCAAAACGTGTGCAGCGCCGGGTAAGACAACTAGTTGTCAAATAAAGTACTTTGGAGGTATGTACCAGATGAACACTCACCCCTAGGGATTTCTTTGGTTTATGCAACCTGCTAAGATGGAAATGTGTCTCGGGTCCGTCTTAACATCTCGTTTACTCATTTGGATACACAAAGGTTTCACACACAGTGGAAAAGCGATTTAAGGGACAAAAATTACTCCGCTAAAATTTATTTAAAAAACATTAGATCCTTTTACCAGATCTTTACCGATTTGCCAACCGATTTATGAAGTTTTACTCAAGATTAGACTCTGTTACAGACCTCCAAACCTTCCTTTGAATGAGTAACATATCACATGAATTCAATGTCAAAATCGGCCAAAAAGAAAATGCATCCATAAAACTATAGAAGGGTCAGGCGGCCAATAGAGATATGGCTATACCCAAAATCTGGTGATACAGCCAACATCACACATGATATTTTTAATTAATATTTCAGTTCTGGCGTGAACTACAGCATGTATATTAGATAGAGTAAACATTGTAACTTGTGACGTTTTATCAATAATAATCTTTAAATGCCTAAAAGGGACTCAAAGCCGTGCTAAAAGACTGAGCCACAATTAATATGCAGGTATATACAAGGAATAAACATGACAACAAGTATAGCTGCAGTATAATAGTAGATTACGATACAAGAGGTAAACGTGTGGTTTTATTTTGCGAGTAGGAATGTTTGCGAAACAAACGAAGGCCGTAGATCGAGTTTCGCAGTCGTACGAGGAAACCAAAACCACTTTTAACGCGTGTGGCATATACTATTTTTACTTTCTCTACTACGTATAGTAAGTAGGGGAAGTATTGTATTCCACCCAAAAATTCGATACCGAGATTTCACCGGAAATACACGTTTTGAGACCCCCTGAATCCAAAAAGAGCCTTTTTGGAAACATGTCCGTGTGTGTGTCTGTGTGTGTGTGTGTCTGTCTGTGAACAGCATAACTCAGAAACGAACAGTCGGATAAACACCAAACTTGGTATTTAGGTTCAGTATCTTTCAAGGATGCGACACGAAAGTTTTCAAGAAAATCCCCCCACCCCAGATTACCCTTTACATGGAAGATTTTTCGAAAATTTTAATTTTCTCAAAAATGGCTCTAACGATTTTGATTAAAATGTCATATGTATAAGATATTTTATGACAAATAAAATGTATTATCTTGAATTTCCTGGGAATGTCTCCAAAAGTATTCTTCATTGTGAACGACTTTTGCATAACTGGTAAACCATAAGAGATAGACAAAATTTTACTGCACAAAAAATGTAGATCGCGTTAAAATACACAATTTATGTCATATACATTTTTGTTGTTGAGTGAACCATTTTCGAGATATTGCTTGTTATTCCCTTAAATGTTTCAATACTTATTTTCTCAAATGGGAATTGGTTATTCATGTTTACTTTCTCTACTACGTATAGTAAGTAGAGGAAGTATTGTATTACACCCAAAATTTCTATACCGAGATTTCACCGGAAATACATGTTTTGAGACCCCCTGAATCCAAAAAAGCATTTTTGGAAACATGTCCGTGTGTGTGTCTGTCTGTGTGTGTGTCTGTCTGTGTGCCTGTCTGTGTGTGTGTGTCTGTGAACAGCATAACTCAGAAACGAACAGTCGGATAAACACCAAACTTGGTATTTGGGTTCAGTATCTTCCAAGGATGCGACACGAAGGTTTTCAAGAAAATCCCCCACCCCAGAGTACCCTTTACATGGAAGATTTTTCGAAAATTTTAATTTTCTGAAAAATGGCTCTAACGATTTTGATTAAAATATCATATGCTTAAGATATTTTGATGACAAATAAAATGTGTACCTATCATGAATTTCCTGGGAATGTCTCCAAAAGTATTCTTTATTGTGAACGACTTTTGCATAACTGGTAAACCATAAGAGATAGACAAAATTGTACTACACAAAAAATGTAGATCGCGTTAAAATACACAATTTATGTCATATACATTTTTTTTGTTGAGTGAACCATTTTCGAGATATTGCTTGTTATTCCCTTAAATTTTTCAATACTTATTTTCTCAAATGGAAATTCGTTATTCATTTTTTTGTCTTGGATATGCAAAGAGTATTAATCTGTGGGAAAGGGAATGGTGCTGTACCTAGCAACCAGCTATTAAGAGATATGTATGTGCTTAAAGGTTACTGTTTTTCTTTATTGCCCTTGTAAATATATTTTCCCCTACATCTACAAGAAAATTAGCAATAAGATAGAGTTTGCAAATGTTTATCTCGATTAACATGAACTAGATGGAGAATAAGCATTTGTAAAAATAGTTTGTACAAGAGTAGAGAAAGTCATGTGAGTGTAACATATCAGATTTTTTATACAGCGCTCGAATTTGAAAAATATCAATAACATTATATTGATTCCTGAAACTAACAGAGATCACGTTTAGAACGTGTCTTGAAACAAGAGAAATGACGTTAAAAAAGCGATATCTCAGAAGTTTTTGATGTTTTGTTGATTCGCTAACAGTCATTTTCAGTTAAATTATTTTCAACATGTTTTGCTTTACAGCAGGCAATGAAGCGATTAAATGCTATATCATATTGCTTTTTGGATTTTTTGGGTAAGTACTTCTAGTGTTATTCTTTCTGTTGGTTCTGTAATTTCACTTCCATTTCAATTTCTTCTGAATTCATAATTTGTGCGTTTAATTTTCATGTGAGTTAGATAAATGAATAACGTTTTAGATCAAAGAAAGCTGCCAATGTAACGTATAGGTTAACTCTACAACGCATAAGGATAATTTGAAGTATGACGATTTGTATTGCAAACAGATAATGCGAGCGACAAGACAAATTAGTCATGTAAAAAGACATAATGAAAAGTAAAACCTAATCAAACCAAGTAGGATTATTAAACATTGCAAATAAAAAGGGTAATTACCATGTGATTGGACTTGAAGCCAAAGTTGTTCAGCTTTCAGCTCGTGCGCTTGTTAGAAGTTCTGCTTTTAGGCCATGCTGTCTAAAAAAGCATTTTTTGGCATAAAGATGACTAAAATCCTTGGGTTTCGTTTTCAAATTCGACATACTTTCTTGTACAAATTGCGACACTGGCTTACAGTGCTTGTGTAGTTCGTAGTTCCTTTACATCTTGCTGTTAAGCGTTTTTAACGATAATCAACTCACTCACTTTACTCACACCACTGCACCACGAGCACTCAGCTTCATAACTGCTCTAGAGCTATCTGTATACGGGCTGTATTTACTTTAAATACATAGTATATACATATTCCATTTTACAGACTTCACCGAGTTGCTGGTTTCCTAGGGCCCCTATCCTCCAACACTGTGGTTACCGAGTCAATGGGCCCTACTTGACTGTATAAAAAATGTTATTAATGTACTTTTCAATAACTACTTTTCTTCTACTCCTTATTCCTATAATTCTTCAGCCATCTCTTTCTAATTAAACCTAAATATTTTCCTACCTCTAATATGCTCCCCTTGCATTTAACACCCAACATCTTTCTACCTATAATCTCAATTGGTAAATTGTCCCATTTCTTTTTCTGCCATCTTTCCCTCGATTCCTTAGTTCCTTCACATTCTAGAACTAAATGCCAATAGTTATTATACTTTCTATTACATAGCTGACACTTTCCTTGGTTCTCTCTTTCCCCCAAGCCTTTTAACATCATCACTCCTGTCCTCGCCCATGCAAAACCTTCTCGTGCTGATCTGTCACATATATCGACATATTTTTCTCTTCCCCACACCATTTTTAAATCTGCATATATACATAAAGAAGATTTAAAATTAAAACTACCTAGAATTTCTTGTCTTTCAATATCTTCAATTCTCAATTTTACCCTTCTCCAAAACCCTTTCTCCAGTACCTGCCCCTCTCTCCAAATACTTCCATAACCTATTTCATTCAGGGTTCCTTCTATATACTTACACCAAGTATCCTCTTTGTTGAGTTTTAACTGCACTTCTAGGCACTGCTTTAACATATTATTATTTTCCAGTTCCTTAATTTTATACCAATATTTTAATACCCTTTACATAATTTTTGCTTTGCTACCAAACCTTCCTAGCTCTATTTGGGCAACACCATTGGCTGAAGCCCTTGGTAGACCTAAAATTAATTTATAGAAATTTCTGTGCACCTTGTTTACATTTTCCCATCCTCTCTCTAAACCCCAAATCTCAGTTCCATAAAGCATTTTAGCCTCTACTACTGCTCCGTATATTCTCTCCAACCATTGTATATGGGCTGTAAGTAAGTTAAACTTTGAAAGTCTCGGCGGTAGGTGGGTGGTATCATATGATTAGATTTTATCAATAAATTAATGTCCAGAGATGATTTGTGTACGTGCTAGGTTCTCTGAAATATGGAGGACTATGTAAAAAGTACAAATATAGGAAATAAGTAAAAAGGAAAACTGAAATACTGTAAGTAAATAGATAACATTTAATCAATAATCAAATACTAAAAGTGCTCAAAATGACTACTGCCAACTTCGACATATTCTGTGCATCGCCCAGTTATGTGCTTGGAAATCGTCAAGTTCTATTGTAGGAAGTATCCGCGGACATCCACTAGGGTGTTTGTTAGGATGTGAGCTGTGTGTTTCACTTGAATACCTCTCCAAACTTGGAAACGTGGTTTGGGCTGCATGGCGTCTGTTTGGGTAACGTTGTTGATAGAGCCGGCAAGCCTCTCTTGCGTTCCTTTGGACTTCCCAATATCTCGCTGTACTCTGCATTTGTGTACAAGGCTGCATTTGTGTACAAATGAATAATGTAAAGTGTCAAGTATGGAACTACTAAACATAATAATACTGTAAACACCCCGTTGGCTGTAGATACAATGGACTGCTGCGCATCGCAACAGCAGTATCACTAGTAAACAATTCTTAACTAATGGATGTGACGTCTATTGCTTATCGTGGAGTAAATGGTTCGTTTAGTTAAGTCATCTCCCTTCCCGTATTGGAGGCTCTAGCACGTAAACAAGGAGTTTCCACATGGATATATAAGCAAAATATAATCCCATGGCACACATCTGCCACCGAGCCTTTTAACGTATATACATATATTCTTTTACGTTGTATAGATGTCCCGGATCCAAGTTATTGCTTACTCCTGAGCAATTTAGTTTCTCGACTATTTATTTTTCTGGAGGCTGTGTTTGTAATTGCCTTTCGGGAGTTCCCCATTCCTCGCCATGCCTCAATCTACCAGCAGGCCGCAATAAGGGTTCCAGCAATCTGGACGTCTTTTTGTCATACAATGATAATGTCAATGCTTCGTGGCTAGTAAAGTAATCAAAATTATCTTTATTTATTCCTAATGTCTACAACAACAAATTTTAAAATGCGTTTCATCTTATTGTATCTAAACCATACTTTTCATCTAAATACTTTAGGAACCATTCGTGAACAGCATTTTATGTTCCTTTTCATTTAATACGCTTAAAATAATTTCCAGTTTTAAGCAAAGATAAATTCGGTACGCGACGTTAAAATAAACAAAAAAGATGTTCTTAGTTTGTTTTAATTTCCCCAAAATAACCATAACGATTTCGATTAAAAATTGTTTGAGATATTAAAAAACAAACTGTGTGTTTTGGCTTTTCTGTGGGTAGACTGTGATGTCCTTTTCATTGTTATTCCATTTTATAACGGAAATTTGTAACTTGGAAACCATAAGAGATTGTGAGAAATTAACTACAGAAAATGTATAGAATTCGTTAGATTATACAATTTGTGTTAAATTGTTGTAGCTTTAGCCGCTTCCTTGTTGTGGTTTCAATTTTCCAGTATTTCAAACTATAGTGTGTTGACCGTTTTTTTTTTTCATCATACCAAGCAAGGCGTACGTAATATCAGGACCAGCATAATACAGTGACGCAGCGGCTATGGCCCAAGGTTATCAGGAGGTCGGCGTCGGGCGGTCGGAGTAAACAACGATAACACCAGGCGCGCTAATCGGCAGATAGCTAGGGCTTTCTGGAAGCTTCTTCTCTTCCCTCCTCCAGAAAGTATGTCGAAATAATTCTATAACGTTTGAACCTTGTGGAAAGATTCCACTGACTATATAAGCGAGCGTTCTCGCGAGAGCAACAGAGTTATTGGATCAGACAGTGAGTTAGCGAGTGCGTCTCTGGTGCGATATCAAGATCGATTCTCTAAGCGAGTTGATGACGATTATGGGTTGTGGAGGTCTCGTTTTCAACTCCCGAGTGAAGTAAACCGCGAAGGAAGGTGAAGCGACGAAGAATTGGACTAGTTCACCTTAATGAAGTGATAGTGTGAACGAAGTGAACTCCCAGTAAAACTAAACTAGAGTAAAACTGAACAGTGACAGTGAGAGCTGAAAGAAGTGACAGTTGAAAAACTGGACAGTCACAATAGTATTCTAATTTTTAAACACTGACTTAAACTAGTGCCTTATAGCTCTTTCTATATGGCTGCAATAAAACGTATATTTACACTATTTCAGAACCCTTTTAACTGACAGCAAGTAGTCAGAAAAAACATAAGCTGCACTACATTCATATGAACTTCTCTACCCACTATCGTTTATTTCTTTACCTCTTCCACAAACTGTTTTACAAACCTTTATTTTTCTATCTATTTCGTGTTAACCGAAATAAGGCTTTGCAAAAATTATTTCCTGAGGGGATAATGAAGCCGAAACAATTATCAAAATTTTAAGCAGCAGGTTTTTAAATTTAATTTTTGCATGGCCGCGAGAAACAAATGATGACCAAGTGCTTTCAAAAATATAAAGTATTGGAAAATTCAATCAATAACAGGGAATATCTCGGAAACGGTTAATGCCACAAAATATTATTAGACATAAATTGTATGTTTTAACAAAATATACTTTTTTGTTTGATAAGCTCTTGTCTTCTCTTATGATCTTTCAGTTATACGAAAGCATACAAAATGCAGTCTAAATGAAGAGGATTTCAGAGGATTTCAGAGGATTTCGTTAGAAATATATTTGAGAAACTCAAAAACTACAAAAGTTTTTTTAAACAAAGGGTATTTTGAGTGAGGTACTTTAATGAAAATCTTTGTCGCATCCTTGAAAAATCTGTATTTATCAGAATTTTCGTTTTGAGCTATGTTGTTCTCTCTCTCTCTCTCTCTCATAAAACACATACATACACACCTACACACATAAACACAAAAACCTTAAATCTTTGTATAAAAAATCGTTTTTTATTCAGGGGAGTTAAAACAGATATCTCCAGTGAAATCTCGTTATCGCATCGTTGTGTGGAATACAATACTTCCTCGACCAACTATAAGTAGGTGCTACAGAAAATTACAAGCTTTTTACAAATAGTTTGCATAACAGTTATGAAAATAAAATATAGTAGTTAGAAAAGGCAAGTGATTGTTAACATCTTCTTTTAATTTATTGCGTTTAACAACCACGGTCATATCGCCGGCTCTAAACAAATGCAGGTATTCGTAACTCGTTTGTATTGGAATAAATACTTTGGTTGATACTTTAAACTGTTTGAATTTGGTTAAAAATTCAGTTTTCCGTTGCCTCAAACCAGGTACAAACACTCGTAATCTCTGTTATGCCTAAGCAATGAAAGCTTCCTTGGAGAGCTGTTATTACAATCACTAATTACTTAGATGCTGAACTAATTAATTATTTTGGATGCTCAACAACAATAAACGTACTCGTAAGAAGCTTAAGAATCTCTTTGGAGAATGTTAAAAGATTCCACCTGTACAACTTGAAGCAAATAACAGCGGTACTAACCGCAGAGAAAACACTTGCACGTAGCTTGCTGATATAAAATGGTGGTGGCGTGGCGAAATGGATAGGGAGGCTGCAGTGAGCCTTCATTCATTTTTTTTTTCCCAACCAAGCCAGGGGGCGCTCACCTGTAGTTGATCGATGAGAACGACAAATGACCTTCACCAAGGCCGCTATGGCTATGAAGCCTTCGGAACTGCCCCAGGTGCAAAATGTGAAACAAAAGCAGTATAGCAATATGAAAAACAATCGTTATCGAGGAATATAACGCTTCTGTGTCTATATCCATTGAAAGACAAGATGGAATTAAATAACCTGAGATAGAAATATCTTTTCACAGAAAAACCAAGGTTAAAATTTATATTCCTCTTGAAAATACGTAGATTGTTCAATAATAATAATAATAATAATAATAATAATATATCTAACTTTACTAATAGGCACATGAAAATTCCACATCGCAGTTTCATTGATGTGAGAATCCGGAAAGGACATTTTAGAAAACGCTCGAGTGTCTGCTTGTCTGTGTGTCCGTATATCTACAGAATAACTCATAAGCTAAAAGCTGAATAAATATCAAATGTTGTGCTTATGTATTTTGAGCATGCAAGAAATCTTTCTCAAAGATGATTATAAAGATCAAATCATTATGAGTATATTAATCTAGTATAATCATAGTGATTATACTGATTAAAATGTCTTTAGATAGTGGCAGTACAAATAAAATAATGAATGTTTTGAATCTTCTGGTCCTCTTCGTTTTCGTTACTCTACATTTGGCTAGGAAGAATATTTTAAATACAATGGCGGTTGCTATCAACCGCGTAATACAGAATGTAATTGAAATAAACCAATGCAGACACCATTTTAATAAGTTTCGTCAGCGGCGGTGCCAGGCAGATGTCGCGAATGCTAGTTCAAAGGAAAAGGTACACCCCGTGGACACTTCAGGGCCGCCTGATCGACGGCAGCTCCGGCAATTGGATGGATCTTCGAGCCTGGAATTGTAAGGCACTTCTGCGCGTCTCCGTGACCTGTCTGCCTGCAGCGTGTATCTCCTGTGGTTCCTTCATTTCATCCCTTGCTCCTGGGGATGGTAGTCGCAATAGATCTATGTAAGTCTAATGTGCGAGTGTTCCACCTATAAATTCTTTTAGCAACATTTTTGTCTGTATTTAATTTAGCGCCACTAGCGGGAAATAATTTGAGGCGAGCAAAACTAGTCTGATCTAATTCATAGAAAATATTATATGTATTGTATTATTCAACAGCCACAGTGCAAATACGAACACAAAAAGGTATTTGTGGTATGTGTATGTCTGCCTGTGCGTGCGTGATTTCGCGACGCTATTGTGAATGATAAAATGTTCTAAATATCAGTTTACAACCCGCTATGATCCACATATTTCCGAAACATATTTACTGCACCGAGAGCTTCGTTTCATGTGAACACATTTTCCTCTGCGGACTGAGATTAGCGCAGATTTCCAAGAAATATTAAAGAGCAAAAAACTGACAGGCAGACACCCGAGAGTTACATTCTTCCATGCAAACAAACTGTTAAGGCGTAAGTATAAATTGCAAATCTCATATACGCTTCAGAGGCTGGTTTACAAATCGTTAGAATGTGCACCTTACAGCAGCAAATTTCTCTGCATTACTTTTAACACGCCTATTACAACACTGAAAATAATTTTCACTAATTTCTGATCCGAAAAGAACGCTATCAGCAGGATTTTGAAAGCGTTATGAGAAGGTAAAATATTACAGGTCTATATAAGAAACCTATGAGACAGCATATTAAGAGCATAATTTATAGTGATAGTGCTATTAACAGGAGCTTATTTATGAGCTGTTACATTTTAAAGTTATTATTAAATAAATGATTTTGTAACTGCAGTTTGACAAACAAAGTAAGCATTTGCTAAAGTTGCATTATTTTCGAATTGTATACTCACTATTTAACTTAAAACCACCGAATAGACTGTTTTTTACGTTCCAGAAGATTTTTATTTGTGGATTATCACCTTTTAAAGCAGCATTGGAGGTGACCAGTGCTTAGATGGATGATCGCATGAAATGAATGAATGAATGAATTTCATAAAAGTAAATCCACTGATACAAAGCCTGAGACGGTACTATAGTGTTGTTACTATAATCATTAATATGAGAAGTAAATTCTATAAAATAATAGTAATAAGCAAGATGCTTATTATGCAATTAGATATTAAGTATAAGTTTTATATATGATAGGAGTTTAGTTGAAGCTGTGGGACATTTGTATAAAGCAGACAAGCAACAGTTTGTCAGAATTAGGATGCAGGCGAACCGACCTGTAGGAGGATGACACGATAGCAGAATAGCCATTGTGTAGGAGAAAGTCACAAATTAGCTCAATGTATATTTTTGAAGACAGGCCACATGTCTAGAAACAATGAATGATAATCCTGTTAAGTATTTCGAGAACGTTCCAAGCTGAAGGAATGCAGCCAATAAGATTTTAAGAGGAATATGTTTTAAATGTTTTAAGTTCAGGAAAGTTAATGATAGCGTCCCCAAGCCTAAGTCAGGTGGATGTACAGACCCTACGTGTAAGCTCTCCGAAGTCTAGTTGCTAATTACCTCACATAAAGTAGTGGGAACGTTAAAAATATCTAAATTTGAAAGTGCAAGTTATTGCAAGGGAAACGAGGTATAATTTGGGCATGTGTGATAAATAGTTCCATTATTAATCGAACACTTATAAAAATAACTCTTTGATTGCTGTGCGACCTACCTAAGGAATTTTCTACAGCTCCAACAAACTCAGTTAATACTAAAGTAACAGTGTAACGTATTACTACAGCATATAATACGTGTGTAATTAAAGTATTGTGTTCCTCCACTGACTTAATCATGTGTTAAGTGTTGTTACTACATACTTTCCTTCCCGTACCAGACCCTGATAAGTTACACATGCTCTATCGTAAACCCATACAACATCAGCCGTGGCAAGAAGGAAACAGAACAAGATCGTTGACAATTTAATAGTAACAACTAAAACACTGCGATAATCATCAGAGATAATATAGTAATTTAAATATTAATATATCAACTTGGGAACTTACTGCGAGTTAGGCTAGCAGCAACGAGCAGTCTACCGCAGCCGTACACAGTACAAATTATTACTGCATGTTAAATGCTTCCTGAATAGAAGGATAATGTCATTCAAACACCAGCAGTTCAAATCTATATGTAATTAAATGCAACACCAAACTGTATGTGCAGTCCTTTACATATAATTGGAATCCCAGATGTCCTGATTTTGGTGGGACAATACCGAATGTAAGACCTTTGTCCAGTGCCCCGGCTAAATGCCTAGTCTGGCCAATATTTGTCCCGATTTTTTTTAAAGAAAACATTTCATTTTTATGTTTTTGGCGATATTTTAACTTTTAAACACAAAAGAGTCGTCCGTTACAATGCATAACGTTGGTGATTCGTAATTGTGTGCATGTTCTAAGGACTTTTAGTAATTTAAACGTCTACCGCTGTGGTTTGAAACACTTTTGTTGCATCACCCTGCAGTCCACGACGCACATATACGGTTCTGTTAGGCAGAACTTTCAATAGTGATGACTCATTCTAAAACAAAGTATGCATTTTCAGGTTATTAGAACATGAAGAAGGCGGCGTTGACAAGCTGAGATGTATCGTGTGTAAGGATGTTTTTTCCTATAAGTCCTGGTGACGTACTGAAACATACAAAATGGTAGGATACTTCTACAGATCCACGGTTCCACCAAATAAAATATCCTTGGAGGAAATTACCTTGACAGACGCCGTTGCATCAAGTTCTTTTCAAAATTATGGTTCTATAGGTCTATCTGCATGTTTATTACTTTCTCTACCATGTACGTAGCAGGTAGAGAAGGCATTGCACGCAAAAATTCGATATCAAGATTTCACCGGAAATCCATATTCTGAGACCCCTGAATCCAAAACAAAAGTATTTCTAGACAAGATTTGTATGTGTGCCTGTGAATAACATAACTCACAAACGAGAAGTCGGATAAATACTAAACTTGGTATTTAAGTTTAGTATCTTCCAAGGATGCGACACGAAAATTATCAATAAAGTTCCCCAATCCTAAACTATCCTTTACACGGAATACCGTCGTTGTCGTTTCTAACGCTCCCCATATGGTCTGTGACCTCCGGGGGATACCTCATTCCACCAAGCGATGACTGGGCCCATTTCTGAGGTGGAAGCACCCAGCGGGTGGAATCCGTTGCCTCCGATGGTAGGGTGATAATGAGGCTGGCGGTGGAATGAGAGGACCTACAGCTTTTATCGTGGACTCCGAACCACTTTGGGCCTTGGAGACACTCACATTATCAAGTCAGAGATGAAGGCGTGAATAGGGAGTTGGGAATCGAACCCCAGACCCTCAGTAGGAGATCCGGATACGAAACTACTGCGCTACTCCGGCGTCCATATGGAATATTATTTTTGAAAGTTTTTATTTTCTGAGGAATGGGTTTAACGATTTTGATTAAAAAAATATATATTATATATATATATATTTATGTGACAAATAAAATGCATATGTTGCATTTTCTAGGAATAGCCTGTGAAGTCCGCTCATTCCGAAAGAATTTTGTATAGTTTTGTAAAACCGGTAAATGTTAAGCGATACTCGAAGACGTGATATACAAAAATGTAGAACTCCTTAAAACACAATTCATTTCAAATAACGTTTTTGTGGCATAAGCCTTTTCCGAAATATCCGTTATTAATGGTTGGAATTGTTCAATACTTTGTCATTCTTTTAAAGTTCTGACGATATTCAGTTGTCTCTTGCGAATGCATGGCAAGAGTATGGAATTTTAAGGCCAGCATATAGCGTCCAGTTCTTAAACACTTGACTATCAGTATTCCCTTTGGATCTATAACGAATTGTGTAATGTAGCATTTCTGCAAAGGTTTATCTCCATTAGAATGAAGTAGATATAAAAATAAGCTTTCATAAAAATAGTTTATATACCCATTAATAAACGATAGAGGGTAGAGAAAGTCATGTGAATGTAAATATCAGAATTTTTATAATGTTTACTTACTTGCTTTTAGAATACATGTTCGGCTTTTTCATTTTCAAATCATGGGATCCCTGCATATAATGGAATACTCATGTACAATACACTGTCAAATGACATAAAGAAATGTGAGTCATATAAGGTATCTAAGAACCATTTACGTATGTTTTTTAATTGAGAACTATTTTTATTCTGTTTAGGAATATTTAGTGCCTAGGATTATATTTTTCCGTATTGTTACTTACTTCTGTGTATAATTCAGTAAATACTCTACATAGTATTGTGGTGTTTGGTTGTAAGCATATATAAAATAATTGTTATTGTACTCTTAATTTTACGTATACAATATCTTGTACAAAACAAAACCTGGTGAATTAAATCATACTCGACAACAGCGCCGCTGTGATCACGTAATGCAAACAGCGTAGCAGCCTTGCTCTATGCTCTCTGGCAACAGCTGACTTCGCATAGAATTATGGGACATAAGCAGACATCCAATGAGGCGTCCTTCTGTTATAATGTTATACTCTCTAAACTATACTAATCCTAAATGTGAAACCACAGCACCGGTAATAGCGAATTTTATGATATAAGCCATGAACATGTTAGTGACACCTGTGATGTTTGGTTATGTTTGCAGTGGTGAAGCAGAAGTATGAGGTTCAGGTATATGACGAATACGTTATCAGCGGGAACACAGCGGTGTTGCGGTGTCAAGTGCCCAGCTATGTCGCAGAGTACGTGATGGTCACATCGTGGATACAGGACGGCACTGTCAACATTTACCCCAACACAGATACAGGTCAGTGATGAATGGCTTCAGGATGCATGCCAAATAGCAGGGCTCTGCAAATGGCAGGCCTCTTGCCAAAAAAATAAATAAATATAAAAGCAAACAACACTGAACGTGGATTGCAGAATACCCATTTCTACTTGGAACACACAGAGGGTAAGCATAAAAATTTATTGTGCTTGTTATCTGAAAGCTATCAGAGTAGCAAGTATAAAATATAAGGGCAAATATGTTCACAGAGTTATTTTGGGGATACATTTTTTTTCTGTAAAAGTTTTATTCAGATAACATGTTACAAAAGATGAGTGTTTACTTTACAGCCGTCACGAAGATATTGAAATGTCTTTCGCAGTAGTATTTGTAGAACGTGAGGAATTATTTTTGGAGGGTAAGGGCTTGGCCCCGCTTTCCACGTCCTTGTGTAAGCGCAACGAAAATCGATTGCTTTTATCTTTCTTTCTTATCTGATATTGTCCACAAGAAGATATCTGCACATTATCTGCATATTCAGGAATCCAAATCTTCTACCCATCTACTCAGGCAACTGACTTCTTCTTTGTGTTTGTCACTTAGTTTTTCTAGGTATTTCTGAAGGAGGCATCTTGAAAACGTACTAAGTACTTGCTAGCAGAAATTTCACAAACACTAGCGTAAAATCTCGTTGACTCTGTTATGTAAATAAGGATTCAAGTGTGTATTTATTGAAAACTGTGTTTTTATTATCATCATCCCCGTAAAACAAAATTAGTAATTATGTTCAGTCAGTTTCAAAACTGGAAACGTAAAGCTGAAAGCCTTCAGAATTAATGCCAAGCAGATGTACCTATTTCTATATATGTCGTGCAAATAACTTCGGGGATACGTTTACATATTATGACGCAGTTATGGGCTTCAGTTATAATATAGAAGGCACCGACCGACAGACCGTGCGGATGACTATATTATCTCGGCATGGTTTGGATGAGTTCTAGGTTTCAAAATAACTATCATTTCGGTTTGTTTGTAAATATGGTAAGCTTTATTTGTCCCACCACCTTTAAAGTAGGTGTGTAATTATAATTTACCGTATTTTGTTTAGCTGCCATATACTCAACGCGAGTTTAGTTTCTAATCGCGATACCGAGAGTCCCATTCACGGTTATGTAATTAACAAATGCACGCGTTGTGTTATTAGTGCTATCTATGTGTATAAATATGTGGTCCCGTGCATGTCGCACCTTACTTTTGAAAAACTGTGTTTCTGTTTGTGTCGCTCGGAGGTCTGCATCGGGTTTTGTTATCATAACCATGCCCTTATTTTACCACTTCCATTAGCTTTATAAATAAACCTATTGGTGAATTTTATTATATTTTTTATTTGCTCGCAGAATTTGTACTTTCTCTTATGTTCCAATCACTTGTTTAGCGTGGTACGTGACCTCGCATAGCTTCACAAGTTTCGACTCTACTACTTTAAGCCCCTTACGTTAACTGAACTCACGTCTCGATTGGGTGAAAAGAGATTTCTAAATGTTTGCTGTTCCCTATTGTTAAGGAGCAGACCTTTCGCTAAGAGGTTAACGGTACTTTGGCTGTGTCCTAGGTTATTACACATGCGGCAAACTCGACATTTTCCTCTTAAGATTTATAAAATGTTTTATATTACAAGTATGCAATTATTATTATTATTATTATTATTATTATTATTCACCGAGCGACATTTCCTGCTACAACCCACGCATCTCTTCACCACTCAACATTAGCACCAGAGACGCTATCGAGAGATAATGGGATCGTTCTGAAACTTTCTTTCTCTTCGCCTCCCGAACATTCAAGAACTCGCAAAAACTCCAGCGGCTATATAAGCGAGCGTGATCGCGAGTGAGTGCGTTTCTAGTGCGACATACAGTGCTGGTAATTCAGTGTGTTCTCCGAGTGAGGTGTGACGATTGTGACGTACAGTGAGTGCTGCTACTGAGAGATTAGACAGTTCTTATGTTCGACTCCCCAGCCAGTGAAGCAGAAGAAAGAAGAGCCTACCTTCCAAGTATGGGGCCTGAGGAAAATTTGAAGAAAAAAAACCTATCAGCAAGGACGCTCCTAGCGGGATTTGAACCGCAGACCTATTGTTCACGTGTATGTGTCTTAACAACCTCGGCTAAGCGCGTCGGTGCTGCTTCTTCAGTGTAAAGTACTAATACCTTTTCATCTTTCATACCCATATTCCATCCAATGTGGATTCGTACATCTTTCTGGGAGTTGACTCAAATACTATTTGTTCTTTGCAATACTTTTCATATTGTTGAATTTTTAATTAAATTGCAGGGAATGTTAGGAGCTGCAAATGCTTCTCGGATGTAAAATAAAATTGAGTGCTTCTTTCTCAAGGCAAGAGTTGTGTAAGTGAAAATTTGTTAGTGGGATTATGTATTTTTCCTTTTTTTCCTGTTTCGTGTTTTCTGGTGCTGTACTAAATTACACCTCTTATTAGCAGAACGTGAACGGGAGGTAAGCTGTTCAAATCCCTCCAAGACTGTTCTCTCCTATTAAGTTTTCTTCAGGTTCTCCTCAGCCTTCATAACTAGCAAATGATGGGGATGTACCCTAAACTTAGGCCTGGAACGGTTCCTTTCCCAATTATCATTTCATTGCATGCATCATCAGTATCCACTACCTGTGGTGCCGTATGTATTGAGAACGGACATAAAACATAACCTAAAAATTATCATCAGAAACTAACGGATACTTCGTATACACACTGCTCGGAAATAATTAAAATCGTTAGAAGCTAATTAAATAAAATTACTTTTAGATCACCTTTTCAAAAGTATTTTATGCTCTCAATTTTGCTTTGAGGTTGTTTGGGTTATTCGCGAATGTATAAGTAGACCACCTAGAGACAACAGATTCGAGTTTGAAATGATATTCTACAATAGAATAAAATACAACAATGCAGCCATGCTATTAGATGCGTACTGTGAAAGCTTAAGAATAATACTACTACTACTACTAATAATAATAATAATAATAATAATAATAATAATAATAACCTGCTACAATACTTGGATTGCATCTCCATCTTAGATGTGTACTGCGAAAACTTTGGAATAATAAATTTAAAAATATTATTGCTTATTTTATGAAATATATAAGAATTAGAGAGAAAAAAGATTCTTTTAAAGTCGGAAAATAAAAAAAACAAATGGTAACCCGAAATAAGTACCTGTAGGCATTATAAAATTTAATTTATTGTGACGGTGTGTACATAATAAAGGCAACTGTAACAGATAAGCTTGATAACTCTAAAGACCTGATGTCTAGTTATAATGTACGCAAAAACGCATTTCTACTTGCACAAGGATTAATCTTAATTTGAAAGTGTTTCCACTGCGGTTTTGAGAAATCGCTTCTGCAGCCAAAATTATTTTCCAGCAAAATGAAGGGTTGAAACTTCACCGCATAATCCATAATAACCCGGTCTGGCTTCCATCTACTTTCCCACGTTTTACTTCTGAAAGCTACATTACCCAAACAACCTTTGAATCAGATAAAGAGAGAAGATGCATGCCAAGAGGGGAATTTTTAGATAAGCTCTGCTCTAATGAATCGCCGATATATTAATAAATCAATAGGTGTATGATGCTATTAAAACTTCCCGTAGTCTGTAATTAGAGGTTCCCACATGTGTTGATGTAACGGAATGGAATATGTATCGTAGGGGACTCGGTAACATCCAGGGAATGCGGATATTGTACCTACGCCTCACGAGGGCAGCTCCCCCAGGAGGGAGGGATGAGGTGAAAGGAGACAACGAGCGGAACCAGGGGCGATGGCACAGTAATGACAGGGTCCCTACCGTTTCCAGATGCAGACGCCCTGGCCTTCGGATAGGCAGACCGAGGGCCCCGCCCTACATAGGGTCCAACGACCCCGGTAGGTAATTAAGTTTGTTCTTCGAAGTTAAGTGCTGTATAATTTAGTTGTTCATGTTCTGGAGTTCAGAACAGCGATATCAAGCTCAGTGTGACGTAAGCTGTAGTAGCTTTCTTAGTATGGGACAAATTCCGGAACGTTACAGGTAGATGGCGGGGCCAAATTCGAATACACTTTTCACTAGCCATACAAAGTGCTATGAGTCTCCAGCAGAGGTTCTGAGAATCTTGTAGCACGCTAAATGTGGTGCCATTGTCACTATTATACAACCTTGACACCATAGGCTTAAAAGATATAGAAGTACTCTTAAGATTTGTTCATTTCTTTCCCTTTCCATCCCCCCCCCCTTTTATATATAAGAGAAAGGAACGGAAGAGTCCATGAAACATTTAGCGATTTATTCGTCTGAATTTTGGAACCTGTAAAATTAATTCGCACTGTTGAATAGTAATCGGAGATTAATAGAAGTGTCTGCGATGCTCTGAATAAGGGGTATAAGATCTTAATTATTTGATAACTCAGCTTTGCTAGTTTTACATTTCATTTTCTTCTACTAACACAAATAGATGGAACTAGAGTTATTATTTAAACTTACTTACGTATACACACACACACACACACACACAAGCAGTAGAGGGGAAGACATCCGTCTTCTCTAGATTCAAGGTTTCTTGAATAGATAACATATTGCATACAGCGCTTCTGGCGGCCAGACCTGGAGAAGAAGCGGGAAATCAAAATAAGAAAGTTTTAGGTAGCGCAAAATCAATAAAATAATCACCATTAATGTTTGCAAATTCTTTAATTTCAAATAGGGCAGGATAGGACTAGAGGTGGAGGGGGACTTAGCACCTCGACCTACGCAGATCTTTTGTACCTAAGCCCCTGACGGGGCGTCCCTTGGAGGGAGAGAGGAGGTAAGAGGAGACAGAGGGCAGCCGGACTAGGAAGCACGGCAGGCAGAGGACAGGTCCCTACCATTTACAGATTTGAATTCCCCAAGTGGTGGCTGGTGCAGCCGGTTCCCCCCTCCGCCCCTATGGGCTTATACATCCCCTGGGGGGCCCGGGACCCGGAGACCGCTCGCAGTCCGAGGGGACGAAAGTTTCTTCAAAGCATCCTTTTCCCCTGCCATTCACACGCCGAGACCTCCCGCCGACACTTAAAACCCTGAGAGAAACCAAGCAGATGAAAGGTGAAGTGAAATGAGAATGGAGATGAAACGGAGGGACAGGAAATTTGGGGGATGTAATGATCCATCCCAGAATTTCCTGGGGAAACCCCATAGAAAACTCGTGGCTCAGGAAGGTCGGCCACGGGAATCGAACGCACGACCTCCCGAATGCGTGCCACAGATGTTACCGCCTGAGCCAACCCGTTTTGATTTCAAATAAGTACGGACCTATATGTAAAAATATTCTTACTACCCTTCATTAAAGTAGGATTATAGTTTAACCTATTAACATAGTAATGGTAAACCTACTAGTAATTAATTAGCATTTGAATGCATTAGGAAAGAGATATGGAAAGGATTTTATCATAAGAAAATAAAAACTCAAGTCATGTATGGATTTTTGCTTCAGGATTATGGCTAACATGTTTCAGTTGGTCGTTTCACAAAATAAATGAATAAATCTCTACTCGTGTATGAATATATCTTTGGCTTTAGGATTATGGTTAACATGTTTCTGTTACTTCTAAAACAAAAAAGTAAAATAAAAACCAATATATGCATGATTTTTTTGCTTTAGGACTATGGCTAACATGTTTCCGTTCATGTTTGTTGTTGTAAGAATCACTTTATCAGCACATTGAAGCACTTGTCAATGAACATATTGATACATTCATTACACACATCCATTGTAGGTGATATACATTGGTTAAGTTTTCTCTTCAGTTGCTTTCTGTTGTGTGACAAATATCCTAAGAAATTAGAGTTAAATGCATGGGCAGCAGATTCATACATATACATGGCATTTGCATTACGAAATTTTGTATTACAGTCTCCATGCTCCTTAAACAAAATATGGATATGTATTACAAACATTACTCATCTAATCTTCACTTACTAAAAGCATTACATTTCTCACGAGATAAAGTTTTGCATGCCATACTGCAACATATGCACTTGAACAATACTCAATTTCATCATTAACAGCATCTTGTTCCTTATTTATAGTATACCTGTATTTATACTCAGGAAGAGCATTACTAAAATCTATCTCATTAGCAAGAATTTACATATATCAAGAGCACAATTACTCTTTTCAGATTATTCCCATTTTTACCCCTTATTACTTAAAAAACATTCTCCAAAAATATTGTGTTAATCTCCTAGTTGAGAGATATTCAAACCCAATTTCTATTTTCAGATCACTCCAAGGTATTTGTATAGAAAAATATTCTCAATCCAACCCCTGCACAATGTAGCTGAATATTTTCTTTTTTGTAGCTCATACAAAAATAATCCGTCATAGAAAGTAGGTAATCCATTTGCTTTCGCTCATCATTGAATCCACAAGAAAGTTCATTGGTATTATATCCCTATGACTTAAGCAGATGTGGAACATCCTAGAAAAATATACATTGTCATTTATTTGAGTGAATGTACAATTCCCATGTATACTGAGGACAAAGACCTCATTTTTAGGTTATTTGATTCCTGATTACATACGACAACTTTTGGAATAAACCCAACTGCCATCATCTGATTAATAGCATCTAAAAAAATCTGATGTGTTACACTCACATGACTTTCTCTACTCTTGTACAATCTATTTTTACAAACGCCTATTCTCCATATCCTTTATGTTAATCGAGATATCGAGATGTCAATCTTATTGGTAATTTTCTTGTAGATGCAAGGGGAATATGGTAGCTTTTAAGCGATAGTCAAATATTTTATCGCTGGTTGCTATGTAGCGCATTCCATTCTCTTTGCATGTCCAGGACATAAAAAAATGAATAACGAATTTGAGATAAATTATAAGTATTGGAAAATTTAAGGAAATAACAAGCAATACCTCGAAAACGGTTCACTCAACAAAAGAAATGTATATGATATAAGTTGTGTATTTTAACGCGATCTACATTTTTTGTGTAGTAAAATTTTGTCTATCTCTTATGGTTTACCAGTTATGCAAAAGTCGTTTACAATGAAGAATACTTTTGGAGACATTCCCAGAAATTTCGAGATATACATTTCATTTCTCATGACATTATCTTAAACATATGATATTTTCATCAAAATCGTTAGAGCCATTTTTGAGAAAATTAAAATTTTCGAAAAATGTTCCATGTAAAGGGTAGTCTGGGGTGGGGGATTTTCTTGAAAATCTTCGTGTCGCATCTCTGGAAGATACTGAACGTAAATACCAAGTTTGGTGTTTATCCGACTGTTAGGTTTTGAGTTATGCTGTTCACAGACACACAGACACACACACACACAGACACACACACGGACATGTTTCCAAAAATGCTTTTTTTGGATTCAGGGGGTCTCAAAACATGTATTTCCGGTGAAATCTCGGTATCGAATTTTTGGGTGGAATGCAATACTTCCCCTACTTACTATACGTAGTAGAGAAAGTAACAATGTGTTTCAAAATGCCACCTGACGTAACATCCTTACTTACAGAATACCTAATCGCTTGTTTGAAATTTAACTTTAAGCCTCTAACTAAAATTACAAGAGGTTGATTTGCATGGTCGAGTGGGTATTTAGGAACAAGGCTTTCACTGATCTCACAAAAATCTGCGAATCATCAAAAATATTACTCCTAGCATTATATGTCACATTTTCTTTAAGTGACATTTCATCTAGAACAATGGACACCACACGTTCTGAGGGCTCTAACTTTTCCGCTTTGATTTTCATTGAAAAGTACACTGTCAATAAACCCAGGACTCATTTGTAAATTTTGCAGCCGTTTTCGAGGAGATGGCACATTAAGGTACGCAGTAGTTTGTGGCCCTTTGAAGAACAACAATACAATGTCAATGTACTGTTTCATCATGCTCTGTGTATCGCCTCCCTTTGGTTTTGCATTGATGTTTTTTAGATGACAAGTCATAAAATTATCTTTGTCACAGTCAAGGAAATATTTAACTAGATCACTTTTTGTCTACTTGACTTTCCTTTAACACGCTAATTTCTTGCCTTAACTTCCTTATCGTTTTGTTCTTGTAGGAAATTATTTTGTGAGCTTTGATTAACTATGTCCTTAAAATCTTAACCTGCTCTTCTGCACTAGGACGAGTAGCATTCACTACCTGTCCAATCTCTTTTTCCGGTAGATTATTCCCATTAATGTTGCTGTCATCAACATAGTCTTCTCTCTTCCTCATCCTCTTGCGTGGACTAGCCCTCGTTCGTGGTTCCAGTGTGCTACTGCTTCCAGACAAATTCCGAGATGGAATAGTACCAGGTTTGAACCTGAAATCACTAGCCTCACAATAACCTTAAATTACTTTGTGGATAAATCTATAAGATGTCAATAAAATATACTGGATCACAGCTTTACTTACACTTGACTGCAAAGCTTTGGATTTCTGAAGTCATTTTCAATAAAATGATCAGAGCAAATTTTATAGATATTGTACATATTTAACGGGCCTTCCTTTTTTATAAAGCATCCAGATTACTTCTCCTGCACCTGAGCACCCAAGAATCACATCTGTAAATTCAAAGCAATGCTTGCGTTATTAACTTTTATTTTCGAATCACATAACCTCACTTAAGCCTTCACCAGTATGCTGACATTCTAAGATGTAAATACAAAACAGCTAAGCTTATAAGTAAATCATGCACAAACACCCCACATTTTTACCATACTCATAAAGTAAATATAAAACTGAGCATGAAAAGTTATAGATACTTAGCTTTTTATTCTTTGGAAAGCGAAAGTATTGCCGTGTTCTTTTCTATTTCGTAGCTATTACACCCGAAAACTGCACAGACGTTTCCACATACATTTTATGCGTCGTTAAGTGAACACGTTAATTTCTCAAGAAAATAAATAATAGAAATTAACATAAAACACATATTCATCAAGCACTAAACTGGTTCCCAAGGTCGCGGGTTCAAACCGGCCGGAGGGCGATGGTCTTTTTCGGGCGTAAAAATCCTTGGTATGGCTACCTTCGGAAGGGAAGTAAAGCCGGTGGTCCCGTGTCGTAGATTTACGGCCCGTAAAAGAACCTCAAGCCTGATAAAGAGGCCTCTGAGCAAAATTACCGGTCTTTCACACCCAATATAGAATGGGACGCTAAGAACCATAGTAGTTAAAGAGCGACCATACATAAAACTTAATTTATTTTAAGCATTAAACACCACAAACAAATACAATGAACCAGGCCTTGTCACCAGAGAGCACTGCTGTCGCCACAAGATATATCAAGGTGATTGCTGTCTTCCCTTCTACAGTTTTTTATATGGATTACGAGTATATGGAAATTAGTGGTTACAATGACTGTATTTCACGCACTACTGGTAAATTATATAAGGTTTTAAAATCTGAAGGAGCAGCATTAGATGCATGTTACTTGTGAATTAGAACTCAAAATATAGTTATGCATTAATATAATTTGTATTGAAATTGATATTAAAATGTATTTAGACAGTTCTCGTTATTTAAAATAATTTTAGTTTTATTTATGGACGCTCCTTAACTACTATGGTCTTTAGTGTCCCATTCTACATTGGGATGAAACACCGGAAATTTTGCTCAGAGGCCTCTTATCAGGCTTGAGGTTCTTTTACGTACGGTAAATTTACGACACGGACCATCCGCTTTACTTCCCTTTCGAAGTAGGAAGTATTATTCGTTTTTAACTAGTATCTTTGTAAAATGGGTCGCTTTTCAGTTTCTTTTCATTTTTCGTTTTTTTCACCAGCTATAAAAATATTAGGTCATACTAACCAAGCTGCTCAGAAATGCAAAGTCGGCACTGAATTAGCCTCATTCCAAGATGACGTCAATAGCAGCCCAAAAACGGCCCATTCGCAATGGTAAAGGTGCTTTAAGCGTAAGGTTATATTGTTTGTGCACTAAAATAATGAGCTGAAATTCGTTAAATTTTTTTTCAAAGAACATACTCGTCGAATGCATAAACATGAATGAATGTTAGTTGCGTTGATAGTAGCACAGTTCTGCTTTTAGCATTTAAGCAATAACGTGTTAAAACTCTTTGGAGTTAATTGCCTGGCGATATTCGTGTGTTCTACCCCCTCCTACAGCTCTAGAATGAGCTTTATCCCTAAAAGCAGAAACCAAATTAAAGGCCTGAGAGGATATTTTCGTTTTTATTTGAATGAAACAGACGAAGCAAACTGGGGGGAATTAGTCGCACTCCGCGTATTAAAGACTCCGTGCTACAAACATGATAGGCATTAGCCTCCAGCGCCTTTATACACGTTTAGAAAGGACCTCGCTATCACCAACTGTATTTTTCAATAAACTGCAACGCTTTCAGGTATTAACAATTAAGTCTGAGATTTAATTGCATTTTCATTACGGACTACGAGTATCGGATACACGATCGGTGGTCGCAGGTCAAACAGTGTTGGACGAGTGAGCTTTCCATTGACGTCAGAACAAGAGGGCGAGCGAATCCACCCTTCCGAGCAAGGGCAGGGTATTATTATCTCATTCTGCCTCTCTACTCTTCCCATGTAACGACACGAACAATATGCAGGAATGACCCTCTCTCCAACCCCCACCTCGCATACACACTCTACGTCACGTTACGTTTCATTGATATGTTTCCCGCAGGCCTCCTATCCAAAACACGTTTCTCAGCCTCCTACTAATAAAACAATTGAGCATCCCACAGAAATACGTTAGCCAAAACATGCGCTGCGATGCGATGTTTGTTCGTTCATTATCTCCTTTCTGGTACTTTAAGGACAGTAAAATGGGATCTCCTCCGCAACAAGTGTAGGTTATGCAACAGCGGTCTAATAGCAGCCAAGCAGGAGCACCCGTAATTTAACGCTGTAATGATGACTGGGGTTTTGTTTCGATCCCTTTTCTATGGAGCTCAACATTAAACCCGGTGCAGTCAGCCAGTATACCCACTTTTTGTATTACGCTCAAGGGAGACAGCAAGTAATTCTAACTTTGAAATATATCCACAGAGTTGTTAGTTATTATCCTATCCCGTCTTCTTTCACTATACACATACTCTCATTGTAAGTCAAACTGGTCAAATAGTTAGCAAAGCAGTGCTGCTGCCTAAATCATTAAAACCCAAAGTTATTTTGAGAAAACCATTACTTATAAGCAACAGGTTTATCAGCTCTAATTGCTACACATATGAAATATCGTCCATCGTGAAGACACCGAGATATAGGGACAGAGATGGGGTTTAGAAGCGGACAAAGATTTGAAGTAGTTGTTGTATTGAAGGAGTTGAATTGTATTTCGACTGTTGGGGAGCCGAACTTGAAGTAGTTGCAACCGCAGGTATGGTAAAAAGTTTCCGGTAGCCTTCGCCCCAGTTTAAAAATATTAACTTTGTAATTTGACTGTTTCTTTAAATATCATATATTTATGTTTGCCTCGGCTGCTTCAGTATTTATTTTTAGAGACATGAATGTCTTAGCAGGGAGTGGTGCGACTGAAGAATGTAGGCTTACACAAATTATAATTTTACTTCACTCCTTTTATTAATGCTTGACACGATTTAAATAACACTTCACTGATATAGAGAGCTGTGAGATTTTTTTATTAACTACTTGCACTTTTTAACACGTAAACTATTTTTGTCTCATACAAAATACGTATGAAATTTCTCGAGGACGCATCTCGCGTTCCGGTTAGGAACACTGTCTACAAGCAACTGACTTCTGAATTTGTAAATTTTGCTCCATTTTAGTTTCTGATTGGCTAATCCTAGTACAATAAAATACCTTCATTTAACTAAAGCTTTTTCTGGTTGTTGATTCGCTATTTTATAAACTGTCACAAAAATTACATTATTGCTTCCAAGAATCACAAGTAGCATTATTAAACTTTCAAATGCATTATGCCTCAAGATTACCTCAGTGTTACCTCATTGTTAGCAACTTTTAACCTATTATTCTCACAGCTCCTGCATTATTAAATTACGTAATACATTCACATAACATTATCTCACATGTATACAATAATATAAACATATACAATGACTGTAATATACACTTTTTATATCTTGTTACATACACATATTGCTTTAAGGTGGGCTGTTATTGAATTTATATATTATATAATTAGACTGAAATCATTTAAGTGTTAAAAATACTGCCTCAGATTTCAGCGTGCGGCCAAGGATACGCTTATTATAATTGGCGCAACAGTTCTAGACATGTGGAAATCTTAATGACAGCTATGAAGCGAGTTACTTACCAGATTAGGAGGTGACCTGTCGTCTGCATGCTGCAGGAGTGCGTGGGACAGTCATTGCCAAATATCCGCACACCCGTTATGCACTGTACTGCACTACACTGCGCTGCACTGATAAACTTATAGTTATATACGGTATATTTAAATCCACTGTTGTAAAAAGCGCTTAATATAAAAACCTGTCAATCTTCTGCATCCAATTCTTCCACACCTGAAAGACCTTCCTCTTCTGCGGAATCACTCACATCATTGTCATAAGCATTGCTGTCGTTACTTTCTGCACCATTATCCTGGATGAGAATTCTTTCTTTTTTATTTTCTGCAAATTTGATGTTTTTCGAAATAATGATTCTCAATTTATTCAACATATCGACATACATTTTCCAATTTCTGCAAATCGCTGGCGACATAACTGCTACACATATTTTAACTTAAAAGTGATATTTCTGTAGGTCAACCATTTTTTTATATCAGCCCAGATTAATTCGATTGGGTTTAGATCCGGATGACACGGTGGCAGTCTAAGTACATTATAGCCATGTTGTATTAATATTTGATCAAGTATGTATGACTTCTGAAGCGGTTTGTTGGCTTTAATTAAGTTATATAGCTTTGTTTTACTCATGCTTTCATCTAAACCTATATTATGCCTAAGTAACCAAGCTTGCAAGGAATTTGAGGTAGGTGGTTTGTCAATTTGAGTGTTATAGTAAGAAGCATTGTCGATAGCCAGAACGGACCCAGCAGGCATATTAGTATCAACATGGTGTTGATTCACTTCATGTAATTTTCTGTATTCATTTCTTGATGAAAATCTCCTGTTTTTGTTGCGACTTGTAAAAGAAGGGCAGTTGAAACGAAGCCGATCTTTCAACACCATGAACGATAATAAGTATTTGCCCTTTGGCAACAGGTGCCTGCAAACCTAATTCGCTATCGTCACTCCAACTTTCAGATTGTATGACTGCTGTGTATATATGACTCATCTTCATACGCTATAGTTTGACTCTCTAATTTGTACCTCTGAGTAAGGTACTCTTCCAGCTGAGATCGTATGTCTTGCTTTTCCATTGGAACTCTTCTATTTGATTTCGTTTTCTTCCACTTTAACCCTAAATCTTTTATAATTTTTCTGAGATTTGTAGCACCACCTTGAAAAGTTATGATGTATTTCAGCTTGATGAGCAATCTGCTTATTGTTGGCACAGTTTTTTCTTCCTCGTAGAAACTGTGAATCGTGCGCCGAATGACGCATTTGTCGAAATCGTCTAATTTTGTAATACGTTAAGGAGCTTATGTTTCTTCCCAGGTGTATCAAATGGTACTCCTTCATCCACTTGTTTTTTCTTATCCTTGAGAACTCTGGAAATCACACTCAGTCAAACATCAGTTGCTTTGGCTACTCTTTTTTTGACTCTCGTAAGGCTTTTGTGGAACTCGGGTGAACATATATTTTCTTGCTTCATAAAGTCGCGCACATTTGCAATTATTTCCCTACCTTGACTATGTAATACCTGACCACTTAATTTTGAAAACGTAAGAGCCATGGTTATAAATATAACAAATATAAAATAAGCACTATTTAGGTACTACTCTCTTTGAAATTACAACCAGATGCGGACACTTTTTATGCAAACTGTATATGTTACGCACTGTGAGTAAGCAAAGGTATTATATAGCTTTCGTTGATTAAGCTAAACATAAACCATTCCTAGGCTCGGCAGTTGGGGGCGGCAATCAAGGTCACGATTCTAGAAGTTTTGCGCCAGCTATACGCCTACTAAACCTTTGGGAGGAAGGAATGAGGCTAATCCAGAACTGGTTGCACGGGGACCCTAAAATTTCAAAATTAAGCATCTCCGGATGCCCCTTCGATGCTCGCCTCCTATCCGCACGGACTGGTTCGGGCAGAAAGTTCCATGCCAGGAAAGAAACAGATTTATCCTCAAAGCACACTCGCCGCATACACCACACACCACTCCTGACCCTGCAACCCAGAAATATAAAAGGAAATCAGAGACAAAAAACTTCGTGGTAGCATATCCCCAGCATTCGCCTTCCTACTTGAAAATACCAAAGATCAGATTTTCGAAACCGGGACCTCCGGATAGCGGGCCTGAAGCACTCCAATAATAATATAAACAAAATCTGATGTGTAACACTCATATGACTTTCTCTACTCTTGTACAAACTATTTTTACAAACGCTTATTCTCCATATGCTTCATGTTAATCGAGATGTTAATCTTATTGCTAATTTTCTTGTAGGTGCAAGGGGAATATGGTAGGCTTTAAGCGATAGTCAAATATTTTAAGCGCTGGTTGCTATGTGGAGTATTCCATTCTCTTGGCATTACCAGGACAAATAAATGAATAACGAATTCCCATTTGAGAAAAAGTGTAAGTATTGGAAAATTTAAGGGAATAACAAGCAATATCTCTAAAATGGTTCACTCAACAACAACAAAATGTATATGACATAAATTGTGTTTTTTAACGCGATCTACATTTTTTGTGTAGTAAAATTTTGTCTGTCTCTTATGGTTTACCAGTTATGCAAAAGTCGTTCACAATGAAGAATATTTTTGGAGACATTCCCAGAGAATTCGAGATATACATTTCATTTGTCATGAAAATATCTTAAACATATGATATTTTAATCAAAATCGTTAGAGCCATTTTTGAGAAAATTAAAATTTTCGAAAAATATTCAATGTAAAGGATAATATGGGGTGGGGGGATTTTCTTGAAAACCCTCGTGTCGCATCTCTGGAAGATACTGAACCTAAATACCAAGTTTGGTGTTTATCCGACTGTTCGTTTCTGAAATATGCTGTTCACAGACACAAACACACACACACACGGACATGTTTCCAAAAATGGTTTTTTTTTATTCAGGGGGTCTCAAAACATGTATTTCCGGTGAAATCTTGGTATCAAAATTTTGGGTGGAATACAATACTTCCCCTACTTACTATACGTAGTAGAGAAAGTAAAAAAATTAAGTTTTCATTAGTTCTGTATGTCATTTTATACGGCTTTTATACATTTCTTGTAGATGTTATTGATACAATTTAAGCTCTTTATAACAAATCTTCTGTCTCGCTTAACAACATAGCTGATTAGAAAGACTTCGGCACAAATTAAATGTGATAGTCCGAGTCCAAAATACGGCCAACATTTAATCGTTTTGTAATGCAATTTAACGTAGCACTTAGTTGTATTTTTAGAACATGTGTATTAAGTGGTTGTAATTTTGCTTCATAACTACGATAGAATAGTATTATCTTGCTCTTAAAAGTTACCAATGCAAAAAGGCTTATTATTCTGTGTACGACTATATGAATTGTAGTATACGCGTTGATGTATAACTTCTATATGTCGTTTATATTAATCTACATGTTAATTTGTATGTATATATATATATATATATATATATATATATACAGTAACTCCAGAAAGTATTCGCATCAAAAATTCTAGTAGGCAAATTAACGGAGAGAAAATTCTCATTTTTAGTAAGCAGAGAAAACAATAATACTTCTTATAATTTACGTGTTCTGACAGCTTGTTTCATACGTTTCATTTTATAGCTTTGTCATATATATTGAGGCAGTATTTTTAACACTTAAATGATTGCAGTCTAATTATATAATATATAAATGCAATAACAGCCCGCCTTAAAAGCAATATGTGTATATAACAAGATATAAAAAGTGTATATTACAGTCATTGTATATGTTTATATTGTATACATGTGTAATAATGTTATGTGAATGTATTACGTACTTTAATAATGTGGGAGCTGTGAGAATAGTAGGTTAAAAGTTGCTAACAATGAGGTAACGTTGAGGCAATAATGAATTTGAAAGTTTAACAATACTACTTGTGATTCTTGGAAGCAATAATGCAATTTTTGTGACGGTTTATAAAATAGCCAATCAACAACCATAAAAAGCTTTAGTTAAATGTAGGTATTCTATTGGACTAGGATTAGTCAATCAGAGACTTGAAATACAGAAATTTACAAATTTAGGCGGTAGAAATCAAGTCAGTTGCTTGTAGACAGCGCTCATAACTGGACGCGTTGGTTGTAGACAGTGTTCCTAACCGGACGCGAGATGTGTCCTCGAGAAGTTTAATACGTATTCGTGTGAGACGAAAATAGTTTTACGTGTTAAAAAGTGCAAGTAATTAACAAAAGAATCTCACAGCTCTCTATATCAGTGAAGTGTTATTTAAATAGTGTCAAGCATTAATAAAAGGAGTGAAGTAAAAATTATAATCTGTGTAAGCCTACATTCTTCAGCCGCACCACGCCTTGCAAATAAATCCATGTCTTTAACAATAATACTGACGCAGCCGAGGCAAACATAAATATATAATATTTAAAGAAACAGTCAAAATTACAAAGTTAATATTTTTTAAACATTTGGGGGGGGCAAAGGCCACCAGAAAGTACATTTGGGGCGAAGGCTACCGGGTACCATACGTGCGGTTGCAACTATTTCAAGTTCGGCTCCCATCAGTCGAAATATAATACATCATCTTCAAACTGACTTTTCATATGTAGCAGCAACAAACCTTCTTCAATATATAATTTTATATAATATGTGGGACTTAGAAAAGGCATTTTAAACTCTTACGCATACATTTCGTATATTTGGAATAATCTCTTTGTTGGCTGAACATTGTGAAATAATATTCAAAATGTAGAGAATAGATCGGAACTATTGCTGCACTGTTTTTTGTGATATTAACAGCCACAGTCTTGGAATTTCCCCAATTTCTTCCTGGAAAAATATTCATTTCATGTTGGGTAAACCATGCTTAACTGAAACCGAGCAACTGCATATGAAGCGACTGAAATACATAGATTGTAAAGCTCTGGTTAGGATTATCCCTCCTGACGACAAGATTGTTGGTTGTTTTGGATACTGAGTTTTACTGAGTTCTTTTAAAGTACCCGTTGTTGTTTCCAACGCTCCCTAAAGGATCTACTACAATGACTAAAATTAATTATAGTGGGCGGTGCCCGTTACTTCCAATGGTAGGATGACAGGGAGGATGGAATGAGATCTAAAGCTTTTATTGTGGACTCCGAACTAGTTGGAACTTGGGAATTCACATGAGCTAGTCAGTGTTTTTAATGGACGCTATTTAATTGCTATGGTTCTTCCCCCTCTATATTGGGCGTTAAAGACCGGAAATTTTGCTCAGAGGCCTCTTTATCAGACTTCAGGTTCTTTTACGTGCCGTAAATCTACAACACGGGACCACCAGCTTTACTTCCCTTCCAAAGGAAGCCATGCTAAGGATTTTTATGCCCGAAATAAAATCCTTCCCCTACGCAGGCGACCTCGGGAAGTTAGAAGTGAAAGCCTAAATAGGAGAGACTCAAAATCATCACAATATAACCAAAAATGGAACCACATACCCTCAGTGTCTGGAATCTAATGTCTGCTCAGGATGAGAGCCTCAAGGGAAATCACTCAGCTATCTTCTTTCAAAATGATAAATGCCGTACATTTCCTCATTGGGATAGATATTTGACCATATGTACCCTAACTATGATACTAAAAATTGCTATAGTAATGCTGATTATATTGTTTAAATTAATTTTGCTGCGTAAATGTGCAGACTGAGTTGAATAGGACCTGCAACATTCCAAGAGCGGCATGACGACAACGAGCCCGCCACTGTTAACCTTCAGGAACGTCACTTTGAACATGCTTTGGTGTAAATGACTTTGCGTACTTTGTGCTGAAGTAGTGATCTCTTTGTTTGTTGAACTCTGGGACACATTAACGTTGTTTTGTTTATGTTAATACTCGTGATTCCTACTGTGTGTTTCAGTAGATGGCTTATCAGTTTCTTTGCAACAGTTATTTTGTCTACTATTTCAATAAGTGTAAACTATCATCAGCTTCATAACTCTGAAATTAACCAATTTCAGATAAAGTACTGTACCTATAATATTTTAAACTTATCATTACCTGTATATTACACCCACAAAGTTTGTACAGGAACTTATGAAACATCCTGTATAATGCCGAAAAAGAATTATACAATGAAATCCTAATCATTTTGTAACACAATGATGTCTCCACTTTGTTATACTATAAAGTAACTTCTGAAGGAGCCTATATTGAAGAAACCATTGAACATACAACTTCTGCTACTATTTAGAATAGTTTGCACACTTCTGAATTTATGTTGACTTGCTTTGTAAAATACATTTTATACATTTCATTGTAAATAATTTGTTTTCATAACACAGATTCTCAACTCCTGCCTTATGAGATTATGCCTCATACATCAAATGCAAAATATTAATTATAATTTAACATGAAATTTCTTTTGTAAACAGGAAATATGTAGTTATGTATAAGAAACTTCTCAAAAACCTGTTTTAAATTGTTTGCTCCATCCAGTAGAGCCTTACTTCTTTAATGTACAAAAGCTGATAACATGCTTTATGTTTTATTTTCCTAGGAGGAAAATATGCTGTGCTGACAAATGGAGATCTCTATATCTACAATGCAGGTCCAAGTGATGGATATAAAAGTTATGCTTGTAGAACCGTCCATCGACTGACAGGAGAGGTTCATGCCAGCACCTATCCAGGACGCATTATAATAACAGGTGGAGTGCATTTTAAAGGTATTTCTGAGTCATCCACAGTTACAGACACACACACAACATTTTTACTTTTAACAGTACAACATATAACAAGCACTTCAGACTTACCATACACAAATAAAACCTAATATTTGCATTTTAAAATAGAGTAACACTATGAAAAAGCATATCAATTTTATCAAGAATAAATAGTTGCTAATTGTATAATTTATAAAGATCTTATATGACCTAACGCAATATGCAGCAGTTTTTTGCTACACAGTTGAAGATGGTGACTCCTCTGTCATAGTCTCCTTCTTGTTCAGTGTATCATTGGATATTCAGCAATTAATGAGTGTTGAATGAATTCAATGAATGGTATATTAATGGGTTCCCTGACCAGTCATTAAAGGTTGTGATCGAGGATGGATATGGAGTCTCGGGTAGTGCTTGTGATATGAAGGATATTGCATAATTACACTGAAGTTAAATTTTACTGTAGAATTTTTACTTTCATTTCCACAAATTAAGAATGTATATTTACATCTTTTCCTACATAACAGTTATATGATGTTCACTGTAATTACTCCGACATTTAAGTCCTGACTTTTATCACACAAATACGTTGAACTTACATATTTGGTTCACATTTTTTACTTGACACTTCCTTGGATTATCAGGTAAATACATTCCTTATAATTTATAACTTGATTATGTAGAATGATTAATTTTTACAAATTTAACATGTATTCATTATGCTAACTAGCACATTGTGTATAAAATTTGAGATCACTTTGGCTGCTTCTAAATTTTTTTCAGTTTACATACTCCCACCATTCCAGAATATTCCACAATTTCCTATCATTTCATTGGTTCAATTTATATGTGTCTCCTGTACTCCTATGCTACTTTTTCCTGGCTAAAATTAAATCATGTTATACTTAACTTGAATCTTTGAATCTAATGTCTGCTCAACCATTTTTCACCTGTATATACCTTATTCGGTTCTTCCCTTAAAAATACATTGCTAGTATGTGACTGAACAATAGCTTCTGCTACCCAACTTTTTTTTTTCTTGACAACCTCTGCCATTGCGACAGCTTTTATCTCTGAAAGTTCCCCATTTACAACTCCCATCTCCTTAGTGTTACGAAATTACAAATATATTTACATGTTTTTTTCTATACCATTAAATATACATTAATATAAAATATGTCGATAATAAGTACATAATTTTTATCTTTGATTAAAGTACTCACATTGTACGTTTTAACTAATTTAACTATATACATTTAACTGTATATAAAACAATATATGTTACAATTTAACTATAATTATTATTTATGATGATTGATAATTTGGTTTGATTACTATTAATTATTGTGATAAAATTCCAGCTTCAACCTATCATTTATTTTCTTTGTTCCAAAGTGAGCACCCTATTTCAAATGACAAACTTTTAGATTGGAAAAAAATAACAACACAAGTTTTAATAAAGAAATGGGTTCTATAATAAGAATATAAAAGATTAAATATGAACATCACTGTGTTGCTCAAAATGAAAAACTATTCTTCTGTACATTAGTAAGTGCATTTCTAGAAATATTTTCCATGTTATCCAATATATAGTTACTTATGAGTAGCAGATCTAACAAAAATATAATGTTTCTGAGTTAACTGTAAATTCAGCCATTGGAGGATTCATTTCTAATGACCTAGGACACTAGATGTATGGAAAATATCTACTAATCTACAACTCACCAAATGTGTTGCTTGCTAGTATTTACACTATTATGTATTTAAAGTGGAGAGCTGTCTGGTATAAAAATAAGGCTTTTGTTAACATGATTCCGTAAAGTTTTGTAATATGCAAAAACATTACTAACCATTTACTATTACTGTCTTAATTGTCCATCTTCTTCATAGAAGTAATGTCTTATCATTAGAATATGATTTAAACCACACCAGATGATAACATTATATATATAATGTAATCCTTGCTGGAGTTTGTGTACAGATTGTTTTCTATCTATAACTTAAAGTAGTGTATACAAGTGTGACACAATTTCCATGGCAATGAAAGTTAATCAAATTAATATGAAGAAAAAACAAAGAAAGAAAAAAAGTCTATCCCTTTGAAGCATTATGGTATCTACAGGGGCTTTCATAAGTAAGCATTAGTGAAAATAAAACTAAAATTAACTCATTTTTTAAAAATTGTTTGTACATGTCAAATTTAATATTTTTATAGGAAAATTTTATGAAGAAACAAAATTTTAAGCCATTACTGTATAGGGTGTGATGTCATTGACAAAAATTTTAAGAGATAACATATTAATCTTCTGTTTTCTTCTGAAAGATGGTTATGTTATTTAGTTTCATGAACAATTTCATTTATCTCATACAAATGGCTTGATTGCTATGGGAACAGTTTAATTGTAAATGTGGAGCATTTTCAACACTTTATTAAACAATTAATTAGAATTTTTTTTGTGAAATGTACAGAAGTTATGTAAATTGTGGCAAAAATTGTTAAATAAGCAGAAAGCATACATACAACTAAGTCATAACAGCATTTTTATGGAGAAATGGACAATTCTTTTCACTACATTTAATACTAATAACACCCAAGCAATTTTTTTGTCTTATTTTTAGTAGGTAGAAGTATTTCATTCCACCTAAAACTTGGATATTGAAATTTCATCTGAAATACACATGTTGAGGTCCCTCAATAAATAAAAAAAGAGGTGTGTGTATGTAAGTGTGTGCATGCATGTGTGTGAATGAGAAGGAGAGGCATAACCCAAAAACAAAATGTTGGATAAAGACCAAACTTCATATTTAATATAGCATCTTCAAAAGAGTAACACAAAGGTTTTCAAAACAAATCCCCCAACTCAAACTACTCCTTACATGGAATTTTTTTTCATTATTATTTATTTTCTCAAACATAGCCATATCAAAGTTGATTAAAATACCATTGTTCAAGATATTTGCATGACAAAGGAAATGTATAGCTTGAATATTCTGCAAATACTCTATGAAGTTTCCTTCATTTTGAATGTATTTTATATAATTTTGTAAAATTGGTAAAGTAAGAGATAGACAAAATATTAGGTACTACAGAGAAAATGTAGTTCTTATTAAAGCAGACAATTTATGTCAAATTCCTTTTTATGTGGTGTTAACCATTTCTGACATATCTTGTTATTGGTATGAATTTCAACTACACCTTTTCAAGCACTTCCTTTTTTGGAGGGGGAGGAGGGGGGCTCGTGGTCAATACAAAGAGTGGAATTTCAAAGACATCACATAGCAATCCTGTTTCTAAAGATCTCATTACCTCTTCAGTTTACTGTATCCTTCCTGCACCTATAACAAAGTATTTATGGAAAGCTTTAAAGAAGTAGGTAAAAGAATAGGATTTTATAAGAATATTTTGTTGAGGAGTGTGTTGAGAGTGCGTTTTGTTAACATCCTTTAACTAGGTTGTCATATTCATACAATGAATGACTAATGAAATGAATTTTCAAATGAATTTGGAGTTCACGAGATTACTACATGGCATTCCTCTATAATGGAAAACTCCAGGAAAGTCTGATCCAAGTAGCTTCTACTAAATTATATTTGAACTTAAGTCCTAAAAATTATCAAAATTATGAGACAGACATGCTAAACTACACCGTGGGCCTATGCAATACTGAAATTAGCAACTTTTCATTCTATTTATGTTGGCAAACAACAAAGTAATAAAATTATAAATAACTAAACACTGTCTGAAATTACATGCTTGTCTAATATGCACATTGTTTTAATTTGTTTTGTTTCAGAACCAAAAGGTAGTGTGCAGCCAAGAATAACCGTTGAGAAACATGTGACACGACTGGTCAAAGTTGGGGATGATATTACGTTGCCTTGCGTAGCACAAGGATTTCCTGTTCCTACATACCGGTAAGAAATTGCAAAATTGTGAAGGTATTGCTTGAGTAGAGTAGTCTCAAGAGGAAAAAGAAGTGAAGAACTCAATTGAGGCCCTTGCTGGAGTTTATTCTTTATACAGAATTTATAATTGTGGTTACCAAGCAGTTGGTGTTACAAAAAGACCTACTCCATAGTTAAATTACCTTGACAAATAGTTGTTTGCTCACTTTTTGTTTTGCTGTTTAAGATCATTTATGTCATTTCATCTTTTCAGTTTTCAAGCAACAAGATTGATAATCAGGGGTATAACCCATATATTTACTATCATTTCTATTTGCTACGTCAGATAATAATTCAAATGAGAACATTTTTAAGTTCAGAATATTCTTGGTTCTAAATTATCCAGAATCCCAACAACTTTTTGGCATCATAATGATATAAGTAGACGTTTAAACAATAATCACACTTGAAAGCAACTGACTTCTTTTTGGCATCATTATGACATAAGCGTAAACAAAGAATGTTCCTCTACCACACCTTTGGTTTGTAAATTTTTTCTGAATATAGCAAAGCCCAAAAGAATCTAAAATGTGAAGTTTTTAAGGATAAAAGCATTTTTAGATTAGAAGGGTTTGAGTTGTTTTCTTTCACAGCCTAAATGGAAATTTATTTCCTTCCCACAATAATTTTGGGAATAAAATTAATATTTTATTTGGCATTTTATAATAAATTGTATTAAAAAAAATACAAGCACAGAAATAATATAACCTCAAAATGCATGTGTTTCAGATGGTTCCGTGATGACAGAGATCAACTGTCTCCTGTAAATGTTGGTGATAGAGTTACAATACTGGCTGCTGGTCTGCTACGTATTGGTAAAGTTCGACTTGAAGATATGGGTAAATATCTTTGTTGGGTTAACAACTCTGCAGGAGAAGAAACTGTTCAAGTCACACTCACTGTTACAGGTATGCATTGAATAAATATTTTCGTGATACTCAGGTTTTCCAAAGAATGTCAAAATTAAATTTGCAGTCCCAGGTTTGCTTAGATTACATGCAAGCCATGTCTAAAGAGCAATGGTATTGTTCTGAAAATGATTTCTTTCTTAATCTGATCCACTTTTATTTCATCCATATAACAGTGATTGTATTTAATTGAGTGAAAGCAATTGAATTTCTTGTTCCAATTATTTTTGTGGTATAATTTTAGTTTGAATTGTTACATTTTAATAAAGTAATGTTTACTTATTCAAATTCTACTTGAGAAGACACATTTAAGTATAATAATACTAAGTGAATAAGAATGAATGATCCCATGCTCAAACTTCAGTTCTTTGATGATTTACCTTCTGACATATTTCAGAGACAGGTTGCCTCCATAGTCAGATGTGATCACCTCATTAATTCCTTGACATGGATGTAGATGTTGCCTTTGGTTGGATTGATTTGGAGATAAAAGCACCATTGTTTGGAAAATTTCGGTTACTTTTTATATAAATTTATGTTAACAAATTCTCTGAAATAATGCTTGGACATGGAATAAACTGCAATGAATCAGTCAAAAAGATAAGTCACATAAGGATGCCTGAAGTGTGAAATAAAGAGACTCCGGGAATTTTAAACCAACTTCATTTTTCAGTTCCTTTGATGGAAAATGGGATGTTGAGCATTCTAGCTGGACTCTGGTAGACACTGATGCAAAATATATACAAAATGGGATTATTTTGGCTAAAGCATGATATCTGATCCTTAAATGTAGTGCCTCACCTCCATGGACAGATATAGTAACTCTACATTCTAATCCAATGAGCCCAAGTTTGAATCTCGATGGTGGTGAACTGTCTAGCTAAAGTTTCTTCCAGGATTTCCTCTTGTCCTGAAAAGACAAACATTGCATAATTCTCACTGTTTACCCCAAGCTCATGTAAACATTTATTTGACTCATTTCATTCACCATTTCTGTAAATCTGAGTTGTTATAAGGGACATCAAAAAAAAGTTTATTAAACTTCTTTCAATTGCATATAAGTTCTACTTGTAAATTTTGAATTTTTCCTTTTGCATTTATATAAGTTTTCAACCTGTAAATAAGAATTGCAAACTTCCACAGTGTTTTTAGTGAAACAAATTAGATACTGCATTATTTTCATCTTTGTATACCACATGAGTCTGCATTTATTAGGTGATGCATAAGGCATTAAAATTGATTCCTACAAGTTACCTACAAATTTGTTTGTGTATTGCACATTTCTGGCCTAATTAAACATGCAAGCTTAATAAAACCTGCCACTTTGGTTTTCTTTCTTTTACTCTCTCATTTAAATCCACATATGGTAAAATGTTAATTTCTTGCATATGCATTAAAACGAACATGCATTTAGTATGTTTAGATTTGAATGACACATTTGCAATGATGAACTCGGTGTAGAAGTTGGGATGTATAACAGAAAAAGGATGTTTGATGGTTTGGATGTGGGCCAATAATATAGTTAGAAAAGGTATAATTTATAATATCTAAATGATGAAATGTAAAATTATACTGGCATTAATAATTAATATCTATTGTTTTTTACAGCACCACTATCAGCACATGTCCAGCCACAAACTCAAGTTGTAGATGTAGGAAAAGAAGCTGTATTTCAGTGTATTCCTGGGGGACATCCTATAACCAGGGTGGCATGGTACCGCAATGCAAAGCCAATTGTCCGTGATGCAAGGTTTGAAGTGACATCATCTCCAGAGAAGCTCACTGTGAAATCTCTACAAAAAGAAGATCATGGGATGTATCAGTGTTTTGTAAGCAACGAATGGGAAATGGCACAAGCAACAGCAGAGTTGCAATTAGGAGGTAAATGCACAGATCAGTTGTATAGATTAGTGATAGTATTCCTGTAATCCATTAGGAGAACTCTTTTATTAGATGTGTCTACATGCAATTGCTACAGTTTAGGTGAGATTTATTATACACTTACCTGGTAAAATTGCAGTACTCATCTTTCAAATACTGTGTTACTAGCACATTAACTTTTCAGGGTGTAATATTGTATCTAAGTAAGTTGAAATTTAATATTTTGAAATAATTGAAAAAATATCATTTATGCACAGAATCGATTGTCTCCATATGTTCATTTTCAAATTCATTTGTACAGCCATTTAAGCACCAATGATAATAATAATGGTGATATTTTCATTGCAGTTTTATTATAGTATGTACATTCAAATTAATTTTTAATCCCTTTATATACAGATGCAAGTCCTGAATTACTGTATTGGTTCACTGAGCAAACATTGCAGCCCGGACCAGCGGTTTCTTTGAAGTGTGTGGCAACAGGCAATCCGCCCCCACAATTTGTTTGGACCTTAGATGGTTTTCCTGTACCTGACAATACTAGGTAATTATGTTATTCTAACTTATAATTCATTATATAACCTAGGGTATGTAGGAGACATGACAAATTTTACTATAATTTTCTAAACACACTTGTTATAATTATATAATATACTTATTAAATGTATTATTAATTTTAGGTTCCTTGTGGGCCAGTATGTGACAATACATGATGATGTTATAAGCCATGTGAATATATCAACGTTGAAGGAGGAAGATGGTGGAGAATATACATGTACAGCAAAGAATTCTGTTGCACAGGTGTCACATAGTGCCAGAATTAATGTTTATGGTATGAGAAAATTATTATTCTTCATAGACAGTTTCTCATTTAACCTCAGCAGTAAAACCAATGAGTAGTTGGCCAAAGCCATAAAACTGTAAATATAGATCTTCTTCACATAATTTTGCATGTTTTTGTTCCTTCTTTATCTGCTGATTTTCCAAATGAAACCTAAAAGGGTTATAAAAATGTAGTGGTAACATACATAAGGTGGTCAAACAGTTTGGTCAATGTGAAAACATCAGCAAATATCTTCAGAGTAATTCCTGGCATGTTCTATACAATTTCTCAAGGATATGGAGCCATTTGAGCAATAACAGCTCAGTGTTTATTGTAAAGCACAGGAATGAAATGTTGTAATTCCCAGGGCAGGCAATTCATATATCCTGAAAAACTTTATACATCCAAGGATAGTGAAATCAAATATACTATCTTACTGAGCAAGGAAAATTTTCAGATTCCCAGTACCAGTGTAGTCTAACTTCATGGGTACCTACTTAATAAAATGTAGGCACTCCACGAAATTAACAGGCAATCCAATGAATCACTTCTCCCAGGATCTCTGCATTCATGAGTCTCACCTGGAATGGCTTACACATTTGTAATTTAAGCACATGCAAGTTGTACCTTGCACATTAAAATGCTCTAGCATTCACAAAAAACACTCAGCTGAGAGTATCCAATGTCTCCAACACTTGCAAGATGGCATAGAATATGTCTGAAAATCAATCAGAAGATGGCTGCTGGTTATTTTAATGAAGATCAATTTGTTTGTTTTCAATTAACAGGATCCTGTCTGCAGCCCACTCAGGTATATGGTATCCAATACATTTGAACTAAATCAGGCTGCCTGCTGTAGATTAAGGTTATGTTTGCTGCAGGTGAAGAGATGATAGTCTTCAGTTTTGTTCCTCGTATTTAACCTTCTTGTAATGCAAAATATTTTTACTCACATAGATACCAAGGCATGATATTCAAACAAAACATTTATTCAATTCTTGAAATTAATATTAAAAATCACTAATATTTTTGTAATAATCATCTAACTCAAAGCATTCATAGCAAATTAGTACTACAAACAAAGACAATCGTATGTGGAAAAGTTCCTGGGAATTGTAATTCCCAGGGTAAGTGTATGACAATAAAAAGTGAAACAAAATTGTGAAAATCCTATTTCTTTCAAAGAATACTTGCACGTTAATGTGCAAATATGAAGTATGAATTAGTTTACTGAAACCTTAAAACATTATGTTTTAAAGAAAAAACAAGAACAGAGGCATTAATTTAATTGCTTTTCTAATAAAAAGAAGTAATTGATTCTTTTCTGCATGTTTTAATGATTTATAATTGGAAAAAGGTAGGAAAAATAAGGCTCGAAATGGTTTTATCTAATACCACTATCTCATTTTGGAAAATGACATATAAATAATATTGAGAACCATAAAAACATCAGCAGAACAGATCAAATCTATACAATAAATAAAAATTCTCTAATAAGTTTCATAAATTTATACAATTTAATAAAAATTATCCATTTTTATACAAAATTAGATATTGCTTTACTTTTTCTTCCACATAATACCATACTGGAGTTTACCACATACTAATCCAAATTTTGGATATCTTTACTGACACTAATTAACTTTGATGTTTGCTATCACTATAGAATATCTTTTACTATAGTCCCTAATTTTTCATGCCCATTTCCACATCATTTGCAATCCAGTTGCTATGAATGCTGCATAGATAAAACACAAGGTATCCTATACTCTGGTAAAGGTATAAAGAGTATAGATATATTTATTTTAGATGGCCTACATTCTTAGATATTATGGGATTATGTAAACAGTTTCTTCTAATCCTTATTGACAATAATGCAATTAACCGTTTGTTTTTATTATTCTTTTTTTTGAAGCTTTGCTGTCTGTTACATAGGCTCTCACTTATTTTCAGGTTTGCCTTTCATTCGTGTTATGCCAAAGATTACAGCTGTAGCTGGAAGTGATTTGGTAATTAAATGTCCAGTTGCTGGATATCCTATTGAATCAATTATTTGGGAAAGAGGTAAGCCAAATCCTTTTGTCTTATTATAGCTTCACTTTAAAGGCTGCTTCTGCATATATTTGTTCTTTCATTTCTAGATGGTCAAGTTCTGCCAATGAACCGAAGACAGCGGGTTTATTCTAATGGTACATTAGTCATAGAACATGCTCAACGCCAGGCTGATGCTGGAACTTATACCTGCCAAGCACAAAATCGCCAAAAACATGTTGCAAGAAGAGATGTAGAGGTGCAAGTAATTGGTATGTCATGTAGTAAATTTTAATCTAGAAATATAATTTAGGTAAGGAAAGGATTTTAATATTTGAATCATAGATACTTTTTATAGTTACGCCATAGCTATTTCAGCCACAGTTTTTATTTATTTATTTTATCATCAGAATTTACAATATTATGTGTGAAGACAAGTAAAAACTATTTAAAACAGATTTGGATCAGTATTATTAATGCACATAGTAGATGGTATATATCAAATGAATTTTACATCTTCATTAGATTAATTATAACTTGTTGAGGGGACATATATGATCTACTAATTAAAAAATGAACTTTAGCAGCTAGGACGAAGCCAATGGTATAAAAAATCTGATCAAACTATCACTGAGTAAGGCATACCCTGTTTCACCTAAAAATCACAGCAATATAACTTAGCAATTAGAGATTATATGAGAAAACCTAAAAAAAATAAAAACCTAGAAGACAGAGAAAGTCAAAGCAAACTTCCTCAAAAAAACACTAAGTCTATCTAAGTATAACCATCATGACTCTCATACATGCTAGCTAATTCTTCATAGAAGTACCTCAACTAGACCTGGTTTTATCACAAACGTAAACCTACAAGGAACTGCTACAAGTACTTAACAAAAAGAAACAAGATATATTGCTCGATTTCTTCTCCACGGATGCAATGATCTAAAGGGATTAGATGCAAGCCAGGTATGACCTATGACATACCACGACAAGATTCAAGGTACATGGTTTTCATCACCAGATATGCCAGAGAGAAGAGAAGTTTCACGAGCCAGAAGACAAGTGCAAGTGCAAACTACGTGGATCAAATTGTGACCAATATCATCTAATGTGATGCAAAGAAAAGAAAATCTCATTTGCAGACTTTTATAAAACCTAGAATTAACCAAGAAACATGCACACTGGCACTATTCTTTCTACTACTATTATTATTATTATTATTATTATTATTATTATTATTATTATTATTATTATTATTATTATTATTATTATTATTATTATTATTATTATTATTATTATTATTATTATTATTATTATTATTATTGTTGTTGTTGTTGTTGTTAATTACAAATAAAATAGAATGAATAACTAAATTGATATTGTTTGTGAATTATCATTATTATTATGCAGAAAGTTCCTGGGAACTGCAATCTAGCAAAATACTTGACATAAAAGAAAAATTGCTTGACTATGTTTCTCTTTTTCAAAGAATAATTTCCATAGCTACTGTGCATGATGGTAGTGGTAATATATTTCAATGATTTGCATGCAGGTTCTCTGCAGACCATTTTACCTATTACAATCACAGAGCACTCCTTCATTTTTGCTATTGAAAAGAAAGGAAAGGGGAAAAAATCATCTGTAGTAGCTTCCTATCTACCATCGTCTTCTCCTTGTTCAATTTTTGCAGTATATTTTTGTCTGAAATATTGATTTGAATCATAAGGATGATCTTAGTCATTTTCTTTTTCATAGGACAAAAACTACAAATTTTCAAATTCATGGTCACTATAATAATCCTAAATGACCTCCCTAAAAACAGGAGGTTTGTTTCCATTCACTAAGTAAGCATGCTTGTGCATAAAATGTGTGGTAGGGTTATTTCTGTCACTGACAAGAATAATGACACTTGTTTCTAACCATTAAATCAAAATAATTCTGAACCTCATGATAAGGTACAAGGATAGTTATTGTCACATTTACCACAATTTCAAAAAAACAATGTTTATCATAGTATAGAGGCACAAGAGATTACACATTGTAGTTGGAGGATCTTACTCCTCTTTCCTGGCATAAAAATCATTACAAAATCACAATAAGAGAAGTGTTGGCTTTCATAGACAAGGCACTCATAATTAGATTAAGAAAGACAGCTACTAGCCCAGAGAACATGAAAGTACAGTAAAATAAAGTCTCATTTTAAATTAGTAATTTAAATTTAAATTAGTAAAATTTACTGGAGCGATTAGAAGTTAACAATGACGCCATTTATATCTCGCTTTCCGGTATTTGGAGCTGATGCTTTTATACTTTTGAAATGCTTTTGGACAGTAGGATCTTAAATTGCCTCATAGTCCAGAGATTCAAATGCATTCTATTACTCTGGAATCTATACAAAAACAAATATAAGAAGATTCTACCTAAACATAGCAATGGAAAAATGACTACAAAGGAAATTGTAGGCTGAAAGAAAAGGAACTTTATAAATAAGAAGAAAATAAAGGAATTCATCCTTGGATGTTTCATAAATTTGAGAAAATATTCAAAGCAAATGGTACAACCCTAGCCCCATTAACAAACACAGCTTAAAAAGTTTACTCAGGACCAACACAAAGGACAGAATTCTGGTTACAAAAATTCAGATATTTAGGAAATTGGATGCAAAGACTTTAGAGAGGTATACATAAGGAGGACAAAGAGAAATGAAGATACAAGATATAAAATGCAGATGAAAAATGTAAAATACAACCAGACATGAAATTAAGCAGTTTCAGAGCATTCTTTGTTCACAAATCACCACCTGTAAGAAACACTAAAACTTTAAAGGTAATTTGCAAACATATTGAATTCTCTGTTTGAGAAGAACTATTAATACACCAAAATAAACATATTTGATAAATTGTTATAGGTACTTCATATAACAACAATCTTATACACAGTGTATTGAGCCTAAAAATAGAATTGTCATCTGATAACTATAATAGGAAATACCATGCAACCAGATATTTTAATTTTTACTGTACATGGATTAAAAGTAGACAAATTAAAAGTCAATTGCGATGAAAACTAATCAATTGGTCTAGTTTCTAGAAAAAAATTATAAAAGTACTGGTGTGGTAATTTACACTAAACAAGGCATTAAATACAGAGAAATAGAGTGTAAAAAATTCTGTGAGGAAATGTGGAATGAAATTGCAGCAATTGAAGTAAATTTAAAAAAATTAAAATCTGGTAATAATAGGGGGTATAGTTCTCCAAATACAAATAAAGCCACCTTTTTTGATAGATTAGAAAAATGCCCAAATAATATAATTAACAACAAAACAACATAGTAACGCCATTTCAATAAAATGTTGTAATGGAAAATAATAAGAGTAAGTTATTATTACAGATACTAGTAAGGAGTAACATTACATTAATAGAGACGTAACCCACTGGAGTAACCAGACACTCTGCAACTTGTGTAGATCTCATATTTACAAATTTAAAGAGATAAGGTCTTAATATTAAGATTATGAAAAATGAATTAGTGTCCACTATGGTCAACTAATTAAAAGTAAACCATTAGGTAAATTAAAACACAAAATAAATAAATTCATTAATTGAAACTAAAAGAATAGTAAATAAAAGCACACTAGAAGCATTAAAAAAAATAATGTTAAAGAAGTGCAATGGATAGATACATACAAAAAACAAGAAATTAATGAAAAATTTGAGTATTTCACTAAAATTTCAGAAAAATGCCTAAATTCTGCTATTCCAATTGGTAAAGTAAAATGCAATAAACAAAAAAGTAAAAATTGGTCTTCAAAAAGGATAAATATCTCAAAAAAAAATGCATGCAATTCCTAAATAGTTTAAAATATGCTAATTTAGATGAGAAATTGCATACTTACATTGAAAATTACAAACAAATTCTTAAAAATGTAATAAACGATGCTAAAAAGCTATATACTAAAATTTTGTTACAAAATGCCAAAATAAACACAAAGTGACATGGAATATTATAAAAGATGCACACAACGAAAAGAAACAAAAATGGATTGAGATCTTGCATACAGAAGTTAACAATAGAGTTATAAGTAACCCTATAAAGATAACAGACTGTTTTAATGAGTATTATATTAATATTGTATAAAACTTGGGAATTAAGCAACTCCCAGCTGGGAAACAAATGAAAACAGTAAATGCAACTCAATGGTGCTACAAGAAATAGCAGAGGAACAGGTTATCAAACAGATAAATGGTTTAAAAGTAAATGATCCTGTGGATTGAGTGAATTTAGTAATGAAATGATAAATTATTGCAAATATGAATTCTCTGAAATAATAACACATGTAGTTAAGCATTTGTTTTTGTCAGGAACATTTCCCAAATTATTAAAAAAGGAATAGTGAGACCAATATATAAGCAAACACACTCAAAGCTAACAATGGAAAATTATATACCTCTATCACTATGCTCAACTTTTTCCAAAACAATAGAGGGAATTTTTTAAAATCAAATACAGAGCTTTTGCAAGAAATACAAAATAATATCAGAATATCAGTTTGGCTCTAAAAAAGAAAAATCCACAATGAATGCTATCTGTAAAGAAAATGATATCATCATAAAGGCAACAGAAAAAAATGAATATGTAATGGCAATCTTTCTTGATTGTCGAACGCATTCAATTGTGAAGACATAAATAAATTAATCATAAAATTTCAAAATTATGGGATCATGAGTTTACCACTGAACTGGCTAAAATCATATCTATAAAATAGAGAACAATGTGTCAAAATAATACATAATTTAGGTGGTAAATTACACAAAACAATTCATTTAAGAAAGTTACGCATGGTGTTCCACAAGGCTCAAAACTTGGTCCATATCTATTCTTATTGTATATAAATTGCTTATTTAAAAAAATAACAGATGCTCGTGGTTTAGCCATTTTGATGATACAAATCGTTGTGAACGGAAACTGAGAAATGGATATACAAAATAACTAATTTATTACTAAAAACAATTAATATCCAGTTAAAAAAGCTAGGTATGGCACTGAACATTAACAAAACAGGGTGAATGCTAGTCACACTAAGTAACACAAGACAATATATAACTAAAGATAGAAATTACATTAATTCAGCAGTAACAAAAACAAGCTTCTTAAGACTAGTGATCGATTATAAATAAATTTGGAAAAAGCATACTGATAAACACCCAAAAAATAAATACAGGGCTATATATTCTAAGACAGTCAGCACAAATAATGAATAGAAAGAGCTTATTACAAATACATTACGCATTCATACATTCATACCTAAGTTATGGGATTGTATTATGGGGTAAGGCACAGAAAAGGAAATGCTTAGAATTTTTAGGCTGCAGAAACATGCCTTATGAATAATATGTAATTTAAAAAAGTTTGATACTTGTAAAAATCCTATAAAACATTAAATATGCTAGCATTTCCTGCAGTGAACATACCTGAATGCATTAAATATACAATAAAAGATTATAGTAGTTAAACTAAAAATATGAACATACATAGGCACAATACAAGAACAAAGCAGAACTATTTTATTAACAGATTAAGAGGAATGTTGGGTCATAAAAGTATAGAAAACAAAACTAAAGATCTGTACAATCATCTACCTAACCAAATAAAATAAATAACGGAAGGTAAGAAAAAACTTAAAGTAGGTACCTAAAATGTATCTGTTATGTGCTTTGTTCAGTAGAAGAGTATAAATGCTCGGTAGAAGAGTATAAATTGCTAAATGCATATAAACCTCGATGTAAATGTTTCATTGTACCTACTGCTGTACAAGAATTTTCTTTGTTCAAATATGTATATACTTATTCTTTTTTAACAGAATGACAATCCTTGTCAAATGTATTTATAACTGGAACTAATAAATGAATGAATGAATGAAACTATATGAGTCTAGGCTGAGGGATAGAATTAATAATGATGAAGATGATGATGTACTTTATCTTATCAAAAATCCCATAAGAGCACACTGTGAGTGAAATTATCCAATGAACATAAAATCCTGAGTGATATTTGCTAAGACTATTTATTAAATTAAATGTTTAAACAATATTAATAAAGTAAAAGTAATATAAGTGCCTATTTTATATATTATTGCATTGAATTTATCGCATACCAAAGCCACACCATAGTACGATCTTCATATTCTTTAAGAAAGCTTTCTTCGTTTCTTTCACTTAGAAATCAGAACAACTGCAAATCAGATGTGACAGTCTCATTTTGATAAGATTTCAGTGATAGTTGACCATGATTGGTTCAAGCTGACAAGGACTGTAAATTGAATGGATCAATATTTAATGCCGGGCCAATGAAGTAAATACCTCTGAAACATGTTCCATAAATTAATTTAATTAATGAAGCTAGAGCAATAAAAGTCATCTTGAATTAGCCAGTTAAGTCATATAGTTACATAATAAAATACTTCCTAGAGTCTTGAAAGTATGAATAAAAGTATACATGACTTAATATTTAATACAAAAAGTACCTAATAAAATGCAGCAATTAGAACCAATTTCTATAAATGTGTGAATATTGTTGCTGATGAGCAGTTGTTTCTAAAGTCAAAAGCTTAGGTGAATTTTACTTACTCCTTCATACATAACTAGCAGACCAGCTCTGCTGCAAGCCAAACTACCTCACACCTTATGGTTCCACCATCACGGCTTCATTCTCAACAGAAATAGCAATTTAACATTCCTATTGTAGATTACAAGGGAAAAGCAGACTACTAATAGCTAGTGAAACATTTTAAATATTGTTGGTAATTTTATAGTTCATTTCACACTAAATGTTACATTCTAAAAATACATGTCATTTGTATGTTTTTTAATCTGTGTTTAAATTGTTGATTTCAGTACCCCCTAAAATTCTTCCAATTCAAGCGATGACAAACTTGTTACGTGAGGGTATGCGTGCAGCCATTTCCTGCCAGATACTAGAGGGTGATCTTCCTATAACATTTCGATGGGAAAGAAATGGACAACTCCTTAGCGGGTCAGAATTTGGCACCACAACCCGACGTCTTGATGAATATTCCACTTCTCTAGTGATTGAACGAATAACATCAAGTCACAGTGGCAATTATACATGTGTTGCACAAAATGTTGCTGGCTCAGAAAGCTTCACTGTTCCTCTTACTGTAAATGGTAATTGAAGAATGTTGAATTACAGAATAAATATTATACAAATGTGTGCATAGTACACCTTCTAAATTATGTATATTATGTATATTATGTATATTGCTAAAATCTGTAATAATTTCTTTTCAGTTCCTCCTCATTGGACTGTTGAGCCTACAGATGCGAATGTGGCATCTGGGCAAGACGTCATGCTTCACTGCCAAGCTGATGGATATCCTGTCCCCAGTATTACATGGAGGAAGGCAGTTGGTACATTAATTCATTATTCTATAAATTAATTTTAATACTAAGATAAATAATCAAAAAATAAAATGTTATAATTTTCAGTTCTCATGCTGTGTGTAGTAAACTATATACATATATTATATAGGTACCCGATTCCTTAACCTCCAAACATTAGGAGGGCTTACAATGTGTACCTATTTAGAAAAATGTGTCCAAAATGCATGTATTCCTTATATCCCATAAGGTGTTCTGGATAATAATTTTTCCATCTTGGCTGTGGCATTCATGTGTTAGTAAAGTATGGAGCAGGTATTGTAAAACAGAACACAACATTTTAATTATGATCATTAAACTAATATTTCAGGCATCAGCCATTAAGCCCAAAACGTTTTGTAAGTATAAAAATGTAATTAATGAATCTCCAAATTCTAGAACAATAAAATTTCCCATCCAGAGTTAACTATTTTCCTGCCATGAATAATATAGAACTTCGTCTTTGAATTTTGCAATATTCAAATGAAAATTGGCACCCCAGTTTTCTGTTTGTATGGGTTTATACATAAAGTAAGTCACTAAATTAAAAGTGACAAATCTAAAATCCTTAAACTGAAGAAAGAAGAAGCTTTAGGACTGTGCTTTATTAATTCTGCAATATTTCTGTGTAGGCAGAAACCCTAGTGACCAAGATATTCACCAATTCTTCATTTGTGGAACTTAAATGTCTTCATTATCCTACAGCTCCAATATACAGTGTAAACATGTTTAAGTTACCAAATGTGTTATACATTGAATTGGATTCATTGAGACAAAAACTTTAAAGTCTCAATATGCTGGCCGAAAGAGGTTTTTGTTAAAGTTTTATTCAAATAAATTACTGGATTGTGAAAGGCTGAAACAGATCTTTATTCTATAAATAAGTACTTAGGTACTTTGAATAGTATATTTATAAGCATTATTAAACCTTATACCTATTCAGTTTGTGAACTGCACTAGAGGCACACAAGATTCCAAATTAATTTTTGTTTTATTTGTGTACAAACAAAACAAGTTCAAAGCTATATTTATTTCTTAGTAATATAACAATTACTGACCACCTTAATTATATATATTTTGTATTTTAAGGCACACATCCTGGTGAATATAAAGAATTCCTTTATGAACCAAATGTAAATTTTTATCGAAATGGCTCACTTGAGTTCCTGCATATCAGCAAAGATAGTGAAGGCTACTACCTTTGTGAAGCTAAAAATGAAGTTGGCACAGGAGTCAGCAAAGTGATTTTTCTTAAGGTTAATGGTAAGTACAATTAGAAAATAATGGCAGCAACAGTTAAGTAAAAAAAATGTTACATATGTTAGATAACATCCTGAAAGTTGGTTATTTATAGCATTTAAAATCTTTTTCAGGGATTAAATGCCTTGAAGCAAACCTTTGAACTATTCAATAAAAACTGTATAACTGTGAAATCTCATAAGCACTTACCAAGGCTTCTATAATTTTTAGGATATCACGTTTTGAAAAACTTAGCTTTCTCTCTCTTGCAGTTTTCACAGTTTTCTCAAGCTTCTGTTTTCACATATAATTCAAGAGTCTAAGTAAGGCTTACATGAGGTGTGATCAGGACACCTAAACTTTAAACTCACAGGCTCATATAACCTCTCAATATACTTAAATGTTTTAATTTATAACCCTCAATAAATTATTCATTAAATTTAAGCTCATTATAGAGCATAAAATGATATATGTAATTATATAATTCCAAATCAAAACCAATATGTGGCCATACAAGAGAGGGTTTTGTTTTGTTTTTAAATGTCCTTTAACCTGGTAGGTCATAACAGACAATAATGAATTAATGAAATGGGTGAAATGATGCTCAAATGAACCGAGTTCCACAGAACTTAAAGTTACAGGATAACGGAAAACCACAGAAAAAACTTATCTGGGTAACTCACCCTAACCAAGATTTGAACTCAAGACCTCTTGAATGTGAGACAGACGTGTTACCCCCAACCACAGAGGTAGGCTAGAGCAGTCTTGTCTCTATACAATGCTGTTGGCACTCTGTGGAGGGTATAGGAATAATTCTACTGAAATAAAATTCTCCCACCTCCAGGCAGAAATCAAATCCTGGACATGTGGTCTGTGAAGCCAGAATACTGACCACTTTACTACAGATGCTCTCGTATACTTTTCTTTCAGTGTATTTTACTCAACTGAGCTTAATTTGAATGCATATTGTAAATGGTGTGGCAGTGAATTAAATAAAATACCTAATAACTGCAGCATTAATTTATGAGAAAAGAAGTTTAGCTAAAGATTTAGACCCTTTAAAACCCAATGCAAGCTTAAATGACAAAAATAGAAGCTTTAAAAAAAAAAGTTACATGTTGTATGAAAAACATGACTGGCTTTGTGACTGTTCTACCAGTCACTCTTTGTCAGTCACTCACCAACAAAAAATTGAAATTGAATTTTATTTATGGATGCTCTTTAACTGTTGTGGTCCTTAGTGTCCCATTCTATATTGGGCATGAAAGACCGGTAATTTTTCTCAGAGATCTCTTTATCAGGCTTGAGGTTCTTTTACGTGCCGTAAATCTACCACACAGGAGCACTGGCTTTACTTCCCTTCCAAAGGAAGCCATGCTGAGGATTTTTACGCCCGAAAAAATCCATTGCCCTCCACCAGGTTTGAACCCACGACCTCGGGAACTGGAGGCTAGCATGGTAACCACTCTTTACCAATGCTCACTCACCAATGAGAATCTAGCCAATGTGGCAAGGAAAGTGATTGAGTAAAAATAATCGGATTACATGTAATAATTACTTTTTACATATTTTGTGGTTAAAATGGCTTTTCTAATTTATTGTTTTCTATTCCATTGGTTATAGTGATAAATTAAGTTTCTAATGGTTTTTCTCTTGCATTTGATAAAGGCTCTATCAGTGAGCTTGCTCTTTACCAAATGCTTCACTGCTGGATCATAGTGGGATATGTTTTCTTCTACCTCCAATATGAATTTTATACTTCCAAAATTCCAAAAGCTTCCCCTAAACATGACCACATTGTTAAAGTATCACTGGCATATTTTAGCTATATTTCTGGTTTTAACTCCATGAACCCAGCTTCATTTCAAATGCTGTCATAACCAAAGCGAGCCGAAGACTGCTCCTTCCGCTTGTTTATAAAATGTGCTATTGAAGAAAAACAGTGAAGCACAGTGAGAAACAAGTTCAGCCAAACCTTTAAGCATTGATTTCTGCTGGAGCTTGTCCCTTACCAATGTCAGTACCTCATCCACTGAAACTCTAGTGAAAAACTCTGATGTGTTACACTCACATGACTTTCTCTACTCTTGTACAAACTATTTTTTCAAACGCTTATTCTCCATCTACTTCATGTTAATCGAGATAGAGTCTGCAAATGTTTATATTATTGCTAATTTTCTTGTAGATGTAAGGGGAATATATATTTACAAGGGCAATATAGAAATACAGTAGCCTTTAAGCACATACATGTCTCTTAATAGCTGGTTGCTAGGTGCAACACCATTCCCTTTGCAACAAATTAATATTCTTTGCATATATAAGACAAAAAAATGAATAACGAATTCCCATTTGAGAAAATAAGTATTGAAAAATTTAAGAGAATAACAAGCATATCTCGAAAATGGTTCACTCAACAAAAAATAAGTATATGACATAAATTGTGTATTTTAACGTGATCTACATTTTGTGTGTAGTAAAATTTTGTCTATCTCTTATGGTTTACCAGTTATGCAAAAGTCGTTCACATTGAAGAATACTTTTGGAGACATTCCCAGAAAATTCAACATATACATTTTATTTGCCATGAAAATATCTTAAACATATGATATTTTAATCAAAATTGTTAAGAGCCGTTTTTGAGAAAATTAAAATTTTCGAAAAATCTTCCATGTAAAGGGTATCCTGGGGTGGGGGGATTTTCTTGAAAATCTTTGTGTCGCATCTCTGAAAGATACTGAACCTAAATACCAAGTTTGGTGTTTATCCGACTGTTCGTTTCTGAGTTATGCTGTTCACACACAGACATACACATGTTTTCAAAAATGCTTTTTTTGGATTCAGGGGGTCTCAAAACATGTATTTCCGGTGAAATCTCAGTATTGAATTTTTGGGTGGAATACAATACTTCCCCTACTTACTATACGTAGTAGAGAAAGTGAAAAGAAACCATATCAAAGCTAATAAGTCCCTGGGCTCTGTGGTTAAATTCTGCAGAATCTCCACAAAGCAGAGTAGAAATAGTATTCTTAAACTTTACTCAACTGAGCACCTGAAAAGCATCACTCACCATAAAAGATTTTAAGGGTGCTTTTAAAGTAATAAACAATAGCTTCATTGAAATAATGTTGTTCTTAATTTTTTTTTTTTTTGGTTTCTTTTTTAATATTAGGTAATGAGCAGTTCTTATGCTGTGTATGGGTATTAATCACCATTTGAATTTTTTCGTACAATTTCATTATTACATCAGTTAATACAGTGATATACAGTGAAAGTTTAAAATGAAAATGATGAAACTGGATACATACGTAACAAATAGACACTATACACATTCTGAAAATTAAGCACATAGCACAATGACAAACTAAGATATAGAAACATGTGTGTTAGTACTACAAAATCAGAGAATACTATTTGGAGCTCACAAATAATGTTCTAAAACAATTAATTTTGTTATTACCTGTCTTAAGCTGTGCCTATATTTATTGATTGAGCAGAAAGCATATTGAAGTAGGGAGGATATTACTTTACTTTTAAATCTAATTGGTTTGTTGATCTATTTACCACCATTCCCTTCAATCACAGATGATTTACTAACACAACATGTTTAGGTTACAGCATATAAATAACGTTTATCTATGTATTTATTATCCAGCTGCTCATTATTGAAATATGTTATAAAAAGTTGCAGAAGTGGTTAGCCAAGTTATCGTTTCTAATCTAATCTGAAAATATTGTTTTAACGTGTGCAAGTTATATCCTGCAAATCCTGCTTTTCTTTCTTTCGTTTTCTTTCCCCCATAATATTATTATTACCAACAAAACCTTAGGAACAGTTCTCTAAAGTGATTCGTGGGGTTTGTTGTTCATAGTATTTTAGCAAAATTTCTCTGTAACTCCAATTAAGTATAATAAAAATTTGACCTTAAATGAGTCACTGTCACCAATCATCTTCTTCTTCTTCTTCTTCTTCTTCTTCTTCTTCTTCTTCTTCTTCTTCTTCTTCTTCTTCTTCTTCTTCTTCTTCTTCTTCTTCCTCTTCTTCTTCTTCTTCTTCTTCTTCATGTGCCTTTTCGACTTACCAAAACATTTATATCAATTAGTCAATCTAGCTTTCTGACCTTCCTGAAAAGTCAACCTCCTCCATTCTTCCCTCTTTTTTTGCTTTCACCCTCTGTCTCCAAATATGTGTATTATTTGGTTTCTTCTGTCACAAATATGTTTCCTATTCATCACAACTTCTAATGTGTATTTTAGAAAGTATTTCTTTGCATCCACTGTCCAAACCAACTTCTTTTACTCTTCCTGATTAATAAACAGTTTCAACATTACTCTTTCTTTGCCCTCTCTTTCCAGAACAGCTTCATTTCTTATTTTGGGCCTTTTATTAAACATACTCTGTTCTTCTTTATATCCTCATTACAAATACTTTAATTTGTTTTTCTTCACTTCATCATAACATCCAGGTTTTTACACTATATAAATCAATTCTACACACAAAGCACTTCACCAATCTCTTCCCTAATTCTTTCCTCAGGTGTCCTCAACTATGTGTTTTGCCATTGCTATTTCCTATTTGAATTCTTGTCAACAGCTCAGTTTACTAATTATGGTATTTACATCCTAGCCTAGTTTCTATCTTTCTTGCATTTATCCTCATTCTGTACTCCTTGCCATTGTTGTTTTGTTGTTTATCTCCATTAGTAGTTCTTAGGATGTTTATCTCTATTGCTAGCAGTGCCACATCAGCAGCAAATCTGATGTATTTTATTCTTCTTTCCCATTCCACTAGAGCTGCACACCCTATCTGGAAGTGTTTCTTTAGCACATTCTGCAGGTAGATGTTGAACTGTGTGAGTGATAAGAGGAATTCCTTTTGTATACCACTTCCAAATCAAATTACTATTACTCTTCCCATTTGAGAGGCAAGGAATTAAGCCCTCCAGACTTCACTGAGATTCAGCTGAGGTTTTAAATATGATACAGTTTTTTACTTTTTTAATGATCAGCAAATCTGCATTAGTTTTGGCACCAGTTCTGGTTACACTTCCCTTCGTTACACTTTCTCTCTATCCTGACTCTAGTTGTTGCTAGAGCTTTCTTGCTTTGCAGTCAAAATGTGTGACAGCCCACCTCTGTGGTGTGGGGGTAGCATGTCTGCTCACATTCAAGAGGTCCTGAATTTGAATCTTGTATTTATCTATATAAGGCTCTTTCTGTCATTTTCCCTTATCCTGAAAAAATGATTGTTGGGTAACTTTAAGTTCTATGGGCCCCTGGGTTCATTTGAGCATCACTGCACCCATTTTTTCATTCACTGTCTGATAAGACCTAACCAGTTAAAGAACATTAAACACAAAACAAAATGAATGACATAGTTTCTCATAACTTTCTTTAATTTCCAGCTCCTGCTCACTTTCGTCAGAAATCCAAGCAAATACAGGTTCAAAAAGGAGAACAAGCTCATCTACAGTGTGCTGCTTTAGGGGATACACCCATAGAAATTATGTGGAAAGCAGGAGGGAAACGAATAAGTGAAGATATGGATCAAAGGTACCGATTTTCTCTTTGTTTGGATATTCTATTACCATGTTAAAGATGATAATTATTTTAGGTATGGGCAACTGTACCTCTCAAAGCAAAGACATAATGTTTCTTCTGTATCTTCTTCCTAAACCACTAGATGGGAGTGCAAAGAATGCTACATAAATAATGCAAGTAGTCCCATCAATGGGTTTATACTGTAATGACATTGTCTACTAGCTGCTAACCTCCATGATATAGGTAATACAAGGTTTACCTGTCATTCAAAGGACTCAAATTATATGCCTGATTGGCATAGGTTCCCTTGCTAAGGTATTGGAGCCCTTAGTGCATTTATGTGATTCTCTTGAAAGAGTGTTATCTGTTAACCATACTTGTAATACAAAAGAGACAATGAGGAAAATAGATTTGCTATAATTGAATAGAAAAATACTCTAGTTGCTTAATATTTATAAAACCTCTTGTTACATAGTGAAGAAGCATTTCCTTTCATTGACAGCATTTTTAAAACAGAACTATTATTTTTAATAAACTTTTCTATTATAAAATAAGTTGAGTCGGTTCATTTGTACTCGCATCACATATGCGCTTGGATTTTCTTGCTATGAAGCACTTTCAGAAGAAGATGCTCTGAAGACTGACTGAATTCAGCTTCTCTCCCCTGACTCCCAGTGTTTGAATTCAAAGGTGTAATTGCTGTCCTCTGTAGGGAACTGTTGTTACCTACATGTGCTGGAGTTACTGCCATCTTGATGAAGGTTGGGAGCTCCCTTGACTTATCTCTTCTCTTCTACAAGCTGAATGAATAAGCTGCATCAAAGAATCTGATGGTGGGATTTCAAAATTCAGAATATTCTTAATATTATAATGGATGAAAATTTGTTATCCAAATTTCCAGATGTGAAGGAACATGTATGGTTTTTAGTAGCTTGATGTTGCTTCCTATCTCATGTTTAGAAGTTAAGAAGTGGTTGGCAACTGCAGATTTATCCAATTGTTTTAATTTAATGTTTCTTTGGTGTTTTTAAACTTCTCTTTGTTCTATCAATGTAGGAACCCTCACAATCTTGACATTGAATTTGATATACTCCTGATGTTTTTTTAAATTATCTATTGTGTTGTTGGACAAAGGTGTTCAACATATTTCTCAAATTAAAAATATTTTGAGGTGCAAGTTGGATGTTGTATTTCCTAAATAATTTTTCAAAATATTTGAACATAACAGGGTGCTATATGAAATTTTATACACCATATCCTTTTTATTAGGGTTCTGTAGGATACTGGTCATTGCACTTTTGAATTCAAATCCTGTGGGTCAGGGGAGAGAAGCTGAACTCAGTCAGTCTTCAGCTGATGATGGCGGAGCATCTTCTTCTGAAAGCAACTTCATAGCAAAAAATAAAATCCAAGTGCATATGTGATGTTGAAGATTGTATTTTGTTGTATTGAAGGAGTTGTATTATATTTCAACTGTTGGGGAGCCGAACTTGTAGTAGTTAGGTTATTGTATTGTATTGTATTTATTGTGCTAAGAGTTTTACAAATTAGATTGTCTACTGCATTTTGACCCTGGTCACTTATTCAGGAGACAATCACTACAGTTTATTTACATTTTACAATCTCTTGTCACTAAATTAACACATTCACTATAGTTTTCCATTCAAAGTAACATGCACTACCTCTTACTTTACTCTTTCCACTGTCCAAAGCCATTTATTTTTTACTTTACACAAAAGCTGCCCAATGCTTCTAGCGTCCTTGCATATCATTTCAATTATAAGTGTATTTCTATCCCCCTTCAACCACTTCTTATTAAAAAATTCTTTTCTCTAATTTTCTGTTCTTGTAGTAGTTGCAACCACACGTATAGTAAACAGTTTCCTGTAGCCTTCGCCCCAAATGTACTTGCAGGTAGCCTTTGCCCAAGTTTAAAAAAAATCTTAACTTTGTAATTTGACTGTTTCTTTAAATATTATATTTATGTTTGCCTCAGCTGTGTCAGTATTATTGTTAGAGACATGTTTCTCTTTGTAGGGTTATGGAGCGACAAGAATGTAGGCTTACACAGATTATAATTTTACTTCACTTCTTTTATTAATGCTTGACACAATTTAAATAACACTTCACTGATATAGAGAGCTATGAGGTTCTTTTTATTATTAAATACTTGCACTTGCACTTGTCCATCTCTTATGGATTACCAATTATATAAAGGTCATTTAAAATGAAGAGGACTTCACAAACTATTCCCAGATATTTTACATATTTGTCAAGCAAATATCCTAAACATTGGTATTTTAATCAAAATCATTTGAGCCATTTTGGAGAAAAAAACAACAAGAAATTTTATGGGTGAGAAGATTTTCTTGAAAATCTTCATTGCATCCTTGAAGGAAGCTGAACTTAAGCTGTGCTGTTCACAAGCTCAGGCCCGCATGTGCACACGTGCATACAGCTGACCTTTTTCTAAACATTGTTTATTTGGACTCAGAGATCTCAAAACATGTATTTCCATAAAATACATGTTTATTACATTTTTACAATATTACATTTTTGGATTTTTGGATCAGTAGCAGCAGAAATGTAACACGTTTAATAATTACGTCCCCTTCAATGAGGCTATATAGCACAAAAGATTGTGTATGACTACAAATGAAATCATTGACTTAATCAACAAAGAGTATCCATTTCAACTTAAACCCTGATCATTTCTGGTTAGTAATTCAAATACAGATAACTCATAATCACCTATATGAAAAAAGTTCAAAATTTATTGACATTGCTTGTTTTCTATTACTGCAGAGTAAGGAAGGTTTCCAAAAAAAGAATTGGTCTTTTCTAGTCTTTTGTGTCACCAGGCTTTTGTGACACCAGTAACAAATATTATCCCCAAAAAATTAGATAAAGCTCTCATTCTTGGTGGCTCACAATATTGTAGATATTAATTTTCTTTAATGTTTGTTGTTGGATATTTTTGTTATAGATATACCATTCGTGAACAACTCTTAGATGAAGGAATGGTTTCTGAGCTGGGAATATCACACACATATCGCCATGACACTGGAGTTCTAACGTGTTATGCCAGCAATGCTTATGGTCAGGATGAAATGGTTATCCAGCTAATAGTACAAGGTATTTCTTACCTTAATATGTTAATGTATTATTTAAATGGCAATGGTTGAACCAACTTTGAATATATCCTAACAAGAAGTGCCACTATGCAAAGCTTTGATAGTTACTTCAAAACACCATATCTTTTAACAGTATTACTACATTTCTTTGATGTTCTGCGTGATCGTCTTTGTTAACAAAAATTAATCTATATATTAAGCTAGTTAATGCAAACCATTACATTCAATTATTTTTCTTAATTTCTGTTTTTCTTCTTGTCTCTTGTCCCAACTATCAATATAGAAACTAAAGAATTAAATTAAATTAAATTACAGTATTTCAGAATGAAACCTCAAGAAGCAGATTCATTTTTATAATAAGTTGAATGAGCTTGCAGTTAGTAACTAGGTTATGTGGTATCTTTGAATTTCTTCCATAATACCATTTATTTAAGCTGTAAACTTGCAGCTAACAAGTTTAGCCTTTCTATCACGCAGCTTTTTTTGACATTCACCTCCAAGTTATTTATATTTTCATTCAGACATGCCTGGAATTAAACACTGTTGGCTGTCTCAATAGGAAAAATAATTTGGCTTTCCTATTTATCATTAATCAGTTCCCTTTCTGAATTTCTTTAATTAAAATTCAAATAAATCAAAAAGAGAAATTACATTACATTTTTTTCACTTAAATATGTAATCATATAAAATCTTTTAAATAAATGCCTATTTAATTGTCAAAATATAAATTCAATAACCTCAGCATGGTATACCTACTTTATAATTATTAGGTAGTTCATAACTAATATTACTTTTTAATGGAAATTTGTAACCCACATGTAAGGAATTTTAGTAAATAGAAACTCATGTTTAAATTTGAAGATATCATAAGAAACTAATTCTTTTTCAGAGGTGCCAGAGATGCCTAAAAACATTAGAGTCAATGATCAACAGAGTCGTTCTCTGCAGCTTTCATGGACACAGCCATACGCAGGAAATAGTGCTATCACAAATTATATCATTCAGTACAAACTTGTTTCAGGCAAGTATTCTGTTTAATTAAGAAAGTTAATTTATTAAAAAAATAAACTCTTCATATATTTATTGTATCTTGGAAATAAAAATAAAATAATAACTACACCTCATATCATTTATCAATTAAACATTTGAGATTTAAAGACTATTTTCCTAGGAGAAAATAGTCATTATATGTTCTGAGAATGAATCATGACACAATAAGTGCTGTTTATTGGTCTTATAACAATAAATTACAATATTTTCAGATGTCTGGCAGGCACAGCCATCTAAATTAACAGTCCCAGGGACACAAACTACAGCTACAGTACAAAATTTAAATCCTGCAAGTTCGTATCACTTTAGAATAATGGCAGAGAATCGACTTGGCATAAGTGATCCCAGTGAAGTTATTCAAGTTACAACTCAGGAGGAAGGTAACTCAGTTCTTTTCCCCATAAATTTTTAAGTAAGAAATATGCCTGCAAAACTTTGTAAAATATATTTATTTATATGTTTAAAATGTAGATGTCACCATGTAGAAGTAGACCATATTCACAAGTAAAGTTTGCCTAAACATTCACATACTGAATAACAGATGAGCTAGATTAAATAAGGGAAACTGTTCGTCAATTTTTTTTTAATTTTATAGCTTAATGTGCCAGAAATTGAATACCTAATTAAATTGAAAAGAAATTGCTTCTCTCCAAGGCTAAACTTAGGTATTACCCATAACGCAAAAAGCGATGACAAAGAAACAAAGAAGTAATGATTTCACAATAAGCACATTTTTCCAGCAAATATCTCCCCATTTTCCTAACTTTGGCATAACTGCCCATACAATAAGAAAGCAATAAATGGGTGAGCAATGAATATACAAAAGGACCAATCTCAAGAGGGAGAGCTAATACATTAATTAACATAATATAATGAATATTGCAGTTTTTTCAAACCAGCATGTGTGTATTACTACAGTGTTGTAAATGCTTCTCAGAACGGAAACCTTATAGCACTTCCTGTATCAAACAGAGGCTCTGTGGTGTATAGGAAATGGTTCTTACCAAACAAAAATTATCATACTGTAGCTGAGGATCACACCCAAAAGCTTTTGGCTTAGAAGCCAGCATGCTGACCACTAGACTACAAGGACAAGTTATATTCAGCTATCAGTTAAAGTGTATGTGAACTCACTATTCCTCTGGAATCAGGCAACCCTCTTTACTTTTGTTAGTGGGAAACAAACTTACAGGTATGGGTTATCTCGGTCATGTGGTATAATAGTGTGGTTTAACAGGTATACTTATTAGAATTAATAAATAGTTGATGTTGTGCTTTAGGTATATAATGTATTTCACACTTTCCATTATGTCAAAATGAAAATGGGTAGAAGATAAGCTTACATTGTTGCACTACCATAGCTGTTATAATAGTCATTAAACAGTAACTTCACAGATGAATGATTAGTGTATAATAAATAATATATATATAAATATAAATGTGATATGTCTGAATAGTAATGTATCTACAGTTTAAACTTGGCAGATGGTAATTATCAGCATCCTTTTAGTAGCATTCATCATGCAGGAATGATTGTCTTCAGTTTGGAAGTACTGCTTTTAGCAATGTTAGTGGCAGAATAAGCTCACAGAACATATAACGTAGCTGTTGGAAAAGAAGCACAGATATTGTTCTGAATAAGAGTATTTTTGGCTTTTTTACGTTAACTTGCTAATTGTATTTATTTCACACACTGTATGCTATATTGTTTTTTCAGTTCCTAGCGGTGCACCACTTGATGTAAGAGCAGAGGCCAGAAGCTCTACAGAACTGTTTGTAACATGGGAACCTCCTGAAAGAGAACTATGGAATGGAAACCTTCTAGGTTATTATGTTGGGTATCAGGAACAATCTACTCATGGTGCTGTTTCTTCCTCGCCTTCCACAACAACACATAATTATAATTTAAAAACTGTAGAAGTTGGTGCTCAATATGGAGGTGAAGTCCTCCTTCAGGGTCTTGCAAAATATACTACTTACTCAATTGTGGTGCAAGCATATAACAGTCGAGGTGCTGGGCCTTCATCAGAGCCAATTACAGCAAGGACACAAGAAGATGGTAATTATTGTATCTTTTAATAGCAGTTTTCTTTGTACTTAATATATATTTTTCATTTATTTTGTTACAAATTTATACCTAATTTTAACCATTCAGTGGAATCTAAAACCATTCCGCCTTAGAGATTTGCGTTCTACTCAGTCTTAAATAATTATTAAATTGATATTTTTTCTGTAACAAGGGACAGTTCTCACATTAATGTCTCAGTTTCATTTGGAAACTTCTCCCGATACACTGAAATGAAAATGACTGGATCATGTGTTTCCTCTGCACAGGCATTTCTTGTTTATAGAAAAAAACTACTGAAAGTATATTTTATAAAATTTGAAGCAAGGAAAAATGCAAATTTGTTTTATAAAGCAATACACAATTAAAACACTTGATTCATGTTACTGCAATAGTCTGTGTCTGTCCTATGAGAAACATTACAAAAAATAGCAATTGCTGCAATGTACATCCTAAGACAAAAAAAAGTGAGCAGAGACTCTCACAATGTACATTTGTTGAAGTCCAAATCATCTCCATAGCCGGTTCACAATGATGTTTTGCTAGAGAGCTGTGAGATTATTTTTATTAATTAATTACACTTTTTTAATACATAAACTATTTTCGTCTTACACGAATACGTATTAATTCTCTCGAGGATGTGTCTCGCGTCTGATTAGTAACACTGTTTGCAGGCAATTGACTTCTGAATTTGTAAATGTTTCTCCTTTTCAGTTTCTGATTTGCTAATCCTAATCCAATAGAATACCTTCATTTAACTAAAGCTTTTTCTGGTTGTTGATTAGCTATTTTTATAAACTGTCACTAAAATTACATTATTGTTACACCAAAAGTCACAAGTAGTACTGTTAAACTTTCTTACTCATTATTGACTCAAGGTTATCTCATTGTTACCTCATTGTTAGCGACTTTTAACTTATTATTCTCACAGCTCCTACATTATTAAATTACGTAATACATTCACATAACATTATTGAACATGTATACAATAATATAAGTATGTGCAATGACTGTTACATACATTTTACACATTATTATATACACATATTGCTTCAAGGTGGGCTGTTATTGAATTTACATATTATATAATTTGAATGAAATTATTTAAGTGTTAAAAATACTGCCTCAAATGTGACATTCAAGCAGTGTAAGTACACTACTGTATCAATAAGCACTACTTGTTTCAGCTTAGTTTCCAATAAACTTATTTTGAACTTTTGTTTTGTCTATGAAATCCATATTTGTATTAATTGAAATCTAAATTAGGAATAAACTGTATCCCAAACAAATAAACAGTAAATCATTCTATCATTCTACTGCACACTCACTACAAATTAAAACTTCCTTTATTGCTTTTCTTTCCATATGCTGAGTAGAACATGGTCTCCTTGATTCTTAAGTAGCAGTGACAATTGTAGTACCATGTACTACAAGAAAAAGTAAAAAAATTAAGTTGATAAAATATTATCATCCTGCAACATCTTGCATTCTTTGTTTGGCTTGCTGTTCCACAAGTTTCTAGACTTCAAATGTTCAAAAGGTGCTTTATTGGCTATTATACATCGAAACACTGAGAAATAGTAGCTTTAATAAGAAACATTCAAGTCCATTTTAACACTTAACTTACTTCACCAACCTTATTCACAACAGGATATGTTTCACGGATACATCTGTTAAAATTGACTCAAATGTTATTTATTAAAGTTATCACTGTGCATTACTTCCAGAGAAAAAGAGGTTTGAAAACCGTTCTTTACTAGCTTTGTGTAGGTACTAAATTAGAAAGTTAAACCACATTTAAAAGATATAGTGCCATGGCACAGATCTTTGGCTCTCTGTGTCAATGCTCTTACCAATGAGCTATCATGGCAACATACCCATATGTGCATTAAACCCTCTTATCTAATTCTAACAAAGATTGTCTTCCAGAGAAATCACAGTGAACTATATAAGGGTGAGTGCTAACAGCAGAGAGGAGGCTGTAATAATGGTATTGTGTTGGGTTTCTTTCCTTGGGCTGTAAGATAAGTCCAGTGCAGAAGAGAAAGAGGAGAGGGAGGAAGCAGTCTTCTCTCTAGTGGCAGAATGATGAACTTCTTCACCAAGATGTCATCCATGTAATTTCAAAATTTATAAGATGGTCATTTTGTTTAAATATTAACATGTTTTCCCATGTTGTAAGTGCATTGTGGCATATTATGCTTTTGAGTAATTTCAGAATTGAGTCCAACTTGTGGTTTTTATTCCAAAAGTGAGATGCTACTGCTGACTTGTCTTCTTGCTTTAACTTAACATTTTTTAAGTGTTCTACGATTTTGGTGCTTAGACTTCTTTTGGTTTTTCCTATGTAAAACTTTTCAGATGCATAAACTTAATTTGATGTATTCCAGATCTATTTTCTGGTGGAATGTCATCTTTTGTTTTTGAATTTAATGTAATCAAGAGGTTCACTTATCACCCGAAAAAACATTTAGAAAATTCAAAAAGATCTTCAAAGAACAAACTCCCACAAACACATATCCCATAAGAAACATTTAATTTCATATTCAGAAGATGAGGTTCCACCAGACAATGGATGCAGAATATATCAAACTAACAATATCATTTGTAAAAAGTTTTACATAGGAAAGCCCAAAAAACCAACTATAATCAATGGTAGTCAGTACCCTGAGATTTAAAATGGAAGCTGGGTCCTCCAAAACTAGTCCCACATAACTAAAGTGTAAGTATCCTAGTTTTACAACGGACACGACAAATACAAAAGTATAATATAGTGCTATTTAAGTGATGTTCCTTTCTTAATAAATATCTACAACTTGATGCAACAAAGTTAAAAATAACACTGATGGCATTATTAGAAATTGAGGAAACAATAGCTAAAGCTTATGAGGTAGGTCCATTGTTGCAACAATAATAAAATAAAATAAGTATATTGATAAAAAGTTTACACTAATGCTGCTGCTCAAGTAATTTGTATTGTAGCACAAGTCCAGTATGAAAGAAGTACTTATATGTACACAACATATGTCATAGGAAGAGGTTAGAGAAACTGTATAACAATGCATGGAAAGATAAAGAGAGCAGTTACATTTTTTTAAGAATGACTATATTAATCTGCTCTGAGAGAAAGAGTGTGTGTGTTCATGTGCACGTGCACATGAGAAAGAGACTGACCTGTTAAAATTTACTTGATCCTCTTAATTTTATGTTATTATTTCCTATTTAAGTGCCAAGTCTTCCTCCTGAGAATGTGCAGTGTTCTGCTCTGACTTCACAAAGTCTGCAGGTATCTTGGGAACCACCTCCAGTGGAAGGACGTAATGGTGTTGTCCAGGGTTACAAAGTGTCACATCAACCGGCTGAAGAATGGTATGGTGGGTAATTTCACTGCTTGATCTTTTCTTCATTATGTGTTAATTCTAAAGAGTAAACTATTGCACCTTCATAACATACCCTTGAAGTTGAAGTGTCCTCAATGAAATGATTTTAACATTATAAAGTTTAAAACATAACATAATCATGAGAGTTATTTTAATTTTGAGAAGAACATGCTATTTTCACATGTGTTATTAGAACAACCATGAATGCATAAATTCATTAACATAAGTTATTAATTATTATGGTTCTTATCCATCATAAGTACCTTAAAGTTGCAAAAATCATAAATATATTACTTTTCAATCTTCATGGCAATACAAAGCTTAAACTTAATTTTAAAAAAGCTGTTATTAAATATTACATAAAATGAATAGAAGTAAAACAAAAATAAATAAAACTTTGCTTTTATATTATTGTAATATATGTATTTATATAAGCTTAACTGTAATTATATGTACAATTTTCTTTTGTTGTTTACAGAAAAAGATGAGCTAGAGACTAAAGTAACTACTTCTATGACTACAACAATACCAAGTCTAAGAAAGTTTACAAACTACAGCATATCGGTTTTAGCATTTACTTCCAGTGGTGATGGTGTTAGAAGTCCACCAACTTATTGTCGAACAGAAGAAGACGGTAAGTCACTTCATCAGACACAGTCAAATTTGTATTTATCTAGTCCCTTTAGGATCTTGTAATGATATTGGATGTACATTATGAAACTCAAAACACAAAACTAAAGGAGTATGAAAGAAAATTAAAAAAAAAAAAAAATACAGCAATAGTTGTGATCAATATAAGATATAACAGGCTCTAAAAGATTTCCTAGAAAATAATTATGAATGTATTAAAACGATAATAACACAGAATTTCGGACTGACAGAACCATTTTCATGTAAAACCTAAGGCAAGGAACTGCAATGATGCATATGCTTTAAACATTTAAATTGTTTTAGTGCAAAATTATGTAAGCCCATGTAACCATGCCATGACAGTAGTTAGCATTATAAATAAAACAACCTTCATATTTTCTCATTTTATAACTTTCAGATTTGTAGATATGTGAATAAAGAGATCAGATATAATTCTAATTAACATAAAAGTTAATTCATAGTAATATGATGAATTGTGAAAAGCAGAAAGAAAACATATACATACAAATATATATTTTTACTTTCTCTACAGTGTATAGTAAGTAAGAGAAGTATTGTATTCCACCCAAAATTCTATGTCGAGACTTCAATGAAAATATGTTTTGAGGCTCTCTAAACCCCAAAAAAGTCATCTTTATAAAAAGGGGGGCTGGGTGGGTGGGTGTATGTGCGTGCGTGCGTGCGTGCAAGAACAGCATAACTAAAGCTAAACTTTATATTTAAGTTCAGCATCTTCCAAGGATGCAACATGATTTTCAAGAAAATCCCCCCCCCCCAACCCAAACCTTTCTTTACTATCCTTTACTGGAAAATGTTTCAAAAATTTTGATTTTTTAAAAAATGGCTCTAGTGATTTTGATTAAAATACCATATATTAAAGATATTTACATAAAAAATAAAATGTATATCTTGAATTTTCTGAGAATAGCCTGTGAAGCCCTCTTCATTCAGAATGAATTTTATATAATCCTGTGTAATAACTGGTAAATGTTAAATGATATATGAAAACACACTGCACAAAAAAATATTGATCCATTTAGAACACACAATTCATTTTAAATAACTTTTTTTGTGGCATCAGCCACTTCTGAGATATCTACTATTCACTCAAATTGTTCAATACTTTGTCTTTTTTTTTAAGTCCTGTCGACATTCAGTTATTTCACGCAATTGTATGGAAAGAGATTTTAAAGCCATCATATGGCATCCAGTTCTTAAACATTTCACTATTGCTATTCCCTTTGCATCTGTAACAAAATGTGTAATGTAGCTATTTCTGCAAAGGTTTATCTCACTTAAAATTATGTAGATAGAAAAATCAACTTTTGTAAGAATATTTGTATACACACTAATAAGCAATAGTTTATTGTTATCTGATTTTCTTCATGTCATATAAATTAGCCTTACTCACACAAACTACTTATGCTGAAACTTTTATGTTCTGTTGTTGCATTCTTATTTACATTATTTACAGTGCCTTCAGCTCCAGCAGATATTAAGGCAGTAATAAGTGCTGCCAATAAGATCCTTGTTTCCTGGTTGCCTCCATTACATCGTAATGGAGTACTTACAGGTTATACCTTCTACATGGGAATAATTGAAGATGGCAAAGAGGTAGGCACTAAAATAAATATGTGCAGTAAACAAAATTAGACTATCTAGTCAAGCTTACAGCATATTTAATTTACAAATTAGATTTTTGATGTTTTTATATGCAAAATGTCCCAGACTTTTGGGTCAAATCAATATTTGTGACAGAAGAGTCTAAATCAAGTATTTTGATATGCAGAACCACTGGTTGAAAATACATATTTCAAGTGCTACAAGATCTTGAGCAATTAATAAATATGAAGAACACAGAACAGCTTTCCCAACTAATGAGCATCTGCCATGAAATTTATTACATGAAACCAAGTTGCTAAGATACTAGATGCCTTTTTTTTTAAAAAAATAGATACCAGGTATATTTGAGAGTATGATGAAATGTCACATGACATACTGCATGTCACATCTTCAACAGTTACTATGAAAATTGTAGGTTTAAGTTGTTTATGGGTACAAAATAATGACTTAAAAATATTCCTCATAGGTACTTATTAATAATTCAGAATCCTGTGGAGCTTAAAAGCATTTTCAACTAATTTTCCCTATTTAAAAACAGCATATTGGTATAGACACATTCACCAGTTGTAATAATTTGATCCAACACCTGGGCACACTATACATATGATTTAGACAGACATCACAAAATTAGTATTAAATTTGTCCTGCTTACTATCAAAAATAGTACTTAAAAGACTTATGATGCACAAATGATCATGAATAAGTGAAATATAGTTAATTCCAACTCAATGTAGCATTTTGAAGCTTCTGAAAAGTCCTCATTGTCTGCTCTGTTAATCTTCACTTCTTTCTTAAAATACTTAATAAACATCATTTAATCCATTTGATCCTGATTTTTACACTTTCAAACTAAACCAAAGGATTCTTCCAGTATTATTTATAAATTTTGATATTATTAATAACATTTTGTTCTAAGCAAAGATCTACAAAATACATAGTCAAATCCAATTAGTTTGATGCCACTGATTAGAACGCAGAGGTTCTTCCAGGAAAAGGCTAATGCAGACAAAATTATTTTTCCACTGCACAGTAGTAATATTGTATACAGCACATAAAATTCAAGACTATTTTAAATTATTAACGAAAAAATAGAAATTATTACAGGAAGGTACCCACAAACGCATCTTGAGCCCTTTGAGTGAAGTACATGAGACAGTGAAACTACAAGAAGGTGCTACATATCAGTTTTGGGTGACAGCTTCTACCAAAGTTGGAGAAGGAGAAAGTACTCGGGTTGTCACCATTTCACCATCAAATAAAGGTAATGTAGCTTGTATTGTTTCCTCATTTACAACCACCATTTAATACAATATGGAAATAAAAATTAACATAGTTCTCTATTGTTTCTTATAGTTCCAGCTAGAATTGTTTCTTTCAGTAGAGAGATAATAACTCCATGGAAAAAGGATATTGTTCTTCCATGCAGAAAAGTTGGAATTCCAGTACCACAAGCAGTATGGAGGCTGCAAGATAGAATACTGGAAACAAATGGAAGGAAACAAGTAATGCTACTATCATACAGTTCTATACTGTAATCCTGATTTACAGTTCTGGTTTTTCAGTTTAATTTTCAATGTTCTTATTCAGTGCAGCACAAAGTAAAATATAAAAATCCTTTTTTCCCCTAAATAAGAAATTATGAAATATGTCTGATAGCAAATAGTTATTAGAATAGATCTTTAGAACTATAATCTTCAAAAGTATACTACTCTAACCTGTGTTTATTGGCCATTAATTCCATTAATGGTCAGTAAACAATCAATGTTTATTTATTTTCAATGTATTTCAATTTATTTTCAGATAAACAAGGATGGCTCATTTCTCATAAAAGATATACAGCATAGTGATGAAGGAAACTATTCCTGTAGTGTTGAGAACCAACATGGGAAAGACGAAATAGTGTACAGTATAAAAGTTAAAGGTAATTATGACGTATATAGTAACCATGAAAGTAAAACTTGTAATAGTTAATGTAAATACTTAAAAAATTAATAAATGCAGCACCTTTTATTTCTTGCATTTGTTATTAGTGATACACAAATGTATTATGGTTTCTTATAGTGCCCCCAGATGCCCCAACTCTTCAGGTAGTAGCTTCTTATGAAGACAGCCTTCAGTTGCAATGGACTGATAACCATGATGGAGGAAGTCCTATTTTAGGTAAGTGTAATCACTTTGGAAGTAGATGCATGCAAAATATAACAGGTATTATGTCTATAGTTGTATAACAATTTCCTTTATTGTCATAATATTAACTAACTTCTTATCAAAAAAAAATATTGAAGATCAAGAAAGAAATTTCCCTTTTTGAATGTGGATTTGATCCAGTTAGTTTATCTATGTATCTATCTTTTGTTATTTGAAGAAGGCATGTAACTTCCAAAAACTACATAAGACTTAACAATATTTCCTATGCAAAGCATATTCTGTCTGAAGCATGCATAGCATGATGCTCATATAAGAATAATCAATACACAAATGTAAATGAGAATGACCCAGTAGCATGTTAGGACAATGGGAAAGATGAGGTGGGTAATGAAGTGTTCATAAAACTCAGTGGGTAACAACACGGGTCTTATATTAATATAAGTCATTCAGAAGTAATAAAGCGTTCTGGGTAACAACACAGCTTATATCAATCTTAAGTCAGTCACAGAGGCATATAGTCAGGGGAATCCAGGGAATTGGAGATGGCTCAGATGGTTTTGGCTACTCAAAAGCTACTGAGATAGGAGCATATTACACAGCTTAAGAATTGCAGCAAATCCCATAAAATTTTATTCCAAAATGCAGCAGTTGCAGTGATTATATACATGAATGCCTGGCCACTCAGCTCTAGTCCATCACATAACAAGAGAGCTTCTTCATACCGTGCTGCAGGGAAAAGAAGGCAAGGGAGAGGAACCTTTGCACATGCATCGAACAAGCTCAAGCTGACATATTATGTGACGGAGTCCATCTATTGGAGATGGTTTACTTGTCAGAGAGTTCTAAGGCAAACCAGTATTATTGGCACATGCATAAATTGAAGGGTCAAAGAGCTTCTTTTTTGATTTTGAGAAATCATAGCATACATTGCTGTTTGATAATGGAATGTGGTTTTGTTGTCAAAGAATTACAAATAACACCATTTGAAATGAGAGAATTTTTAGACAAACTAGCCATAGTTAAGAATGGAGTATCACAGCCAGAGCTGGGGCTCACTTCGACATACAAGGATAAAAATTGTGAGAACACAAGACATTTTAATGACAGTAATTACATTAAAACACCCTGCTTAAATGGCTGCACTAAACTAAAAAAATTATTTTGCTAGCCATGTTTTCTTTTTAGTACTGAAAGTTTGGTTTGGTCCAGGAATGGTTTTAGTGATCTCAACAATTTATGTAAAGCAGTCAAACTTCAAGTTTTTGGAGATTCTCGTAACGTAATTGATCTTCAACTCTATCACAGCATTCACTGGATATAACGGAGCATAATGAGCAAGTAAAGAGAAACAGATACATCTTAGATTACTTAAGTAATGTAATTTGTTTTATAGCTAAACAGGAACTACCTTTTCATGGGCACAATGAAGATGTTGATTTGTTAAATAAACTACAACCCTACTGCCTGATATGACCTTCAATTAAGTGTTCATTTTAAGACATCTACAGTGTTACAGGACACTTCTCCTGACATTCAGAATGATCTTATTTCAGCTATCACCATTACAGTTAATGATGCAATAAAAGCAGAAGTAAACGAATCTAAATTTGTGTCCATTCTTCTCATTAAAACCTCTGATATTTCAAATGTATCACAGTTATCAACATGCTTGCTAATGTGAATAAAAAGGGTATTCTTAAGAGAGATTCCTTTCATTCCTTGATTAAGGAACCTAGAGATTTGTTAAATCACGTCAAGTCAGTAGTAAATGAGTTTGAAATATCAGATAAAATTGTAGGATAAACATATGACTAGTCAGAGAGAGATATCCAGAAGCTGTGTTTGTTCACTGTTAAAGTCATATTTTGAATATAGTTCTGCAAATATATATTAAGAACATTAAGGAATGCAGTACTTTATTACACTACCAGAAATAGCTTCATTTTTTTTCCAAATCATCAAAATGCACATATGCACTTAAACAAATGGTTGAAAAGAAGTTTCCTAGATTGGCACTAATGAGATGGAATCTCTTATCATGACTGGTAAACACAGTGAAAGAGTATGAACAGAGCTTAAACAGAATTTCTTTAATTGATCATGATAATGCAGGGAATGCGATTCAGATACAGTTCTACAAGCTGGTAAATGTGCAGTTATCTATGTTGCTTCATATTGCAGGTTTTTCATCATTGTTTTCTCATACAGACATTCCATATGACATATTGCAAACTAAATGTATAGTTATCATTTTCTGCTGTGAAGGAATTGAAGATGTTAAGAAAGTATTCAGAGACATGCATGTAAATGGATTTGAGAGAATTTGGAATGACAGCAGGAAAATACTAATGAAATGTCAAGAAAACACAGAAACTTATACCCAGAAACTGCATTTAAGGCACTCTTTAATGGAATTATGGAAACCCTAAATATTCAGCTTGAAGACAGGTTTGGCAATTATAAAAAAACTGTTAATCTACAACTCTTCTAGATTCACATAAATTTCTCCAATTGAAAACCACATTTCCTTAAGTCAGCTTTCACATCATTGCTAAATACATACAAAAAAAAATTTGATTCTGTGAGGTTACAGAATAAGCTAACTGTACTGTACTCATATTCAGACTGAGAAATGTGTAGTAAACCACTGCTTCTTTCAGTGAAATACATGAACAAGAAACAGTTAATCTTAGCCATGCCAGAAATATACAAACCTGCTGCACTCATACTCACCATTCCAGCAACAACCGTAACAATGGAACACTCATTTTCTGCTCCGAAGAGAATCAAAACTTACCTGGAACAAACCAAGTAGAGTAGACTTGCTCTAATTTCCACTGAAAAGGAGCTAATGGAGGAGCTAAGAAATAATCCAACATTTAACTTCAGTGATGCTGTTATCAAAGCATTTTGCAGTAAGACAAGAAGGATGGAGTTCATGTTTAAGTGACTGGGGTAAAATTTTTATCTGCATGCTATTTTGTGGTGGTGGTGGCGGCGGCGGCGGCAGCGGCGGCGGTGGTGGTGGCGGTGGCGGCGGCGGTGGCGTAACATTTTAGAGATTACCCATGGCCCAAACTCACCCTACCCCCTGGTCAGTCAGAAATAATAAAGCATTCTATTCTCCATACACATTTATATTTCAAGAGCCCAAACTATCATGTTCAAATGGCACAGTAAGTGTAGCCATGGGACTAAACAAATTTGGCAGAATATAAGTACCTATGTAAGTGGTTTTATTTTATTAGTTCTCATTTACTCAATTTATGCTACTCAGTTTCAAACTACATGATAAGCAACATGCAATGCTGCTGCAGTATTCATAATCCTCTACCTAGAAACAAGAATTTTTTATTATTCAGAGAGCTGCTCTAGTACCTTCGCCACTGAAACTTATGTGTTTTCTTTCATGTAAGAAAGATGTTAATCTTCTGCATTAGTAATCCCTGCCTATATTTATGTTACTTTTTATGCAAACCTTGTATATTTCTTTAGAAATTGTTTTCTTGCTATTTCCAATCTTGTAAATTATGAAGTTTTAAAGTATTTGTACATCAATCATGTTTTGTTGTGGTGGTTCTAATCAATTTCATCTCCATGACCATTAATAGAAAAGAAGTTTATTAATTAATTTTGAAGATTTAGAAGCTAGTAACAGTGATGTGTCATAATTTAAAATAAAGAGAGTTGAAGGTTGTTACACTACATCACTAAAATGTTCTTATCCTATATACATAGGAAGAACCAAAAGAAATCTTGAAATAAGACTTAAAGAGCATATGAGATGCATTTACCAAAAGCAGCCAGATAAATCAGCAGTAGCAGATCATTTCTGATCTTCAAACTATGATATCACTCCGAACATAAAACTCTTAAAATTGATCAACAGCAGCAGTAAATTGGACATCTGGGAAAAAATACATATTGTCAAACACAGGAATCACCTAATGAATTTTGAACTGCTGCCACCCAACAGCCTTTGGAGGTTCATCAGCCCAGCACCAGAGAATACCACTAGCCACACACATTCCCCAGACAATAACCGGCAAAATCAGTTAAAAACATGTTGACGATGGGAGCAAACCGTCTCCCGAAACGTGTTCAAGTAAGAACATTTTAGTGATGTAGTGTAACAACCTTCAACTTTCTTTATTTTAAGTTTCTTAAGTTTCTTAACTTTCAATGCTGTCATGCACACATAAATAACTGCAGAAAGATGTAGTTTGATAATGAGAAATGTATCACCACAGTGAATCTTCAAAACTCACAATTTAATGAATACTAAAATTCATTTGAATTAATTCAAATGATAATAACATCACAGTTACTAGCTTCTTACCATTAGAATTTAATTGCTAAAATTCAGTTATAATATAAGATCTTAATTTGAGATGTTATATATTAACTACTGCCACATTCAGTATTATTATCAGGTGCGTTACATTATACTATAATGTACATTTGTAAATTTTTCCAAGAAAAACTTCACCATCACTCAAACAGTTATTATACACTGAAAAGGTTTTCTCAACATTGCAAGACATGTGAATTTAATGCATACATTTTTTTTATTAGTATTTAAGCAATTTTCTGTAAATATAAATTGTCTAATATTTTTAACTATAATTTGGCACATCACCTGTTTACGAGCATTTGTTCTCTGTTGTAAATATAATACGACAAGGTTCTACTCTGTTTACATAGTACTTCCTACTTATTAGTAATTTCACAATACAGAAACATACAGGAAAGAAAATACTCTTCCCATGTAGTCTCAAAATGCTGCTTCCACATGATTTAATCAGTTACATTTTAACTAACTTTAAAGCCACATTTGATCATAGGACAGAAAACAATAACACGAGGTACTCATTTCTCAGCATCAGCATAAGTTGGCACAAGGGGTGTTGGTGCCAAATTATTGACTCTGCAATGGTGTATATTCAGTGCTTGAGCAGGATCTGTGATATCAGTTCAAGTCAATGCCAAGCTAACTGCATAATAAGCAGATGCACTATTTTGCATTCTAATCATTATAATTCTCTATAATCATTCTTATGGCATCCCACCTTAATCTTGTCACTAAGGATAAGCTGCAAATTACATAATTATAAGAATTTGTATTAGAATATTAGAATTTTAGCTGCGAGGAACAAAGAAGAAAACTGTCAAAACTAAGAGATAGTTGCATTCTACTGCATTTATCATCGTTGTTGTTGCAAAAAATAAAATACTACATTGCCTTGTTGGAGATTAGATGAAGATAGAGTAGAACATACAGTTTTTCCTTACCCTTGCAGGGAAAGGATTTAGAAAATCATCATTACATGCACCATGCATCTGTTCATCTCTATATCCTGCACTCAACTGCAACACCCCACTCTACGATCAGATGCTGTACCCACTGAATACGCCTATATATGAATGCCAGTACAATGGGTCTAGCGACTCCAGAAACTTCTATGTAAAATTTCTTCCTTAACAATTACCCCCAAAATAAATACACATACCACACTACATCATTATTTTACCTTTACTGATATAGAGAAAAAGATTAATGCATTTTTGTTTTAAATATTGATTTCTTCTAAGTAAAATTTCATATTTTCTTGTTACATAATCTTGTGTATTAATCATTTTCCATCATAGGTTATGTGATTAACTATAAACGAGACCATGGAGACTGGGAAGAACTGCAAATAGAAGCCAAAGCAAATTCTCATAAACTTCGAAATCTTTGGTGTGGTACACGATATCAGCTCTACATAACTGCTTACAATAAAATAGGAACAGGACTTCCATGTGACATTGTGAATGCATATACCAAAGGATCAGGTAAATAAAATATATACTTAAACTATAAATAGAGCAACTTATATTCATATTCTTCTGTATATCTGATTAGGAATCAAAAACTTTCTACCAAGTTTCAGAATTATTTTATAAAATAAAACATAGATTCAAAAAAGTGTTCAAGTGCTTAAAATGTTACTACCTAATTAAATTTTAATAAAACTAAGAATAATGTGTGATAAGAATAAAGAGAAATCAGATAATAGACATACTCTGTAACATATCAAAATCATTATCAGCATCAAATGCTCAAATGCTAAATGTTACTACTCATCTTTTAACTGAACTAAGAATAATGTGTGATAAGAATAAATAGAAATCAGACAACAGACATTGCATACTCTGTGTCGTCCTCCGTGGTGTAGTGGTTACCATGCTAGCCACTAGTTCCCGAGGTCATGGATTCAAACCCGGCATAGGGCGATGGATTTTTTCAGGTGTAAAAATCCTTAGCATGGCTTCCTTCGGAAGGGAAGTAAAGCCAGTGGTCCCATGTTGTAGATTTATGCCACATAAAAGAGCCTCAAGCCTGATAAAGAGGCCTCTGAGCAAAATTACCAGTCTTTCACGCCCAATATAGAATGAGACGCTAAGGATCACAGCAGTTAAAGAGTGTCCATAAAAAAAAACTAGCACACTCTGTAACATATCAAAATCAACATTGAAGGAAGAATATTCTAAAAGGTTTATGTGAGCACAGTTTATGTAAATTTTGAGTCTATTTGAGTTTCAGGTGGGCTTATCAAAACTTAGAAATGTAGTTTTAATGAGAAAGTATAGCAATTTAAATAATTTCAACTTATAACCTGAATATTGCAAACATTCTAATGCTTTGATCTGTTTAGTTCCAGTGAAACCAAAGCAGTCTCAGCTAATAACGGTAAATTCAACAGTAGTCACAATCTGGTTAGATTCCTGGGGAGATGGAGGTTGCTCAATTCTATACTTCGTCATTGAATACCGTGATGCTCAGCGCTATCGTGAATCCAGCAGGACAAATGACTGGACACTTGTATCAAATAATGTTCAACCAACAGAGAGGGTTTACAGCATTCTTGACTTGGTTCCAGCTACTAACTATCAGCTCCGTGTTACAGCACATAATAATGCTGGTTCCACTGTCGCACTTTATAACTTCACTACCCTTACAGCTGAAGGAGGTAAGGAGAATACAATAATGCTTTTAAAACAAGCTAAATTCATTTTAATTCAAGAATGATTTAAAAGAGCAGCTTAATATCTTCTATCAAATAAAGGCTTGTGATAGATTTTACTTTCTGGTAAGTATACTTAAAAAATTGGGATTTCTAGAAAGTAAATGCAGCTCAATGTATCTAAGGTGATAGAATTTTGGCAGGATGGGATCAGAATAATCCATACTGTTATTGAAATCAGTGTAACCAATATTAGTAATCATATTAGTCATTAATTTGTACAAATCTGGCTACACAAACACTACAATCTTAGGTTATAAACAGAGATTACATATGCTGTCAATAAAAATGCATATAGAGAATGTTCCAATTATAGACATAAACTTCAAGAGTAAGCAGACAATGAAACAAGGCAAAAAGTTCAATAAACATAGGCCCAGAAAGCAATCATTTCTGAAATCTATTGAGTTTTATTACAATAAAGTTTGATGCTTTGGTTTAACATACATCAGACATGGTTCAGCAGAAGAGAGAGTGCACCTTAGCTGATAGTACATTACAACATATGACCATCATTCCTGGTAAGGCAGCTTCAGCACATTTCCTCATTGATAGTCACGCACATTCAGATGTGTTAAATATCATCTCATCAGTTAAGAATGATGCTATAAATGCAAAATTCCATTGACTTTGATTGTAGAGCCTTTTAATGGGAATACACAGCATAACAACTTGTTAATGCTTCTAAATGCAGTAGGTGAATTTAGTTGATGGACAACAGGGATGATGTCAAACCTCAAAAAAAGACTGTTTTCCATAGCTATGTTTATCAGGACTACTTGGCTTGTTCTCCTATAATTTGTAGGTATCTATAATACTTCACAAAAACACTCAGTACGCAATTTTTTTATAGTTTACTTAAACTATACACTATTTATTTAGTAGAAGCTTCTTTAATTTGCATCTAAATTACAATTTTTGGACACTGTTTACCTTAATCTTTATTAACAATGTTGAGGTATAACTGTAGTCTCCTATACTTCCTCCCGCCTAACATTCTGTTTTCCCTCTTGTTTTATGTCCTTTTTTCTGTGAATATATGCACATATAAACAATAATACTATGGGTAAGATTGCCATAGTCCTGGAAACAAAATTATGGACAGAGGCATAGAAGAAAGAAGATTAAATTCACACTGATCTTAAGATATTAGGAGATAAAAATTACTCGATACCATATTTATTGATAAAAACAATATATCTACATATGACCATGTTTTATTGACAAATATAGCAAAAAATAGCTACATTCTTGTGCTCTATATAAGAAGACAGCTATTAAGTATCTACTTTCTAACCAGCCATCCGATAACCATGAGGGAGTGAAGGTAAATGAAACAACAGCATGAATTCAAACATCAACACAGCAAGTAAATTATTGACATGCTGGCAATACATGGATGTAACTATTAATAATTGCCCATATTAATGTGATTGAATTCATGATTTCAATGGTGTAAAAACAATTCTTATTTTGTTGCAGTTACGGTGATTCCTGAACTAGCTCCACCAGTCTCGCACTCTCGAGAAGTGCCTTTTTATGCAAACGTAAAGGTCATCATACCTATCATAATATCTTTTGGTTTCCTGCTAGGGCTTATTGGTGTAGCAGTTTTCATACGCAGAAAAAGTAAGCATAGTTACAATTTACATATATTGTTAAAAGTCATTAGTTTTGTTAACTTTCAAATTTGACTATTCATGTTTTATAATTCTTCTCCTAAACAGGGTACTCATTATAAAATCTGTTTTGAAAGGACATCTAAGAAAATTTACAGTAATGTAACTTATATTTCAACTAGTTGCCAACTTTATGTAAAACTTCAAAATATATTTAGGTAAATTGTACTTATTACTTAACACAGAAAATTGCATAAATTTTGTGGTTAGGCAGCCAAGGAATCCCTAATATGTGATATGGAAATAATCAATATTGGGCCACATAAACAAACTACAGGTGGTCTTGAGAAGAGCTTCATGCAATGAAAACACCTATCATTATCATCATCAACATCATCATTTCTAGGCAAATCATCCTGATAGTATTCCTATTCTTGCTTGTATGCAAAAGGTCAATGTAGCAGTAATACTTGATTGTGCTAACCCATAAAAAAAAGCATAGCCACTTATGTCTTGTGTTTACAATTGCACTTCACAAACCGCTAATTACAAAATATATTAATACATTTGGCTACATTTTTAAGCAATATGGAACAATAGTTTTATTGACATTTTCAGACTCAAAGACTTGAAAGCATTTTGAAGTAGGTATCACCAAAAACACAGGCTACACACTCATCACTGGTGGGATGGTTTTTATTGCTATGTATTTTCACAGCACTGAGCCATTTTGTCTGAATAGTGTCTCCCAATGATATAAATTAACTTCTTCATAAGGAAAGAAGCTCACTTCAGATTAGCCACTAGACATGACTGTCTGGCGGAACATCTACATAGATTTGGTTTTATGAATGACAAAGCATGTAAAATTTGCAATGCTGACAAGATTTTAAATGGAGAACACCTACTAGAATGCCCAAAAATTAGGGAAAGCTGTTACAGATGGGAAGATACACAATTTATATTGGCTAGCAAGGGAAAAATTAATGGATCAAAATCCTGCACTTTAGATCAACAACAACATGATATAAATTAATACAAGAGGTCCTCAGAGAGTGTTTGAGTATCTGATAATGAAAAGGAAAAGGGAGAAAACGAGGAGGTGTAACTAATCACATTGATGGCGCAACCATCACTATCGTCACCAGAGCATTAACATGCCTGTTGAAGAGGAAAGCTAAAATTTCCATATGATGTTCACTGTACAAAGTCTAGGTAGGCTTGAGTTTCATCACTTTCCCCCTGTTTTTGTAGGTCTACTAATGTCAATCATAATGTATACTAATATTGTTGGGTTTGAATTGATCTATCCAAAAAGCATTCAATAACGCTGATCATGGTGTTTACTTGCTAAATTATCAAAGTTGGGTTTTTCTCTTCCATTAATGAAAAAAAATGCTTTGAACATACTTAGAAGACAGATCACAGGTAGTGTATTATAAAAATTGTATGTCATACTAGTTTAATGTTAATTCAGGGATCCCCCAAGTTTCCAACCTAGGACCTTGTTATTTTTGTGTTTAATAAATGATTTTCCAAGTGTCATTAAACATTCCAAAATATTAATGTTTGCTGATGATGTTAAATTATACAATAGTGTTAAAGATTGTTCAGAACTTCAACATGTCTAGATTCTTTATATTCTTGGAGCAATGAAAACAAACTTCCATTTAATGTTAATGAGTATGTAAAAATATCCTTCACTAGAAGCAATACTCCCTTTAAATATCTTTATAACATCAATAGGACACCATCATTGAAGTGGTTGAAAATAAAGATTAATGGGGTACATTTTACAATAAATCTCAGATTTAACAGACACATTGAATTAATCATAACCAAATCATTAAAATGTCTGGGCTTCATTATTAAAATTCATATACATTTAAAGAAAAAAACATTAATTTGACTTTACAACTTCTTTGTTGGACAATGTTGTCCTCCATGGTCTAGTGGTACCATGCTAGCCTCTAATTCCCAAACTCAGCAGAGGGTAATGGATTTTTTTGGGCATAAAAATCCTTAGCGAGGCTTTCTTAGGAAGGGAAGTAAAGGCAGTGGTCCTATGTTGTAGATTTATGGCATGTAAAAGAACCTCAAGCCTGATAACGAGGCATCTGAGCAAAATTTGCTGTCTTTCATGCCAAATATAGAATGGAATGCTAAGAACCATAGTAGTTAAAGAGCATCCATAAATAAAACTCAGTTTCAATTCCTTTGTTACACAAAATCTCAAATACGCATCTATTATTTGGAATCCTAAGACCACAAAGTATATCAACCTAATAGAAAAAGTACAAAGTTTTTAAAATATGTACTATTTAAAAGAATTGGATGTATGTTATCCTACATACACAAATTACGAAACCCTCTTAGATATATTTAAATTTAAAGTTTTCATTTCAGAAGAGACATTGAAAGATTAATACTTCTGTATAAAGTACTAGTATATATTCTATCATTAATGATATTAATATTATCGCAAATATATTATTTTATGTATCAAATAAAATAAGTAAATTTAAGAAGCTTTTTTTTTCATCCCAAGCAAACTCAGAAATCCATAAAAATTCACTGTTAAACAGAATTATATATAACAAACTTCATTATTTCAATATATTTTCAATATGTCTGAAACTCAGTTCAAAAATGTCATAGTCAATAGTTATTTTTTCATAAATAAATATAAATATTTAAATTATAAGTAATTTTATAATTACCATGCCACCTTTTCTTTTCTTTTCTTCTCTAGTTTTTTTTTAATTTCTTATTATTTTTTCTTAATTTTCTTCTTCTGCAGAATTTTTATTGTCACTTATAATTTCTGATTGTTTCTTGTGTATAAGTTAGCTTTATAAATGATTGTTTGCGACTATATTTCTATAATGAGCATTGTAATTGGGTTTATGCCTGTTATGTTCCAAACAATAAATAGCTAAAATACCAAAGTATGATTGTAATATTTAAAATAATCAAAACACCTTGAGGGATTAATAAAAATTATAAAGGAGTTTTTCGCAAACTCTGGGAGCCACATTCCTACTTATCTAAGATAACCAGTCAGGCATACACCTTGATTCTTAGGTAATTACATAATCCAAGGCAATTACATCATCTTTTTTTAATACACATTTTTTGGGACTGCAAATTACATATGCTTGTATGCTACAATACAAATATTGTTTGTTGCTGCAAGCTACAATGTGCTAGGTAATATCTATTGGTTTATTTGGTGGTGTTTAGAAACAGCTGTATATTCTATTTCAGGTTGCTTCAGGATGTGATTGTAAAACACAAAATGCTGAATGCATAATCAAGTTCAAGTTTAATTAATAAATAAAATGTTTTAAAAATAAAATATTCAGAATATGGTTATTGCGTGCACTAACTGCATTAAATCAGTGATAATATGAGAAGTGCATTAAAAAGATAAAACACTGGAAATAAACATTATAGAGTAAATTATGGTAATGCAATTTTATAATTGTTAACAGAGAAAAGATATGAAAGTGTGACATGTATAAGCCATGTTTGATTTGTAGATACTGGGTGGAAGGGAACTCGTGCCAAAACAAGCAGCTGAAATTAAGGAAAACAAAAAGCCTAAAAAATTTCCTGCTACCTCTTGATCTAACACTGACATGACTAAATGTAAATTTAGTTTAAACGTTAATCATAGATGGAATTTATTAAAAAATTTGGCTGCCTTTAATTATAACTATTCTGATATGTTTTTATGTTTGCTCTTCGTACATGCATATGTAATTATGTGTGCTCTCGTTAGTAAAGACGAGTTCACTTCAATGCTACAGCTATTTTTTTTAGAGGTACCATACATTTATAAATACACATACAGGGTAATGTCAGAACTTTAAGTTTTTTTTAATATAGCTTGCAAGAGGCTCTTTGATTTGCTCTTAATATTGCTTTTAATACTCTTTCGGTAAAAAATATTTTTTAGAATTGGGAGAGTTTTCATTAAAATGTTTGCACTTAGTTCTCTTCTAACATGTGTACTAATTCCTTAGATCAGTCTCACTCTTTCAACTGTATTTTTAGCATAAAAAAATTAATTGAAAGTACAATTTAACATACAAAAAGTTGCTTTTTTTAATTACTCTTGTGCCTTTAGTCATGGCATTGTTTTTACAGAAATACAAACACAAGATGCACACATGGGAGAGTCTCCATCTGTTGCACAGATGCAGAATCAACAAAACAGGGACCAGCAATACCTAGCAGTAAGGGTAGGAAGTGGACAACAAGCTCTTAGTATTGATTCTGGAAGTTACAAGACAGATTCTGCAGGTACAGAAACAACGTTTCCACACACAGGTGTTTTTCTTTATACTTCTTTGTACACTATTTAACTTAACTTCAGTATGTAGTATAGTTAGAATTAATTACTTAAGTAAAAGTATGCCTTGTGTTAAATTTTTAGTTCTTTTTATGGCAGAAAATAATGTAGCAACAAAAATATATTGGATATTTTCGGAAATAAACCCCATGTAAACTAGCCTTAATTTTATACTCACTTCAATCAAAATGTACAAAGTATTCTGCAAACTGTTACACAAATTTTCAAATCTGTATGTGCATTGGTTTGCCTAAAACTACTTAATATCTATGAAGCTATAAAGCTACCTTTAGTTTTGTATCAATTTCAACCCAGTTTAAGATATATTCACAAATTTTGTTAAAGCTATTATTCTGTCATTACAGTAGACAACCCTGTTTTCCTATCTAAATTCTAGTCAAAGTTAGACCAACTGGCATTATGGATGCACTCTTAGCTTAAATTAACTGCAGCAGGGTGGAGTTGATCCCAATAACTAATTAGACAGCCATCTGTTACAATCAAACCAATGAATTTCCAAGGTAGAGATGCCCCAATTTCAAGCCCTCTATCTTTGCCTGGAGTACAGACTTAGTAAAGATCTATATACCACAGAAACATGGTATCAGTTAATTGCCTCATCATGTTGGCAATCACTATCTTTGTTAACTTTTCCAAAACTAAAATATAATTTTCAATGTTTTCAGTTCTAGAGTTTAATTAGTGATAATACCATCAGACTATTCATATTAGCAAACCTTATAACTTCAGTTTTGGTAAGTTTTGAGATTTTTATAATGTCTGCTAACAAAAAATTCTATTTATCAACTTAAATCCTCACTAAGACTTTACTAGGTTCATTTGTTTCAAATTTGTATAAGTAAACATTTTTACTTTCTCTACTATGTATAGTAAGTAGGGGAAGTATTGTATTCCACCCAAAAATTCGATACCGAGATTTCACCGGAAATACATGTTTTGAGACCCCCTGAATCCAAAAAAGGCATTTTTAGAAACATGTCCGTGTGTGTGTCTGTGTGTGTGTATGTGTCTGTCTGTGTGTGTGTGTGTGTCTGTGAACAGCATAACTCAGAAACGAACAGTCAGATAAACACCAAACATGGTATTTAGGTTCAGTATCTTCCAGAGATGCGACATGAAGGCTTTCAAGAAAATCTCCCCACCCGATTACCCTTTACATGGAACATTTTTCGAAAATTTTAATTTTCTCAAAAATGGCTCTAACGATTTTGATTAAAATATCATATGTTTAAGATAGGCAGCACCGTGGCCGAGTGGTTAGACCGCTCGCCTCCCATTCAGGCGACCCGGGTTCAATCCCAGGGACCTGCATGTGGGATTTGTGGTGGACAAAGCGGCGTCTGGGCGGGTTTTCTCCGGGTTCTCCGGTTTCCCCTGCCATTCATTCCACCAACTGCTCCATCATCACCTTTCCTTTCATCCATTTCACCAACATTTCGTTTCATCTATTTCCTTCATCCCATACCAGGCATCGGGTTGATCACCCATCCTGGATGTTCTGTCTGATCCATGAGTGTCTGCTCCTCGACAGGCCTCTGACCCCAGGCACCCGCCTGTAAGTCCTGGGGGGTGTAAGTCCTACATAAGAGGAGGGTAAACAGATAATGAATGAATGAATGAATGTTTAAGATATTTTCATGACAAATGAAATGTATATCTCGAATTTTCTGGGAATGTCTACAAAAGTATTCTTCATTGTGAATGACTTTTGCATAACTGGTAAACCATAAGAGATAAACAAAATTTTACTGCACAAAAAATGTAGATCGTGTTAAAATACACAATATAAGTCATGAGAATGGAATGCGCCACATAGCAACCAGCGCTTAAAAGATTTGACTATTGCTTATAACCTACCATATTCCCCTTGCATCTACAAGAAAATTAGCAATAAGATTGACATCTCGATATCTCGATTAACATGAAGCATATGGAGAATAAGCATTTGTAAAAATAGTTTGTACAAGAGTAGAGAAAGTCATGTGAGTGTAACACATCAGATTTTTTTAACTTCAGTTAGGTGTTTTAGTACCTCTGATCCTTTAACTATAACATTAGAAAAACTGAATGGCTTAGTAAGGTGAAAAAATAAGCGTACATCAATCAAAATTCTTAACAGCGTAATTCAAGAATAATGTGATAAAAATGTATCTTTAAAGTGTCTTTTTTTTCTTTTGAGAGGTGGAGGCTTTCTACTATAAAGCTATAGAAAATGCATTATGAGGTTTGTAAGGATGATGATGTATAAAATTTTAATTCCATATATGTAGAAGTATGTTTAAACATCATAAATTTTAAGAAATTGCTTCACATAAACCGAGTGTCTTTAATTTTGTACCAGTTTCAACTGAATTTGAAATCTGTTAAAAATTTCAGTTTTATACATGCAACTGTGGATGACTTATTCAGACAGATAGACCAATGGATGAACATAAAGATGTACTCTGCAGTAAAGCATATGTATTTATTGTGCTAAGAGTTTTACAAATTTGATTGTCTACTGCACTTTGACCCTGGTCACTCATTCAGTAGACAATCACTACAGTTTATTTACATTTTACAATTTCTTGTCAATAAATTATCTTGCTCTTTTTTTTTTCAGTTTTTTTCATGTCCCATTTCCACTTGTTTTTCACTTTTCATTTATTGATTACTTAACCATCACACATTCACTACAGTTTTCCATTCAAAGTAAGATGCACTACCTCTTACTTTTCTCTTTCCACTGTCCAAAGCCATTTATTTTTTAATAAAAGTGCTGAATAGTTATGGAAAATTATAAAGTTATGCAACATGATAAAAATGCACAAATGTATAATTGTCATTAACATTATCATATGTGCACCTCTAGGGAAAGTTGAGGACATGTTTGTCTGCTATTTTTAGGGCCTAGGTAAAGATTTCCAGTCAAGATATATTGCTTTCTGAAGGTTACTCTCAGTTTTTTCATGCACTGTAAATATGAGCTTATGTGTTTTTTTCACTTATTTCAATTTACTGCAACTTATTAAGAAAAAAAACACCACATTTTCAGTTTAGTTTTTTCAGTGCCCAGATTTAATTTCATAATTCTTGAGCACCAGAACAAGATTAAAAATAGTTCATATTTTCATTTCACATATCACATCATTTTTAGTTCCAAAATGTTATCAGTGAAATTACCAATGAGTACAAAGTGGAGATAGAGAGATATGTCAGCAGAATAAAAAACTCTAAAATTACATAAATCTACGGTATTTAGATATAACAGATCAACAGTGTGTTCACAGCATGACCAGGATAAAAGCTATAGTCATGTCATACTTTAACATCAGTGATGGGAAAAGTAATTGAGATAAATTGCAGTTACTTAAGAAATATTTTATTCAATTATAATTACTTTTTACTTTTAGTAATTGGCCATTATTCTATGTATGGGTAGAGAGTATCATGAGAGCGTTGCTCTCAGGATTCTGCTGCCTACATTGCAACATTGAGGATCCTAAGCTGTAAAGTGTAGCAGAGGGATTGAAGGCCCTAAGCCACAAAGCATAGCCGAGGGATATTTTTTAGAAGGAGAGGAGTGGAGCATGTTGGTCATGGCCACTATATTAACATTTTATAGCTCCTACCCTCATACGAATAACGTTCTAGTAATCAAATTACTGTAATGGTTACTGTTTAAACACTCTCTCAACCACATACCTAGTACTCCAACCACAAATTTGATAACAAGATTTCACCAGAAATACATATACTGAGACCCCTGAATCCAGAAAAAGCATTTTTAGAAAAAATGGTCCATGTATGTGTCTGTGAACAGCATAATACAGAAATGAAAACTCGAGTAAATACCAAAATTGGTATTTAAGTTCAGTATCTTCCAAAGATACATGCAACCCAAAGATTTTCAAGAAAATATTCACACCCCAAACATGGAAAATCTTTTGAAATTTTTTATTTTCTCAAAAACAGTTGTAATAATTTTGATTAAAGTACTATGTGTTTTATATATTTAAGATATTTACATGAAAATGAAATGCTCTTTAATTTTCTGGGAATAGCCTATGAAGTCTTTTTCATATGGAAGGAATTTTATATAATTTGATATAGCTGTAAAACATTTGAATATGATAAAAACTTACTGCATAAAAAATTTAGATCTCATTAAAACACACAATTTATTTCAAATAACCTTTTTATAGCATCAAGCCATTTCCGAGATAACTGTTATTATTAGTTTGAATTTTTCAATACTTTATCATTTTTTTAAAATGCTGTCATTATTTAGTTGTTTCTCATGATATCATGGAAAGAGTATAGAATTTGAAGGTCAACATATAGCCACTCACTTTTAAACAGCTGGCTATCAATTTGGTTTCCTCTATCCCTTGTACCTTCTACGAAACGTGTAATAAAACTATTTCTGCAAAGCTTTATCTTACTTGACATGAAGTAGATAGAAAAATAAGCTTTCATAAGAACATTTTGTACAAACTATATAAAATAAATGATAGTGGGTATAGAAAGTCATGTGATTGTAACATATTAGATTTTTCAAAAATTAATCAGTAAAATTACAATTGCAATTGCTTTATGAAACACCATCTTAAGGAAATCACTGATCTTTCCTCTCTCTCCCCCTCTCTCTCTCCCTCCCTCTCCCCCTCCCTCCCTCTCTCATATGAGATATCTTATTTTCTTCTCTGACAGATGTTTCTTCTGATTTCAGCATCAACAATGTACAAACTCCAAACTTACAAAGTCTTCCATAGTACACAATTATTTAAATCTCCACTGGCAGCCACAACAAGCCATAGCAATAAATAAGTGCATCCGTATTAAAGGTGCCAATAATTGTAATTAAAGATGGTAACTCTTAGAAGGGCAGATATAAAGAATTTATTGACAGACAGCATTAAAGATTTGTTGTTGATCTTCAAATGAACATAAAAATATAATATCTAAACATTAGTGGAATCACACACAGTGAGGCAATTAATAAAATATACTTGATGAAAGTGGAGTCAATTTAAACACTTTTACTAGCTTCACTCACCTACTTATTTTGCAGAACATGTATCGTGAGTATGAGCTTACATCATCAGCTGTCTGTTGACTGTCGGATCCACTCTCGAGTCATATTTCTGAAAGCCTGGGGTGTCCTCTGGTGGCCTGTGAATGAAACTAAATAGAGGGTTGTCTGCTTCTGGAAAATTGAAGTTCATGATGCAGTTTTCAAACTTCTTTATATAAATCTTCTCCCACATTTCAAGCTCTTTGACTTTTTGGGTTGGTTTCAGCAACTGGATATTGGTGTCTATTTCACATTTTTTAGTCCAGAAATGAAAAGCAACTGCTGATTTGTCTGTCTGTTTGAACTTTATGCAGCGCCAGTGTTCCTTGAAGTGGGTGCCTATGTTCCTTTTTGATTTTCCGATGCAAACCTTCTCGCAATTTTCACATTGGATCCGGTAGATTCCCGACTTTTTGTCATGGGGTATGTGATCAGATTTTCTTGCTTCAATGAGACTCTTGATGTTAAATTTGTTGTAAGGTGCCAGGGTGATGATGTGATTCTTGAATAGTTCCTGAAATTTGTGAAAGAGACCTGGTGGTATGTGAATTTCCTGAAGTTAATCTTTTCTGCTGCATTAGAAAGTGTGGTGACCTGGTTGATGCGTTTTTGTCTTTTGAATTTACATATTTTCCTATCTACCATTTCTTGGCTGAATCCATTCTCTACTGTAGATTTGACATTGTGTTGTATTCTTTGTAGTATTCAGTTCTGTTCAGGGGGATGTTGCTTAATCTATGAGTCATGCTGTTAAATGCTGCTTCTTTGTGTGCTTTGGGATTGTAACTATGTGCTTTGATATTATCTGTGTGTGCGTGCGTGCGTGCATGCGTGTGTGTGTGTTTTTTTACTATGTATTCTGAATTCTATCCTGTCTAAAATCTATGTTAATTTGAGGTCCAGGTAAGCTAAGGAGTTGTTGGTAGCTATCTCTATTGTGAATTGAATGGATGGGATCTCTCTGTGTTTGTGTTTTACTATTGCGAATATTCGTGTATCTGTACCAAACTTTAAACATATAGGGAAACAGAATCCAGAATTTGGTGATGTGTGTTTCAAGTTGGCTCATAAATAAATTCACCAGGAAAGGAGATAGAGGGCTTCGCATAGACAAACCTTTTTCCTGTTAGTAAAAATTCCCCTCAAAAATGATAAAGGAATGGTTTAGGCAAATCCTAGTGAGGCATAGATATTCTTCATACTGTTTGACAGGGATGTTGGTGGAGAGTAACTATTTTCTCAGAAATGTGCAGACAGCCCTCTATTTAGTTTTTCATCCATAGCCCACCAGAGGCTTTCAACAATACAACTTGAGAATTGATCTGGCAGTCAACAGGCAGCTGATGATGTGTTCATGCTCATGATGCATGTTCTGCAAAATAAATAAGTGAGTGAGTGAAGCTAGTGAGAGTGTTTAGGTTGATTCCTCTTTCATCAAGTGTACTTTATAAAAATATAATTTGTCTTCATAAACAAACTGTGACAATATAAGTACCATCACAGAAGCATTATGGTAGGTGCATAGTAAAAACAGGTTATACAAGGTGTGATCAAAAAGTTTCCGGAATGGCTTCACAACAATGCTGACACTGAGATTTCTTTAATTCTTACCCAGACTGTACATGCAGCGTTCCTTCCCGATAAAAATGAGAGTTCACGTGACTTCCTGTGACCATGCAGTGATGAGGTAGATGTTCTGAAGTGAACACGTGTTTTGCATGTGCTGCAATTTTTCCGCATAGCAAAAATGTCAGATTACAAAGAACAAAGAACGAACATCAAATTTTGCTTTAAACTCCGTAAAACTGCAACAGAAGCCTATAAAATGTTAAGAACAGCTGATGGGGAGAAGTTATGGGTAAAACTCAAGCATTTGAGTGGTTTTCAAAATTTAAATGTGGTGTGACATCAGTTAAAAATACAGATCGTTCAGGGCGACCCTGTTCCAGCAAAACTGATGAAAATATCAATCAGGTGAGGGAAATGGTCTTAAATGATAGGCACATTACAATAAGAGAACTTTCTGACCCAGTAGGACTCTCCTTTGGAAGTGTTCAAAGCATTTTGAAAGACAATTTGGACATGTTACTGCATCATGACAATGTGCCTACGCACAAAGACCTTTCTGTTCGCCAATTTTTGGATAAAATAGGATGAATACTGTTCCCCATCCTGCCTATTCTCCAGATTTGGCACCAGCAAACTTTTTGCTTTTCCCACAACTTAAAATACGGCTCTGAGGACACCGTTTTGAGGACATTGATGTCATCCATCATGAATCGCAGAAGGTTTTGAACATGTTGAAAGAAGAGGACTTCCACAGGTGCTTCCAGCAGTGGCAGAAGCGCTGGGACAAGTGTATCAACTCCCAAGAAGACTACTTCAAGGGTGATAGTGCAGATTAGACAAAACAAACTGTTGTGTAGTATTTATGACGTCATTCCAGAAACTTTTTGATCACACCTCGTATTATAGCACATTGCGGTGCTCATATCCTGGTATGTGCCTTGTGACTATTGGGACTCAAATGTTGCCAAACTCTCAATATGATTTGCATTGTTTACTAAAGTATAACAATTAGTAGAATGTAATGATTACAATTTTATTTCAGGAAGTAAATTAGAATAAACATTACAACTAAATGATTACAACTAAAAGTGCCTAAACATAATTATAACAGTAATTTGATTACTTTTACTCAGTTACTTCTCATCTCTGCTGAACATGCATGGAACAGGGGTTATATGCTGTTTCCCTGCCAAAACAACACTAATGGAATCCTTCTCCAGTACAGCTGAGTGCTAGATTGGCCTACAAAACCTTATCTATTTTTATCTCTATCTCTGTATGAAAGCATAACAAAATAGTTCTAAGAATTTAATTGAATCTTGAGTTGGTGGATATCTAAAACTTCACTTAGTTTAAATTAATCGAACATGTTTCAAAAGCACCGCTTACTTTCATCTTCAGGTTTTTTCTGGTTGAGCATGATAGGAATTCGGGTCCATAGATGTAGGTGGCGTGGAGATGGTGTCATCTGGTGTGTCCATGATGAAGCTGCTTAAATTGTTGAGTGGCAGGATTTTAAAGTGCATTACCATTTTCATGTGTTTGATTATGTGTATGTTTTCCCAAACTTTTAGTTCTGTTGGATTAGTGGTGCATTTCAGGAATCTGAATTTGGGATTGATGTAATGGTTTGTGGTCCAAAAATGGTTTGTTACGGCAGATTTGTCCATCTGTTTGTTGGATATACATCTGAAGCATTCTTTCCTTCTGGTTTCAATATTTCTTTTTGTTTTACCAACATACACCAAGTCACAATTTTCACAGTTTATTAGGTAGATGCCAGATTTTTGTTCTTGTGGAATTTTATCTTTGACAGGGGAGGCTAGTGGTTCTGAATTGTGTGTTTATTCTGTGATATCAATGATATATTGTATTTTTTGAAGGTTTTATTAAATTTGTGATTTTTTGAACTGTTACTGTTCCTGCATACAGAGAGTTGTATTTTCTGTAATGTTTCTTTTGTTTCCAGAATTTGTTTACTTTGCTATGAATGATATTGGTGTTGTAGCCAATATGTAGGAACCAAAGCAACAACTCAATTATTCCCAGTTCATTAATTCACTTCCCTTTTTGCACAGTTAACAACTAATAAAATCTCTAAATGTTTTTCTATGAGCTTCCTGTGCTTATCAGTCAAAATATTTTTGTAGGCAGAAAATGACTTCTCTACATCACAAGAAGTTATAGGCACAAATTTGAATGAACATATTAGTGACAGTGTCATGTCAAGTTCTTCATTCATGCTTTCACCACAAAATACCTTCTTCACTGAACAAAAAATGCTGTAGTCTGGTTCCTGTTTATGATACTGTCCAGTTAGTTCTTTGCATCTACTCCCACTTTCCTTGGGCATGACTGAGGAATCTATGGAATTCTGCAACAATTGACATTGAGTCTACCAGTGGCAGACATGTGGCTTCTAATTTTATTATTGTAGAGGGCAATTTAGAGAAGTTTGTCTTAATGTAAATTAAATCCTGCTGTACATTTTTGCATTCAAATGCTGCTTGTGCATCTCTGATACATATGGCATCATCTGGCGACAAACTGTTTACTCCCTAAAATGAAAGAAGTATTCGCTTTAGAATTAAATACTGAAGCATGGTATTAATTTTATTGCAATTAATTATGTATCAATTTTATTTCATACCGATTTGATGGCAACAAAATTGTCAGAATAAAACATTGCAGCTTCCAACCAAGTACCCCATCTAGTAAGGATGGGCTGAGGGGGTAATGGTAACTCAGGGTAACTCTCTTTGTAAGCAGTACACGTACAGGGGCTTTTGAAAATGCCTGTATAAAACAAAATATTAAAATGATTAATTTATTTTTTACAGCTTTGGGATTTTTAAAACTGATATAAATCTAAATTTTGCACATAACTTTTTAGTGGAGGATATCAAATTATTGACATCAAAATTAGAGCACATTGCTTCTGCAATACAATGGAGCCCATTAGCAAGACATGTAATGTGTTTTACATTTGGGTAGAATATTTTACATGCTTTCCCAGCCTTCAGCATGTAGGGAACAGCACCACTTAATAGCAAAAGAACTGCTTTTATTTAGAGTATTTGGCCACAAAAATTTTCTCAGAAAATGATTTATAAAAATAGGATCTTAAATGAGAATAAATTATTTAAAATGTTACTCAATTACAATATCTGATTAAAACTTATGCAATCCTCATCAAAGAAACTAGCAATTGTGGAGTTATTTGATTTTTGCAGAACTTTAGAGCACACTAGATGGGGTCCAGGTCCATCTTCAGTTAATTTTTCTACAATTAGGTTAGCAACATAGCACCCCATAGGATCAGTTGTTTCATCTACAGATGTCCATATGTTTGAAGTTCCCAAGTCCTTGCAAATTTTATTCAATACCTGGTTAGCAAAACAACAAGTATTTTTACGTGTGTGAAAAGTTTTCATTTCATTTTACACAAAATTAAATTTTATTTTGACAAATACATTACATAGGCCTACCTGATTATAAGATTTTGGAACATAAATTTTCCTCAATTTCAAGGGATCAAGGACATCTTTTGATACATACTTCTCCAAAAAACCCTTAAGAATTGGGTTTCTGAGTTTCTCAAGTGGTATATTTGCATTCCACAAATCTACATAAAAAATCATTTTGCAGTGCCTTAGATGTGGGAACAGTAATAAATGACTGGATTTGGTGTGTTGCAGATTCTTTTGTTTTTCACATTCTTGCAATATGTGACGCAGATGGACATGCTGTTCGACTTAAAATTTTTTAGTACATTTTATCTGAAATTATAAAAGATCTTCTTTATATGGATATGATTTTTAAAAAAACTGGCATTCTTATTTAAAATGAATTTTATAATGTTTTACAAAGAACAAGTGCCATAGAAAATCTTTGGAAAAAGAACAGCTTACCTCTTAACTGCAACAATCACAGAATACAACATCCCCATCTAATCAAGTAAAATCCTTCCCTTGTACCCAAGGAGTACACTTCTGGAACTTTTAATTGGAGGCATTTTAAAAGCACATTTACACATGCAAACATATTAACACAGACATTTACCACTTATGAGGTTCCACACACACACACACACCCACACACACTGCAAAGACAGTTTAGCAAATGATTTCAGTTTTAGAAGAATCAAAATTGCTAGTAAGGTTTATTCAAATCCCACAAGACCACTCTGCAGCTGTGTCTTGTTGCATCAGCCATAATAGGTACCTGACTTAGAAGGCTAAATTTTCATTGTCCTGAAATCAAAGGCTTGCCGGTGATTATTGTGGATAAGTAAATCTATTTCTGACAGGTGGTCTGCAGAGGGCTGTCAGTAAAATTCTGGGAAAGTCATCCTATTGTGAGAATCATAGCTTTCTATTATCCCCCTTTTTCTCTCTTCAATTCTGATTCCTGAAGCAAAAATAAGGATCATAAGATCAAAAAACTGAGGTGTCTACTCAAAAACATTAAAACATGCATTTAAACTGAAAATAATGTATATTATATGCATAATTAAGCTAAGAATGGCTGATATATGCATTAGGCATGTTTTTATCCCCAAAAAGGTCAAAATATGCATGGAAAAAGTACACATATTTGGAATCAGAAAGTAATGAAATGGATAAGTATTGAGTTTCAGCTGTGTCCAATGATCCTAAAAAACATGCATTTACATGGAATTCTTGTCTTTACCAATTATTTTTACATTGTAGGTAAGCAAAGGTTCAATTTTATTAAAAATGTCTTAATAGATAGACAAGTTTATTTCTTCAACACAACATATTAATATCCAGTTGGATAGCCTTAGTCTAATTATTACTAAATGATGCAACTCTTTTTAGGTAACTGAATATATTGTAACGCACACTTGTGAGTTTCTGACTACTCTATTGGTCCCAGTGAGCTTAAACACTGTGATTATCTTGCGACCAGTTCCACTCCATACAAAGAATATTTACCCACTATGTATTTCCATAGAATCTACTTCATTTTTCTTGATTAATTTTTTTCATCCATTTTCTTTTTATATTTCCTAAATAACTAATAATATTTTAATACCCTTGTCTGATTTTAATCCACATTATAATTAGTAAATTAGCCCTTTCTCCAACCTTAATTTTCTTCTATTACTTGAATTTCTACACATTCAAGAACCACACTTGAATAATTATCTTTCATTCCACACATTAGATATTCATCTAAATCTCTTTTCCCTCTAAACCCTTTCAGTTGTTCTACCCCTATTCTAGCTTTGTAGCTCATGCAATTCCTTCCCTGACAGCTTTATCTCCTTTTTTCACATAATGTTTCCTTCCCCATTCTACCACTCTAAGTTTTAACTCGCTGTAAATGTTCAGTGATTTTTTGTTATTAAGAATACCAATTGTTTCCTGAATTTGAATATGATAAATTTTTAAGGCAATTTCTTTCCCGAAGCCCCCCTTTTTTTTCTACCTCCTGAAATCATTCCTTCACCAATATTTGCCAAAACAATTTTAATTCTATTAATCCAAGTGCTGCACTGGGTAATGTTCTCCTGGGAAGATCCCACTGTATTGTTTCAAAATAAATTGTTCATCTAAACTTTAACCTAAACCAGTACTATAAAGTTCTCAACATTATTTTTCCTTTGCTCCTTACTCTTCCAAATTCTATTTGGCAAGCCTATTAAGTAAGGTTTAAATAGTCCCAGAATTTCAAAATTCATGTATTAATAAAGAAGAAGCTACAGAACGATCAGCAATGATATAGCAAAACAAATATGTAACTTATTGCAGTATTTGCATATAATGATAGTCTGCATCATTTAACAATATATTGTATCATATAAATATGTTTCATGTGGTTTTAATTTTTCAAATTGGCTGCCACTATTGACTTTGTTATTCCTTCTTCATTGATATCTTGTTTTGTTTTTACTTTTTATTCTTTCAAATGCATAAACATTTATAACTGTTTATTCTTAGATTAGAAAAACATGTTAGTTTTAAATTTAAAAATAACAACATAGTAAGTTTCCACATATGTTTTAGTACATTTAGGTTTTTGCATATTCAAATTAATGCATGCTTTTCCATTTGTTACAGATTACATTGAAGATATATGCCCTTATGCAACCTTCCAGCTCTCAAAACCTCCATACAGTGAAAGTACTTACAGTGGCAATGTATATAGTGGACCATATCATTCAGTAAGAGGATCATTTGTGTATCACGATCCCAAACCTTCAGGGGCTGAAAGCTATAAATTTAGGCATGTAAGTAACGCCCTACCTTATTCTGTTCAATAGACAGCGCCTAAGGTTAGAAAAATGCAACATGCAAAAAAGGAGTGCTATTAAAATGAAAAGAATACCACATGTATTCAGAATTAACCTACTTATTTTTAAATCCGATAATCAGAAACTTTTCAAAATTAACATCAAACCTTTGCTGAGAATTGCAAGTAAGGAGGAGATTTAAATGAGAAATGAGGGGTTTTCAAACAAAGGTGTAATAGTTTGCTTTAATATAGCAAATGGGAAACTATTCTTATAATAGTCTACAACTAATATGAAATGTATAACTAGATGCTTAGAAAGACAATTTGAATAATTGATGGAGGGGCCCCTTAACCTCCTCACAAAGTTTCTTGGAGGTCTCAAGGTACCTAATGTCCCATGTTTTGACACTTATGATTATGAGAAATTCAGTTAAGGTTACTACTTTGATAATCTAAGGGTGAAATACCTGCCACATTATTTGGAAGTCTTAAGTTAAAATATCATTAAAGGTCAAATTGTCTGAGTAAAACTTTTTCCTAAAATCTTACTTATTCTGAAAATGTGGACATCTATAATTTCAGTTGTTGTGGGTTCTGGGCTCATTGAGGCATTCATTTCATAAAAATTCTTCCATCGTTTTAGACCTGAGTTAATATAGTGGACATTAAATACTTAAAAACAAAAAAATAGAACCAAGATTCTGATTTTTTTTTTTTTAACAAGGAGTTAATAGAATTTCTGGGAAAAAAATAAAACTCAAACTGAAGTAGAGAAATTTGTTCCATTTGTGTTGCAAGCTTAATTGATCTGACTTATTGATTTACAGCAGAAAGAACCAGAATACACAAAGGTCCGAAGAAAAGGTGGAAGACTGAGAGATCCGCATTCTGAAAGTCAAGGTGACTATATTTGCTTTTTTTATTTTATTTATTTTCTTATTTTATTGCTTATTTATATTTGCATTCCTTAAGTTCAATCAATAGTTTGAAACTTTCAAGCATATAATTTGTCACATATAATAAACATTAATTAACCAGCTATATTTAGTTCTCCTAAGTTTAAAATCACAGGCTTATTGCAAATATTATAGATTGTTTCACATTTATTATAGATTGGAAATTAATAAATATATAATTCATTCTTTAGAATTCTGTTTTAACGTTCAAAAGGCACTTGCTAATTTTCATTTTAAGATTTACAAAGCCTTATCTTCCCATGTCTTGAAATCAGAAGAAATAAATAAGGTAGGAAAAGAAAGTACAGTTGTAGATTATGAAATCCTTTATGATTTAGGAAAGGTTATGAATCTACAGTTTTTCTCATTTTAGTTTGAGGTATCTATGACATACCTAAGTAGATACAAGGGTCATCTGGGAAGTAGGATTGCCTTTAATATATTCAGAAAAAATATTTTATTCAAAAAATAAAGCTGAATGTTATTTTATTTCTGCGCATTACTACCTCTGTTATTTAAGCATTTATCGTATCTGTCCACGAGTTTTAGAATTACCATATTATAATTGGTAGCCGCCAGTCCATTAAGCCAAGATGTTCAGACACAATTTCACCAAAGAAATTGTGTCTGAACACAATTCCTTTGGTTAAGAACAAGAAATGTTGAGGAAAGAAATCTGTAACTCATCTAGGGTTACACATCTATCTTGTATGATTTTGTTGTTCACTTTATTCTTCAAATCATCTGTGATAAGTGACGGACATCTGAGTTAAGTTTCATCATGCATATTTATTCATCCATTGTTAATATTTAACCCACTTTCTCATAATTCTTTCATTCATTACTATTCATTAACACTTCCTTTAATTGACTGTAAATTTCTGCAGGTTTCAGCAACCGAGCATTCAAAAATCCAATATCTCTCACCTCAAAGTCAGCGGGACTTTGTATCACACAGTTCATTTTGAACAATCACAGAAAGCACAATAACAACTTGTTTCATCTGAATCTCACACAACTGAGAAAATATATCAAGGAAACCTTGGCTAGAAGCCTTACAGCAATCTGTGCATTGGGAATGTGCAGTCACTACTTCCTGGATTACCCTCATATATCTGAAAGTTATAGATAACCAAATAAAAGAAATAGGTTTGTTTTAAATACAATTTTAACGTTTAACATTAACTTTATTCACTAAGTTCTTTCATTTATAGAGTGATAAGTTCATCTAAATTCTCGTATTTATGGTATTTTATAAATATTGTTTATAGAAAATAAAATAATTAAAGGAAGATAACGATTAATACATTCAATGAATAGTAGTTAGCACTCAGCGACTATACCCAGACAACACGCATAGTGCCAACTTAACACAGCCAAACAACACCATAGATTAATTTTAAATAGTTCCAACACTCTCCCATTTAAAATGAGTTCTTCTCCATTAGCACCAACATTAACTTCTGACAGCTCACATCTTAGTTAAAGAATCAGCAACCATTAATTTTGTAGGCACATATTCCATGGAGGTTTCCTTATTCACAACCATCTCCTTGAAAAATGTATGATGAATATCAATGTTTTGTCCTTGGATGATATCCACCATTTAATGCAAGTTGGAAGGTTCCTTGGTTATCAACACACAACAATATTGGTTTCTACACCGGTGTGAGTTCCCTGTACAAGCCATAGAGCCATAGTGCCTTTTGAGCTGCTATTGATATTCCCATCAACTAGCTTCTATTGAACTTAGGGCTATCATTGGCTGCCACTTCAAACACCAGGGTACGCAGAACCATTCTTCAGAAAAACATAACCAGTGAATGATCAGTGTTCATCTTGATAACCAGCCCAATCAGCATCACAATAACCAATGATTTCTGGTGCACTGGAATCATAGTTTCCATTTAGTTGCAGCTTTGTATCTTTAGTTCCCTTGAGATACCTTATAATTCCCTTCACTCCATTCCAAAGTGCTGGTCCAGGGTTTACAGAAGTCTGCAGAAGATGGATGACTTAAGCAAATGATATGCATCTTCTTCGGATCATGTAAAAGTTGCAACAATAGGTAATTATCATAGGTGATTTCACTGGCTGATGTTTTGAATATTTGCACTTGCAATTCCAGGACCCTGGAACTAGTTCCACAGTTTTCCCTTCTCAGAGATTATATGGAGAACACATAGCATTACATTAGTGTCATTAAATTCTAAATTCCTTTTTATAATTAACACATTTCACATTTCATTCATTTGCATTAATATCTATCAAATCTTCTCATAGAACATACCCACAACTAGACTTGTGTTTAGTTTCTGTTTAGTTACTTTCTGATGTTTGTAAAAACTAAAACTTTCAAGCTTGTTAGAATAAAATGCTTGTATTATTACTGCAGATCTCTTTTTTTCTCTAGTTGTTATGCTAACACATGTATGTAGAAATTAAGCTCCTTACGTAAGTATGTAGTGGTTAGAAAAAAGAGCATAATATATGTTTTCTGCTGCATCACAGTGCACCTCAATACCTTGTTCGTGTAAATTTCCTTACAAAATTGATCAGATCTCATAAGAAACTGTAAATTTATTTTGAAACATTCTGGCATCTTAAATGAACATACTTATACTCTTACAAAATATGAGTATGGGGATTACAAAAAAGTTAAATGTCAATATCTAATCTTTACATGTTATGAATGAGTAAATATATTTTTAAAATATAATTACTCTTCCGATGTATTAGGATCTAATCAGTGTTTACCTAAATTTGTCTGACTTCTCCCCCACTGCCGACTGAACATTTGCATTTTTGAGTACCACATAATAGTGGTTTAAATATTCTAAGAGTGGGTGGGAAGGTTTTTGATTCCGACTCCCCGTTGTTTCAGAGTCGGACAACCTGGGGAGCACTGATTCGGAGGTTAAGAAGATTTTAACTCTGCACCTGCCTATTTCAGAATACGATACACTGGGCAGTGATTCTGAGGGAGAAATCCCTGGGGGACAAGTGGCAGCAAGCCAGGAGCTTGTCTCCTTCAGACACAGAATGGCCCGAGGTGAGTAGTCAAGCATTGATTCTGCATGCCATAGAGTCTGTTGGTACACTTACTCATGAGTTAGTTGTAATAAAAAATTATCATTTGGATGTTGTTTCATCACAATATTTTAGTATCTTAATTTTTTTTTTTTTTAATATACTTAAATAAATCTCAGGGAAAACAATCCACATAATAGTTGAAATCTGTTTCTTTTTGTCTTTCATTGTTTTTTAGGTTTTAAGAATCATCATAACAAACCATGCTGTGCACCTTAAGGCTTTATTCATCCTATTGATGATACTGTATGCCATTGCATTAAACAATAGGTTGTGTTGTCAAAACAATCTCAGAATGAATGGATTTACCATAAAGTTTCATCCAAGACAAAAGAAACTAATAAGCAAGTCAAATTGAATTTTTTAAAAAAATTTAATCATCCAGGTTTTTTTTTTTTTTTGAGGTAAAATAGTATCAGTAACCTAGAAAAAAACCCTGTTCTCCTTAATAACTTTCTTTCAATAGACAGATTTGGCTGTTCATTTGATTGATTTCCTCTAATGTTTACGAAGTTTTTGACTCTCCTGAGCCATGAAAAGGTTCTTTAGATTGAGCAGTTTGAGACAGACATTTGCTAAGTAATGTCTATATCACAGTAAAAATGTTTCTATCCCAAGCAAGTGCCTAGTTTGCCTATATGAAACCTGCATCTGGTGTTGGTGACTACATTCTGACTACTCTGCTTGTAAAACAAATATGCTTAAATTAATATATAGTTTGTCACTTTAATATCACAGAGACTATACAAGATGGTATGACTTCTAATAATTAGGAGCACAAGCTTTTTCTTAAGTTTGGCTTGAGCAATAAACTTAAGAAAACAAATCTATATAATGTGCATACATGTACACACAGTCAGACTGTACTGTGTAGTACAAATTAAACTATAACAATATTCAGTTCATAATTTAATAGTTTGGCATTATTTTTTAGTTTTTTTTATAGCATCTTCAAAATTTCAAAGATGTGATATGATACTTTTCCATCTGCAAGTCTAAAAACAGATATTAATTTAAAAGTAATTCTGATCATTTTGCTGAATTATATTCTCTTATAAAGCATTTATTTCACATAAATGTGTCTATGTGGATATCATATGCAGTAATAACCTTTTCTAATACACAGGGTGACCGAAAAGTCTACACATCTCGGTATAACTACACTGCCAATATTATACAAATTTACCTATGATGGATCAAAAACATTTGTGTGCATTCCTCCATGAATTCTACATAGACAAACGCTTCTCCAGGTCCATTCACTCCTTTTTCATAGCATTTGCAGCATGACAGTCATGAAGACATTGCATTTAGCTTGTCATTTTTGTTTTATTATTTATTTCTTTATTTATTGTGCTAAGGGATTTACAATTTGATTGTCTACTGAACTTTGACACTGGCCACTCATTCTGTAGACAATCACTACTCGTCAATAAATTATCTTGTTTCAGTTTTTCATGTCGTATTTCCACTTGTTTTTCGCTTTTCACTTATTGATTACTTTACCATCACACATTCACCATAGTTTTCCATTCAAAGTAAGATACACTACCTCTTACTTTTCTCTATCCACTGTCCAAAGCCATTTATTTTTTACGTTACACAAAAACTGTCTAATACTCCTAGCGTCCTTGCAATCATTTCGATTATGAGTGTATTTCTATCCCCCTTCAACCACTTCTTATTAAAAAATTCTTTTCTCCAATTTTCTGTTCCTTGGCACTTAAATACTGTGTGTTCAATGTCTTCATTACCACCACATATCAGACATTGATTTTGAGGAATACCCTGTCTTAACCCTCTTAGCCTCCATGCTCCGGTTCTTACCCATCAATAGATTTTCTCTCTCTTCTTTATTTACTATGGCTATATATTTTTCCCTACCCCATGTATTTTTCATTGGTCTATAACAAACCAATGAGCTCTTTTTGGCAATCTCACTGAACATGATTTGTATTTCCATATCTTCCAGTCTTTTCCTCGCCTTTTTCCAAAAAATTTTCACGTTATTTTCTCTCCTTCTCCACATGTCTCCTAACCCATTTTTCTCCAAAATATTCCATAAATTACTTACCCATCCATCATTCATTAAGCTATTCTCTTGATATTCTATACATTGTCTTAACACATTACTTTTTCCTAGATTTAAAGTTCTGAACCAAAATTTCAAAGCTCTTGCCATTATCTTCCCCTTAGTTGCCACCCTGCCCATCTCTAACTGCGCTACCTGTCTTACAATTGCCTTCCGTAACGTTAGTATTTCTCTACAAAACATCCTGTGCACCTCATCTATGCTTTCCCATCTTCTATCTAATCCCCATATTTCTATACCATACATCATTTTTGCCTCCACAACCATCTCATAAACTTTTTCCAGCCATTTAACATTTATATTAGGTAGGTACTCTATATTTGCAGCTTGCTTGTCTTTTGTAACATAGCATCTTTTGCAGAAATCCTGCTTTATGATTCTCCGAAAACAATTTTGTGATGGGATAGTAGGATCTGTGCTTAGTGGCAGCCATGCAAAGGTAAAGGAAGTTTCTTGGACCCCTAACCAATCTACATAGGTAGGCAAAGCTTATTAAAACCTAATTGCATACTGATGGCAAAATGAGTTGGTGCTCCATTCTGCTAAAGCCACACAAGGTGAGATATATTTAATCTCTGGAGTTGAAACAACCATTTATTAATCATATGCAAATACGTCTTTTGATTCACAGTACCACTGAAGAAAAGACAACAGCAGAGACATGCAGTCTTTTTGGCCATCCCATATAAAATGAAAATAAATAAAAAAAAAAACAAATAACTAAAATTAATTCAGTACTTATCTTTATGGCTCTTAAAAATGTTTTCCTTAATGAACTTGTATATATAGAAAGCTGTGACTGATGTCGCATCCTGTTGTGTGGCTACACCCCTTCCTGTAGTATGTTTTATACAAGCTGCTACAATAAACATGTGCTCACCTAAAGCTCGAGTAATCACTTGGTTTAATTAAAGGTTTGTTCCAACACTTGGTTCTGAATAGTTCCGAACTAATACCAACACATTTTTATGCACATATGCCAGTTGAGTATGCTCTCAGAACTGAATTGGAATTTTGTGTGGTTGGAACACTACTTGAACCGTTCTGTCACAGCCTTCTTCAATTTCATAGTTACAAAGTTGTTCAACCTAGCTTTGCTAGAACTACATATCTATAAACACCTTTGATATTCCATATTGTAGAAGTAATCACGAGTGGAGGAATAAATTACATATTAAAATTTATTCCTCCAGGCAATAAGGCTTTTTCTGCTAAATACGGAGAAATACAGTCTCAACTCTATTGAAATCATAGGTCTAATGGCTGGAGCAAGAGGCATGATCACCAAATTCTTAATCCACTTCTGCAAGAGCTTCAGCCTAGGCATTAAGAATGTTTCACTCTTGACCATTAAAGGATACGTTTCAATTTTAAAAAAAATATCTATATACTGTACCCCTTTAACTGTCTTTTGAAATTCGAGTTTGTTAATTGTTTGTTTTGATTTTATTGTTTGTTTTTTATAATTACTGTTACTGTGCCTTACACCTTTTGATGCATTTTATTTATGTTTTATATGATTATTTTTGTACTTGTTTTCTTGTTTAATTTTTGTTAATTTATTTGTTTGTTATGTTTTGCCTTTATGGCAGTTTCAGAATGAGAAAGCAGAAAGGATTGCTTTCAAAATAAAATATACTTTCTCTATACTCTCTGGCATGTTTGTTCCAAGTGATTAGAATCAATTCTGAATTAACTGAGTACAGTAGATTATACAATTTGCATATGTCCGGAATTTCCAGTACCTACTCTTGATCAAAAACTGATTTCATTCCTTCCAAACTAGTTCCCAAATACGTTGGAGCAGCAAGTTGGAAATTCAGAACTAGTTCTGAACTGATTATCACTAGGTTACAAATGAAAACTTTTTTCTGCAGTACAATTAAAATTAGGTGACTTTTACTAATTTCGGTGTGCAGAATTCAAAAATGCATTCTTTCTTTCTGTAACACATCTCATTTTGGCAATATGACAATGTTTGATGAAAATGTAATTATAAAATTTACAAAAAATATTACATAGTCATATACAACTTTTAAAGAAAATAAAGAAGAAGAATAACATGAAAGCGTACCTAATTTGAGAATGTATGTTAGTTATCTTGTGTACCCTTTTTTCTTTTCCCATGGAACTTCAGTGTATGTGATTTTCTCAAGTGTTCTCTGATAGGTTCATCCCGTACAAATCACCAGCAGTAATCAGCCATCATATGTACATCCCAATGTCCCTGATACTGTTGTTCAACATCTTTCAATTCCTGGTGAAACCTTTCACCTTGCTCTTCACTGACAGCTCCTAAATTTGATGGGAAGTAGTCAAAATATGACTTAAGGAAATGAAGCTTCAAACTCATATTACAGCTGAGCAGTATGAAATTTCTCAGCATATTTCTGACAATTTCTTTGTATTGAGAGTCTTTCACATTGCACAGAAATTTCTTAACAAACTCTCTGAATCCATTCCATGCATCTTTTCAATTTCGTTTATAGAGCTGGTAAAATTAACAGCTTTCATCAATTTCCTTATCTGTGGTCCATCAAATACTCCCTCTCTGATTTTAGCCTGTGACAATGATGGAAACTTTATGCATAAGTACAGAAAGGAAGTGCAACTTTTGTCAAGTGCTTTCACAAGCCAAGTTTTATGTGTAATGGAGGGAGTAGAACTTTTTGATGATCAACAAGAGGCACATTAGTAACATTTTTTGATCCAGATTCCAGTTGCTGCCTCTCAGGCCATTGGTCAGTTTCCCAATGTTTATCCCTCACCTTGCTATCCCATTTTCAAAGAAAATGAGAATTTTATATGAGTATATCCTCCCTGTTGTCCGAGTAACAGACCCATGACCTTCAAGTCACCACATATTTGCCACTCATGGTTACAGTACTTAATTTTTTTCAAGCACACGGCTCATAGTTTCATAGGACTCTCTTAGGATCATAGAATGTGCAAACGGTATTGAAGCTAACTTGTTGCCATTATGAAGTAACACTGACTTAAGACTTTCAATAAAAAGATGCAGTTACTTGGCTCATATGTTTCCCTGCCCAACTGTTGAATAAGATTACACACATCCACACAAAACAAGTTGATCTTCTGCATAGTATTGTGGAACTGTATTTCGTGATTCCTATACCACGAAAATGTAACACCAGGTGATAAATTCTTCTCCTGTATTCTTGAGCCTAGTAATTCACTTTTTTGTTTTGTGAGACCTAAATCCCTTACTAAATCATTTAACTCAAATTGATTAAACTGTTGCAGTGAATTGTCAAATTCTTCTGAATTCTTCTTTCTTCTTCAGAAACCAACTCATTGTCGGAAGTCACAGAGCTGCTTTCAAATTCACTAAAATTGAGGTCCATTGGTGGTGTTGGTATGGGTAGTTCAGGTCCATGAGGAATAGGCCGTGTAGCTGAGTTTACATTTGCATATTTAATTCCTGCCTTTTGTGGTCAGCAACTTTGCACATACAAAAGTAGCAATCATCATGGTAATTCTGTTGCTCTCTCCATATCATTGGCTTGGCAAATGGCATTCCTTCTGTTTTCCTTCGTGCCAATAATGTAATCTCTCAACACAACTGTTACATGCAATATGAGGCACGAATGATTTATCCTGGTCACCAACTTTCTCTTTGAAATATAAGTAATATAGTTTCTTTGTTTGTGAGTCTATTTTACATACCTTCCCATCACACACCTAACACCCACAAATGCAACAAAACTTCTGAGAACTTTGTAGACACTGTCTCCTGTGTAATCCTGATGTAGAAGTCATACTCAAACTTTTATTTTAGCACTACACATATAGAAGATGAATGTGCATATTAACACAAGTTTTCAGATCAACTGAAATTGAGATCTATGATAGCTGTAAATGTAAACATAAATACTTCACAAGAAGACAGACCTGATACATAGAGCAAAACTGATAAGTGCTGGGAATATAAACATAAACGTCTGGGTGATAAGGGTAGATGGAAGTGAGCCAGTTAGGAAGCAAATCAACAACAGATTTAGAACAACATAATGAAACGTTGAGGCAGTATTTTTAATACTTAAATGATTTCAGTCTAATTATAATATATATATATAATCAAATAACAGCCTGCCTTAAAGCAATATGTGTATAATATAATATATAAAATGCATGTAACAGTCATTTATTATGTTTATATTATTGTGCACATGTATAATGATGTTATGTGAATGTATTATGTAATTTAATAATGTAGGAGCTGTGAGAATAGAGGCCGAAAGATGCTAACAATGAGTAACCTTGAGGCAATAATGAATTGGAAAGTTTAATAATGCTACTAGTAATTCTTGGAGCAATAATAATGTAATATTTAAAACAGTTTATAAATAGCCAATCAAAAACCAGAAAAGCTGAAAGTTAAATAAAAGTATTCTATTGGAGTAGGATTAGCCAATCAGAGACTTGAAATAGAGAAATTTACAAATTTAAGCGGCAAACGCCAGTTGCTAGTAGACAGCATTCCCAACCAGATGCTAGACGCGGTCCCGAGCAGCTCAATACGTATTCAGTGGGAGACATATAAAATTCATTACGGCGAGAATATTATAAAGTTTAAATGTTAAAAAGTGCAAGTAATTGATAAACAATCTCACAGCACTCTATATCAGTAAAGTGTTATTTAATCGTGTGAAGGATTAATAAAAGGAGTGAAGTAAAAATTATAATTTGTGTAAGCCTACATTCTTTAGCCGCATCACCACCTGCTAAGAGATACATGTTTCTACAAATTAATACTGATGCAGCCAAGGCAAACATAAATATATATATATATATATATATATATATATATATATATATATATATATATAATATTTAAAGAAACATAAAAATACAAAGTTGATTACTAAACGGTGGGGCGGAGGCCACCGGAAACTTTGTACCATATGTGGCGCAGTTACTTCATCAAGTTTGGCTCCCCAACAGTTGAACTACAATAAAACTTCTACTTCAGATTGGCTTTCCATACATTGGGCAACAACAATTCTACTTCAATGTAACAGTAAGCTGTGTAAGCTGAATGAATTTAGCACCATAGACATATATGCACATATCATAAAAACTAGATGTGATAGCCAAAAACGGACTTCATTTTTTTTAAATCAGGGCGCTGATTTCCATTAAAGTCACATATTTTCCTTTAAACCGCAGAATCAGTGTTATCCATAATGTTGGAATGCCACTTAGCTACTGCAGATACTCGGATAATTCAGAATCGATTCTGAATCATGTGGGGAAAAAACCTTAAATATAACTGATCCTTTAAACATGACGCAGTTCTGTTAAGGACCAACATATGCAGTAAACATAAACTTTTAGCCAGGCAACTGTAATTTCAAGTTTTCACAAGTTTAAGTGTAAGTAACCTCAAAATGGCAATCAGTGCTTCTGCTGCAATTGGTGTTAAATTGCCTCCAGATGTTGGCAATTGTTGATGTTGGTGATGTTGACTTCAGTCACAGCAGTAGCCGAAACACCAGGCCCCCTTGCTTAACACTGACAAGTCGGCCTTCTTTGAAGTCCTTGAACCACCTAAACACTGTTGCACGAGGTAGTGCATCTTCACTGCACGCTTGCTTCAGCTTTTCATAAGTTTCGGTGGCTGTATGGTTTAAACGAAAACAGAATTTGATTGTGCTGTACTGCTCCTCTCGCGTCACCTCCATTGTCTGGTATGCAAAATGCACATAGGGTCTACAAAATAGAGCATTACTACCAACCTACCAATACGAGAGTGCTGCCGCCTACCAACATTATACATAAAAACCCACTCTTTTCGAATATTTATGTTACAGATACGAAACTATCACGGAAGCTACAGGAAAAAAATCAGTCTCAGTCTTTGTTGATCAGCCCTCATACAAGCTATACAATAAACATGTGCTCACCTAAATCTCAAGTAATCACTTGGTTTAACTAAATATAACCAATCCTTTAAACAAACCTGTCTAACAAAGCTGTGTGTGCATCACACAGTAACTATTCATGAATTACAGTAACAAACATAATTTTAATAACCATGCCATATCAATACTGGCATACCTGATTTGTGAGTTTTCTATACACCCATGGTTAAAGAAAGAATCCTTTTTAGCACATGTATACAAATGCCTTGTCACCCCTGGTCCACATCCATTGAAGTTTTTATAAAATGGTATTAATGTAAACCACACTAATAGAATCATTCAGACAGTTGGTAAAGTTGGAATTTATGTGAATGTTGCAGAAGTGGGTAAGTCAGGAGTAGAAGAATCAAGTTCTTCTTCTGAAACTTCCCCTTCTGGAGGCAGAAAACCATACCCATCCAGGAAGTCCAAAAATAAGGGACAAATGATGGGAAAAAGACAAGTGCGGAGTAGTAGTGGGTATTCCAGTCACACAGAAGAAACAACATTTAGGTAATTTTACTATCTGTGTCTATAAATTTATATTTGCTACACACTGTTTGAGGTTAAAGTAGGGGAAGCTGGAGTTCCATTGATCAGTTGTACCTTTAATCGGTTTACATTAAAATGTATATAGTAAGAAATTACATAAGATGGAACAATTAATTTGTACTTCAATCACTAGAGATGCTGTATTTCCTGTTATGATTTAGAAAGATGCGGTAACTTCTTGAAGAAAAAAGTCTTATTGTTTTACATCAATCAAAGTAAGTAGTTTTCTCATATTATTGTTTTAGAGAAAGCTGCACATTTTATGTATATAACATTACACAAAATAGACCAAACTAAAATTAGGTGTTGTGAGACTAAAGTAAAGGTTGTATTTCTAACCAGCATGAACCATTGTACCTGTACAAGATACCACCCATAAATTGTACTTCTCTATAGAATTAAAGTCTCCTTTATTTATTTGTAGAAGATTAATTTTAAATCCTCCTCTCAGATAGGGAATGCAACCTTCTATTTTTTTTCTTTTATTTCCAAAATTAGGTAGCTAATGATTGTGAATTTGAAAAAGAAAATAGGTTTTGAATGTAGTTATTTTGTTCTTGTGAAACTGTGTGACAAAAAATTGTTACATTATAACACAGAAGTTGTGCAGTTAAATCACAAGATGAATTTGTAATAAAATATTGAAAAAGTTAACCATATGCAAAAAAAAAAAAAATGTATGGTAAATGATGAGTTATACTCCTGTCTCATTATAATTGCCTGGTATGCTGTTATGTCCCATAATAAAATGTTCGATTCACACAATTTGATACTGGTGTTTACATAGGAGGAAAATTAAACAATGGAATGAGTCATACAACTTTATTACTCCAGGATCAGTGCAAATTGGCCAATTAGTTTCCTAAACAAATATAAATACAACTTTATTAATCCAGGATCAAAACAAATTGATGAAGCAATTAGCCAAAATAACATAAATACAAGGAGCAATACAGATTGACCAAGAAGTTAAGGAGTAGATAGAAGCTACAAACATAAAGATAAGAAAGATTGATTGATAGTCTGGGACGGTTGTCATTCCATCCACTTATCTTGACATATTTACTGCTGTTGTAGCCTCATCACAAATGTTCTGAGGATACTCCAAATAAAATAGCAGGATGTTGAGGAAATCCAAGTGTGCCTTTTGCACATGCGGAAGCTTTATTGTTCCCACCAATGACTTGATTAGCAGTATTTCAGTGAGACTAGACTACAAAGTGAGGAAGACATTGCTGAGCTTGTCACATGTCATGTCAGAGAAAGATATTTCAGTAGCAACAATTAATTCATCAGTAGTTTGGAAGCTGTCATGCTGGAGAGACTGAACTGACTGCAAATACCCCAGATCTGAAACATTTATATCTGAATTGTTTGGTGGCTGACATGCATATCCAAAGTCACTCCAATCCATCCAGATGCCGTCATGGATTGTCCTGTTGAACGGACACTTGAATTCTCTATGTATATGGTCCACAAGGCCTATATGGTGGGATTGATTTACTAATGAGCATCTCCCATTAAACATATTAAGAGGTAGTTATTGGTTTGGTGACTATGTACCAGCAGGGTAATTGTTGCTGTTCCTCTTGGCAGGCTCCTTGCCAACAAACAGTCAAATGCCTAAATTACTATCAAACCACTGCTTGTGAGCAGTATACCAATGAGGCCAGACTATGGCAGCCAGAAATTTTATCTCAGGAATAAATGAAATGCTTTTGCTGTGTCTGATTTGTTGGACTATCTTTCTCTGGTGGTCTTTTCATCAGGTAGAACCACTTTACATCCACATGAATAGTCTGCAAAATCATCTTCAGGACAGTCAACTAATAGAATCCAGGATTAATAAGTCAAATTTTAGACATTCCATCTTTTTACCACTAATGGCTTTATTGTATTTGTATGCACTCTTATCTTTCCCGCTTCCACATGTCTGTATAGGAAGGTTTAGTATTTTAAATTCTTCATGAAGCTTATTAATAATTAGGCTTCATAAGATTGTGTCTTTGAGAGAGATAATTAATCATAAAGATGTTGGAATTAGAAATAAATGAATATGCTGCCACTTTCACAATGGTAGATACTGTAGTCAAGAGAAATGTCCTTCTCCTTTAGTACAAAGTTGACTTTCATCCAAGATGCACCTACAGCACAACTTGATCCACTTTCCAATGATTGTAATCCCTATTACCAAATGTGATGTGCTGTTGTCATACTGATATTAAATTTCTCAGTTGCACTTGTCATAGCACCCTTCTTCACCACAGCAGCAATACTGTTTTCCAACAGAAACTCACATTCACTGTGCATGAGGATCTTGCTACCCCTGTCACTCACTCCTTGAGTTGTGTTCCTGGGGTGTTCATGTCTGTTGTTTTCAAGTGTACACACTGTAGGATTAAGCTCCACTAATGATTTCCAGCATGATTTACTAACTGGTTTGCCTACAATGCCATACCAATAAGTTGAAAATCAACACCCTCATTTGGTAATTTTCTGGCCAGCATGTATGTCTCATTGCAATGAGGTCATTTATTACTCTGCATAACTTTGTGCACTGACCTACTGCACTTCTCCTCATGCATGAAAATCCTGTCTGCCCCTTCGTCTACTATTACTTAGTATCATTCTGGCATACCAAACAGTTATTATGGGACAGAGAGAGCAAGAACTAAACAAAAAACCATCATCATCATTATCATTGTTATCCTCTTCATCTTCTTTTAATTTATAACTGGTAGCATATTTTCAACTTCATATATAAGTTCTTTCTTATATAAGTTAGGCAAGTGTTCACAATGCCCTTCACTATTATTTTAAGTGTTCTGTTTCACTTAAGCATATAGTCAGTTCATCTTCCTGGGAAATTCAGTTTGTTTGCTCATTATTTACACTTGCCTCAACGGTCAAAGTTACAAATATCCCTGCTCAGAGGTACATCATCAAGTTGTACCTTTGACCAAAATGTTTTATTCCTAGAAATCCAAGAAAAAGTATTTTAAAATAACATCCATTCTTGGAATAAAAAATTTGTTGTAAAGGCTTTACAAAGGCTTATATTAAAATGGTAAATGAGATTTTAGTAGAAAGAAAAAAAAAAGGAGACTACATTTAAGGAAAAAATAAGAGAAATGATCAAAGGTACAACACCTTCCTCTATTTAGAGCCAACATTTTGCGTACACCTCAGTAAATTTAAGATATTCCTGCAGGTTTCTTATGCAATTTGTGTGTTTCTTGCAACAAAATTCAATGTCCAAGTGACATTTTATGCACAAAGTTTCAGTGACCGCATTCATCCTCCCTCTCGATTCTCTGATTCACATTCACATGAACTGAGTGAAGCAGAGTGTGATATGAGCAAGTTAGGACGCAAGTCTGGTCGCAGCGGAGCTTCCACAAGACTCAGCAGAGAAACTTCCTTCCAGATTGATGTCTAGCCGCACACTGCAGTGCCTTGCTAATGTAACACAGAATGGAACTCAAGTAGGGAAAGGTGAGTGCTGTCCCACAGCTGTCTGTAATTTATTCACTACCTAACCCAACAGTTAGCTCCCTTTCCTCCAAAGACCAAATTTTTTAAAAATTAAGTTTTTCTACAAAATGAGATTATTAAGTAAATGAGTTTCTATTGCACTATTTTTGTCACTGATTTTATAAAATTACCCAGTATATTATCATGATGAAATAATTTACAGACAGGTACTTATGTGAATCTGAGTGTAAAAGTTCAAGAACATTCTCAGGACCTATACCGAATCAATATCCATGTGCCTCATCAGGCATTCAGTAACACGATTCAGAGCGAGAGAGAAACAGTGTATATTATAGAAATAATGCAGTACAAAAGACACTGCTACTGTTCTTAAAGTGCTACATAGCATAAGGCCATTACAGCAAACAATGTAAACTTAAAACAATTCTCGATCATGCTAAATTTTTCATTTTAAAAACATAAACTTTTTGTTACCTGGCTTCCATCCTGTTGTACACATTTCCAACTCAAGATAACACCCAATTTTATTCACTGCCAAGCGATAATTCTTAGAGCAAGAGAAAAGGAATCTAAGTTAATGTTAAAAAAGGTATCTGTTGCTTTATCCTTGGTAAAACTATAACTAGTGTACTGCCCTACTCTTCCAGTCAGCATGCTTCTGAGTCTTGTCAGTCAAAAGAATTGCCGTCTCAGCAAATCCAACAGGAGACTGCAATGACATGTGATTAGATATATACAATAAATAAGTGAGGAATGAGACTTGTGAAATTCAGATGTAAATGTATGTTTGTTGATATTTCAGTAAAATTTTAAATATGATGGTTGTTTGTAATCATTAATTTTTCCAAAATGTATTCTGCATGTTATTTTATGCAGCAACATACCAAATAAAAAATAAAATATTGTGAATAATAAAAAGTGATTTGAATTCAATTCATTAATGCTCCTCTCCCATTTCTTATACTCTGAACTATGACAAAACACTACATGTGAATTCCAATTGATGCAAGATCCAGGTTTGTACAGTGGCTTTCAGTCAAATTTCATATGGTTTGCATGTCGTAATAAGAATTTACGTTCCTTTTTGTAATATTTAAATGCTCTCTCACCCTTCTTTCTTATTTTTGAAGAACTTCTATCTTCTTTCAGTTTTGTTTTTCACACGTTTTGAAGGACATGAAAGCTAAGCATGCTACACTGGTTTGCACTTAAGATGCCTCTGATGCATGAACAATTGTCTGCATAAGCTTTAACCCTCCAGTCGAGGTTGTATGATGGTTTTTCACTGCAGCTGTAGGTATTGTTATTTTACCAGCACTTTTCAAAAGTTTGGAATCTAAAAAACTATTAAACATTACCTAATTTAAAAAAGCAATTGCCAGCCATTTTATTTTTCAGTTTGCTAGTGTGAACAATCAATATTTCTGAAGTGGTTGTATTTGCTAGATGACATTTAATTTTACTCTGAAGTTTAATTTTTGGCTGTATCAGGTCACTACTGTATTCAGGGTATAAATGCTGACCCAAAATGTGGGCTTTTCAGTTTAAGAAAGCAAAAATTAGATGGTCTTGTGACATTTTAATCATTACATGGCTCACAGGCTCGCCTTTATCATAGACAAGCAGCCACCTTTCTCTTTTGAAAATGCTCTGTTAAAATACAATGTACCAATGATATGGGCATACCACATTTGCAGGCAGTCTATCTCATCAAATCATTTGTCTGTCCTCTTCCAAAATTTTAAAAGCAATTATCTCTGCAGTGAAGTCCATAGATGACCTCACCCTTCTGGGGCATTGATTGTCTTCTACAGCAAAAACGTTCACAAAAATGGTACCACGGACTGCTGTAGTCACTACACACTTCTTAAATTATTCACAAATGTCTGTTGGCATACATCCATATACATTTTCAACTACAATGGAACACCTTTGATATCAATCACTTGACTGATTTTCATACTTGTTCAGAATGACACACTGAGACTGCAGTGGGTAATACCTACCTTACCACTAAAACTGTACAATTGTCTTCCTTATCACTTAACTAACATTTCAAATACAAATCAATTCAAGAAAGAAGTAAACAAATTTCTGCTAGAAAAGCAATTTTATTTCGTTGTTGAATTATGAATATTGCCTAGAAAGTACATGATTGTGACTTTTGTATGCTGAAACTACACGACTTTTAATTGTAAACTGAATTTTTATTGAAGCAGAAATTTTGCAACTACGTTCATTGTTATTATAATTTGTATTGTATTTTGACTTGTTCTATATCATATAGATGATCTAATGGATGCAGTAAATAAATAAACAAACAAACAAACCATGAAAAGAGGAATGCATGCAAAGTATGCATTATTTTTGCAAGTAATTACTATTTTATTAACTAAATTTCTTGCATGCAATATTGTTAGTAATATTAATGTTGGTAATTTTTATACATACCGGGTGTTTCAGAAATACTTTTACAAACTTCTGGTGTGGGTTCCTCACACCAAAAGAAGGAAAAAAGTTCATATGAACATATGTCCCATAATCTTTGGTTTTTGCGTTATTCCTGTCACAATGAAAGTGTGAGTTCAATGGCCTTCGGGGTCCAACCTCAAAACTTCATTTCTCTATGCATTCATAGAAGGCATTGACCCATTGTACTACATATGGTAGATGGCGAAGTGTTGCCATGGAGACTTGTTTACGTTTGTCATTTGTCATTAGTCTGTCTTCAACATTTCAATTGTGTACATGTAGTGAGTTAACTGCACGTGTTTCGTTCCACCATTGCTGGATATTCATTTCTCGAACAGGCAGACATGATTTTTATGTATGATAACACGAATGCTAATGGACACGAGGGTGCATGGCTCTGTCAGATGGAGTTTCCAGACCAAAGACAACCGAGTCATCCAACCTTTGTCGCTGTTTATCGTCGCCTTGCTGATAAATGTGATAAATGCCTGGCTCCGGCAATTTTAGTCGCATTGTTTGAGATGCACTGACTGGTATCTACCATGACCAATGGATAGGCAGAGCAGGACCAGTTCCATGGCCTGCATGTTCTCCCGACCTCAATCCAGTGGATTTTTACCTCTGGGGGCATCTTAAATCATTGGTTTATGGAGCAGCCATCCCAGATGCAGAAACGCTTCATCAACGTGTCATGGAAGCCTGCGAAACTATTCGACACCATCCCGGAGTTTTTGACAGGGTGCGACATTCCATGATTCGACGAGTACAGGCATGCATAGAAGCAAGAGGAGGACATTTCAAGCATTTATTATGAGTTTTGTGTGTTATAAGTGTACCACTGTGTTGAACACCTCCTAACGAGAAAACAAACGATTATGGGACATATGTTTCATATGAACTTTTTTCCTTCTTGTGGTGTAAGGAACCCATACCCGAAGTTTGTAAAAGTATTTCTGAAACACCCTGTGTATGTATATATATATATATACTGGGTGTTCACTTCAAAGTGTGCCATGACATGCTGTATGGCATTACTTGATTTGCCACTGAGTCTAGAGTTCAATCCACCTATAGTACTTCAGCAGAGGCATGTGACATGTGTCGGAGAAGTTGCCTAGCAAGCGAGGTGTTTAGCCTAAACATGAAAATCTTCAACATCATAGTAACAGACAGCAGCTTGTACAGTATGTGTTCTACCAAAACCTCTTTTGCATTTTGTTTTGTTTGGTCATTTTTGAAAGTCAGTGAAAACAGGGACGGATGAGGGTTCCCTCATTTTTTCTTAATACTCTCAGTATAACTGGTTCAAAATGCACTAAGTCCTAAACATTTTTCATTATAAATGTGATATTAAACAAAAAATTATTTTTGTAAAGTGGCATTATTTGCACTACACTTAGGTATGAAGAGCTTTAAAAAGCACTGGTAAGTTTAGGAGATTAAGGTTTCCTCTCTCCTGAAGACTTTTTTGTTATGCACTTGCACTTGCACTTTTTAATTCAAAGTTCCTCTGTTGATCTGAAGATAGAATAGGAAAGGAAATGTAAATATGCTTAGTCTTTATATAATTTAATGTATGATCACTGTTTAATATAATATCAACAAAATAACAAGACAAAAAATAAATCCCAAATATTGATGGAACACTTCAAACTTGTTTCTCAAGGAAAAAGGGTCCTTTTACTGCAATTACTTCATTCACACTCGTGATAACCTGTGAATTAGATGATGCAATCTCATTCCAAGATGCTTGTAATGTATTCCAATGTACCATTTCAGATGTATACCTGATACCCAGTTCATCCCAGAGTAATTCAATAGGGTCAGGTCATGAGACTTAGCTGGCTACTCCTTAATTTACAATTTCCTGCCCTCTGCTGGTTCTTCAAATACACCTACACAATTCGAAGGTGTGAGTTGAATCATATTGTTAAAATTCCAACTAATCAAATACTTTCCTGATGGTACTACATATCTAATTAAAATGGCATGATACCATTTTTTGTCAAATGCCCCTTCAATATTGTGCAGATCACCTACCCCATAGAAAGAAAAACAGCCCCATACCATTACATATCCACCTCCATGGTTTCCTGTTGGTGTTGCACAGTTTAGATGCACCTGTTTAGTGGATCATATCTTGCATACATTAAGCAATTTATTTATAAAAACCCCAAACTTAAATTCACCACTCCAAAGTATGTATTTCCAGCCATCAGCAATCCAATTTTTGTATAGCATAGAACAAAGTCTTTTCTATCATTTTACCTCTCCAAGAGGAGGATACCTCACAGCTATCCTGCAAGAAATCATTTGCCCTTAATCTCTTTTTAATGCTGCTAACCATTATGTGCTTACTGTGACTTAAATCAAATTGAGCTTCTATTTGGTGCTGTTAGCTTACAGTTTTATTTTATTTTTTAGTACCATTTTATTCTCCAATTTTGTTTGACACTGTAGGGCTCTCACTTCATTTATGTTAGTGTTTTTTTTTTCCTGCTTCACTTAATATCTTTACTGCATCAGCAAATGTTAACATAATTATCTTTTTTTCCCCATCTCTTGAATTGAATAAATAGCCTTCATTTTGAAGCATATTTATTGCTGTGCATTTATAGAAGCTTAGCATTACTTTACTGCTCATATTCTAGAACTAAATATGCATTTGTATCTAATTTGTAAAATAATATAAAAAATATATGAGGTGTGTTCCAAAAAACATTGAACTTTTTCTATAACATCTTTACTGCTCATTGTACATGTTAATCACTGTGCCCTCAAAGTAGTCCCTTCTACCGGTAATACACTGTTGCCAAATTTCTTCCATTTTTGGAAAGCATCCTGGAGCACACTTTCTGGGATGACACGCAGATCTCTTGTCGCATTGTGCTGAATCTCCTTTATGATTTGAAGACAACATCCTTTCAACACATTTTTTTAAGTTTGGGAAACAGGAAAAGGTCTGCTGAGGCTAGGTCCAGAGAATAGGGTGGATGGGGCACAATGGGAGTGTGATGTTTTGCTAGATAGCTGCAGACAAAGAGCAATGCATGAGCCAGCACATTGTTCATGATGCAACACCCAACTCTGTTTTCTTTTTCACAATTCAGGCCTCTTTCCGCACACAGCATCCCTAAAGCACACTAAAATTTCCTGGTAAACTTGTTTACATCTGACCATGTGGTAGAAATTCCTGAGGACAATCTTGACATGGTCATGATCTGTTAACGTGGAAGGTAATCCAGCCCTGGGATCCTTATCGACCAACATTTTACCGTGTTCAAAATGCTTAAACCACTCATAACTCACTGTAGCAAAATTTCACACTTCTTCAAGCTCTTTTATTGTCACTAATCCGATGAACAGCTTATGCTCGTGCTGACTTCAGCAGCTGTAGCTCAACAACTAATGGTCATAACACAAGGCAAATGGCAGTTTGTTGTCTAAACCACTAAGTGCGCTCAGTAGCCGCAGTACACTCTTCACTAATCCAACAAACAGCTCATGCTCACTTCAGAGAGCTCAGCAATATCGGCCATAGCAAAATGAGGCAAATGGCAGTTAGTCGTCTAAACCACTAGGTGCACTCAGTAGGCATAGCACGTTTCCTGTGCTGGTTGACGTGCTATTTCAGAAGTTCAGTCTTTTTTTGAACACGTATAAAAACCCACCGTTTCCTTTGTTGCCATAAATAGTGTAATAAATTTAAAAAATAAATGCTGTACTCACCTACCCTTTTGTAGATGCATGAGGCACAGGTTAAAGCTATGCTTCGAAGTCACAATGATACTCAAAATGTACCAAACTGCATCAGCATAGCAGTCCACACTTCTAGGCGATGAGCATGATTTGCATCATAAACACTTAAGGAGATGAGTAGAAGAGTCTGTTTATGTTACTGATGCATGTTTTATATTGTATGACATGCCTAAGCTAGCACTATAAGCAGGGGCTGAAATTCGAGCTAACACTGAGTTGTGTAATTTTTATCGGATCTCCAGACTTTTGACCTACAGAGTCAATTAAAACCACCCAAATACATAACAACATAAGTTCCACATCTATAAACATACATGGAACATTTGTCACTATCTGATTAGTAAATTAAATAATTGTACTTTATATTTCAGTAGCCAGTTTAGAGTAACAGCTAGAATCTGTAATATTAACCAACCCTGAAGACTTAGCTTTAGTTTTATTACATGTTAACCGCTGTGAGGAACAACTAGGTGAATGATTTTGAGAGAAGTGGTGAAACTGATGGAGCTGATTTTCAATATTGCTGTTTATGCTGCACCCAGAAAGTGTTAAGAGTTGATTTTCTCCTGCAACTTTTCAGCATTCACTTTTCGTTACTTCTGCAATTGGTGTCTTTGTTTGCCAAGTTGAGAATTTGTCATTATTGTTGTAAAATGTGCAAATAAATTCAGTATAACCACATGCATGAGGGCACAGATCAGGCATTCAAGCTCCTCGCAGAGAAATTGCTGAATAACTGTCACTGGTGTTCATATTTGCTTATATAGGAAGTTTCAAATGTTTTAAAAGCTGCTTTATACAAATGCTATGATGTTTTTAAATATCTTCTATTCTCAACTATTTATGTTTAAAGTAACAGTAGAACACACTATTCAAACCTTGTTTCATAATAGGACACTGAGGCAGCTCAATGGTTTCATTTGCTGATTTCATGCTGAGGATCAATGATTTGATTCCTGGCTCTGGGGTGGCAATTTTAAGTCCATATCATCCCCAAGGCGCAACATGGTTGAGAGTCCACAGTAAAAGCTGTAGGTCCTCTTGATCCATCACCAACCTCAGTATCACCCTACTATTGAAGGTAACAGACACCGCCTGCTGGGTGCCTCCAGCTAACAAATGGATCCATCCATTGCTTGGTGGAATATGGTTTGCCCAAAGTTCCTTGAACATGAGAAGCATTGAAACAATAACTATATTATTTGGAAAAATTGAGTCTGAGTTGAAACACTGAACATCACTTACATGTTTTTTGTCTTGACCGGTTGCAAGAGCTATTGCTCTTATCATCGTAAGTGGCCAACTGGTTCCTTGTGGAGTTGTCCAGTGTATGTTTGTGTGTGGTGACATGATGAAATTCCATTGTGAGTTTGGTGGCAGCAATTCAAAATTCATTACACAGTGTTTATGTTTTGTGATTAATAACTTTTCACAAGTATCTAACTCTGTTGCATATTTTGTCAGTTTTAAAAGTGTTATATTTGGTGTGTTGTGATTTGTCGTCCAAAAGTGATGTGCAACTGCAGATTTATCCATCTGTTTGTATTTTATGTGTCTCAAACGCTCTTTTCATCTGTTCTCTACATTTCTTTTTGTTTTACCTATGTAAGTGATGTTAAGTGTTTCAACTCTGATTCAATTTTTTCTAAATAATTTCACATTCATATCACTCTTACTAGCTTACTCATATATTATATAAACAACTACATTGTTTCATAGTTGCAGCTTCTGTTTTCATGTACTTGTTGCAACACTCCCAAATCTAGTAATAAACAGGCTAACAACTTCTTTCATACTATGAAAGTCAATGCAGCTCATGATGAAACTGATGGCTTCCCAAACGTGTCCTACATTTAACAAGTGTGCGTGAAGTACTGTGTTACAAATTAACTTTAAATTATTAAATTATAATCCTGCTTTGCCATTACAAGCTTCTTCCATAAAGACTTTTAGTTTAGCAACTTAGTTTGCATATATAAACGAGTTTCTTTGAAGAATCAGAGTTGTAATTAATAACTACAAGGGCGAATCAGAAAGTCTTTGCCCCTATTTTTATTAGCCAAAATAAGGTACATACAGGTAATTACAAAGCTATGTATTATTCTACATAGCCTCCACACCGGTTCACACATTTGCCCCATCGCAGCACTAAATGCGAGATGCCCCTGTGGTAGAATTCATCCAGCTGACTGTGGAACCATAATCAGACTGTCTTGGCTTCATCGTTGCATGTGAATCACTAATCTGCCAGGGACTTCTTCAGTGGTCTAAAAATGTGGAAATCACTAAGGACGAGATCTGGACTATATGGTGGGTGGTCCAGATTCTCCCAGTGGCCTCACATTGTCATGGAGGAGAATCACGTTGTCCACATCGACAGTTCCTCGGTGCTTTTGCTCCGCAGAAGTGACAGTGTGGAACAATAATTGTCGGCATTGACGGTTGCACCTTGTGGCATGAACTCCAGCAGGAGCGGTCCACAGCAGTCCCAGAAGTCTGTTAACATCACTTTCCCTACAGATGGCACTGAACAGAACTTTTTTGTCACAGGTGAACCCAGATGTTTTCGCACCATCCTCTGCTGCTTCAATTCTGGCTTGAAATGCAGTATCCACATTTCATCATCAGTAAGAATGCGGCCCAGGAAACCTTCCCCCTCCTCAGCATACCATTGCAGATGATTCAGTGAAGCAATCATTCACTTGCCTTTCATGTCATCCAATTGCTTAGGCACCCACCAACATGAAACCTTCCAGTACCCTAAGGACCCATGAACAATGTCGTAGACTCCAATACGAAATGCCAAGCTCCCAGGAAATGACCTTGAGGTGCACAAGCTGATTCGCTTTCACCATTGCATCCACACATTGTTGTCAGTCAGCAACAAACACAGCCTCCCTGAACAATCATTGTCATGCAAGACTTCATGGCCTTTTTCGAACTCACACCACCACCACCACCACCACCACCACCACCACCACCACCACCACCACTTCACACTTTTCAAAGTGAAGTAGTTTTCACCATATGTGGATTGCATTTCCCTGTGGATCGCGATGAACATTCGTCCCTTGCTCCATAGAAAATAATTTATACTTCGTTGCTCGTACCCCGTGGACATGTGAAACACAACCGCCATCTTAAATAACTGATGCAGTGCCATACTGTGCCATGGATAAGGCCGGCAGATAAGGCCAGGCCGGTCCAAGAAAGGTCCACTGCTGGGAATGAATATATTGACCATATTTACAGCCATAATTTAGCTAAAAAAATAGGGGCAAAGACTTTCCTATTCGGCTTCATATTTCCTCTACATGTTGCAGCACTTAAAGAGTATAGTTCTGATGTTAATGGCAGAAAAATTAGTGTTTTTTGATAGAGAAATGTTATTGTTTCTGTAAGTTTTTAGGACAAGGATAAGAGCTGACAACAGCATAGTTTTGGCTGAAAATAGCTCTCTAAATAAGAGCATTTTTCATAAAATTCTCATGTTTGGGTATTTATTAGCAGTTAATTCAAAGCAATTTTTTTATATTATAATGAACTGCATTAAACTTTTTTCCAACATATACTGGTATAGGATGTTTTAAAAGTCATCACAAAATTTTATAACTTTTTTTTTCATCACTTAGGTATGGTTTTCTGCCATAATTTTGCTTCAGGTTCTCCATTCCTTTTGCATTGTACTGAAAACTTACTTTGATAAAATGAATTGATTAATTTTTTAAAACCAATTTTACAACACTTCAAATTGTAGAGATATAATTTTTATCAAATTTCACGCATTGTAACCTATTAATACATGAGAAACTTGCTACATTCATTTTAACATTATGTTTGTATATGCACTGAAATGTTTTAAGTCTGTATCTTTAATATGCTAATGAGATAAGTGTATCTGAAGATGCAAAAACTGAGTTTGCAGAAAACGAGAAAGGAGTAAAACTATACTCCATTTACCCATTTAAAGCTCCCGTCATTTTACTCTTTTGGGGCATTCAAATTTTCAGAATCACATAATCATATAGGGGCAGAGATCTGGGACACCCATAACTAATAAAAACAAACGCACAATTTTTCACATCCGGCTTCTTAGAAGAAAATGAGTTTAAATGAATTTAAACATTGACACTGAAAGTGCTATATTACAGAAAAGTCTGCAGCACCAACTACATGCTATGCAGGTATTAGAATTTGACTGGCATGAGGTTAAAAGAATTCTTTCTGCATACTTAATGTTTGAATCTGTAGTAAAGTTTCACTATTTTACTGCAACAAATATTAACACAGAATACTACACAGAAAGAAATTTGGTTTTATTGGAAGATAAACAGTAATACACTGCTTTATGCAATAACATTACATTATACATACAAAAATAATACTTTTAAGTACATCTTATGCTGAATGAAATAGTCATTGCTGTATTAACCACTTTCAAACCCACAATTGAGCTGTGGAATACATTTGTCAATTACTTAAACTAAAGTGATTAAACAGCAAGTACGAGGGTCCTGAAAGTTTTGAAATGGGCAACAATAAGTAGTGGTAAGCCAAAGCAGCTTTTACTATCTTCAGATTGAAGTTCAGATAGCAATATGTGCAAGTTTGAGCACACTCCAACAAAGTGCATATCAGCACCACATGTGTATGTATAGCAGGTGTTGCTATGCCATATGCTAGGATGGATCTCAAGCAAGAGCATTTCTGTGCTATGATTTTCTATGGCTTTAAAGTCGGCTTAGGTGAAAGAGAATGCCTTGAAAGACTGCATCGTGCATTTGGGGATCTTTGCCCTTCACAGTCCACCATTTATTGACAGTATGTAGAGATAAGAAGAGGAAGAGATTCCCTCCAAGATGAAGATCGAGCAGGAAGGCCAGCTATAGCAACAATGGATGAAAATATGGTAAAAGCAAGCACATGTTGCAGAAGATCATAGTTGCACATATGGTCAGATTTAAGAAGCCCTAAATATTGGATCAACAGCAGTGAAAACAATCCTGAAAGAAAAACTTGACGTCAGAAGCTCTGCGGTTGCTGGATCCCTCACCACCTCACAAATGAGCAGAAACAAGCACATGTGCAATGGTGCCAGGAAATGATTGAAAAATTCAATGGAGGAAGATCCAAAAACATATTTAACATTGTAACAGTGGCGAAAGCTGTATTTACCAGTATGATGCAGAAACTAAATGACAGTCGTCATTCTGGGTCTTCCCAGGTGAAGTTCCCCCAACAAAAGTGAAGCGAACGAGAAGTGTTGGCAAGAAGATGATCTGTTCCTTCTTCTCAGCAAGTGGCCACATTGTGATGATTCAGCTTGAGGGACAAAAGACTGTTATTGGCGGATGGTACATCACAAAATATCTGCCACAAGTGTTCAATGAACTGAGGAAAAAGCGTCCTAAAACTGGTCTGTATGGAATTTTGTAGCTCCATGACAATGCCTCTGCCCACGCTGCACAAGAAACAATCCAATTTTTGCATGAGTCCGACATTTGTCCCATCCTCCCTACAGTTCAGATCTGGCCCCATGCAACTTTTTTCTGTTCTCCAAACTGAAAGAAAAATGTCAAGGTCAACGATTTGAGTCACATGAAGCCACAGTAGCTGCTTACGAAGAATATATCTGCATTCTCTCCAAAGAAGAATGTCGTTCGGCATTTGAGAAATGGTTTGAAAGTATGAGATGGTGTATAGAATACAATGGAGAATATTTTGAAAAGATGCAATGATCATATCTAAATTTTTAATATTTTATTACATCCATTCTTAAAACTTTTGGAGTGACCCTCATACATTTCCAGCTGATATGCAATTACATTATGCCTAAAGCCTAGCCATCTCCAAGGATTTTATACTAAGAGTACCAATACAGTGAGTTAATGCAACAATGACTGATTCACTCATTTTTCTACTGTTAATACTTAATTGCTTGGGTTTTAATGAACATCCCAATTTTAAAATCATCACAGATCATTTTTAACATTCTCATTAGGTACCTACTATTTACTCCTATCACACTAGTTTTGTAAAGCTCTTCTTCAGCAAGAAAAAAGTTCAGAGAGATTAATACAGAAAGCAGCATTAAAATTACACCTTGCATTTATTATTATTTAGCGAGTTCAGGAAAATAACTCCCTCCAGCCTTTATTCTATTGTAGTACCATAGGTTGTTTATCAATAAACAAAATCATTATTACCTAATTATACAAACTAATTCAAACTTTTCAGATCATTATTAATTGAATGAAAAATCTGATCGATCAGAAAGTAGGAAATCAATAGTTAACTGCTTTCCAACTATATGAATATTAAACATATATAATGTGTTACCATGGCAATACTCCTGCATATGAGAATCACTACTCAGATACACCATACATATAACATGCATATCTATAATTATTTTATTGTATACCACAAATACATATATTTTATAACACAAATTAACACTATTTTAAAGCATTTGTCACAATTATTTACACCTTTGTTCATTATAACCAACTTAGACATGCATCCCACCCAAGGGATTAACAGCAACATTACTTCCACTTCCAATGCACAGGGTTGAAGGCCCTAAGCTGCAAGGCATAGCCGAGAGTTGAATTTTATAACAGGAGTGAAGACAACAGAGCATAACCATAGGATCTGTGAAGCTAAATCCCTACACTACTTTAACAGCATTTTCAGATATTGGCAACATTGATTTAATGACCTTTTGCCAATTGTTGTACTAGCTTCCTTCTCAAAAAGCTACCAGCTTCTCCTATATGTATCATCACTAAAGAGTGTGAGTAGGTGGGTTAGATGATTTAATTTGAGCAACATCTACTGCTTAACTCCTTCCTCTTCAATTTTGGATTAATGTGCATGTACTCTGTCCTCAATTTCAGAAGTATTTTTTTTACATAAAATGTTCATTCTCATATACAGGAGTGGTACCATGTCCTTTAATAAAGTTAGTTTTAATCAGAGGTTTCAGATGTATGATTTAAAATCATTACTTTAATATGTTTCAAGTACTATGGAATAATCAATTTATCAGCATCTCTGTTAAAACGCATGCCTTACAATGACATGACTGCAGGTAATGTAATTTGGCAAGCTGGATGCAATACAGAAGAAATAACTGATCCAGTACATTCTCTTTTTAATTTGATTTAATATTAGGGAAATTATTACAAAATATTTTTATTTACATCCATTTCTTATAAAGAATCATTATACATGGGTCATTTGAAAATTTGCTGCAGCAATGAATGTACTTAACACTACTATTGGTAAATAATCTAAGATGATAAAATGAGCAAAAGCAGCATTTGATGTGTGTTCTCTGCAAATTAGGTGAACATTAGTCTCCTTTGTAGGATATATGTAGCACAATTAGTTGTACAGCGTTATCTGCAGTGCCTTAGGTACATGTTTAGAAAACATACCAAATATCCTCCATTAAAATCATCTAGGTTTATTGAAGAAAGAGTGAGTCAACTCAAGATACTCTTTGCTCCACTTACTACACATTATATATTTCTTTAATATATTTGAATGCTTCACTGAGTGTAAGTTCCAATGTTTCAAGAAACTCTGAAAATCTAGGTTGCTCAAGAGAAGAATGCCAAAGAACACAATATAGCATTACAGAAAGTTTGTGTTAGAAGTTACTGTATATGTTATGGCTACTGAGTGGGTAAGTGCATTTTAAATGGGAACGAAAAATTTTCCAAAAAAAGTGAGCTGGCAAACCAACCTGGAAGTGTTAACGCATATATGAATACTGTAAGAACATCATATTGTGCAATATGGTAACATTTCTTTACCACAAGCCACCTATAATCTGCATGACGTTCTTGAGCTTTCAAGTCTATAGCAACCTGGACTTTAAAAAAGCATCTTTGTTCATATTAACTAAAAATGTCTTTTAGTGCAGTCAGCCAATTCAGTTAAGTGTGACATAACATTGTTTTGAGCATTCACAGACTGCAAGTAGAGAAGGTAGACTTTGTGTTTTACAACATATACAATCTTACATATATTCAAAATGAACAGTCAAAATGGAAGAAAATTTTAAATGATCTTCAATAGTACCTGATTTACCAAGAAAATCTTCTGTTGCTGCATGATTGTTTGAATACACATCTTTACAAAACTGGAATAGTAACATCTCAAAATTATTTATTGTGCCCCAAGGAAGAAGAAATGGACATAGAACATCTAAAAAATTGTGACACTCTTGTGGCTTTTGAAAATCTAACATCAAAATATTGGGAAGCAAGAAGAATGATTTCATTATTAACTGCTGGGCAGTAGAGAGAGAGTGAGAGCGAGACACAAACATATACAATCCTCTTAGCCTACTAGTCCTTCAATAACAGCAACTTCACTTCTCACTTTGCTTCATCTGCCCTCTGAGCTCCTAGCTCAGAGTCGAAAGCAAGAAGAGACTAGTTTGTTGAATTCACAGTTGACTGACACTGCCAAATCAAGATGGAGCCAAGTAACAATCATATGTTAAGTGTAGCTAGTGCAAAAGTAATAAATTCAATTCAAATTGGTGCATTATCAAAAAATAAAAGCATCAAAGGATTAACATGTGTTAAGTATGGTTGTGTAAAGAACATATATATACATATGCAAATATAATAGAGAAAGCTGTGAGTGTGGAAAATAAGGTTGTGAACCATGATAAGGAAGGAATGGTATCTTTACATAAGATAATTGAAATCCTGCATTATGGTTTAAACTAGGTGCAGATCAAAAGGGATTGATTAAAAGAAGAAAGTACAAAATTGAGCTCTCAAAGTAATGTGCCCACTACACTGTCAGAAGGAATTAAATGGGGTATACCATGGAAAACGGCGAAGAAAACACCCTGAAATGGATTTTTATTGCAGGATGAAATGGAATTCACCCTGCCAATAAAAAACATTTGCACGATCCAATAAAGGAGCCTGAATAGCAACTGACTAAACAAGATATGAACAAGACATGACATGTGAAGAAAAAAGAACTCGCAACTAATCAAGATAAAGGAAAACTTAAAATTGTAGCATATGGGGACAGCCATGCGCGCAATGTTGCAGTGGAAATGTGTATGTTAGATTATGTATGACCTAGTGCAAAATTTGCTCAAGTAACAAAGGATGTGCTAAAAGATTCCAGTGTACAAATGGATATTGTAATAGCAGGTGCAAATGATGTCTACAAAAATGAAGCTCAAGAAATGTTGAATATGTTGGATCACTTACTAGTAAAATACACTAAGGATAGACAAATTGTTATCATCAATATACCATAAAGATATGATCTAATACCGATTCTTGTATAAACAAGGAAAACTAACCTAAAACTGAAATTATTATGCTAAATTTACAAATGCTAAAATATTAGATGTAGGCAAGCTGGAGTGTTCTTTATATGTAGATTCTCTCTAAATTCTGTTGGTAAACGCTATGTAGCTCAAGAGACTATTAAAACGATTGAATACATGGCAAATAAACCCAGGAAAACACTACAAAATGAGAAACAACTTACAAATGGAAATAGGACAAGGGAAGCCAAGGTGATAGCGTCATTACAGGTTATCATTGATATTCTAAATAAGGATTTGAAAAAGGGTCATCAAGAAATTGTGTTGTTAAAAAACGAAAATGAGAGCCTGAAAAGAAAAATATTGCTGCAAACAGGAGCAGAGAGATACACCAAAATCGTAAGAAAACAACCACAAAATGCTGAAATTGAAACTACAAACAGATTCGAGGTATTACAGAAACAGACAGAAGAAGAAAATTGCGAAGTAATGAAACAGAGGGCACAAGAAAGAAGGACTACAAGCAAACATAAGTGGATAAATCTCAAGTTGAAAATGCAGGAGAGTAAGAAGACAATGGAACAACAGAGCAAGAAGGTGGAGAAGAAAGAAGAGGTAAATAGTGTAATTGTGTATGGTGATTCGATTACAAAAAATGTAGTGGTAGAAAGGGAAAAAGTGAAAGTGAATGTGCTAAGAGGAATAAAAGCAGAGTATTTACCAAGTTATCTTGATAAAGAAAAGGAAAATAGTGGTGTTACACGTTGGGACAAATGACATAAAATGATCACAGGGAATAAATGAGGTTATGGCAGAAATAAGAAGTGCAAAAGATAACTACCTACAGGCAACTATAGTAGCGGACAGTGTAATGAAAAGAGGAGATGTAAATCAGAACTATATAAAGAACTTAAATGAAGAAATAAAATGGGTATGTAATACACTACATGCAATTTATGTAGATGTAAACAAATTTTTAGATGTAATTGTCTGGGCAAGGATAGATTACATTTAAATCATAAGGGATCTTTTCTCTTAGGCCAGTTGATAAATAAGGTAATAAATTGTGTATGAAACAGGAAAACTGCAGATAAGTCCAGAAGATGGGAAAGTAGAGAAAGTAAATAAAGAAATAAGAGAAAATAGATTAAGTTATATAGCAAGCAGGAAAGAATACAGAAATAGCTAAAGTAGAAACAAGCTCATTGAGAGCAGTTATTAAACAGGTAAAGGAATTAAGCCTTTATCATCAGAATGTGCAGTCTTTAAGAAATAAAAGGACATTAATAGAGCTAAATATAAAGGAACAGAAACCAAAGATCATGATATTCACTGAACACAATGTAAAGGAGTAGGAATTGGTTGTTACAAATTTTCAGGGTTATGTGCTTGGAACTTATTATTGTAGGCAAGAACACGATAGTGGGGGTGTAGCTATATATATAGAAAATACAACACATTTTAGAGAAATAGATTGTAGAGAATTTACAGTAGAAATGGCATGTGAACTCGCAGCCATAGAACTTGACTTAAAAGAAAAAAATGTAATACTTATTGGGATGTATAGAGCACCATCAGGAGATAAGAAAATATTTTTTAAGAATATAGAAAAATTCTTAAATACCATACAAGAAAATAAAATAAAAATTTTAATGGGGGATTTTAATATCAACCTATTAAATGATAGTTCAGAAAAATGTACTCTAGGAGAAATCCTAGATAGACATAATTTAAGAATAGGCTTTGGAGACCCTACTAGAGTGATGAAGCGGTCAAAAACTTGTATTGATAACATTTTTATAAATTTAGAGGAAACAAAATGGAAAGCAGCTGTCATAAAAGCAAGAATAGGGGATCATTTTGGACAAAATTAAATTAAATGTAAATAAAGATAAATTCACAAAAATGTTTGAATATAAGAGGCAAATAAATGATGAAAATATAGAAAAGTTTAAAATGTTTGTTAAACAAAAAAGTTGGAAAGAAGTATATGAAGCCGAGACAGTAAATGAAAAGTATGATATTATTAATAAAATCATCTTAAAGGAATAGATAGTATTATGCCGGTAAAAAAAAGTTAAAGTAAAAAGTGGTAAAGGTAGTGTAAATATGGGATGGATAACAAAAGGGATAAAACCCTCATGGGAAAGAATCAAGTTCTTAAATTCAACAATACACCCAAAAATAAATGAGAAATCCAGGGATTATATAACAAGGTATAACAATATTTTCAAAAGTGTAGTAGAAAATGCAAAAAGGCAATACAGTACCTAGGGAATTGATACAGAAATCTGAAAATAAAACAAAAACAATATGGCATATGGTAAATATAGTCCATAACCAAAGTGAAAATAAACATATGGAAAATATAGTTATAAAAAAATCAAGGTAAATAAATGACACAAAGAAAATTTGTGACATTTTAAATGAATATTATGTAAATATAACTGCAGAATTAAATTTAAATAAACAAAAAGTAGATAAAAACATTAATCTAAAAAAACAAACAAGCCAATTAAATAGTATGGCAGTCTTTGAAGTGTCAGAAGAAAGTATAAAAATGAAATAAAGAGGTTGGATTCAAAGAAATCAAGCGGCCTAGACGAAATCTCGAATTTGTTACTAAAACACATAAAGCAGGAAATTAGCAAAATCCTAACACACATTATAAATACATTTGTTAACACTGGGCATTTTTCCAAATATGCTACAGAAGGTAATAGTTAAACATAAGGGGAGTAAAAAAGTCATAGAAAATTGTAGGCCAAACTCTATGTTCTGCTATATCAAAAGTAATGAAAGGTTTATATATAATACAGTTGCAAAGTTATCTGAAAAAACTAGATGTTGTATCAAAATGGCAATATAGATTTCAAAAGCACAAGTCAACCATAGATGCGAATGAAAAGGCAAATAATATAACTGTAAATGCAATAAATGACCATGAATCACAGATTTATCAAGGGCCTTTGATTGTATGAATATAAAAATACTACTAAATAAATTGGATACATGTGGTATTCGAGGTTTGGTATTGGATTGCATATCAACATATCTGGAAAACCGTACACAATGTGTCAAAATAAATCATCTAAATACAAATGGTGTCATAAAAAAGATAAAGTCAGATTTCAAAATAGTAAAACAAGGGATCCCGCAAGGCTCAAAATTGGGGTCTTTCTTATATATATAAATGGAATTTTTCAGGTCATACAAGAAAATGGAGGCATCATAATTGGATATGCAGACGACATGACTGTCATAATTAAAGGTCAAACAGCAAAAGAGGTTGAAATTAAAGCGAATTCAATTTTAAAAATTATAAAACAATATTATGCTAATTTAGATATGATAATAAATACCTATCCCGAGTAGTATTAAACTAAATATAGATGAGGAAAACATAGCAGAAATAAATTGCACTAATTTTCTTAGAGTAATAATTGATAAACATTTAAATTGGCAATCTTATGTAGCATCAATTGGTATAAGATAAATAAGGGAATTTATATAATGAGACAATTAACTAAAATAATTGACAATAAAACAATGAAACAGGTCTATTATGCTTTTATGTATTTGCATGTAAGATATGGAATTATGTTGTGGGGAAATATTACAGCAAGAGAAATGGATAAAGTCTTTAAACTGAAAAAAAAAAAAAACCATTAGAATAATAAGCAAAATGGAAAACAGGAGGGCGTTTAAGAATCAAAACTTGTTAACAGTGCCATGTACACATGAATGCATAAAAACTGTGATAAATATAAATATGCAAAAAAATTCCAGTGTACATAACCATAATTTAACAAACAATGATGATTATTATAGAGTAACATTAAGAGGAACTCTAAATAATCATGCCATAGAAGTTAGAGGAAGAGAATTATTCAATAAATTACCAAGGAAATAAAGAACATAAACCAGCCAAATGTAATGATGAAAACAATAAAGAAATACTTAATAAAAAATGAATTTTTAGTATAGATGAATTTAGACATGGAAAAGCAATGTAAAGCGAAAATTGATATTTAAGGTAAATGCAATGTAAAAGGATAATTGATACTTAAGGTACAAATGTTATAAGCTATACTTGTTAAATTATTTTACATTTGTAATTGGGCGTGTCCTTTAAATGTATTTAAAAGGATGATAATAAAGTGGAATGGAGTTGTATCCTCTAATGGTGAAATAAATTTGCCACATTTGGAAAACTTAGTGATATTAAAGAAACTAGATCAACATAAATAAAAGAACACTCAAAATCATGTATGAAAATGTTCAGTATATGTCTAACAAAATTTATATGTTAAGGTGGTACTTAATGAAATTAATGCAAATATTGCTGTGATTACTGAACATGGATTCACAAACAAAGAACTAGCATTAGCCAACTATACTTTAGCCTCAAATTTCTGTAGGGAAAATCTAAAGCTGGTGGTGTGCCATATACGTAAAATATAACTGTGTGTTTAATGAATAACAAAATATATGTAACTATAGCATAGCTATGGTATTAGAATGTTGTGCAATTAAAATAACAACTGAAATTGGAAGCATTGCAACAACAGGCATATATAGATCACCTAATTCTAATATCAATGAGTTTTACAAAACTATCAACAATCCCATGGCTAAGCTAACTGATGAGGTACAAAAATTTGTGATTCTAGATGATATCAATATAAATTCAAATAATAACTCCTGGAATTATAGGCTGTTATACGATATCCTAGAGAGCTATAATCTGTACAGTGTGGCTGGAAAGTAACTAGGTATTATAAAATGGCTGTAGAATTTTTAATATTGATGGAAATAGTGTGTACATATAGGACGTTAAATAAGGTTTGGATTTTTGAGCATCTGCAATATAGACAGTTGCCATGAGAGGAGCTACACACAACCATTGAAAAGATGGCCGATCGCCTGACTGTTCAACAGCAAGCACAGATTGTTGCAAGAAGTCCAGTTCTGACACCATGTGGCTTCTTTTTATGAGGCTGAGCAAAAGACGAGGTGTACCAGATGAAACCTCGCACACTGGAACAATTGGAAGCACAGATTCAGGACATTATCAACAATATCTCACGTGACTTCCTCCAAGAACACCATGGATTCCATACCCGATCGTTTGAGATGATTGGTGGATACCACAAGCACCTACATCGAATTTTAAGGTTTACATCCACATCCTTATATAACAATGTATACACGATATTAATTTCAATAAATTGGCATTGTAAATATAGAACTTATTTTCTTTTTTCAATACCTAGTTACTTTCCAGTCAACCTATATAATGTAATAAACTGCTCAACTAGAATTACACATACATCCACAACTGCAATCGATTACATAATAGCAAACATAGAATCTATTCAGCATCCTGCCTTTGTAAATGATTTTCATCTATCTGATCATTGTGCAAAAATTATTGATATATATATAATTGAAACTGTGATTTAAAGAAGGCAACATGGATACACAAATGATTACTTAATGGTTTTAATTTAGGAAGGTTATAACAAATGTTAAAATTTGAAAATTGGGAATCTGGACACTCTGTAACCGATGTTAATGAAAAATGGGATATGTTCTTTAGAACATTATTGGTACAGCTTGCACATAAAGGTAAAGCAACTTTTAATAAAGCTGAACATAAAGTACCACTGAGTAATGAAATAGCAAATTTAAGAGAGAGAATGAAATCAGTGTATGAATTTTACCATGCAACCAAATTGGAATTATATAATAAATGCTATAAAATATTTAAAAAAAAAAAAAAATATGCCAAGACACTTTCTCTGCAATTATCTCAGGTTTACAGTACTTCAATTAGTCAACAAATAAAACAATAACAGCATGGAATATAATAATTAATTACAAGAAAACACAGGAAACAATAATGCTACCTTAAAGATTGATGGATAAAAGATCCTAAATCCAAATGATGTATGTAATAGATTTAATCAATACTTTACAAATGAGATCAATACACTGCAAAAACTCTCAATTAACTATGAACATAAAAATACTGTTGAACACTCTATGTTACTCCTACTAATAGTATTGAAATTAGTAAAATTATCAGCAAACTAAAGAAATAAACCTCTTGTGGCTGGGATGGTGTTTCTTCTAGAGTATTAAAACACTGTAAAAATGAACTGATATATTGTATATTTAGCAAAACACTTAAATAAAATAGGAATTTACACCAATCCAAATCACTCTCTATGCAACAATGCAGAAGAAATGACTGAAGAACATCTTCAAACTTGTAAAGCACTACCTGTTGGATCTATGAAAGAAAAATACTAGAGTGCAGGAACGCTAATGGCTTCACTGACAAACACCAAGCATTAGACAACAACATATAATTGTATATTTGATAAGTATTTCAATTGAACATAATATCTTTCTGGCATGCTTAAAGATTAGCACCATAATACAAGTTTTTAAAAAGGGTGACAAAAGTCATATAACTAATTAATAATTATAGACCTATAATCTCACCTCTTTATTCAGTAAGTTATTTAAAAATGTTATAAATTCAAGATTGGTTAATTTCCTAGAAAAATATTACCTGTTAGCCAAAATTCAACATGGCATTAGGAAGAATTACTCTATTAATATTCACAGTTAGACAAAGGTAATCAAGCTGTAGGACTATTCCTAAATCTCTCTAAAGTGTTCAATAGTGTAGCCATAAATTTGTTATGGGACAAATTAGAAAATTATGGAATAAGAAGTAAAATGCATGACCTACTAAGATACTATTTAACAAATCACAAACAATGTACAATGATAACTTGTAAAAACAATAATTCAATCAGGTATTTTATGTCGTCATATGACACAGTTAAGTTTGGAGTGTCACAAGGATAGGTACTCGGGCCTCTTTTATTTCTTTTATATATAAATGACATATCTCGCTATGAAAACTACAAAAATGTATCCTATGCTGATGATACCACCTTACTGTATTGGCATAAATCATGAATCACTTGGAAAATTTAGTTATTGATTCATTAAAAGAGATTCTTAAACATTTAGAACTCAATAACTTAAAAATGAATATAGAAAAAACAAAATTGTTACATCTACAATACGGAAGACAAACTGCAGAAAGCCCTTTAATTGTAAATGTAAAAAATACTGTTGTTGAGCATGTACAAAACAAGTTAAATTCCTAGGTCTAATTTTAGACGAAAACCTCTCATTTGATCATCATATTTGTAAAAGACTAAGTTCAGGCTTATATCTATTAAAGAGACTTTCAACATTTTAGATTCTGCTGCATTGAGAATGACATATTTTGATGTAATACATTACTTGAAATATGCAATTGAGGTATGGGGAAATACCAGTATCCATAACTTAAACTGGCTCTTGGCTTTACAGATGACGTGTATAAGAACTGTGTATATACCGGGTGTTTCAGAAATACTTTTACAAACTTCGGGTATGGGTTCCTCACACCAAAAGAAGGAAAAAAGTTCATATGAACATGTGTCTCATAATCCTTGGTTTTCGCGTTATTCCTGTCACAATGAAAGTGTGAGTTCAACGGCCTTCGGGGTCCAACCTCAAAACTTCATTTCTCTATGCATTCATAGAAGGCATTGACCCATTGTACTACATACGGTAGATGGCAAAGTGTTGCCATGGAGACTTGTTTACGTTTGTCATTTGTCATTAGTCTGTGTACATGTAGTGAGTTAACTGCACGTGGTTCGTTCCACCATTGCTGGATATTCATTTCATGAACAGGCAGACATGATTTTTATGTATAGTCCCGCAAATGGTAATGGACACGAGGCTGCATGGCTCTATCAGATGGAGTTTCCAGACCAAAGACAACCAAGTCATCCAACCTTTGTCGCTGTTTATCGTCACCTTGCTGAGACGGGAACCGTTGCACCACGGACTATTGATCGAGGAAGACCAAGAGTTGTTTGTACGCCGGAACGTATGATGCACTGACTGATATCTATTACTTGCGCAAAACTTCTGGACTTGTGACCTTGATTGCCAACCCAGCTGCCGAGCCTAGGAATGGTTTATGTTTAGCTTTATCAACGAAAGCGATATAATACCTTTGCTTACTCACAGTGCGTAACACATACAGTCTGCATAGAAAGTGTCTGCATCTGGTTGTAATTTTAAAGAGAGCTGCAGTATCTAAATAGTACTTATTTCATATTTGTTATATTTATAACCATGGCTCCTATGTTTTCAAAGTTAAGTGGTAAGGTGTTACATAGTCAAAGTAGGGAAATAATTGCAAATGTCCTCAACTTCATGAAACAAGAAGCAGAGATGAAGGAAGAAAATATATGTTCATCCGATTTCCACAAAAGCCTTAAGAGAATGAAAGAAAGAGTAGTCAAAGCAACTGGTGTTTCACCGAGTTCCGATTCCAGAGTTCTCAAAGCTAAGAGAAAAAAAACATATGGATGAAAGAGTACCATTTGACACACCTGGGAAGAAACATAAGGTCCCTAAACGTATTACAGAAATAGACGATTTCGAATGTGTCATTCGGCGCACGATTCACAATTCCTATGTGGAAGAAAAAACTGTGCTAACAATAAGCAGATTGCTCATCCAGCTGAAACACAGCAGAAACTTACAAGGTTGTGCTACAAATCTCAGAAAAATTATTAAAGATTTAGGGTTCAAGTGGAAGAAACCGAAATCAAATAGAACTCTAACAGAAAAGCAAAATAAATAAATAAATAAATAAAATAAAATAAAAAAATAATAAAATAAAAAAAATAAAAAGTAAATGTTGCCATGATAGCTTAGTCGGTTAGACCAACGGCACGGAAAGCCTAAGATCCGTGGTTCAAATCCCGGCTATGGCATTGAATTTTTCAGTCTGATTCTACCTTTCCAAATGAGTATAATTTTATATGTACTTATATCAGCATTAATTTTTAAGGTGGTGCTACAAATTTCAGAAAAATACTATAGTGTATGAAGATGAGTCATACATACACAGCAGTCGTACAGCATCTAAAAGTTGGAGTGACGATAGCGAATTAGGTTGCAGGTTCCTGTTGCTAAAGGGCAAATACTTATTATCGTTCATGCTGTTGGAGAGATCGGCTTCATTCCAAATGCCCTTCTTTTACAAGTTGCAAAAACAACAGGAGATTTTCATCAAGAAATGAATACAGAAAAGTACATGAAGTGAATCAACACCATGTTGAGACCCAATATGCCTGCTGGGTCTGTTCTGGTCATCGACAATGCTTCACAATGCGTCAACACTCAATTGACAAACCACCTACCTCAAATTCATTGAAAGAAGAAATGAGAGCTTGGTTACTTAGACATAATATAGCTTTAGATGAAAGTATGAGTAAAACAAAGCTATATAACTTAATTAAAACCAACAAACAGCTTCAGACGTCATACATACTTGACCAGATAGTAATACAACATCGCCATAATGTACTTAGACTCCCATCGCATCACCCAGATCTAAACCCAATCGAATTAATCTGGGCTGATATCAAAAAATGGGTGACATGCAGAAATATGACTTTTAAATTACAATATGTGGAGCAGTTATAACACCAGCAATTTGCTGAAATTAGAAGACCAGAATGGGAAAATGTATGTCGACATGTTGAATAAATTAAGAATCATTATTTCGAAAAATACGGAATTGCAGAAAATCAAATAGAAAGAATTCTCATCCAAGATAATGGTGCAGAAAGTAGTGACAGCAGCGATGACAGCAATAATGTGAGTGATTCCGCAGAAGAGGAAGGGTTGTTAGGTGTGGAAGAATTGGAGGCAATGATTGACAGCACTTTTTATATTAAGCGCTTTTTACAGCGTGGATTTTAATATATGTATATAACTAAGTTTATCTGCGCAAAGCAGTGCATAACCGGTGTGGATATTTGACGATGACTGTCCTACGCACTCCGGCAGTATGCAGTCCACCGGTCACCACCTGATCTGGTAAGCAACTCGCATCATAGCTCTCATTAAGATTTTCACGTGTCTAGAACTGTTGCGCCGATTATACCACGACTGATGGATAGGCAGATGAGGACCAGTTCCATAGCCTGCACGTTCTCCCGACCTCAATCCTGTGGATTTTTACCCCTGGGGGCATCTTAAATCATTGGTTTATGGAGCAGCCATCCCGGATGCAGAAATGCTTCATCGATATGTCTTGGAAGCCTGCGAAACCATTTGACACCATCCCGGAGTTTTTGACAGGGTGCGACATTCCATGATTCGACGAGTGCAGGCATGCATAGAAGCAAGAGGAGGACATTTTAAGCATTTATTATGAGTTTTGTGTGTTATAAGTGTACCACTGTGTTGAACACCACCTAACGAGAAAACAAAGATTATGGGACATATGTTCATATGAACCTTTTTCCTTCTTGTGGTGTAAGAAACCCATACCCGAAGTTTGTAAAAGTATTTCTGAAACATCCTGTATATAGGACTAGGATTAATAAAAGTACAACTGAACGAGACCCCACTTATAAGTGGTGTGAAGTTATATAATAGATTACTAAGTAATATAAAAGACAAGCATGGTGTACACTTCAAAAAGGATTTAAAGATATATCTAATAAGTAAATGTTTATATAAACTAGATGAATTGTAAAAAGTTATGACTATAAATTATAAGACCAGAATGTATATCGTAATTGAAATTGATAGATTCTGATTCTCCCTTTGTTAACATTGATGATCCCTGAAATATACCTGTATGTGTCTATGGGCAAATAAATATTATTATTATTGTTGTTGTAGTTGCTTTAGGACACTGCAGGTGACCCTACAACTAGTTTCCCTACATCGCAAATTAATACATTATACCATAAAAATGAGAATGCCTTCTAATTCATAAGTAACACTCATCAAATGCTGCTCTTCACAGTTTATTATGTATGCCATCTGTTTTAAATATGGTATTTATAATCAGGAAGTGATGTTGAGCAGGTAACATTCCCTTACAATTACAAGTTGACTTATAAGTAGTATAGCAAACCAAGGTTGTGTAACACAATACTTTTTATTACTTTCTCTACCGCTTACCTATCGTAAGTAGAGGGAGTATTGCATTCCAACCAAAAATGTTATACCAAGATTTCACCAGAAATACATGTTTTGAGACACCCTGAATCTAAAAAAAGTATTTTTGGAAGGGAGAGTGAGAGCGAGTGTGCGTGTGCGTCTATAAGCCGCATATTCAAAACAAAAAGTCAGTTAAATACCAAATTTGGTTTTTAAGTTCAATATCTTCCAAAGATATAACACAAAGATTTTCAAGAAAATCCCTCCACTTCAAACTACACTTTACATGGTAAATTTTTTCAAAATTTTTGATTTTCTCAAAAAAATGGTTTAACAATTTTGATTAAAATACCATACATTAAAGATATTTACATGAAAAATAAAATTTATATATTGAATTTCCTGGGAATAGCCTCTGAAGTCCTCTTCAATTGTAAGGAATTTTGTATGATCTTGTACAACTAGTAAATGTTAAGTGATAGACTAAAGACATGCTGCACAAAAAAGTAATTTATTCCAAATAAATATTTTTGTGCCATTAGGCAATTTTGAGATATCCATGGTTCAAAGTCCTTTTGTTATTCAGTTGTTTCTTACAATTGCATGGAAAGAGTACATAATTTTAAGACCAGCATATAGCATCCAGTTCTTAAACATTTAACTATTGCTGTTCCTTTTGAATCAATAATACAGCAGGAAGGTGGGGGGAACAAGGAAAGAGGGGAGGCAGCTTGCTTTGTTTTATGAATGGGAGGAAGGCAAAAATAACCTGCCTCAATCCTCATATTCCTCGGTCTCTCTCTTCCTTGTAGTTTGCATATTGTTATCAATTTTTATTAATGGTGAACAAGATTTATTAGCAAAATTTTCTTAATGATAATGTGAAAGAGAGATTTACTTCTGTAATGTTGTTTATAAAGAAGCATTTATTTTATTTAAATATAAAAATTACAACAAAGAACTTTTTTCGAAGGCTGTTTGTCCACCTTGTAAGCATAACTTGTAAGTATATAAGCAGAGGGAAAAATAAATGTGTGTGTACCAATAAACCTGAATCTTTAAAATAGATGATTGTATTTTTAGTAATTTCCTCAGCCGCAGTATACATTTATCTCAAATCTAATATATAACAAGATTGTTTCCTGCACCCATTGTCACATTAGAAGACTTCGAGAAAATAAAACTGAAAATTCTGTTTTAACAATCCTAAATAGCAAATAAAATCTAGGAGTGTATGACATACGTTATTAAAAAGTCGCACACACTGAGGAGAACCTCTAGAAAGTAAACCAATGAAAATAAACTTTCTTTCCACCTTTCAAAACAATAGCTGATTTGATTCCAAACTCTGCTGCTTAGGCATAATTCTTTTACAGCTTTCTGTACATGTGATAATTCCTAATATTCATCATTACAACCAAATAAATGTACAAAAAATCACATTGATATCCAGCTTGTACAAACACGAATAGTCTGCTCTTAAAATAGTTCAACTACAACCAATTATCTTAATTTAGTAAACAGTGCTACAGTAAAAATTGTGGATTACATTAATAGGCTATTTTCTTGTTACATTTAGCACTAGCAATGCCATAAGAATTTCCTCTCCACATTTAGCAACACCTGTTCTAATTTCATTAAGGCATGAAATCAAAGTTCTTCTGTTGCTCTGTAATCTTTTTTCAATCCATCCAGCATCCGCTTCATTGTAGATACTATGTTCTTTGCATCAGAATAGAAGTATTTATATGATGGATTGCCTTCTTCATTGTAGAATTCATTTCCCACTTGTCCATCTGGTGCTGCAAAAATATAATACTATGTTAATATTTACACAAAACTTTGGACTATAAAAATCATGAAAGCCCAAGCCTAGACAATGCACTTTATACCGCCTAAAATGCAGTTGTGTGCCCTAAAACCCAAATACTGCTACTCCTACCGCCTTAAAATGATACCTGTTTTGATGCCTTTTTGTTTAGAACTACCTAAACAGAATAATTTAATTTTTTTTTATCACACATTGAGGGAATGTGATGTGCAGAGACTCGGCATGGATTTGAGTCAATGATGAATATACCTTGATCATTGAATAATACAACACTATGCAATATTTATTTTAAATTCACATCATCTCTGCGTGTGGTTTGAAGCTCCTGTTGTGTTTTGTGTTTAGCTGCATTGCATACTACTGCCAATACCATGGGTCTAAGACAGGGTTGTAAAGTAAGTCCCTTTTAATTCAATCTATTTATAGATGACATACTGAAGGAAATATTGAAGAAAAACTTACACTGTCCATCAATTAATAATAAAGACATCCCAGGCTTGCTCTTTGCAGATGATTTAGTAGCAGCAGCAATTACAAGCAGAGCATTAAAGAAAGCAATAGAAGCAACAGGGAAATATTGCAAAGAATGGGGTCTAAAGATAAATAATAGTAAATCCAAAATTATGGTCTGTAAAAATGGAAATAAACTCAGCAGAGATGAGAAATGGTGGTTAGAGGGGAGTGAAATCCATGTTGTAAATAAATTTGATTACATGGGGGTAAGGTTAAATAATAATGGTAGGTGGACCGAGCAGATAAAAAATGCACTAGGTAAAGGAAAGTTAGCTATTAATAGCATAAGAACGTGCTTGAGGAAATTACCAAATATGAGAGTAAATTGGTTAGAGAGAATATAGTTGAATCAAGAATGATGCATGGTATAGAGATTTGGGGGACAGAAAAAGGATGGGAATGTGTGGATCAGATTCACATAACCTTTTGTACAATGATATTGGGGTTACCAAGAGCAGCTCCAAATGGGGTTGCCCTAGTTGAATTAGGAAGAGCTGGAAGGAAAGGAATAGTGTTAAAACGCAATATGAAATATTGGAGTAGGATCCAAGCATTGGAGGAAGGAAATATTCTTAAAAACTGTTTAAGGATACAAGAAAAAACAAGATGGCAAAGAAGTTGGTTATCCCAATTAAAGGAATCTGTGAGGGAAGTAGGACTGGGTGAGCCAGCTAATATTCACACGAGGGGACAAAATTTATGGAACAAAGTGAAATTCAGGGTTGATGATATTGAGAAACAGGAAATATGTGGTAGTTTAAGGGATAAGAGAACCCTGATATATTATCTGAACTTGAAAAAAGATTGGGGAAGGGAAAAATATATTGATGTTTGTGATAAAATGGAAAGGGAGGGCCTGGCGTAGGCAAGAACAGGAACCATGTTGTTAAGGGGTTTAAAAGTTGACAAAGAACTGTGCCCACTATGTGGAAGGGGAGATAAAAATTTACACTGTATAATAGAATGTGCAGAAACCAAAGTTTGGAGAGAGGAAATATGGAATAGGAAGTGGGATAAGTTACAGAGAGAGATATTATTTTTAAAACTCTTTGAAAACAATAAGAAAGAATTTTTGAAACAATTAGGTAAATATACAGGGAAGGTAAGAGACAAATGGTGGAGGAAAATTATTAAAGAAAAAAAGGAATATAATAGCAGAAGTGATAATATAGGTAAATTATAGATGAGGAGAGTAATATAAATTGCTAGTTTTGGAAAATGTATATAGTAAACTGAAGGGTAGATATACACAAACAACCAGGGTGTTAAATGTATATGATCCTATCTCAAGCAACTCCTAGAATAGCAGAATTAATGTATTAGCAGCCAGATAGTAGGAAAGGAAAATTAAATTATAAAATAAACGCGTTATGAAATAATTATATTTAAATTCATATAAATAGAGGGATGATTTTAATAAATAAAAAGGTAAATGAAGGAAATATAGTATTGGAGTTTAGTAAGTAACCGCTGGATACCAGTGGAATAGGTTTTAGTCTAGTAGTAAGTTTTGCTAGTTAAGCAGCTGGATACCAGTTGCTTTTATGCTGGTTATAGTAGTAACAAGTAAAAATTGAATGAATTATGTATGTATCTAAATATATGGAGAAATAAATAAATAAATAAATCTATATATCTATACTACTGCTAATGTTAATTCATTCCTGACTGATGGATTATAAGTACTGTATTTAGACTGAAAAATCATATTTTGTCTTTTGCGAAACAAACAAGTAAGACCTAATAGTTTTCTCATTATGCTAGCAGAAGCTAATATTTAAGGATGTTAAGGTACATTAAGATTAGATCAATTTATAAGCAAATAGTAAAACTGAAAGTGAAAAAAATTATTTTTTCTGACTGTTGAAAGATCTTTTAATGAAAAACTAAGGGCTGCTTGCAAATATGATGCACTGTTTAAGGACCTAAAAAGTGCTCAGGTGTCTAACTAAACAGCATTTAAAACGCCATCTGTCCCAAAAGTTGATGTAGCAATGCCTCATATTGAAGCTTTCGTATTTGCACAACACATAGTGTAGTTCAATCCAGAAGTAGCGGATAAAAGGTGTGGGAAATTCTGATAGACCTTTTTCTATCAGCAACATGGAAAATAGGTGTCTAAGTGGATAGAACATATTATCAGCACTAATAAAGCAAAGCTCTTCCTGAAATAGCAAAAGGGTTACCCCATTACTGAGAGAAAATCATAAGAAAAAGATGTGCTACTGAAAAAGAAAATGGTTTCACTTCACTCCTAACACCACCAATAAATGCACAAATTATGTGGGCTGTAAAAGATGTTTGTTTCATATAGGTTCAGCAATGCACTAATATGAATGCATATATCAGTTCAACCTTTAAACAGTGCCACTAGATCAAATGGCAGGGGAATCAAGCAATGAATTATATTTCATAATAACCACAATATTAGGTTTATTTTCATTGCAAATACATTATTTTCATTATTCATTACAAATGTCATTTCAAATGAGAGGTTAGGTAGCGTCTAGCTTATTACTTAGAAAAAGCCTGAGTACATTTTTTTTTTTCATATTAAAATTCTGTGCTATAAGAAACAAACTCTTATGTATTAACCCAGGAGGAGGGATACTAAACGTTATTATGGTAAAATTAGCTTTATATCATAACTATCAATTGTTGGTAAAGTTAACAGAGCAGGTTAGAGCTGCTATTTTAACACATGTTAAAGCGTATTTTACCAAGATAACTGTTACTGTTTATTGAATAAAGGAAGATTGAAACAGCATATGAAAGGCATAAGCACCACATTTAATTTGTATATGTTGTATGGTATCGAGGTACTAGCCATAAGACTTGACTTCATAAGAAATGTGTATCTGGATTTATTAAGTAAATTTTCCTTTGAATTCCCTTTCTGTATAATGCTCTGAGGAATTAGATTGATTTATGAACACTCCAGGGTTGCACCACCCTTCATCTCCTTTCTATGTGTAATTGTTTTTCATAACATATAAAAAAAGAAATTGCATAAACTCCATCTTGTTTCTCTGTTCTAAACATTGGCTTAACATAATATTCTGGTGCAAGCAGAAAAATTTCAGAAATGGACATGAAAACTGAAAAACTGAAACAAAATTTTAAGTTTGGGCCTGTAAGTTTCAGAGTAAAGATCCTCCCAGTAGGGGGAAAACATCCATGCTAGTATTGGAAATTGAATCTGCCTCTCTTTGCACTGGAGCAACATACCACTACAGAGATGGCCAATCTTTGCCTTGTGGACTTAAAGTTGTCTTACTTAAGTTATTTATCCAATTCATTTCTGAATTATATTATTTAAGACAAGCCTTTTCTTAAAAATTCCCCACTTAGATAGGGGACTCAAAAATGCATTTTCAATGAAATCTCTTAGCTGAACCTTTGTAATAAGTGGAATACTTTCTCTGACTTGGTTATCAGAGAAAGTAAAACTGCAGTGTTGCAGGTATTTGCATCAATATGACATAAGTATTCATTAAATTCACCACTTATCATCATACATTGTATCTCATTGTTACACCTCAGAATTTAAGCCATGAAAAAGTGACATTTTAAGCATTAAATTAGGTGCTACTTGTATTATATACAAAATTATATTTACATTTCAGTATGACTTACAAGCATAACATATTATTCATATCTGCAATACATTATATTATTAAGATTTGCTTAAAATGTTTCCAAAGTCCTTTCTCTGCTAAAATTATTTTAAACATTGAACAGGACCTGCAGTGCAAAGAGAGAGAGAGATTCATTTTCCAGCATCAATATGGATATTTTTCCTCTGTCTAAAAATTAAATTGAGTTTTATTTATGGACGCTTTTTAACTCCTGTGGCCCTTAGCATCCCATTCTATATTGGGTATGAAAAACTGTTAATTTTGCTCAGAGGCCTCTTTACCAGGTTTGAGATTCTTTTATGTGTCTTAAATCTATGACACGGGACCACCGGCTTTACTTCCCTTCCAAAAGAAGCCATGTTAAGGATTTTTACGCCCAAAAAACAATCCATCGCCCTCCGCCGGGTTTGAACCCGCGACCTCAGGAACTAGAGGCTAGCATGGTTCCTCTGGTCTGGTATACACATTCAGCCTCATGAGGTCTTTAAGGACAGTTGAAGAGTTACTTGATAGAAAATTAGCAGTTCCAATCTAGAAATATCGCCATTACAGCCAAGGGAGGAAAGGATGCAGAAGCCATGTGATAGGTATTGGCCCATTAGGGCTGTCATAGCAGGAGTTTTAAGGCAAATGATTTTTGAGCAATTCTGCCAACCCAAACAACTTATATATGAGAAAACTTTGGTTAATTGTTTATTCTCCAAAAAAGCACTATTGGTTTTGATTAAAATATAATAATTTTTAAATTTTGACATGATATGTGAAGCATACATATTGAATCTTTTATACCACATAGGAATGTGAAATCCTCTTCATTCTCATTAAAGTATATATTTTATGTCAAATAAAAAACGTTTGTGGTCTTCAACGTTTCCAAAATACTATTGCTGTTTTGTTTATATTTTCCAACATCTTAAGCAGTAAAATGTTAAAATATCTGTTGTTTCTCAAGACTCATCCAAGGTCTTATCATGGCTGACAGAATTGCCAATTGATCTCATTCTTCAGTACACCTACAACAAATTGCATTTTTTATATGGCTAGCTGAATGAAGCTATTTCTGTTGAATATTCATTACGATCAATAGGAAGTAGATATCAAAATATACTTGTATATGAATAATCTATGGAACAGTTATGAAAATAGGCAGAAAAACTATGTGATTGCTACACATCCGAGTTTTCTGCCTTTTACCACACTGTTGTTATGATCAGTCATTATACTTACATATGAAGAGTATTCGAGGAATATAACCCCCATCTGGTGAGTATATGCTATCTTTTGGTTCCTCATCATCCTGCAAATTTATCATAATAAAATGTTTACTTAAATCTTCTATCTCCTTAGAACTTGCAAACTCAGGTTTGAGAGCTGAAAAATGGTAGAGAGAAACATTTATGAGCTTTATACCATGTTTACCCATTCTAGTTTAATGATTTTAACTCTGCTAGCAGCTAATCCTACACTTGTAACATCTTTAGCGCTGGTTGATACATGATTTTGTCACATATCTTGAACCTTTAGATCAAAGTGGATTAGAGATGATAAGAATGAAATGAAACCGTGTTTAATTTATGAAT